>CM064567.1:32538974-33738974 GCA_032716605.1 Paralithodes platypus | reverse complement strand
TTCTCTCCCCTATTCCACTCTGATGGCACTACCATCACTTCTTCCTCTGACAAAGCTGAACTCTTCGCCCAAACTTTTGCTAGAAACTCCACCTTGGATGATTCCAGTGCTATTCCTCCCTCTCCACCCCCTTCTCACTTACTCATCCCTAATATCCTAATCTCTTCTAAAGATGTACTTACTACCCTCTCTGAGGTTA
This sequence comes from Paralithodes platypus, assembly GCA_032716605.1. Lineage (NCBI taxonomy): Eukaryota > Metazoa > Arthropoda > Malacostraca > Decapoda > Lithodidae > Paralithodes > Paralithodes platypus. The sequence goes on along the minus strand of CM064567.1, from coordinate 33,738,775 downwards.
ATATTAACCCGGCAAGTACGGGAAGACTCTTAAGAGTTTCCCCGGGCAACTGCGGGAAGACTCTTAACCCGTAAATGGCTGCAAAGCTCTTAACCCCCTCCAGACATATTTGACGCTCGAGCGTCATATGGCCGAGTGCGCCAAAAACTCATATGACGCTAGTGCGTCATATGGACTTATCTTCATGGCTCTCTAATAAGTTATATGACGCAAGTGCGTCATATGGAGCTCAGTAAGTCCGATAAGTTAGCTTTCGATAAAACCGTTGGTGGCAACCTCAGCCACCTCCGAAAATTCTAACGGCCGCAGTGTTGTTGTGAGTGTAGTGCGAGGCGGTGGCAAGGATACCGGGCTCCCGCCTCCTCGGACTTATTGGAACATAATATGTCGCAAGATGTTAAGAGGTTTTACTGGGTGACGGCGGCAAAGCTCTTAAGAGGGAGGCCTAAAAAAAACATTTAAACAGCCCCAGTAGCACTAAACAATTTTTTTTTTTTTTTCCCTATACCTCATATCACTCCTTCACATCCCCTCCCTCCTCCCTTTCCCATCCCCCTTCAATTATCACCTATTTTCCCTGTTATTCCCTAATTCGTTGGTATATTTTTGTGCTAACATTAGCAAACTGTGTGGAAGATGTGCTTACGTGCCTAGCGGGTGTGTTACATGACCGAGTGTGTGTATGAGTAGGCTCAGTGTGGCTTGAGGCCTCGTGGAGGGAGGGGTTGCCTCAATTTTCTCCATAATTCATGAATGGGCTGGTCCAACTATATTCACGATTTTGACCAGATTTTTTTATTTGTCACTTGTTTTATTGTTGTTACAGGTTACTATCTACATAGTGAAGGTAAAATAGGCTCATATGAATAAGTAATAACGATATTTATCGTAAAATGACGATTATAGGCCTGAATGGAGCCAATATGCTCGCCCATGGGGAGCTAGTTCAATACCCCGCTCTTGCCGTTTTTGGGTTAAGATCCTGGGCCTAAAAAAATCCATTTAACCCGTTGAGCCCCGGCTAGTTATAATATTTTGTTCACCCCAGTCCCAAGCCATTTTCACTTATTTTTTTTGTTTGCTAAAATGGAAGACAAGGATGAGAAATGAAAAAAAAACAAAAAAAAATCACCTCTGACATTTTTTTTTGGGGGGGGGGCCGGTGGGGGGTTGGGGGGGGGGAGCTTCAAAAAAATTTGTTGAGCCAAAATGGAAGAGAATGGTGAGAAATGAACACACAAATAAAAAAAAACTCATTTCGGTCATTTGGGGGGCGGGGGGGGGGGTTTCAATAGTTCGTCTCCCCCACATGACCACCCGCCCGGGAGCACTAGGGTAAAAACTGAGTATGGCATTGTACGGCATACATCCTAAGGAGTATCTCACATAAATCTCAAGCCTCTAGCTCCCATACGACCGGAGTAATGAAGGTTCAAAGTGGCGGTAAACTAGGGGTGTAAACTATCCCCACTAAGCCCACCACCACCAGCCGCGCGGCTGTCTCGGCCCGCTCACACCTACTGGCCCGGCTCCCCCACACACTACGGTACCGCCCCCTCCTATTCTCCCGCCATTTCCTACCTTACGAGCCACGTAAGTGTTTTTTATATGTCGGACGCACGTGATGCGTCGCTGGGAGTTGGTGATCAAAGACTGCCGACGCAACACGTGCGACGCTGGGTCTCAACGGGTTAAAACACCCCCCACTTTTTTTTTTTTTTTTTTTTTTGCCCCTGGGCCATGCCAAATATCACTCCTCCACATCCCCTCCTTCCCCATTTCCCTCCCCTCCTTCAGTTATCACCTATTTTCCCTGTTATTCCCTTATTCTGTGGTCTATTTTCGTGCTAACATTAGCGAGTTGGTAGCAGGGCGTTGTCATCACTGTTACCAAGCGTGGGAAAGAGCGAGAGAGAGACTATTGCGTAACAGTGTCTCTCCAGACAAGAGGAGGGGAGGGAGGTTGCCTCAGCCATACATTATGTAACTCCCGGCCTGTATCGCCGATTTTGACCATCCAAACGCTGTTTCCACTTGTTTTATTGCTGTAACACGTTAATACCTTTATAATCAACCTAAAATAGGCGCATATGGATAAGTATTAATGCTATTTATGGTAAAATAACGATGTTAGTGATGGAAACAGCTTAAATACGTGCGCAGAGGGGTGTGGTGTCTCATACCCCCCATGCGCACGTCTTAGGTTAAGAAAGCGTACGGTCCGGATGGTGTTCCTCCTGTTGTACTAAGAGACTGTGCTTTCGTGCCGACTCCCTACTAGGCAATCTCTTCCGCCTCTGTCTCTCCTCTAATGCCTTCACTTCTTGCTGGAAGTTTGCTCTCATTCAACCTGTCCCAAAAAAGGGTGACCGCTCTCAACCCTCCAACTATCGTCCAATTGCTCTCATTTCTTGCATCTCTAAAGTTTTTAAAAATATTTTTACCTCAACATTTCTTAAGCATTGATCTTCCCATAACTTACTCACTGACCGCCAGTATGGCTTCCTTAACCCCTACTGTACCGTAGGGTACAGTAATAAAAGTCGCCCCCCCCAGTCCCAAGTGTGGCCAAAATGGCAAGATAGAATAACCTCCCATCTCAAAAGCTGAAGGAATACTCTCCCTCCCAGCCTGCAGAGGGTTGGATATAAGCTGAGAAGTGTTGCCAATTCTAGAGCAGTGCTCAAATGGTCGTGGTACCAGGCACTACCTGATACTGGCAGTTACAAGGAAAGTACATTACTGACAGCTGCCTGCCGTCGCTGGGACTGGGGAGTGATTTATCTACTGACGGCTCCCTGCCGTCGCTGGTACGGAAGGGGTTAAGGGTTGCTCTACTGGTGATCTTCTTTCTTATCTTACTAACTCTTGGTCATCCTCCATTCGGGACTTCGGTGAGACTTTTTCTGTTGCGCTAGACATATTGAAGGCCTTTGATAGAGTCTGGTACAAATCCCTTATTTCCAAACTACCCTTCTTCGCTATTATCCTCCATCTGTGCATATGTCTCTAATTTCCTTTCCGGTAGTTCCATAGCTGTGGTTGTGGACGGCCACCGTTCACTTCCTCAACCTATCAACTCTGGCGTTCCTCAGGGTTCTGTCCTATTTCCAATTATTTTCCTATTATTCATTGACAACCTTCTCAATTGCACCTCCAGCCCCATTTACTCATATGCTGATGACTCTACATTACACTATTCAATTAACTTTCCACAACATAATTCACAGCAAGAACTCCAAAACTCACGTAAGGAGGCCATAATGCACCTATCTTCTGATCTATCTACTATTTCTAATTGAGGCAGAGAAAACCTTGTTATTTTGAATGCTTCCAAAACTCAATTTCTATATCTGTCTACTTGTCACCCCCTTCCAGAAAAATATGACTTACTATTCCACAACATACAAATTAACCCTTAATTTTCTCTTAATATTCTCGGTGTCTCTTTTTCTTCTAACCTCACTTGGAAAGATCATATTACCACTCTTGCTAAATCAGCTTCCCATAAGCTGGGTGAGCTAAACTACCTCTGGTGGTTCTTTACCCCTGCACAGTTTCTTGCTCTGTACAGGAGCACAGTCTGTCAATGTATTGGTGTATTGTTAACACGTGTGGGGAGTATCCTCTCACACAGCATTTCTAGACAAAGTAGAAAAGAAAGCCTTCCGTCTCATTAACTCACGTCCAATCACCAATTTTCTGCAGTCTCTCTCTTTTTGCCGCAATGTTGTACCTTAATAATAGCAATAGTTGAGTGTCTAATGGCGGTATTTATTACGGGAGTCCATTCTAATAGCTACTGGCCTTCCATACTGAAATAACTACATGAAATCACTGGAGCCTTAACCCCTTCTGTACCGGAGATATCTATTTAATTTTATTCTAACTATATTTAGACGATTTTGTGCAGTTTAAGAAGGATGTGTTGTAGTTAAAAAGGTTAAGTGAGATAGTTCGAAGCCTGTTAATTGCTGGAGGCCCCTTTCAAACGAAATATAATCGGCTAATAATAGCCAAAATAAAATGTAAAAGACGTCGCCGGTACAGAAGGGGTTAAAATCACGGTCTATAGCTTATTGACACACTGAGACATAAGGTAGCTAGTCTTTTCATTCTAAGCGACGAACTTCATATATATTGAATATGAAGTAGGATACTCCGTAATCTGGACAACTCAGGACAAGTGAACTGGTAATATCACAAGATACACAAAGATAAACAAGTAGTAACACGTCGGAGTGTCCTCGGTATAATATATTATGTAGATCAATCACTAAGGCAACGGGACTATTAACAATGGGGTAAGCGACTCACTCGTACAAGACTAATATACTATCAAAAGGGTGCGGCCACACGTGAATTCTCAGGTCAGGGAAATGGTGAAATGTACAATAGTTGCACTCGCAGTAATACTCCACGTGGACTTGTGATTATATAAACACTGTACTTAGATCTACAAAACTATACACTTTATTTCTCTTGAGTTCAGATGAAATCGGTTGCTTCAGGCACTTCCTATTTATATTTCAATAATCTACTCTTGTGTACACTCAATATCGGAATAATTAATCTCAACAATGCTATATAGTTCTATGTAATCCCGAGAGAACGGTCTAGGGAGGGGTATCTCGTACACATTCTAATGCTCGGTCCTTAGCATTACCAAATCCTAGAATCGCTGCCTGAATAGGATTATTGACAATTTGGTAATCTCTTCTTTGCAAGATGTGCAACACAGGGTCTAAACAATCGGACAAAGTATGTGAGGCGTCAAGGGGCTGGACGTTAGGTTATTTATTTGGCAAGGTTTCTCCTTTGACACAAGGGGGTGCTCAGGACTTTGGTATGCTGTAAGATGCTACTAAAAGGGCATAAGGGGAAAGGTGGTTATTACTGGTGACAGGCGGGCAATACGGCCTTGACTCGATTACGGTATTAGGGTTATTACATCTACACTAGTACAAGAGGAAAGAGCAGGGCGGTTATCAACTGTTCAGGAGATGATCGAATAGTTAACAAAGTTGCCAGGGGGAGAGCTTCATGATATGCAATCTATGATACGATCAAGGGAATGGGGATTACTAACTGGGTGGGCAATTCTAGGTTTGGTACTCACATGTACTGGGATTTGTTGTATTTCTCATAGATGGCTGCTTCAGAGATTGGCCCAACATTCTTGACTTGTTTCTAACTGCTAACTCTTCTTCTTATACTGTCGATCTTTTCTCTCCTTTGGACTCCTCCGACCATAAACTTATCTCTGTCACCTGTCCTATCTCTGCAGTACGGCCACCCGATCCTGCCAGCCAACGGCGCTTGTGGCACTTTGGCGCTGACGACTGGGAGGCTATCCGGCAGTACTTCTTTGATTTCCCTTGGAATGATTTTTGCTTCCATGGCCGGGGACCCTCAGAGAGTGCTGAATGCATTACCGAGGTAATCCTATCGGGCATGGAGGCATACATTCCATCTTCTTTCTCTCAGACTAATGCAAACATATCTTGGTTTACTCACGCTTGTTCTACTATTGTCCGCAATAAGGAGGAAGCATTCAAACGGTACCGACGCCTTAAAACTCAAGAATCTCATTCTTCCTATGTTTCTGCCCGGAATCAAGCCAAATCTGCTCTTCGACTTGCCAAACACTCTTTCATCAATAATAAATGCACTGAACTATCCAACTGTATTTCTTCCCAAGCTTTCTGGAATCTAGCCAAAAAACTTTCCAATAATTTTTCTTCCTCATCTTTCCCTCCCCTTTTCGACTCTAATTGCACAACCATTACTTCTTCCTCTGACAAAGCTAAACTCTTCGCTCAAACTTTCGCTAGAAACTCCACCTTGGATGATTCCGGTGCTATTCCACCCTTTCCACCCCCCTTTCTCCTACTTATGCCTAATATCCTTATATCTTCTAAAGATGCACTTTCTACCCTCTCTGGGCTTGATACTAAGAAGGCGTACGGTCCGGATGGTGTTCCTCCTGTTTTACTAAAAAAATCCCTGCCTAGGCAAACTCTTTCGTCTCTGTCTCTTCCATAACGTCTTCCTTTCTTGCTGGAAGTTTGCTCTCATTCAACCTGTCCTAAAGAAGGGTGACCACTCTCAACCTTCCAAATATCGTCCAATTGCTGTCATCTAAAGTTTTTAAAACTATTCTTACTCACAAATTTCTTAAGCATTTATCTTCTCATAATCTACTCTCAGATCGCCAGTATGGCTTCCTTAAGGGTCGCTCTTCTGGTGATCTTCTTTCATATCTTACTAACTCTTGGTCATATTCCTTTCCGCACTTCGATGAGACCTTTGCAATTGCGTTAGACATATCGAAGGCCTTCGATAGAGTCTGGCACAAATCTCTAATTGCTAAACTACCCTCCTTCTGTTTCTATCCCTTCATCTGTGCCTTTGTCTCTAATTTCCTTTCCGGTCGTTCCAATGCTGTGGTTGTAGACGGCTATCGTTCAATTCCTTATCCTATCGACTCCGGTCTTCCTCAGGGATCTGTCATATTTCCTATTCTCTTTCTAATTTTCATAAATGATCTTCTCAACTGTACCTCCAGTCCTATCCATTCATATGCAGACGACTCTGCCTTACACAATTCAATTAGTTTCCCAGAACGTCCCAGCCAGCAATCCCTCAAAAGCAAACAAAATGAAACCATACAACATTTATTTTCTGATCTAACAACTATTTCCAACTGTGGCAGAGAAAACCTTGTTAGCTTTAATGCTTCCAAAAACCCAATTTCTCCATCTAACTACCCGCCGTGAACTCCCGCCTCCTGCCTCAATTTGTTGTTTACCACTGCTCAGCTTCTTGCCCTGTACAGGGGCACACTGCATCCTTGTACTGAGTATTGTTCACATGTTTGGGGAGGATCCTCTCACACAGCACTTCTAGACAAAGTAGAAAATAAAGCCTTATCGTATCATTAACTCCCGTCCACTCACCGACTCTCTCTGATCTCTCTCTCTTCGCACCAATGTTGCATCTCTCTCGCTATTCTATCACTACTACAATAATCAGTGTACCTCAGAGCTCTCTCAGTGCATACCACCTCCTCAACGTAGGGTACGTAGTACCCGCCTTGTAACACAATCCCAACCCTACTCTGTACAACTCTTCAACTCAAGAGTGAAACGTTATTCCCAATAATTTTTCTATTCAACAGCTGAGCTCTGGAACTCTCTCCCTGAATCCATCTTTCTCTCATCCTATGACTTAAATTGTTTCAAACTCTGTGTGTCCAGACGTTTTGGCTCGAACGTTCCTTGATTTTGGCCCTGTCAGTCTTTTAACTCTGGGGAAGGTACTCGTCACAGGCAGTTTTGCCTTTTGTCTCCCTCATCCACATAGAAAACAAAAAAATCTTCTCTCACGGTCCAGAGGCCTCGTTGCTTCTTCTGGACGGTGTCTCATAGATTTAACATTACACACTCGTGGGCCAGCCACACCCTAGGCCGGCATCTGCTTCCCACAGTGGCACAGCAGGGGTCCCGTCGTTCTCCAGCGGAGACATCTGCTTGCCTCGGATTTTGCTCCCGCACAATGAGGCTTCGACTTGCTAGCGACGACTTATGCACCATGTGCACGGACGAATCCTTTCAATTTCCTAGAGATTATCCTTCTCACTCAGGCTATGTGCCTCGTCATCTTCTCTCCACTCTCTAAATGTTGAAGCTAGATTTAACTTCCACTTCTACAGTTGCAGGAAGTAAGCATCAGGAAATGGGCTAATCAGGATTGCAGATCTTACAACTCTTCGTAAATACTAGGGTCTACCGCAGTCACCTGCATCTACAGCAGTCACACACACACACACACCCCCCCCACCCCAGCAGAGGAGGGAGGGGGCTGTTGGCTTGGAGAACGCCAAATGAATACGGACTCTTCCCGAGGGATTCTGGGATTCTTTCTTTTGGATACTATGGAGCTAATCCCCTGGGACTTGCCTTCCTGTGCTTGTTCTCGGCCAATCACCTGCTTAGTGTTCTCCCTCTAGTAATCTGGGGCTTGTTTTGACCTGTGATGTATGCAGTGGCTAGGCTCTGCGTCTAGCAGGGTAGGCTCAGTGGCTAGCACGGACAGTTCGATTCTGAGGGACAGCAGAGGGATGGAGTTTGAAGTGGTGGGAATGCTTGTTGTATGTACTGGATATGTTGCCCATGATGTACTGTGTCCAGCATACTGCAGCGGCTGAGGGTGTTGGGAAAGGTGTCGAGACGTATTATGTGGAGAGCAACTGGATTGCTGTAACTCCTGGCACGCCCACAAATGGAGATGGTGTCGTGGGAAGTGTAGTGGTCATGGGTTTTGAGTAATTATTTTCGTCTTCATTTCCAACAATTTCCATTTGTGTTTTGTTTATTTGTACATCTATTGCGTAAATAAATCTAAAAATATTAAAATCATAAATAGTTTGATATCCTTCACCTTTGAACAGTTATATAACATTATATTGTGTTTGTTTATTGTATTATTTTTATTTATTTATATATGTATTTTGCCGTCGTCGACAAAATATATCGCCTTGTACACACTATATTTAAGGTATTTCCATCCGTCCGCCAAAATTACTGTTCCCTATTTTCATTCTCTCTGACACTCTCCGGCAGCCTGCCCGCCACTCAAAAAATAATTTCTGATTAAGGTGCAGGCAGTAATCATCAGCACGCCACCATCTATTCTCAGCACGACAGGCTCCGTAGGGTGTCCATATACCAGAGTCACACCTTCATCATTACATGATTGATGCGTTACTCCAGCTTTATCTGAAAAAAAAACTTCCAATTTTCAGTATCAATGTTATTCAATGTTTCTATGATACCATACTACTTTGCCATTTATGTTGCATCGCACCTTCCTAACTGCATTATTCACTGTGTCGTCCATGGTATTGCAATTACAAGATAAAATATTATCACTGTTGTATCCAGGCCTCTCCAAAGGGATATTCGCTGACAAGATTGTATACACTACAGCTGTCGAGTCACTTTGGTATCACTGCATCAATTATATTCACTTATATTGTCACTACTGTGTTAAGTCCCCACTTAGTAATATATAAACGACCTTCCAAGTAGACTAACGTATGCTACTGACTACTATCACTACTACTATTGTCTATTTCCTTTACTATAAATACTACTTCCATGAGTCGAGGGATATATTTGAGTATTGATATAGCCCTTTAATACATACAGGTGTTATCTAAACTTATTACAATCGTATAATGCATACATAACAATATCCTGATAAAAGATTTGTATCGAACACAGCAATATTATCTCAACATCCACTTCAGCTTCATTATTATGTACCGTCCTTGAGCCTGCATTTGTTTAATCAGATCGAGCTGGGAAGCTTGTATGATTAGCAGTGCGATTCTCATATATTTTATTTCATATATATATATATATACAGTATATATATATATATATATATATATATATATATATATATATATATATATATACAGTTTATACACACATACTCTACAGCTCTCTTGCAAACATGGACACTACATCACAAGCGCTGTTTCACATACACACATTCCGATAATTACATTTAGTAATATCGAAATTGTACATACAAAAGGATAATCAATAATAATATGGGTATTACTAGGTTTAATTAGGTTAACTAATAATTATAAGCTTTGACGTATTTACGAAATTGGTGATAAAGTCAAACTTGTTCTTCTGATCCTTTCTCGACCCCACCGAACCGTAACCCCATCACCCAAATTAGACCCACAGTCAAGGAAAGGAAATGAGAATGTAAAGTTGAAGCCCTGGAAGGTTAATTTCGGATTCACCACAAAGATGAGGCAAAACTTTGAGAAAACTATTGACTTTCTCTGGTGAACCCCCATGTATGCTGGGAGGAAAATTGTAAATTAATTTCTGGGGGCCCTCTTTTTTTCTGTTAGGAATTCCCTGACGCCACATGCATACTCACACACAAACCATATGCAATTCCCTGACGCCACATGCATACTCACACACAAAACATATGCAATTCCCTGACGCCACATTCATACTCACACACAAACCATATGCAATTCCCTGACGCCACATGCATACTCACACACAAAACATATGCAATTCCCTGACGCCACATGCATACTCACACACAAAACATATGCAATTCCCTGACGCCACATGCATACTCACACACAAAACATATGCAATTCCCTGACGCCACATGCATACTCACACACAAAACATATGCAATTCCCTGACGCCACATTCATACTCACACACAAACCATATGCAATTCCCTGACGCCACATGCATACTCACACACAAAACATATGCAATTCCCTGACGCCACATGCATACTCACACACAAAACATATGCAATTCCCTGACGCCACATGCATACTCACACACAAAACATATGCAATTCCCTGACGCCACATTCATACTCACACACAAACCATATGCAATTCCCTGACGCCACATGCATACTCACACACAAAACATATGCAATTCCCTGACGCCACATGCATACTCACACACAAAACATATGCAATTCCCTGACGCCACATGCATACTCACACACAAACCATATGCAATTCCCTGACGCCACATGCATACTCACACACAAAACATATGCAATTCCCTGACGCCACATTCATACTCACACACAAACCATATGCAATTCCCTGACGCCACATGCATACTCACACACAAAACATATGCAATTCCCTGACGCCACATGCATACTCACACACAAAACATATGCAATTCCTCCTTTACTTTTATATACTGTATGTGTGTTTAGGTATTATATATTAAGTAGCCATACAGTATAACATGATATTTGTATAGCATATGTACTGACAGGTCGGATTTATAGCATAGATATGTAGATATTCCCGCAACAATCCTGCATACAAAAATATCCATAAGCAGCCTAGATAATAATGTTGCTCGTTTTCCAGCATAATCCATTGTAATTCAACTGAGGCACCATTTCCACTAGTTGATTACAGCAATAACCTACTTAATATCGTTTCAGAAAATATCTAGCTATATACCGTATTGTTAACAGAGTTATAGATATATCTCATATATTACTATTATTACACACATACAGTCATACACACACACACACACACAAACAAACAAACACACGCTATCACACACCCCACGCACGACATATATGATAGAATTTGGGTATATAGTGTATTAAAATATCCATTATAAAGATAACACACACTCCCAATTCAGTAACGCTCACACACCACACACACCCTCATACACCATTCACTCATCACGCACCAAACACACCATTTACTCACATACCACACACACCATTCATTCACTTACACAGACACACAATCTCACACAGACAGTCACCCCTCACCCACAATACACATTTACTCACAACTGCATTATAGTGTAAATATAGTATACCGTGATACAACTGCATTATAGTATAAATATAGTATACCGTGATACAACTGCATTATAGTGTAAATATAGTATACCGTGGTACAACTGCATTATAGTGTAAATATAGTATACCGTGATACAACTGCATTATAGTGTAAATATAGTATACCGTGGTACAACTGCATTATAGTGTAAATATAGTATACCGTGGTACAACTGCATTATAGTGTAAATATAGTATACCGTGATACAACTGCATTATAGTGTAAATATAGTATTCCGTGATACAACTGCATTATTGTGTAAATATAGTATACCGTGATACAACTGCATTATAGTGTAAATATAGTATACCGTGATACAACTGCATTATAGTGTAAATATAGTATACCGTGGTACAACTGCATTATAGTGTAAATATAGTATACCGTGATACAACTCCATTATAGTGTAAATATAGTATACCGTGGTACAACTGCATTATAGTGTAAATATAGTATACCGTGGTACAACTGCATTATAGTGTAAATATAGTATACCGTGATACAACTGCATTATAGTGTAAATATAGTATACCGTGATACAACTGCATTATAGTGTAAATATAGTATACCGTGATACAACTGCATTATAGTGTAAATATAGTATACCGTGATACAACTGCATTATAGTGTAAATATAGTATACCGTGGTACAACTGCATTATAGTGTAAATATAGTATACCGTGATACAACTGCATTATAGTGTAAATATAGTATACCGTGGTACAACTGCATTATAGTGTAAATATAGTATACCGTGGTACAACTGCATTATAGTATAAATATAGTATACCGTGATACAAAAAGAGAGATGGAATTGCATCATCCACTAATGTCCGTTGTTTCTCAGGCGTGTTAATTCCAAGGAGGCGAGATCTCAGGTCATCTTTGTAATCGCTGTCCGTAAAATGCATTGAGCATACCAGTGCATTATCTGTATTGATATCATCAGCTCGGCTACATGAATGAACCGTTCCATCGCTGCCGACGTTGTTTTTCTATCGGAAAGCTGAAGTATTTAATGTTTGATCCTGCTGGGTTTTTTTTTGTTTGCGTGTTACACACAGAAAACCTGGGTCAGACTTGGGTCAGGGCTGGTGGTACAGCTTGGTACACGTGACGTCACAACTCCCGAGTGGCCATATCCTACCTGTGCGCTGGCCGACCTCTCTACATAGACCTTGGGCCATTCTAGCGGCGTTCCCACGTATCGGTGTAGCGGAATTTTTGGGGGTTTACTCAAAACTAAGCCCGGTTGTCATGGCCCAACAACATTCGGTGCGCCGTCCTTGTGCGGTCCAGGCACCATCATTGCACCGTCGCTACCGTCGAGGTATGTTGTGGCGACGTCGTTACCGTCGAGGTACCGTTGTGGCACCGTTGCTACCGTCGAGGTACCGTTGTGGCACCGTCGTTACCGTCGAGGCACCGTAGTGGCACCGTCGCAACACCATTGTGGCACCGTTGTGGCACCGTCGATACCGTCACAACACCATTGTGGCACCGTCATTACCGTCGAGGTACCGTTGTGGCACCGTCGTTACCGTCGAGGTACCGTTGTGGCACCGTCGCAACACCATTGTGGCACCGTCGAGGCACCGTTGTGGCACCTTCGCTACCGTCTAGGTACTGTTTGTGGCACCGTCGTTACCGTCGAGGTACCGTTGTGGCACCGTCGCTACCGTCGAGGTAACGTTGTGGCACCGTCGATACCGTTGTGGCTCCGTCGTTACCGTTGTGGCACCGTCGTTACCGTCGAGGTACCGTTGTGGCACCGTCGCTACACCATTGTGGCACCATCGAGGCACCGTCGTTACCGTTGAGGTACCGTTGTGGCACCGTCGCTACCGTCGCAACACCATTGTGGCACAATCGAGGCACCGTCGAGGTACCATTGTGGCACCGTCGCTACCGTCGTAACACCATTGTGGCACCGTTGTGGCACCGTCGCTACCGCCGAGGTACTATTGTGGCACCGACGTTACTGTCGAGGTACCGTTGTGGCACCGTCGTTACCGTCGAGGTACCGTTGTGGCACCGTCGTTACCGTCGAGGTACCGTTGTGGCACCGTCGCTACCGTCGCAACACCTTTGTGGCACCGTCACTACCGTCAAGGTGCCGTTGTGGCACCGTCGTTAACTTCGAGGTACCGTTGTGGCACCGTCGTTACCGTCGAGGTACCGCTGTGGCACCGTCTTTACTGTCGCAACACCATTGTGGCACCGTCGTGCGCCGTTGGTGTACATTGGGGGTGCATAATCCAGTATAACGGTACAGTAGAACACTGTTTATCCGGTATTCAGATAAACGGAAATCATGACAAAAGTCGGATATTTGTTATTAATTCATCTTCTACTACAGTACTGTACTGTCAGCAAAATATGTTTTGTTTGGAGTTGAATTAATATGTGACTCATTTCTGATGTGATGGACTTAAATAAATACTTATTCCACCAACTCATAAATAGCAAAAGTGACGCAAAGTTAATTAAAGCATGGGAAAAAAATATATCTGTGCCAAACACGGTTACAGTGATTGCTGACTATGGGTGGGAATGTTCTCCCCTAAGGGCACAAAACAAAAATAAATAAAAAGTACAGTCAAACTTAAATATATGGGAATGTTGTGTATTGAATTATTTGTCATTAATGTTAGTAGGATATTATTTTTGTAAATTCCAGTGCATTAGTTTTCAACAAAAAATGTATTGAAAACAAGCAAGACATGTATAGGTTAAATATTGTAACTAGATAAAGATATGTACAGTACATTGGAACAGGGGGAATGGTTGGTTGATGAGAATTATTGAATAAACAAGGAAGGGAAAGAAAATCCCAAAACTATCAATATGAGGAATAAATGTTTCATAAATATCCCCAGTGGGCCGGAGAGATCACTATTAATAATGTCATTGAAATTGCCTTGCAGCAGACAGGATTGTAAATATTAACCCTTTGTGGATCATGATGCATTATAGCAGTTTCATCTGTCTATCATTAACGATTTTATACACCTTAGGAAGGATCTGTCGTAATCAAAATGGAAAAGGCTACCGGTACCTAAATTAACATTCTGACTCCCATATACTCTTCCTAATCTGAATAAAATTGTTAAATAATAGCCAGAAACAGAACAAGATTGCATCATCAGAACTTGATAGAATTTTTCAAAGAATTAGATAGAACCATATATAGATGTGCAGCATGTGAGGAGGTGTGTGGAGTAAGGAGAAGAGGGAGGGGAGTGAAGGGTACAGCGTGGTGGACTGAAGAGGTAAAAATACCTGTTGAAGACAAGAAGTAAGCGTATAGAGAGTGGTTGGGTAGTAGAGGGAATGAAGATTTGGAGAGACAGAAAAGAGCGAGGTCCTTGAAGAAAAAGAGAGTGGTGAAGAGAGTAGTGAAGGAAAGTGAGAGAAGAGCAGATGAGGAATTTGGAAGGATTCTAACTGTAAAATGGAGGGAGTGTAAGAAATTGTTCTGGAAAGAGGTCAAGCAAGTTAGGGAAGGTAGCAAGGGAAATAGTAAGGGTGTGAAAGATAAGAATGGGCGAGTGATAGCCGAGAAGTAGGAGAGAGTCGAAACATGGAAGGAGTACTTCAACGAATTGCTAAATGAAAGAATGAAACACCAGCAAACATAGTTGGATGGGGTAAGGGAGGGAGAAGAAAAATAAGGGAGGAGGAGGTGGGGATCAGAAGGTCAGAAGTGTGTGAAGCCATGAAAAGAGTGAAGATGGGGAAAGCATCAGGAATAGATGGAGTATTTGGGGAAATGTTGAGGTATGGTGGTGAGATAGTGATCGAATGGGTATGGCAAATGTTTAAACTAGCATCGGAGAAGGGGAATGCACCTGATGACTGGAAGACAGGCATAATAGTCCCCCTGTATAAGGGCAAAGGGGATTATGCCTTCTAACCGTAGTACGGAAGGTGTACAGTAGGGTAGTGATTGAGAGAGTGAGAGCGAGAACAAAAATCGAGAAATGGATAGGTGACGAGCAGGGCAGGTTTAGGAAGGGAAGAGGATGTGTAGATCAGATTTTTGCCATGAAATGTGTTGTGATGAAATATCTGGAGAAGGGACAAAATATGTATGCTGCCTTTATGGACTTGGAGAAGGCCTATGACAGAGTTGATAGAGAGGGCATGTGGAAAGCACTGAGAATATATGGAGTAGATGGCAAATTGCTAAAAGCAGTGAAGAGCATGTATGAGGGCGTAAAGACGTCAGTACGTGTGGAGAATGAGCAGAGCGAGTTCTTTGAACTAAATGTTGGGTTAAAGCAAGGGTATATGATGTTCCAAAGGTTGTTCAATATACTGTATATATGGACGGAGTCATGAAAGAAGTACAAGGAAGAGGAGGGGATGTTGGTGTACCTCTGATAAGGGAGGGAAACAAGTAAATTGGAAGTTGCCTGTACTGCTGTTTGCCAATGATACAGTTCTGATGAGCGATAGTGAATGGGAGTTGCAGGGGCTGGTAAATATGTTTGGAACATTGTGTGAAAAATAGAATCTGAAGGTAAATGCGGGGAAGAGCAAGGTTATGGTCTTCGAAAGGTGTGCAGCCACAGAGTGTGAGGTGAGGTTGAATGGTCAGGCTATGGAGAATGTCAGCTCATTTAAGTAGTAACAAAAAATAGGGTGGTCAGCATGGAAGTAAAGAAGTCCTGCATGACAGTGTGGTAATCCCCACATTTACTTAATGGAGCGAAGCATGGACGTTGGTGAAGAGACTCAAACCAAGAGTGAGAGGGGTGGAAATGAGTTACTTGAGAAGTGCCTGCGGAGTTACATGGAGGGATAGACAGACGAATGAGGAAGTACGAGAGAGGTGTGGTGTGGATGTTGCTGTGCAAGAAAGTGTGAAAAAGGAACACCTTGAGATGGTTCGGCCATGTGGAATTTATGGGAAGCGAGAGAATGACTAAGAGAGTGTACGAGAGTGAGGTGGAAGGACAGAGAGGAAGAGGTAGACCGAGTAAGAGGTGGAAGGATGGAGTTAAGAAGCATATGATCGAAGGCGGTGTTGGATGGGAGAAGGGGCGTCGACTGACTGGGGACAGAGGTGCATGGGGCCGTTTCGTTTGTGGCCACCCCTTCGGGGATCACGGCGTCCAGCAATAGATAGATAGATATATAGATAGGAACAGAGGTAGAGGTCGGTAGATGAGAACTATATAATTAACAGTGAAAGGAAACAAGATCCCAAAGGTATCAATATAAGGAATAAATGTTTGATAAATTTAACTTGCTATACATAATACTGTTTGGCCGTTGTCATTAGTTGTTGTTGTTGTTGTTGTTCCCCAAGCTACCTGGCCGAACAGCCCCAAGGCCCCAAGCAATGCCAAGGCCATAGCCGAGTGCCCCCACAGAACCCTCCCTGCGGACCACAATAAAGGCTAGGTGACCGAAGCCACTCCATAGCGGGGAGCTGAGGAGGGTGCGGAAACGCCCGGGAAACCAAAGCCCCACCCAGGGCCCTGTGCCCCTCAGCAATTATGAAGAGAAAGATGAGGGGCAAAGGAAAAATGTGACGCTTTGGCTTCCAATCTTGGTAGATTGGGAGGTCAATCCACGGAAAAGATGCCGTCACTTGAGATCTAGAAAATATATAAGTAAAAGGAACAGTCAGAGTAAGCTATGGGTATGGCAGAGATCGCTCAGGTCTCACTCTGATAGACCAGCCCATCCCTCGTTGTCATTAGTTATGCTGTTATGCTGCTCTTGTCCTTCGCTATGCTGCTGTCGTCTGTCGCCTTAGGTATGTCGTCCCGAGCTATGCCATGCCATCCTACCCCGTCGTTGTACACCGTGACGTCATAGATCTGTCCTAAGTCTGTCTTTGAACGTCATGTTACTGCTGTTATACTGTCCCTGTCTAGTAGTATTAAGGCCGGGCCACCTAGTAGGGACTGCAAAGTCTGTGTGGTCTGAGTATCTGTGTAACTCTGTGTAACTCTCTCACTTTTCATCATACAACGTGACAGAGAGGAACCTTTCACTCATCTCCGCCGGTGATGACAACTTCCCCAGAGTCAATCTCTCCCCTGCAATTGTTCCTGTTTGCCGACGTGATAGCGGAGTGTGAGGCTGACAGCCACGACTGTCCGTGAGGGATAAACTCAGTGGGCTTGGGTACGATTCGTAGCTATATCTAAAATGTAGTAAACTATTTCAAACTCAACACTATTATTGCTAATTGTCGAATTTTTTTTTTTTTAAATGCTATATTTGATTATACACTGAGATATAAACACACATGATTACCGTTGAAATTATATATTTATATTTCGGAAACGAAATTGGTCTGAGGTTATGTTTTTGCCTTCGTGTGTCTGTTTGTCTGTACACAAGATATCTCCAAACATTTATGAACCCATGTTCACACACTTTGTTGGGCAGATAAGATAAACGGCAGGTACGAAGTAATTCAATTTTGTAGGCGATTGGTAGAGCGCATACCTCCGCCAGCGTAAGCGGCTCACAAAGTTATAAACCGTTTTCACGAAATTTGGTGGACAGATAGGATATGAACCAAGGAAGAAGTGATTCCATTACGGAGGGGATCGGTAGAGTGCATACCTCCGCCAGCATAAGTGGAGGTATGCACTCTCCCAAGTGCCTGTATAGTTTAACTTTCATTTTGTTTTACTACAATCACTGGGTTCATTGTTCCAATTATCACCTTGCATATTGGAATACAATAACTTTTATATAACTGTAGGTAATTTTGAATATATATTTAAAATGTACTACTTATTTTGTTCATATGATCTTGTGTGCGGTTGAGTTATTTTTTCTTTTTCTATTTTATCTTTGTATACTAACAGGTTAGTTAAGACATTATTCCGAGATACTATGGTGTATAGAAATATATATTTTTATAAGTGACACACTCTTGTTAAGTACACATTTACTAGCCCGATTAATATTATTATTTAAATTATTTTCTGTTGATAGAATCACCCCATATTTATAACCTCCTTATTCTTTACACTACGTATAGTGTATATCAAATTCAGCGGTCGAGTTACAGTATAGAAGAATAGGACAGCAAAGTAGAAGGCTCTCTCCCCACCCTCCGCTCCCTCCGGCTAAAAAGTCGCATTGGATAATAGAATGAAGTGTAACATTAGGGGTCAGGAAATGCCCACAAAGAAAGTATTTATAGAGTATGACATTAAAAAGAAATTAGTCTGAAAGGGAATTTACACTTACATACCCACTGATTCATTCATAATATTCCAATCTGCATCATATGATCGTCAAGGCTCTTCTCCAACGTATCTATCCTGTTTATTAATCCTAGGGGGTAGAGGAGAAACGGATATTAATTAAATAACTAAACCTGGAAAGATGAATTGGCCTAGGCTATACAAATGATACCGGGTCGGGTCGGCGTTTGACTTACTTGTAAACATGTATGTGTAGGTTATCTGTGGTAGTCCCAATAATATCTATGAAGTACTTCTAGTATTAAAGGAACTTAGCTGTGATGCAAAGAGTGTGGTTAGGTGATGGACATGTCGGGAGGCAAATATCAGGGAAGGTTTGGTGTTATGTGGCAGCAGCTGGCGGTCTGTCTTGGCGGGGTGAAGTCTGTGTGAAGTGTGTCTGAGATTCCCTTTTATCGTGACAATATAAAATATATTTAAGGGTTCTATATCGTCCCCTGCGATTAAATAATAAGGGAAAACAAACTAAGATATAATTGGTGCAACCACAGTAATGTTTATCCACAAAGATCAATAAAGTAATGTGTATAAACAAAAAGGAACCAGCTGTCGTGAACCCGGGAAATTCAAACTACGGTATATATACCAGCTAGGATTCACGACATACTCCGCCACCAGCTATATACAAAGTATTTACAATTGTCCCGTCCCGATCATGGATCGCCACAACTGGGAGGAACCCAAAGCAGCCCGACGTGACAGCCTGTGAGGGGTATGTGACGCATGTCCAGTGTGAGCATGCTTTACAGAACGCCTAGTCATGCCCCACTCTCGCTAGGATTGTCAGGGCAGGAACTTTGGCTGTAGTCTATGTAGAGTTTCCTAACTTAGTTCATGTGAGCCGTTGTACTATAAGTATTATGAATATGTATTTTGTTTTCATCTGAGTCAACGAGTTCTATTTTATATCATTAGTTATAAGTATTGTGTGTAAAACTTATTTGTAATGATGGGAGGAGAAGCAGCCACAGTTGGGGGTCAGTGGGTGCACCAGGCGGGAGGCGGGCCTAACTCACTAGCACTCCCCCCCCCCCCCCCCTCCCTCAGTGCTAGGGGAGCCTTTGTCTATCCCAGAGGAGAGAGAAATTACGTAATGGTTGTCAGTGGGCGGTCCTTAGTAGTTCACGTTGGGCTCACTAGAGGGCCGGGTATAAAAAGGAAAGTCTGGCCATTTTTTCATCAGAACTCATTAGGCAGAGCGACTTCTCATTTCCCTTGCTAACTATATATATTCTTCTGACTGATGTAAACTTTCTCTACTACCTTACATTCTTATCTCCTCTTTTCCCTGCCTGTTTAACTTCCATGGTCCCGTTGGTGCAGAGCTAGTCAGCCAACATATTATCGCTTGAGTTCTCACGAGATACATGCCTATTAGATAGACTATTTTGGAAAGGTTAACTTAGAATAAGATTGATTTATGTTTGTTGCACTTGTATATGCATTTCCCTGTGTGTTATTATTATTATTCCTGTTTTCTGCTAGTCTAGGTAATGCTAGACGGGGGTAAGGCTTTTCTGTGTTACGAGGTGTTGTTTGATGCAGTGGTTAAGCGATAAACCTGCATACTCGTTTCGGTTCAGTGAAGCCTAGGTTGTCTTCGCGGCTGACTGTGTTGAGTTAATAATTTACAGTGCGTGAGGGCAAGAGCCTAACCACCCTGTATTTTATTAACAGTTTGTTTTTACTTTGTCAAGGAGCCGGGAGAAAACCAGATACAAGGGATCTGGATTTCTCAAAGTGCACTTGTTAGTTTTAACGTAATACTTTAAACAGTTGTGAAGACTTCGCTAGGCTACGAGCCGTTTTTGCTCAGTCACTGCTACCTTTTGCCCACAGTACCCCAGCTAGACTTTACTCGATTAGTAGATACAGAATAGTATTGAAGCTTTCCTTATGTATGATATTGTTTATGCACTGTTGATTTCATGTGTTGCACGCTTGGCTACTTTAGTGATTAGTGGCCCACGAGCACAATCCGAGTAGGCTATTACCGTTGCATTTGCGGAGTACTTCTTTTTAATGTTTGCCATTTACTATTGCATATTCTTTTAATTATTCTTATGCCAATTTAAACCTTTAATAGTATTTAATTGCCAGTGTTTTGCTTATTGAATTACTGTTCAAAATCCGATACGTACTTCTTACGAGCATCCGAGAAGCATCTAACTTTTT
Organism: Paralithodes platypus; assembly: GCA_032716605.1. NCBI lineage: Eukaryota > Metazoa > Arthropoda > Malacostraca > Decapoda > Lithodidae > Paralithodes > Paralithodes platypus. The sequence goes on along the minus strand of CM064567.1, from coordinate 33,717,900 downwards.
TCAGAAGATTCCTTGCTCGATGCTTAAGGACTATTAATTAACGTAACGTAATAGTGCCGATCCGAAGTAGAGGGTGGAGGACTTCTTAAGTTCTTAGTCAAGGGTGGATTACTTCGGCTTCGGCCAACACTATTCTTTGGTGTTGTTGTTTCTTACTTCTTTGTTTGATTGTTGACCAGACTAGAGAATTCCTGTCTCTTTATTAGTCTGTTGTTGAACACTAGTACCGAGTTCTTGTATACCCCGTTATAGCAGATTGAACTCTGGAGGGTATTGGTGTTTTTTGTTGGGCTGGCAGTACTCAGGGGTTGGGATCGTGTGTTTCCGTTGTGGCAGCGAGCCGTATTCGAGTCCTGATTGAGAGCCCTTGTGTACCCGAGTGCCAGGTTGTAACAGGTATCACCTCGGTCCGCTCCAGTAGCAGGAAGGATATTATCAGAGTTCGGCTTGCTGTCGCCATCCACTACCTCTAAATCTATCTCTAGTGGGTATAGCTTAACGACCGGTCTGGTGGTCAAACCGGCTCCTGTTTTTACCTGAACTACCCTACATTCGTGGTCAGGACCACGAAGAAGTTTCATTATCCGACCTATACGCCAAAAAAGTCGGGGGCCGTCATCATGTACTAGAACGACGTCCCCAACTTGTGGCGATGCTATCCCTCTTTTTACCATTAAGTGACGGTGTTGCTCTCTGAGTGATATTAAATAATCAGTGCTCCACCTTTTCCACAGGTCATGTGAGAGTTTTGTTACATATTGGAAGCGTTGGTTGACGGAATAGTTGTTACGCCACGTCGTGTCCTTGAGATCTTCATCCGTGACTTCTCGCCTTGGAAAGCTTCTGATCCGCCTCCAATGAACCAGTTGTGAAGGAGTGATGGGTAGAAGGTCTTTAAGATCACTGTAGGTGTAGCCAAGCGGGCGATCATTGACTGTGGCCTCGAGCTCCAGTAATACCGTATTCAGTTCCTCTGTGGTAACCAATGCTCGACCCAGTACCTTCTTCAAGCCAGCCTTTAGGATACCAATGACCCGTTCCCATATGGCACCGAACCATGGCGCCCTGGCCGGTATAAACCGCCACTCGCACTTGACTTCCGCTATAGTACCTTTTAACCTTGCATCATCTGTCAACTCCCGTAATGTACTGGCTCCGCTAACAAATGTGGTGGCATTATCACTCATCATAATCTCAGGGTAACCCCTCCTGCTACTAAACCTACGGAACGCATGCAAACATTATTCGCAGGAGAGGTTAGACACCGTCTCTACATGGACCGCTCTAGTAACTGCACAGGTGAATAAGACTACATATAATTTACTTACAGTACCCCCCTTCTCTTTTACTGGTAAGGCACCTATGTAGTCAACCCCCATTACCTGGAAAGGACTCACTTCCTGAACCCTAAACTCCGGCAATGGTGGGGCCTGTACAGCACGGTATGATGTACCTTGCAATCTCTTGCAGATGATTCATCCCCTTAAGGCTTTCTTTACTACCTGTCTAATCTTGGGGATCCACCATCTTTGCCTTATGTAATTTACAACATAACTAACACCACTAATGGTTACACACTTTGTGGCAGTAATTACTAAGGAGAGTGGCTATACGATGATTATTAGGGATAAGGATAGGGTACTTGGCGCTATCATGTAAAGCTGACAAGTGTAGCCTACCTCTACAGCGTATCGTGCCTCCCTCCATATAGAGGCCTAACTGCTTCACTATATTGCTTGGTGTGCCCTGTCCTTTTGACAAATAGTGGTGTTCCTCAGAGTAAGCTTCTCTCTGAGCTACCTTAATAATGGCTGACTTTGCTGCTCTTAATTCCGGCACTGTCAAGTATGCCGGTTTTCCTTGATAGTTCCCTTGTGTCTTCTCTCTAAGAGTCGTAATAAACCTAAGGACCCATGCCATTACATGCCATGACTTCATATAGGAGCCATACCGGTCCCAATTTAATATGGCAGTAGGGGCAACCGGTACCGGCAATGACAGGGTTCCTTCTTGACTCATGTTACAACCCACAGTGGTGTCCCCTCCTATTGAGCCCCCTATTGGGCCATGATCAGGCTATAGCATTTGGTGAGCTAGCCATGTGGGCCCTCCCCACCAAAGCGAAGAAGCAACTAAGGACACATAATTATGAAATCCCTCTGGTGACTAGATCACTGGGGTTGTCCTCTGTGGCCACATAACGAAAATGAGCGCCGGGGACTAATGACTTTATCTCATCAACTCTATTCTGAACATATATAGGCAAAATCTTTTTACTAGACAACCAGCATAGGGTTATCTGGCTGTCCAACCAGAGGTATACATTCTCTATAATCAGCTCGTCCGCGTAGGCCTTACATATATAACATGCGAGACGAGCTGCGAGAAGAACAGCAGTCAACTCCATCTTAGGTATGGTGAGGGACTTAATAGGCACCACCTTAGCTTTGGCCATTACTAACCTACTCACCTCATCACCAACCGCATAGGCCGCTACACCATATGCTACTGAGCTAGCGTCACTAAATAGGTGCAGCGTAACCCTCTTAGAATTAGTGACCTGACGGGGAAACATGATACCTGTACTATCTATCATATCGTCATAAATACCCTGCCAGTTAGCTCTCATGTCATCTGGAATGGTTACATCCCACCCACACTCTAATCTCCACAAGTCCTGTACGAACCTCCGCGCCCGGATGGGTACCAGTAGCAACACTCCTAGAGGATCGAACACACTCGCGGTTAGACTTAGAGCCTCGCGTTTTGTAACCAATGCAGGGCTACTTCCGCGGCAATTAACCTGTAACATATCCTTATCAGTCAGCCACGCAACGCCAAGCACCTTAAACCCGTCTTGTTTGGTGGAAGCTATACCCTTCAGGTGCAACAGTTCCTGCAAACTCTCATTATTTGTGACCCACTCACGTAAAGACAGGTTAGCGCTGGAAAATATTCTACGGGCACCCCAACATTGTTGTTGCAAATCACTTACATCATCACCAGTCCCCTGTAAGTTATCAATATACAACCCCCTTTTTAGCTTATTAACTACTTCACTGTTCTCCTGTATCATAGACAGGTGTTTTTGAATGGTAGCGTTAAGGAGGAACTGGGAACAGGTGGCCCCGAACAGAACTGCATGGAACCGGTAGACAATGTAAGGACTTGCAACATCCAAGGGATCAACGGGCCACAGAAACCTAGTAGCATCCCTATCCTTCTCACTCAACCCCACCATGAGAAATGCTTTCTCAATATCACTCACCCAGGCAAATTGATGGCATCTAAAGCGTAGAAATACCTGGGTGAGGTCAGCCACTAGCGATGGACCTGTATGGAGACAGTCATTCAGACTGAACGCCTTCTCGTCCATCCTAGCCGAACAGTCAAACACTATCCTTAGTAATACCATGGTGAGCTAAGTAGTGAATGGGATGACCAGCTTGATTCCTGTTTTCTACCCTTTCTATAAACCCCCTTTCTATCTGATTATCCAGAACCAACCCTGTTGACAGTAGTTGGGATCTTTTATAAATTTACGCTGCAAGCCTCTCATTCTGCCCAAGGCTAACTTAAAGTTATCAGGTAATTTATCTATGTTATCTCTCCATGGCAGTTCCACTACTGTATACACTGTCCCTGTGCTTCGGAATACTGTACCGTTTCAGAAAATCTATTTAAGACTCTCTCCCCACCCTTACCAGTCTCATTAGGACTTATACCAATATGGTCCAAGTCCCATAGAGCTGTCAGATCCTTTAATTCTGGAGATTTACTGCCAATATCTTCCTGTATCTCCACTAAAGGGTCTACTGCTAACTTAAGATCGGTGACTAACTCTACATGGGTCTCTTCTATATCTGACTGATAAGTGCCACTCAGTGCATAACCATAAATTGTGGGTAACATAACTATACTTCCTTCCCTGACATAGCCTGAATGTACAAAGTGGTAATAAAAGTCCGCCCCAATCAGTAACCCTATCATATCTCCATCAGTGATACCTGGATCGGCTAATTTGTAACCCCGAGCCTTGATAGCATTTACCTCCATCTCTAATCCTCTCCCTGGTTTGTATACTGGTAACTCCTCCACCACAACGGCCCTCAATTTACACACCCTTCTTCTGTGATTCAGAAAATTAACTCTACTATTTCATACTCAGTACTACCAAGTGAGCCAGTAAATCCCTGGAGCCTTAGCTGTTCCTTACTGACCCTAACGTAATCAAGCTGCGATAAAGCAGAGCGCAAGATGAGTACGTTGCGAACATTGATCCAACAAAGCTCTTAATTTACTGGTATGACCGTTTCTGTCAGTCAAGGGAATCTGAATGGTAGGTAACAACACTGCATTACAGCCCGAAGCCACAGCCATGGTCACTGTTGGTTCAGGGTGTACTGGTTGTCCAGTTTGTTTAAGGCGTGGCGTCGGACACAAATAATTAATATGTTTCTGTTGGCAGAATCGGCACAGCCTAATTTTAGGGTTAGTACACCCCTGGCTACCATGTTCTGACGACAGGCACCCGACGCACAGTTTCAATTGCCATGCTCTATTGGCCTTGGCGGGACTGTTCTTGCATTTTGCACACTTTGCCCAAAAATGTCCTGTCTTTAAACACAACTTACATCCATACTTCTGCTTGGTATCGGGTTTCTGATACACCGCATATGTTGCTGTGGCGGTCGGCCCAAACTGTTCTAGTGGATTATGTCTACTTTCTAGATTGCACACTTCAGTCTTAAACACACGAATATATTCATCCACATCCAGCCAGTTGTCTTTTAATTCACGCTTAATCACCACAGAGAGTGCACTAGGAAGTTTATTATGCAACAGTACTGCACACATTTCACTTACTGTTAGATCCATAGAGCGTAATGATTCTAATGCACACTCAAATGACGCGGACAAATCTTTCAGAGCACTGACCTCCTGGCTAGGATGCGGGAGATTACACAGTTTCGCTATGTGAGCTGCTTTGATGCGATCCTTTTGACCATAACTGTTTTTCAGTATAGTGACCGCTAGTTCATAACTTGCAGCGACCAAACTAAACCCACTAACAATTTGTAGAGCCTCACCGCTAAGTTGTCCCTTTAGATACGTAAATTTCTGAATGTCAGTTAAGTCTGTTTGGGAGTGAACACTACAATCAAAGAGCTCCCAGAAACCCACCCACTGTGTTGGATCCCCATCAAAAACTGGCAACTTCAGGGAGGGTAGCTTAATACCCTTCTGTTTCCTACTTGCTGCACTATCATGAGATCTACCAGTAGTGGTTGTCTATAGACTGACTGTTTACTTGATTAACATACTGCATATCTTTCACCATCTCCTCCTCTAACTGATCATCTGAATATAAGCTATACAACTCTACGTTATACGACTCGATATCAGCTAGGGCCTTTTCTAAAGTGATGTTCACACCCTCTACATCATGCAGTGTAGCAGCATGTTCAATAAATTCAGACAGATTAGAGGTAAGCTTAATAATCCCTCCCTTCTTGGCGGCCCTGAACCGCCGCAATGACTATATTTTCTCCTCCATTCTTAAAAAAATTACGGTAACTAAAGCTTAAGGAACAACAATACTAATCATCACTGTAGGCTAACCTAATCTAATCTATTCTAAGCCAAGGCTAACCTACTTACATTGATGACAACAGCAACCAAGCAAATTGAAGCATGCAGATCGCGTGCCCCCTGTGAGTTTACAAATGATCAAAGAAAAGGAAATTTACCCTACGTCATATTACTCTACTTTACAATATTTACTTTACTATATTAAATTTTAACAAATTACAAAGTTAATGCCTGAAAAAGAAAGGAAAAGAAAGAGAAAGAAGGATTACGATTCCTCTGACGGAGCAACAGCCGCAGCCGTCGTCATAGTCTTGAGATATAGCCTATTGCGTCGACTGCTCCTCCTCGGCACTGTCCTTCTTCTCAAAGAAGGTACGCGCTCTGTCCAGTAGCCTATCTAATACCTTCCGGCTCCCTGGCGCATCTAACCCCGGCTGAGGTCTGCCTGACAATGTCCACCCTTGCCCCTGGTCTATAGAACTGCTTAACAAAAAAAGCAGGGCACTGCACTGGACGGTCCAGCGGAAAACTCCAGACATATGCGGCCCTCAACAATTGTCCACTGGATCGCCCAGCTTTACACAAAGGCAGACAAGTCAGGCCTATTACCCCCCCAATTCCTATCAATATATAACAGATGGCCCAGTATCCTGGTAACACGGCACCAATTATATCCTGTTTATTATTCCTAGGGGTAGAGGAGAAACGGATATAAATTAAATAACTAAACCTGGAAAGATGAATTGGCCTAGGCTATACAAATGATACCGGGTCGGGTCGGCGTTTGACTTACTTGTAAACATGTATGTGTAGGTTATCTGTGGTAGTCCCAGTAATATCTATGAAGTACTTCTAGTATTAAAGGAACTTAGCTGTGATGCAAAGAGTGTCGATTAGGTGATGGACATGTCGGGAGGCAAATATCAGGGAAGTTTTGGTGTTATGTGGCAGCAGCTGGCGGTCTGTCTTGGCGGGGTGAAGTCTGTGTGAAGTGTGTCTGAGATTCCCTTTTATCGTGACAATATAAAATATATTTAAGGGTTCTATATCGTCCCCCGTATTAAATAATAAGGGAAAACAAACTAAGATATAATTGGTGCAACCACAGTAATATTTATCCACAAAGATAAATAAAGTAATGTGTATAAACAAAAAGGAACCAGGTGTCGTGAACCCGGGAAATTCAAACTACGGTATATATACCAGCTAGGATTCACGACAGTATCAATTGAATTACCACCAACGATCTACTTTGGTAATCTATTCCACTTTTTTACCCCACTGCATGTGAACAAAAATTGTGCGACATCTAGGAATGCCTTCTTTCTATTTAATTTCATTCAAAGAGAGAGTGATAAAGAGAGAAATTTTGATAAATAGAGTGGGAGTATCCAGAGCCTAACTGTAGAAGGATTGTTGAGATAATTATACACGTCGAGGTGTATTGTAATAGGACTACACTCCAATCAATCCAAGAGTCACATGACGAGGCCATAGAATGACTCTCTTCTGATCTATCAATTATTTCTGATTGGGGCAGAGAACATTGTGTTACTTTCAATGCCTCCAAGACCCAGTTTCTTCATTTAACTAACCGTCTCAATCCTCCACAAGAATATTAATTAATCTTCAACAATAGACAGCTCAACCCTTAATCTTCTCTTAATATTCTTGGTGTATCCTTTTCATTCAACCTTTCTTGGAATGATCATATTACCACTCTTGCTAAAAACAGCTTCCCAGAAGTCTCGAATTTATCATATACTAGTGCAATAGTTATAGTACTTGTGCAGGTGATTGCATATTAAGGTTATAATTAGTTTATTTTGTCTATGTGAATGAAGGAGACGAAAGGCAAAGCTGCCTGAAATAAGTATCTCCCAAAAAATTGAAAGAGTGACAGAGCCAAAATCAAGGTACATTAGAGTCAAAATGTCTCGACACACGGAGCTTGAAGCAGTTTAAGTCATAGGACGAGGGAAAAACAGATTGAGAGAGATTTCCAAAGCTTTCTTGATGAGTAGAAGAAAGACAGAAAATCGGTTCAATCTTGGGTTTGTGAGTAGGACATACTAAGGGTGGGAGTGTGTTGAAAGGCGGGTCCCCCACTCTCCGAAACAGAGGTGGTATACACTGAGACAACTCTGAAGAATATTGATTATTGTAGAGGTGGTATACACTGAGACAACTCTGAAGAATATTGATTATTGTAGAGGTGGTATACACTGAGACAACTCTGAAGAATATTGATTATTGTAATAGCAGTAGAATAGTGAAAGAGTTGCAACATTGCGGCTTCTAGAGAGAGGCTGTAGGGAATTAGTGAGAGGAGGTGAGATGATGACACAAAATGCTTTTGACTCTACCCATTCGAGAAGTGCAGTATAGGTTGAACCTTCCCACACACTCAAACAATACTCGATACTTGGGCGCACTGTACCCATATACAGAGAAAGAAGCTGTGCGCGGGGGTGAAGACCTCACAGAGACGGTTGAGCACACCTAACTTCAAGGAAGCTGTTTTAGCAAGAGTGGAAATATGATATATCCAAGAAAGGCCATAAGAAAAAGAAACACCATGAATACTGAGAGAAGATGAAGGGTTGATTTGTGTATTGTTGAAGTATAAGAGATAGACATGTGGAGAAATTGGGGTTTGGAAGCATTGGAAGTAACAAGATTTTTTCTGCCCCAATCTGAAATGGTTGATAGATAAGAAGATAATCGTGCTATGGCCTTATCAAGTTAATTTTTGAGTGATTGCATGCTGGTTCGTTGTGGAAAACTAGTTGAATAGTGTAAGGTAGAGTGATCCGCATATGAATGGATAGGACTGGAGGTACAGTTGAGAAGATCATTAATGACTATTAGAAAGAGATCTGGAGACAGGAAGGAACCCTGACGAATGCCGAACTTGATAGGTTTAGGAAGTGAGCGATTGCAGTCCACAACCACACAGCAATGGAACGACCAGAAAGGAAACTAGAGACAAAGGCGTAGATTGAAGGATAAAAACCGAAGAAGGGTAATTTGGAGATTAGAGATTTGTGCCAGACTCTATCGAAGGCTTTCGATATGCCTAGCAAAACAGGAAAGGTTCACCGAAGTCCCGAAAGGAGGATGACCAAAAGTTAGTAAGATAAGAAAGAAGATCACCGGTACAGCGGCCCTTAGCTGGTTTCGATGCACCCCAGTGCATGAAACCGCCCTCTGTCTTTTAAGGCTTGATAGCGTAATGCTTAGTGTTCGGAATTTTGGTGTGAGTATCCTAGGTTCGAGTCATTGGCGTACCACATATATTCATTAGTTTCATTAGTTAGGTTTATTTGTAAGTTAATTGGTGGGTTGGTGAAACAGTATGCATTTTAAGCCAAAACAACATAATAATTATTCTAAGCAAAAATTAAAATAATTAAAACCAGCCTGTTGTTTAATATTAACAATTATATTGCGGAAGGCGCTGAACATTAAAAATGTATACGAAGCGAAGTGAAACATTTGACAGTATGGCTACACCCATCTGTAAGTTTAGACTGACTTCAGATGTACGATAAGAAATAATTGTGAATTTGTGCTCTCTTCCTTTATCAATCAATCTCTTTCCCTCCTATCATTTATATTTTATTATCTTAGGCTATAATTATGGAAAGAGATAATCACATATATACTGAGACCGAGAGAGAGAGAGAGAGAGAGAGAGAGAGTGGTGAGTACAAAGGAAATCAAGCAACAACAGGCCAAGCGTCTAGTCAAGTCTGCTTGCCCTCCAAAATACTGATGGTTAAGTTTCCAAATAGTAGTTTTGAGTGGGTAAGGAACAAATGGAAAGGGAAGACTGCCCTGTGACAAATGTCCATGTCAGGATTAGGATATGTTAGTAGAAGACAGTTATTAGTAATATAATAGAGAGAAAAAAGAAAAGAAAACACATTATTAATTTACAAATGCAGTCAGTCGTGGATTTAAGGCAAGGTGTTTGTCTATGCGAAGTTTAACAGAATCAACGGTGCTGAAGTCTATGACATCTCGGGGAAGCCCATTCCACAAGTTGACAACTCGATTGAAGAAGAAATTCTTAGACTCGTGTAAGTTAAAACAAATTACCAATAATTTTGCAACCGTTCCCCTGTTTGTAATTTGATTGGTCGATAGTGAAATATTTATTACAGTTCATATTGTCGATTCCTTTGATGAATTTGAACACTTGAATTAAGTTGCCTCTTATTCTGCACTAGGTTAAAGGAAATATATTTAATTCTCTAAGACGTTCCTCGTATGGTTTGTTCTTTAGCCAAGGTATCATTTTGGTAACTCTACGTTGAACTCGTTCTAGCTTGTCTATATCTTTATGGTAGTAATGTCACTAGGATTGAACGCAATATTCAAGGAGAGGGCGGACTAAGGAATTGTAAAGAGTTAGGATTTCATATTTGGATTTATGCTCAAATGACCGGCCAATAAAGCCAATTATTTGCCTTTTTAATAACTTCTGAACATTGTTGCCTCAGTTTTAGGTTACTCGATATTGTTACTCCCAAATTAGTTTCTCTATCTACACTCTTCAGCTGGGTGCCATTCATTGAATAGTTTGCTTTCTCATTTCCGTTTCCGATATGGAGTATTTTACATTGATCTGCATTGAAACACATTTGCCAAATTTGAGCCCAATGTGACAATTTATTTAGATTATGTTGCATATCTTCATGTTCATTTGAGAGTATGCTATTTGCAATTGTTTCATCATCAGCAAACTTTGAGATTGTAAAGGTGAGACCTTCATCTATGTCGTTAATGTAAACTAGGAAGAGAACTGGACCCAGTACCGATACCTGCTACTTACATTGATACATTTGGATGATTTACCTTGGTATATGACTACTCTTTGCTTTCTGTCACCAAGCCAATTTTCTATCCATTTCAACACACCGTCTTGTATTCCATGTGCTTTTAGTTTTATCAATAAACATTTGTGGGGAACTTTGTCAAAGGCCTTTTGAAAATCAGGGCTTATAATATCTACAACTTTACTCTCATCCTATTGGTTGTGGTTATTGTGGAACAAGTCTAAGAGGTTTGTTAAGCAGGATCATATATTACGAAACCCGTGTTAAGTATCTGTAAGTATCTTGTTTTCCTATAAGTGATTTACGAGTTTGTCTCTTATGAGTGTTTCTATCATTTTACATACAACTGAGGTTAAGCTAATTGGATGATACTTACTAGGTATGAATTTGATGCCTTTATATACATATCGGTGTTACGTTGGCAGGCTTCCACTGATCAATAATAGTCCCAGACTGTAAGGATTTATTGAAGCGCAATGTCAGTAGTTTGGAGAGCTCATACTTAGCTTCCTTTAGAACTATAGGCAAGCTCGTATCAGGTCCAGGCAATATATTTACCTTGAGTTTATCTAAACATTTCAAAACTTCCCTCTCTGTAATGCTGATACTGCTTAGAAGGTCATAATTATCTATATGAACCGGTGATGCTGTAGGGATATTACTAAGGCCTTCTGTTGTAGAAACTGATGCAAAGAAGGTATTGAGAGCATAATTATTCGTTTTTGCTTCATCTTTAGTTAAATTTCCTTTCTCATCGACTAACAGTCCAATCATTGAAGTCACTACTTTCTTCTTTTTCCTGATGTAACTATAAAATTCTTTCGAGTTGTCTTACTTTGATTTGCAACATGTACATTGTACTTATAGCGTGTTTTTATTTTGTTTGATTCATGTTTTGGCTTTGCATCGTAGATCTACAAATATAACTTTATTTTCATAGGGGTCAGAGATTTTTAATTTAACGTCAAAGAGACGGTTGAGCACACCTAACTTCTGGGAAGCTGTCTTAGCAAGAGTGGTAATATGATCTTTCCATGAATGGTCAGAAGAAAAAGATACACCAAGAATATTGAGAGAAGATGAAGGATTAATTTTTGTGTTGTTGATGAATAATTGATAGTCTTGTGGAAGATTGCGACCGTTACGAAAACAGAGAAATTGGGTCTTGGAGGCATTCAAAGTAACAAGATCCTCTCTGCCCCAATCAGAAATAATTTATATAACAGAAGAAAGGCGTTCTATGACCTTGTTACATGGCCTATGGAGCGATTGCATGCTGGGCTGATGTAAAACACTAGTTGAATAGTGTAGGGTAGAGTCATCAGTGTATGAGTGGATAGGACTAGAGGTTCAGTTGAGGAGGTCATTAATGAATATTGGAAAGAGAACTGGAGATAGGACAGAACCCTGAGGAGCACCAGAGTTTATAGGTTGAAGAAGTGAGCGATGGCCGTCCACAACTGCAGCTATGGGCGGTCAGAAATGAAATTAGAGACAAAGGCTCAGATAGAGGATAGAAACCGAAGGAGGGTAGTTTGGAAGTTAGAGATTTGTGCCAGACTCTATCGAAGGCTTTTGACAACTCTAGTACAATAGAAAAAGTCTCACCGAGGTCCTGGAGGGAGGATGACTAAGAGTTAGTAAGATAAGCAAGTATATCACCAGTTGAGCGGCCCTTAAGGAAACCATACTGGCAATCTGAAAGAAGTTTATGGGAAGATAAATGCTTAAGAAATCTTTAATTATGGACAGTTTCAAAAACTTTAGAGATGCAACAAATGAAAGCCATTGAACGATAGCTGGAGGGCTGAGATAGGTCACCCTTCTTTGGCACAGGTTGAATTAGAGCAATCTTTCAGCAAGAAAGAAAGACATTAGATGAAAGACAAAGGCAAAAGAGTTTCCCAAGGCAGGGAGTCAGCACGGAAGAACAGTTTTTGAGTATAATGGTAGGAACACCATATGGTCCGTACGCCATCTTAGTATTAACCCCTTCTGTACCGGTGACATCCATTTAACTCTACTTTGGCTACCATTAGACGATTATATTAATTTTAAAAAGGGTCTCCAGCAATTAACAGGCTTCGAACTATCGCACTTAACCATTTTTACTACCACAGCCCCTTCTAAAACTGCAGAAAATCGTCTAAATATTGCTAGAGTAAAATTTAAAAGATGTCGCCGGTACAGTAGGGGTTAAGCCCAGAGAGGGCAGAAAGTACATCCTTACAAGAGATTTTTGTTTTGTTTTTTGTTTTTTCTATGTCTCAACCTTAGGACTGTAGGCTGTTCAGTAGCCTTACATATATTCTGTGAGGCCCCAAGATTATCGATTGAAGCTTTGAGATGTTGGGTGCTTCTTATGTGTCGCACTAGATGTTCAGAGTGGAGCTTCAAGGTGTCGGTTGCTTCCTTTCTGCCACACTAGATGACAACACCTTATTTATACACGTCACTTGATCTTGTAGAGAGCAGCTATACGGTTGTTCACAGTTCAAATATGGATGGGCATCTTCCATGCTATGAATTGGTGACGATATAGGGGGTGTTTTCTTGATGTGTCGGTGTAGCCAGGATATCTGTAGAACAGCAGGAACGATCAGATCACCTCAGACAAAACCCTGACAATTGGCGTAGATTCGATCTGAGGTCCTTTTGTCTGCAGTCCACGATGCTATCCACTGTGCTATCGCCTGTGCTCCACTGTGCATAATGGTGGGTTCACACATTCACGTATATTGCTCCCGTCAGCTCCCGTCTGTTGTAAACGAAGGTATATTGGTAGTTGGCAACCGATTACGTAAAACGTAATGGCATAATACGCAAAACGTTAATGAAATTACGGCCAGTCGGGGGGGTACTCTCGCATGGCGCGAGTAGAAACGAGTAGCCCACGTGGGTCGGGAATGTTGTGGGTGCGGCCAAGGCCGCGCGGTTGCTGATCCGAGTCGAATCAGGAACGTGGCTCGCCCTCACGTATGTCAAAAGACGGGGAAACTTACGACCGACCAGGCCACCACGGTCGTCTGACCAGAGCAGCCTCGTCGGACGTAGCAGCTACCACGTGAGACGAGAGCTGCTCTCGTCCATCGTAGAAAGTTCTCGTCGAACGTGGAAGTATGCGTTCGTTTGGCAACGCCGCCGCTCTGCGTGTTGCCGGGAAGACGCGGCAATGTCGTACGGGGGGGGTATATAGGGACAGCGTGAGTGACTGTCGTCATACCTCACACCACACCACGACGACCAACACCATCCCTGCTACTCTGCCACCCTGCCACCCTGCCTGCCACCCTGCCCGCCACCCTGCCACCCTGCCTGCCACCCTGCCCACCACCCTGCCACCCTGCCTGCCACCCTGCCTGCCACCCTGCCACCCTCTGCTGCCACCCTCTGCACGCTGCCCTGTCCTGCCCTGTCACCATGGCTACCAATGCTACCAAGAGAAGTATGAAGAAGACGTCTTCAATCTCACCACCTGGCCCCACGCCTGCAACCTCGCCTATCCCCTTGACCTCTGCAACCTCGCCTGTCCCCTCGACCTCTGCAACCTCACCGCCTGTCCCCTCGACCTCTGCAACCTCGCCGATTAACACCTCTGACGGTGAAGTGTTAATGAATATACCCGACGATGATGGAGAGGTGTTGGACGTCGACGAAAGTGAGGAAAACCCCGACGAAATTGACCAGGAACAGGGACAGGATCAGCCAACACAACCCAAAAAACGCCGCCGGAAGAGCACCAACATTATCCTGACGGAGGCGCAGGAGCGTATGTTGGGAGACTGGCTGGAGCAGGATGTGCCTTATCTGTATGATAAGGGTGATAACCGCCACAAAGAGAAGGAGCACATCGACCATGTTTGGGCGGAGAAGGCAGCCAGTCTGGACCCCCCCATCACCGCCTCGGAATTGTTAACCTGGTTCACCTCTCTCCGCTCCAAGTTTGGCAGGCTGACCAAGGACAAGAGTGGTGAGGGGGCCAAGAGGTTGACTGAGAGGGAGAAGTGGATACTGACCATGTTCCACTTCCTCAAGCCCCACATCGTGCGACAGAAGAAGCCCAGGAATCTGGGTATGCCTCAGGTACGTTTATATTTGCTTGTTTCCCAACACTTTCACTATTAATTCGTCAACAACATCAATAATTTCCTGGCGAGCGATAGCAAGCCAAAAGTTTTTGCGTCCTCAGGACACGATTTATTTTTTTCTGAAATATTTTGCTTATTATGGTGCCTTGATTTTGTACAATTATCTTGTTAACTTCATTCTATAATTACCTTAAATTTTTGTTAATGAAACTCATAATAACACAAAGAATTTTATTAATTTCATTTAAAGGTTACAAAGATGAATGGTTATGTTGATTGTGATTTAACAGTTCATAAATACTTAACATGTTACTAATTATACATTCATGTCTCAACAGTCTGCTGCCCAAGCTGCCGAAACTTCTCCTGTATGTGGACCTCTGCCTGATGACCCCGCCCCAGCAGACGCCGATGAGGAAGACCAAGCAGCCGGCAGTCAGGAGAACACCACCCCAGCCATCTCCATGCCTCCGCGGAGGGCGAAGCAGGGGAAGCCTCCTGGTGCTGTTCCTGCAGCCCACGGATCCGGAACCCTGGAGCAAGTGAGTAGAGGAAATATTAGTTTCATAATAGCAACAATAACTTTCAACATATTGTCTTCCCAGAATACCTCATATTTTTGTGTAATAATGTTTCTTGTGTTGTGTAACGTGTTAGTCTTATCTTTTTCCATAATGGAAACAATAATTTTGAAGAATTTAGGCTTCCCAGAATACCACATAATTTTATTTGTTAACATTCATAATTGGGTCATTATTGACATAGGTTATGTTTCGTGTGTTGTGTAACGTGTAAATCTTCTCTTTTTCCATAATGGAAACAATAACTTTGAAGATTTTAGGCTTCCCCGAATACCACATAATTTAATTTGTTAACGTTCATAATTGGTTATTTATTGAAGTATGTTATGTTTCGTGTGTTTAATGTTCTCTTGTTCCTTGTTCCCTTACCAGGTCCTTGCCACTGCGGAGCAGGTGCGGCAGAACCTGGCTGGGGTGGCTGGTTTGGTGGAGGACCCCGAACTCCAGTATTGGCGCGCCTCCATGGATCTCTTGGCAAAGGACTGTGTGGGGTTGCCGCCAAAGTTTAAAAATCCCTTTAAGAGTGAGCTCATGGCAGCCCTCCACAGGTTCAAGACTGCCTTTGAGGAGGGAGTCACCACTGTTGGTCCGGACCTCATGCTGCATGCCATAAGAAATTATGGCATTCCGGCGCCACAACCTGAACCTCAACCACCTCAACCTCAAGCAACCGCTACTGTCATGTACCAGGGGAATCCTACAATAACACTGCCTCAATCAGTGTTGCCAAAGCCTGCTCCTACGTACGTGCTACCTCCACATCAGCTCGCAGCACTGCAATCGTTAATTATGCGGCCGCCCCAGTCGGCAACACCCCCTGCCACATTCCACCCACCTACTACCTCCACACCAACGCACTTAGACCTCTCGCAGTTGAGCTCCCAGTTTGGGCTTGGGAACACAAGCTTCAACTTGGAGAACTATCTGTCTGCATCCTCACCTGCACCTTCGAACCCAGCTACGCCGGCACCAAATATTGATCCCGAACAGACCCTGGAGACCCCCAAGAAACAACCCAGCCTGGAGACCCCAAAAATGCTATAACTTTATGAGATATTTTCTAATGAAAGATGTATTAAAAATAAAAAATAAAAATAGTGATGACGTGTGTGTTTATAATTCCAATTTTGTAGCTAAAGTATTTATTAATAAGATGACAAATGAAATATATCCTGAAGGTAATAAAAAAGAAAAGACTAATTGAAAAAAAAAATACTGATAATATGGTTAATAATAAATATAAAAAATCATGGAAAATAAAAAAAAAAACAGTACAAAACAAATGAAACATTGAAACAATTAACAACGTGATTGAAATATAACACTAAAAGATAAAGAGAAAGTAAGCAGGGAACTATTAAAGTACTTAAAGGAAAATTGAAAATATACAATACAAAATATATGGAAAAGCCTACAAACTTTACAAAACATCAAAAGTCACTTATAAAAGTACAATACTTACTAAACTGGCAAAAAATATATAACAAAATTTTAAGATGAAACTGAAATATACAGAAAAATAACAAATAAAAAGGGGAAAACCTCACTCACCTAAATACGGTCATCCTGCCAACCCACAGATCCTTGAGGGGAAGAGAAGTATGTCTTGAGGTAGTCCCGTTGCTCCTTGGCAAGCCTGGTTGCAGTGTTGCGGGACCCAGGGGGCATGTTTCTTCCTACAGGTGGGTCAGTCCTCCAGAGGCCAGGTATGAGTTCGTGGGTGTCTGGGTCCTCTTGATCTACCTCTGCTCGGGGTGGGTTTCATCCTCGTAGGATGTTGTGCAGAATGCATGAGGCCAACACAACAACCTCTGCATGCTCAGGTTTCATAGATATTGGAGTGTGCAAAACTCGGAAGCGGTTAGCAAGAATGCCAAAGGCGTTCTCTACCACCCGGCGGCCCCTGCTGAGTCTGTAGTTGTAGATCCGTTCAGGTTTCGAGAGGAATCGTTCGGGGTAGGGCTTCATCATGTAGGGGCGCAGAGGGAATGCATCATCCCCTACTAAGAAGTAGTCCGTTTGTGGTCCATTTTGATCGGTAGAGATGACCTCGGGGGGGGGCAGTTTGGCAGTCTGTGTTTCAAGCAACTTACACAGAGGGGTTTGTGCAAAGCCACCACCATCAGACTCTGATCCTATGGCCCCAACGTCGACGTAGATGAATTTGTAGTTTCAGTCAACAATTGCCAACAGGACAATGGAAAAAAACTTCTTGTAGTTGAAGTAATATGTGCCACCAAAGGAGGGGTTGCGGATCCGTATGTGTTTGCCATCAATGGCTCCCACACAATGCGGCAGGTTCCATCGTTCCTCAAAGCCGCTGGCAACCTCCTTCCATTCATCAGGCGTTTGTGGCGTTTTGAGCTCCTGATCTCCGTAGACAGAGATGATGGCCTGGCATGTATCTGGAACAATTTGGCTGATGGTGTTGTGGGCAACACGAAAGTTGTATTGCAGGCTCTTATACGAATCACCCGTAGCGAGGAAACGTAGGGTGATGGCCACCCGCAGCCCAGGAGGAATGGGTTTCCGCCAGAACGTAGGTTTCCTCTGAATGATGGGCGTGACACGTTCCACAATCTCATCAAATAGTTGTTTGTCTACCCGGGTGAAGTTCTTGTACAGTAGTGGACATTCTCTGGCCAACTCTTGCATGAGGTTCTCATAATGGCCATGTTCAGGCCTCCGTTGTAGATATGGCCACACCCACACTGTCCTCTTGGTCCTTTCCTTCTTCTTCTCTTGTTCCTCTTGATGGATGGAGTTTGCTATTGCAAGTAATTTTAAGACATCTATGTAGGCAATGATGCATTGTATGAGCCGCGTGTTATGCCTAATCTCCGGTTTGATTAAGGAGTTCACATATTTGAACTCCTCCAGGATGAATTCCGTGATGTTGTCCATGGTGCAGAGGAATGAGTGGGAATGGGAAAGGTGTGGCCATTCATGCCCTTTTGTACTTCCCAGATAGCAACCCCGACAGACGTGGTTGACAAAGACTGTCTTTGTCTGTGTTTGGTCAGACGGGGTGTGCCTACGATTGGCCGGAACCGGTCCAGGTACGACCTAACAAATCCCAAGACGTGCGGCCTCAGCTACGCCGGTCTTGTGGGGGTGTGTGGCATGGGCGTGGCCTGTGTTTCCGCAAATCGGGCAGCCCATGAGGTCGAACGGGGCTATGCCTACGCACGTCGCAAACACGTACGTAGTTCAATACGCCTCCATTGCGTCTGACGTAACACTGGCCCCGTTACGCTACGTCTGTCGGGAAGTGCAATAGACGTGGAAGAACGGGCGTTCAACGGCAGAAACTACTCGCGTCTTTGCGATACGCCGGACGGGAGCTGACGGGAGCAATATACGTGAATGTGTGAACCCACCATAAGTAAGTGAGAGGGGGGTGGACAGGGAGGAATTGCACCGGATTCATCCAAAGTGGAGTTTTTAGTGAAAGTTTGAGCTTCGAGTTCAGCTTTGTCAGAGGTAGAACTAACGATAGTGATGTCAAAGTGGAAACGTTGAGGGAAAGACGAGGAAGTCAAATTGTTGGAGAGAGGTTTTTGGCTAGATGCCATAAAGCTTGGGAAGAGCTAGAGTTTGAAAGTTCAAAACATTTGCTATTGATGATTTTTGTTTTGGCGAGTTGAAGATCAGATTTGGCATGATACCGGGCAGACACATGAAGAGCACAAGATTCTTGAGTTTGAAAGCGACAGTACAGTTTAAATGCTTCCTCCTTATTGCCCACTGTAGTAGAAGAAGCATGAGTAAACCAAGATTTGTTTACATTAGACTGAGAGAAAGAAAATGGAATGTATGCCTCCATGCCCGAGAGGCACTCCAAGGGTCCCTGTCCATGGAAGCATAAATCATTCTATGGAAAATCAAAGAAGTATGGCCGAGGAGCCACCCAGTCGGCAGCACCAAAGTGTCATATGCGCCGCCGGATTGGAGGAGCGGATGGCCGTACTGGAGGAGCCCAATGAATAGACAATGTATACAGACCCCCAAAACGCGGATTCTTAATCCGCGTTCCCCATACTACATGTGGGGCGATCTAAAAGGTGCACAAAATCCTAAAACGCGTATCAACCCCACATTACACGGATCGGATCGCGTTGGAAAGGGGTTTAAAAACACTGTTTACTCATATTGAGCGCCATCCCCTCCCTACCCCACGGCACGCTCCTCCGCCGCCCTCCCTGGTCGGCCGCCGCCTAGCAGTTGCTTGCGAGATGTTGCAGGGGGTAGATATTGTCTCTCTGCCGGCCTACCCTGAATATGATTGGGCAGCAAACATATGCATTTTCCAACACATTTTTAAGGTAAGCAATGGCCTTTGTATATGTTTCTATTATTGTAGGCCTATTATAGCCTATCTGTACAATTAATTATTGGTTTTGATCGAAAATGTGCCAAAAATTTGTATTTCTCTCCATAAGTTATGTTATTGGATAAAAAACATCATCTGAGGAAGATCACTTTATTGACAACGTTTCGCAGAAACCTTCATCAGGTCACCTGATGAAGCTATCTGCAAAACGTTGTCAATAAAGTGCTCTTCCTCAGATGGTGTTTTTTATCCATTCTCTCTACTTTTCAAGTACTGCTCAACAAGTTATGTTATTCCTAATACGCGAATTACCAATACGCGCCACGCTTTACCACCCATACATACGCGTTTTGGGGGGTCTGACTGTACCTGTATAGTATAGTACAGGTATAGAATAAGGACCCCCCCCCCCCCTTCCCCGGTGACTCCAAGGCTGGGCCTTGTTTTGTCATCATTATTGTATTATTTTGATGCACTGGAAAGAAGTATAGTGTGCTTGTGTGGTGTTAAGGAAAGAGAGTGTTTGTGAAAGCTAGCTGGATTACTCTCTGTGTAAGTGAGGCACAAAGAAAATCAATAAGAGATGCCAAGCAAATGAAACAGGAGTTCCAGCGACTCCTTATCACATGCCTATCGCCTCTCCTGGGCCAATCCCTGTTCGATTGGTGCCTACAATCTCCCTCATGAAACACTCTTTAAATTTGTCCGTGGGTAAATTGACTATGAGCAAAACGCCCGTTCAAGTTATGCTACAAATATGATATCCACAGTTCAGTCACCTATCACGTACTGCATAAATGTTTTAAGTTGAGAAGGTGTCGCTTATTTATATTTCATATAATACATCATCTCTATTTATATCCTTAATACGATAAAACCAAACCGCTGGTATTTATCACAAATAAATAAACATTGCAACAATAAGATATTATCCTAAGCCACAAGTCTGACTTTGATGGCACGAGATGGGCCTATTGACCATCCAAATATTTCAAGGGTTCGTCAGATATATATATATATATGTATATATATATATACCGGTATATATATATATATATTTATATATATATATATATATATATATATATATATATATATATATATATATATATATATACCGGTTTATATATTACATTGATTTACATAGATACACTGATCACACAGACCTTACAATCCCAGGGAGGTGGTCAGAACTAAATTCTAGTAGAGATAGCTAACCCGTGAATAAAGGAAAATGGAAGGATAGGATAGCAAAGAAGAAGGCTCTCTCCCCACCCTTCATTTCCTCCGGCAATTGCCGTACAAGAAGACAGTTGGAAACAGCCTGAAAGAATTTATAGAGTTAGAAATGTAAAGGAAATTTCATGCAAACTGTCACCTGTAGCAATATAGTATATAATATATATATATATATTTTGTTTCTACGTTAGCTCTCTTCAACTGGAAGAAGTGTTCGTCACTACCACATCGTTCTATCATTGGTTATTACCTACTCCAATCCAATTTCTCTGTGGTATGAGTCTAGACCCTTTTTATATGCATCTATTTAGACACTATATATTAGTGTATTTGGGAGCTTATTCCACTCACTAATTAGTCTGTGAGAGAGAGAGAGAGTTTCTACTATTTTTACCCTTGTTATCGGTTATTTCCACGTTCAGCAAAGGCAAGCCTTTGAATGGTCTTGATATGCATTTCTACTTCAATATCAAGCTAATTATCACATGACTTGGACAAAATGACCTCAACTGTGAGTGCGGCCATTGTTTGGAACAGTAAATCCAATGTCATTGTCGAAACTCGACAGTATTAACCCTTAAAGATCGGGGTCCGACATAAGTCCGAATTGAGAAAATTGGACTAAATGGCGGGGTCCGACTAAAATCTGTGGGCGTATTCCCGCCCTAATTTAGGTGGAAAGCGAAACTTGGTGGTCAGGCGGTGTACTACAAGGTCCCACCCACACATCCCCACTGTATGACCTTGACTCAGTAACCCTCAAGCAGCCGTAATGGAAGGTCAAGATTTGCCCGTATCCGATTCGGTGGCCCCTAGTGCGTCGCGCCACCCTATTCATCACGCCCGGCTCATCACTCATCACGGCCCACTCATCACGCCCGGCTGACCGCCCAGGAACTAGATATCATGCTGAACTCTTCAGAACTTTCTATTAGGCTGTTGAATGAAACCATGGAAGGTCTGTGTGAGAGTTTTGATAGTGTGGATGACTCGGAAGACGAAAATATGCCGATCATAGGCTTTCACCCCAAGCATAATTTGCGTGTCGCAAATATTGTGGTTGATGTTGCACAGACCGTTGAGCAAAATGGAGACGTTCCTGACGAAGAACATACTGGTGTGGGTGTTGGTAAGTATAATTTACATTTTATAATTGCTTGAAAGTTTGATTGCAAGCATTTTATCCCCTTACGAGCGGGTGGTGGAGTATATTTCACTGTGCCGCCCAGCGTTTTTTTTTAACCCTAAATGGGGATGGTTCCGTGCTCTTTTTCATGCATAAACAAGACCCAGAGCGTAATACAAGTATGTATTCCTGAAAGGGCGTAAATTGAGCTTTCCAATGACACCCGAACCATCCTTCTACGATCACTGGTTGTCTTCCAACGATCGTGCAACACGAGTGCAAAAACCCTAAAATACGGTAATTTCCTTATATAATACCCTGTGTGGCGAGGGAGGGAGGGTAGATGTAAGTGGAGTAAAGCTCAGTAGGTCCACGGGCCACGGCGGCCGTGGCGAGCGGTCAGGAGGTAATTCATGCTCCTAATCACCGTAGTGGAGCAGATAACTGCAAATTTCAGGAGAATCGTTCAAATGGTGATGCAAGCATGAAATTTGGTACATGTACCCTTCAAGGTCCATTCTTCTCAGAAATACCGCTGGCCATGCGAAAATCCAAGATGGCGGTCATTTTTCAAGATGGCTGCCGTGCCTGACCATATATTGCTTAATTTTGTTTTAATTATTACCTGGTGAACATTTTAAGAGAAAACTGTTTCTTGCTAACCAGATTAATGAGAAGCACTGTTTTAATCATTGTCGTAGTCTATAATTGGAATTTTAGAATGGCATCCAAGATGGCGTCCATTAATTTCATATGTTCATATCTAAGCAACTACTGAACATATATACATGATTTTTGGTGTGCACATACATTCTTTGGGTCAGATAATCCAAAGGAGCCATTTTCACATTTGTTAGTAAGGACTGAGGCAGTGATGAGATCTTGCAAATATAATAGAGTGATGTCAACACACAACCAGGGCACACTGGTAACATCGCTGCTGTGCAACTCAGCATGGGGTTCAGTGTCAGCTTATTTTACTGTACTATACTATAAGTTGTAGTGTAGTTTAATTTAGTGTCCCAAATGCTTTCTAACAGCCCCATATCAATTAGCTACTAGACAGTAGTTGGTAGTTAGTAGATAGAGTTAGATAGCCGCACCTGAATTGACAGGGTGTGCCAGCGCGGGAGAGCCGAGCCAAGGGTAAGGGGGCTATACAAGACTTGCTCATGTACTTACCTGGATGGTGTACAGATCACACGGGACTTAAATGGCACTGGATGAATGATCGGGCTAGGTGTAGGTCACCCGAACCTAGTTGTATCCCATAAAGTAATGTGTGTAATTTCGTTAAGGTGGTGAAAGGATAAACCCTCGGCCTTAATCAGAAAGCAAAATGGCAGATTCAAAATCAATTTTTCCCATAAGACAAACTGACTGGTCAAAATGTTGTCTTTGCCAGAAAGACAAATTAGGTGAAGATTTAACATCACCTAGAACCCATTATTCCCTTGAACATGACGGTTATGCCATGCTGGCTACCAACATACCGATGTTTCATGAAATCCAGGAAATGCCATTGATCGTGGATCCAACAAGGCTTGATGAAGGTGACGGCATAGATGCCACTTTGAGAAGAAATCAGGCAAAATACCATGTCAACTGCCGGTTGTTGTTTAACAACAGCAAGCTGAATCGCGCAAGGAAACGCCGATCTAACCGTCAAAGTAGTGAGTCTGAAGACAATCATGCAAAGCAACGTCGAACTAGCTATGATGGTCAAACTTGTATTTTTTGTGAGAAAGTGGCACCTGCATCTGATCTCAGGCAGGTAATGACCATGAACCTTAACAAGAGGCTACAAGAGTGTGCAGAGGCACTTAACGATGACAAGCTTCTTGCTAAATTGAGTGGTGGAGATACTATTGCACAGGAGCTAAAGTACCACAGCGTGTGTCTCAGTGCCCTCTACAACAGGGAAAGGTCCCACCTAAGAAACCTTGAGAAAAGCTCAAGTGCCACTGATCAGGACTCAGATGTTTATCCATTAATTTTATCAGAGCTGGTGACATACATTGTTGAAAGTAACCTATGCTCAGAAGAGCCAGTCACATTTCGCCTGGCAGATATATGCCACCATTACCAACAGCGTCTGGCAAACTTGGTGTGGATTTACCACGTGTAAATTCCACCAGACTGAAGTATAAACTTCTGGAAGAAATTCCAGAACTTGAAGCTCATAGAAGTGGAAGAGATGTACTTCTTGCATTTTAGAAAGATGTGGGCAAAGCAATTACCCAAATTTCTGATTTTTCAGATGCACTCATCACTGCTAAAGCAGCAAAGATTCTAAGAAAATGCATGCTTGAACATCAATCAAAATTTGATGGCACATTTCCAGCTGGTTGTGTGCAAAATGCCATACCTCCCCTTCTGCTTCAGTTTGTGGGGATGGTTGAACATGGAGCTGACATCAAGTCTCAACTGAGATTTGGAGTTTCAAAGTCTGATCAGGCCATTGCCCAATTGATGCAGTTTAACTGCTACTCCCGATACAAAGAGGGAGCTGCTACACATAGGCACTCAAAAGACAGAGAAACACCATTCCCAGTCTACATGGGACTCTCAGTCTATGCCAAAACCCGGAAAAGAAACCTGGTCGAAATGCTGCATGAGCATGGCCTCAGCATCTCATATGACAGGGTGTTGGAGGTCTCAGCTGAATTAGGAGATGCCACAGTCAACAAGTATGTCGAGGAGGGTGTGGTCTGTCCACCAGTACTGCGTAAAGAGTTGTTCACCACTGCCGTGATGTACAACATCGACCACAACCCTTCCGCAACAACTGCCACAACCTCCTTCCATGGGACTAGCATTTCTGTATTTCAACATCCCACCAAGGTAAATGGTGGCCAGGAGCGTCAAAAACTCAGGCTTGGACCTGAGAAAGTCATGGCCGTTCCAGAACTTCCTGACACATTCACAAACATTACTCCTGCATCCTTCAAAGCAAAGAACCCCCTGCCACCAAAACTTCCACTGCCAAAGCCAGCCACAGATGTCTTCGGCCCACAACTGGCCATGGAGTACCAGTGGCTAGAGAAATTAATAGTGACTGAGGAAGTAGATGGTGCAGTGAACTTGACATGGTCAGCACATCATGCTTCAATGAAGAGAGGCCCAGAATTTGAAGTAAGCATTACTTCATTGCTTCCTCTTCTGCGGGACCAAGCTAACTCTGTTGCTACTGTCAAACATGTGATGAAGAAAGTACAGGATGTAGTAGCTTATCTGAACCCTGGTCAGGTACCTGTTATCGCAGCTGATCAGCCAATCTATGCCCTTGCAAAACAGGTGCAGTGGCAATGGCCTGACCAATATGGAGAGGACAAGTACCTGGTCATGTTTGGAGGTCTGCACATTGAGATGGCAGCGCTAAAGTCCTTGGGCACTCTCCTCAAAGACAGCGGGTGGACAGGAGCCTTGGTGGAAGCAGGTGTGGCTTCATCAGGCACTGCAGAATCTTTCCTGTCAGCTGCAAGTGTTACCAGGACACATCAAATGCATCAGGTTACAGCATGCAGCCTGTACAAGCTCCTGAAAGCTGCATATGTGGATCACTGTGCAGAGCTACCAGATCACAAAGAAGAGACATTGAGCTTTGAGGAGTGGTGTGCCATTCGTAAAGAGCAAAGCCCACAGTTCCACTTCTGGCACATGGTGCTGTCAATGGAGCTTGTCATCTTCTTGCTCATCAGGTCTTTCCGTGAAGCCAACTTTGCTCTCTATTGCCAGGCATTGAGTGAGTTAATCCCCTTCTTCTTTGCCAATAACAATACAAATTATGCCAGGTGGCTTCCAGTCCACCTGAGGGACATGCTCACTCTGGAGAGCACACACCCTGAGCTGTCTCAAGAATTCAAGAAGGGAAACTTTGTTGTCCACAAGACAAGTCGTGACTTCTTCGCAATGGGCCTTGACCAAGCCCATGAGCAGGCCAATGCCATCATCACGGCTGATGGTGGAGCCATTGGGCTCACTGAAGACCCAGCAGCACTTAGGCGATGGATGGTTGCTGGTCCTGAGGTAGGCCGTTTGGTGTCCCTGTATGAACAAGAGGCTCAAGCTAAAGAGTCAAGTGAACACACAGCTCACCACGAGCAAACACCGCAGGCACAGCTGACTTTCCTGGAAAGAGTCAATAAGCTGTCTCTGACTTTGCAAGAGTTGGGCAGTCCTTTCCAGAATGACAGTCAAGACCTGTATTCTATTGACAACAGAGACATAGCTCACCTCAGCTCAGTGGAACTTCTGCAGATTCACTTGGAGAGAGGCCATACTAAATTCCAGGACTTTTCTGAAGCCTTAGCAAATAATCCAGTTTCCTTCTATGAGTCAATCAAGAGGAACAAAACTGACTTCTTCAGGCAAGAATCTGCTCCTATTAAGCACTCAAAGCAGAAGCTTCTGAAGGAGGACTACAAGCTCTTCTCAAAGCTGTTCATATCCTGTCAGAGCAGACAGTGTGATCTGCAGGAGTTCTTCCAGCATGAGAATCAGGCATTCCCAGCTGCACTGAGTGAGGGTGGAAGGCTGTACACTTGCCAGAAGTCTCAACTGACCTCTATCTTGGAGACTCATGTTACATCAACAGACGAAGAACCAGAGACCGATGTCCTGATTGTAGATGGGTCTGCTTTGGTCCATGTCTTACCACCAAAGAGAGGAAAGACCTTTGAGGGCTATGCAACTCTGGACTTCCTGCCATTTATTCACAGCTATGCTACGAAGTACAAGACAACACATCTTGTCTTTGATGTGTACAACCCATCCAGCCTCAAAGCCGAGACCAGGTCTCAACGTGGCCAGGGAGGAAGACGCAAGGTGACAAACAAGAACAGCATTCCATCCAATTGGCGTAACTTCCTTAGGCATAATGACAACAAGACGGAGTTGTTCCAGTTCCTGGCAGACAGGGTTGCCCAAATGTCTGCACCAAACTTGGTAATTGTCACAAAGGGATCTGCAGTCCTCAGCACTCATGAAACTGGTCTTCAAGGACTGGACAAGTGGTCTCATGAGGAAGCTGACAGCCGCATCTTTGTGCATGCCAAATATGCTGCAGAACATGGGAGCAAAGCCGTCATGGTCAAGGCAAATGATACAGATGTTGTGGTCATTGCAGTGAGTGCCTTTCCAGCTCTTCAGAGTTTGGGGCTAGAGCAGTTATGGGTGGCATTTGGTCACGGTCAAAGCCGGCGCTGGATCAATGTGCATGGCCTGTATCGCTGTATGGGGCAGGAGAAGGCTAAAGGCATGTTATTCTTTCATGCCTTCACAGGGTGTGACACTGTTTCAGCCTTCCGTAACAAGGGAAAGAAAACTGCCTGGCAGACATGGGATGTTTGTCCAGAGGCCTCCCCTGTCTTCTCCAAGCTGAGCCAGTACCCTCTTACAGTGGAAGATGGTGACCTGGAGATACTGGAGAGATTTGTCATACTGATGTATGACAGGTCCAGCACTGCTACCACTGTGGATGAGGCCAGGCTTGACATGTTTGCCAGAAAACAGAGGCCTTATGAGGCCATTCCACCATCAAGAGCAGCTCTGCTTCAGCACACTAGACGAGCTGCCTTCCAGGCTGGTTGTATTTGGGCCCAAGCAACCCAGTGTCAACAAGAAGCAGAGAGTCCTGCTGACTGGGGATGGCAGAAGGTTGGTGAAGAATGGCACGTCTTCTGGACAGCCAACTCCCCCATAGCCAAGAGTTGCGAACAGCTGACCAAATGTGGCTGTAAAGCAGACTGTCGTGGCAGGTGCAAGTGCTACAGGCTGGGTCTCTCCTGTACAGCTCTGTGCACTTGCAAATGTGAGGTGTGAGTCTTTGATTCTATGGTATTTTTACTAATGTTATTTGTACTCAATGGATATGTATAAATGGTGTGAATTAGGCCGTTTCCTACGATATAATCTTCCTTCACTTTGTCTAGTTACTTATGACACTGATGAGTTAGTAATGTGACAAGTCTTTCTAATTCTCTGACCTCAAAAATGTAGGATTAGATGAAAAAGTAATTTGTCTAGCTCTACCAATAGCCAAGATATCACAAAATTTGTCTTTAACCCCAGAAGGCCGATACACTACTCAAATAGCACAGCTTTAAATAGCCTTTAAATAGCCTGCTGATGGCTGCTATTTACTTGTATGACGTCACGGTACTTTTGCGGTAATTTTCACCGAGTTCCAATATCACCGAAACTACCGTGATGTCAACACAATGGGTTTAAGGAAATTTCACTATGGCAAAGGTGCGTAAACACGGAAAATCACGGAAAAGTTACCTCATGAAAACAAGCAATATCTCAGTAACTACTGGGCCTATGGAGCTGAATTTGTTTACGAGACAAAAGCTGAAAGTGACCTCTCTCTCACGTGGTTTATGACTCATTTCTCTATCTTTATTCTTTGATTAGCTATTAAGCCATAAACACTACCGAAAATCGCCAAAAAAATCCGGCCTCCTCGGGTTAATGGCGGCCATCTTGGACGCCATCATAGTTAAAGTCTAATATGCAACTGTTTTGGACAAAAATACCTTCACTTACCACGTTAGAGCCAACAAAAAAATGGATTGGACAGTATTCATGTCTTTTTTTTTCAATTAACTGACCCATAACAGTAGGGCTCAGTCAGATGTGTCGGCCATCTTAAAAAATGGTCGCCATATTGAATTTTTGCGTGGCCAGCGGTATGTTCTTTGAAAGTGAGCTTTGAAGAATACCTGTACCAAATTTCATGCTTGCATCACCATTTGAACGATTGTTTCACTTATCTGCTTCACTACCGCTCCGCTCTCTCTCAGAGCACAATACGTCCTCAAAATTGCACTCTACAAGAAATTTCCTTTGCATTTTATAGCGTATTATTTGCAGGCGTTCGGTAAATTTCTCACGATAACCAGGGTGTACGGTACATTTCTCACGATAATACAAGCATCAACGAAGCTTGGCGAAGATTGTGGTCTACAATATACCTTTTTATAATTGCATGTGATCTTGTAATTGCTTGAAAGTTTGATTGCAAGCATTTTATAGCGTATTATTTGCAGGCGTTCGGTAAATTTCTCACGATAACCAGGGTGTACGGTACATTTCTCACGATAATACAAGCAACAACGAAGCTTGGCGAAGATTGTGGTCTACAATATACCTTTTTATAATTGCATGTGACCTTGTAATTGCTTGAAAGTTTGATTACAAGCATTTTATAGCGTATTATTTGCAGGCGTTCGGTAAATTTCTCACGATAACCAGGGTGTACGGTACATTTCTCACGATAATACAAGCAAAAACGAAGCTTGGCGAAGATTGTGGTCTACAATATACCTTTTTATAATTGCATGTGACCTTGTAATTGCTTGAAAGTTTGATTGCAAGCATTTTATAGCGTATTATTTGCAGGCGTTCGGTTAATTTCTCACGATAACCAGGGTGTACGGTACATTTCTCACGATAATACAAGCAACAACGAAGCTTGGCGAAGATTGTGGTCTACAATATACCTTTTTATAATTGCATGTGACCTTGTAATTGCTTGAAAGTTTGATTGCAAGCATTTTATAGCGTATTATTTTCAGGCGTTCAGTAAATTTCTTACGGTAATATAAACAACGAAAGATTGAATATTTGTGCTTGGCATTACAAGTGATCACTCCTATAATCGAACTATATGGGCCATGGCCAGTTCGGTCACAGGGAGTATTTGGTTTCACAGAGTAAATTATGTATTTGTCATTATTATTAGGTTATTAGTCCTTTTAACTATTTATTTGTCTCTATTATTATATTGGCAACATACCTTCATACCAGGGGTCATAAATATATCAAAATAAGTACTATGGGACTATGAAATAGCTATTATTGGACAAGGAAAATATTTTGTTCATCCCTCCACTGGAACATCAACAACAATGTCAACAACGTATCGCCGTCGGCAGTGTGCAGTACTGCCAATACGGCGGGTGCCCAACCCCGAAAGGGGTTGAAATAGGGGAGCTATCCCCCCGCCAAAGGTGGCTTTCTAGGGCCTTTCCTAGCTGATGCTAAGAGGATTGGGTTCTAGTCATGTGGTGATGGGCTGGTCTATCAGAGTGAGAACTGAGCAATCTCTGCCATACCCATAGCTTACTCTGACTGTTCCTTTTACTTATATATTTTCTAGATCTCGAGTGACGGCTTCTCTTCCGTGGATTGACCTCCCAATCTACCAAGATTGGAAGCCAAAGCGTCACATTTTTCCTTTGCCCCTCAACTTTCTCTTCATAATTGCTGAGGGGCACAGGGCCCTGGGTTGGGCTTTGGTTTCCCGGGTGTTTCTGCACCCTCCTCAGCTCCCCGCCATGGAGTGGCTTCGGTCACCCAGGCTTTATTGTGGTCGGCAGGGAGGGTTCTGTGGAGGCGCTCGGTTATGGCCTTGGCCTTGCTCGGGACCTTGGGGCTGTTCGGCCAGGCAGCTTGGGGAACAGCAACAACAACAAAAACTGCCAATACGTATAGCGACTTCCGCTAGATCTAGAGACCTTTACTTCGATCTAGCAGCAATGACTTACACTAGCGGTTTTGTTTTGAAATTTCAGAACAATTTCGAAGTGATATTATATGGATTTTGCCAATTCATATTTCTAGTGGTATTTATCATGTCATACATCTAACAATATATGCTAGCGGATTTAACTTCAATTGGTAACCCTCCCGCTCGAGTCGGCTCGAAGAAAATCGATAATGGTGGTACTTTAGTAAACAGGTGATAAACAAAACTGCATGCGTATCAGTTTGGTGCATCGGTATTATGGTAAGTTGGCTACCTACTATTGTTTATAAGATATATTAAGTAATGATAAATAAATTATTATATATCGGCGATTTCGGTCACTTTTTTTTTTTTTTTTTGTGCTAGATAGCGGGAAGAGGAGATACCTGCAGGACCGTGTCACAGGCAACAGGACTGTAGTTGTTATCTCCAAACCTGACGCTGTCCTGGAGTATAATGTGAACATGCGGTTGGTGGACAAAAGTGATATGCAGATCACTGCTGTTGACTGCCTGAGGAAGACCTGTAAATGGTACAAGAAGGTCGTACTCCATCTTCTTGATGTCACTGTCCTCAACGCATCCAACCTGTGGATGACGCACACAGGAAAGAAGACCTCTGTAAGGCTGTTCTCCAAGGACATCATAGAGGCCATCCTCCGTAAGCACGGAACCACACGTGCGGCACCAGTTCCGAGGGCGATCGTGGATTTGCCCAGCCGCCTTGAGTGCCAGGACTACCTCTTGACCCACAGGCTTGTGACTGTACCTCCCAACCCTAACCAACTTGCTGCTGGCCGGGTGGCCGGAAAGAAGGTGTGCCACGTCTGCAGTCACACGACAAGGAGGCCCCAACATAGGAGGGAAGTCGCGTCCAAGTGTACCAAGTGTAGTCGGTGTGATGTGGGACTCTGTCCTATTCCTTGCTACACCGAGTACCACACACTGGAACACTTCTAACCTCCTCCCTTCTTGCCAATCATTCATAACTTCATTCAATCATTCATTCATCTATTTCAAACTACCTCATGAATTCATGTCATTCAATCATTCATATGGTGGAATAGCACACTACCCAAACACAAGTGCATTCATCATCATCAGCAACATCACCCATTACATCCATAAGTTTCGAATGGCATCTATCCATCTGGTTCTTGGTCCACCTCATACATCCATGTCATTCATTCATACATACATTCATACACTCGCTATAGGCAGTTCTGCCTTTTGTCTACCTCAATCACATTCATACACTCGCTATAGCGGGTTCTGCCTTTTGTCTACCTCAATCACATTCATACACTCGCTATAGGCAGTTCTGCCTTTTGTCTACCTCAATCACATTCATACACTCGCTATAGGCAGTTCTGCCTTTTGTCTACCTCAATCACATTCATACACTCGCTATAGGCAGTTCTGCCTTTTCCCTACCTCAATCACATAACTGCTTTTACCTACCTCAATCACATAACTGCCTTTTGCCTACCTCAATCACATGTGGATTACACCTCCTGGGAACACCACAAAAAAAAAAGGAGTCGTCAACACTACTCCATAGGGTGATTTGGAAATGTGTTGAAATAATATTATATATAAAACAAGACAAAAAATCCTGCAAAGCAAGCGTAACAGAGAGAGAGAGAGAGAGAGAGAGAATGCAGAAACTGAACTGAAGAAAGAGTGAAAAAGATATAATAATACAGAAATATTACAAGCAAATAAAGAAAGAGGGATTTGAGAAAATAATAATGAGAATTACATATACGGATGAGGAAGAGAGAAAGAGAGAGAATACATAAACTGAACTGAAGAAAGAGTGAAAAAGATATAATAATACAGAAATATTACAAGCAAATAAATGAAATAGAGGGATTAGTTAGAGAAAATAATAATGAGAATTACATATACGGATGAGGAAGAGAGAAAGAGAGAGAATACATAAACTGAACTGAAGAAAGAGTGAAAAAGATATAATAATACAGAAATATTACAAGCAAATAAATGAAATAGAGGGATTAGTTAGAGAAAATAATAATGAGAATTACATATACGGATGAGGAAGAGAGAAAGGGAGAGAGAAAGAGACAGAACGCGCGAGAGAGGGAAAGCGAGGGAGCCAGAGAGAGAGAGAGAGAGAGAGAGAGAGAGAGAGACAGACAGACGGGAGGAGTGAGAGAGATTAGAGAAAATAATAATGAGAATTACATATACGGATGAGGGAGAGAGAGAGAGACAGAGCGCGCGAGAGAGGGAAAGCAAGCGAGCCAGAGAGAGAGCGCGGGAGGCCGAATCCAAACGCGCCCGGGAAATAGACCAAAAAGTACCTCCTCTTCCTCACCTCTTCCCACCCTCCACACTCGCTCATAACATCCATAATAGACTTATATGGGGATACGAAGAGTTGCTCTTTCCAAAAATGATCGTTTCGTTCGCATTGAAGCCATATTAACGGCGCTAGGGCGAGTGAAAGTGAGCGAATATTTCGGGATTATGCCCGCTGGGCCGCACGGTGTAAAATACCTTACCACCCGCTAAATAAGGGTTAAGATCCAATTCTTACCATTTAGTTACCCATTTAATTTACGTTTTCTATTACATCAGGTTATTCTATTTTCTATTGTGTAACCATCCAGTTATATCAAATATATACAGTATATATAATATGTATAATAGAAATATGTGTTTAAATGATATACTCTATTTTTTTTAGTTATAATACATCTGATCAACGTATATCAATGCCATGCTATGACTGGGAAATAATAATCATCAACCGAGGTAATTTCTCGAATATGAATAACCCCGTGGTCATTCGCTCTTAAGTCAACTAACGGGAAAGAAGTCCATCCGTCAATAGATTGAATAAATCATCTATTATCAACGCCATCCAGCCTTCAATAAGCTTCTCTCCTCTACCTAACAGCTAAGATTTGTATGTAGTATAATCACTGGGCCTATATTATGTAATTAAGATCAATTAGACTATGAAATTAATATCTAATGACAAAGTACATTTCATGTATTCATTCTGCTCTATTTATCTATTCTCTTTAATACTGATTGTATAGTCCCAACAGTCATATATCCTCTCGGGCATGGAGGCATACATTCCATTTTCTTTCTCTCAGACAAATGCAAAATTTTCTTGGTTCACTCACGCTTGTTCTACTGCTGTCCGCAATAAGGAGGAAGCATTCAAACGGCACCGATGCCTTCAAAATTAAGAATCTCATTCTTCCTATTTTTCTGGTCAGAATCAAGCCAAATACTCTTTCAGCAATAGTAAATGCACTGAACTATCCAACTCTAACTCTTCCCAAGTCTTCTGGCATCTAGCCAAAAACCTCACCAACTTTTTTGTTCTCGTCATTCCCTTCCTGTTTCCACTCTGATGGCACAACCATCACTTATTCCTCTGATAAAGCTGAACTCTTTGCTCAAACTTTCGCTAGAAACTCCACTCTGGATGATTCCGGTACTATTCCTCCCTCTCCACCACCCTCTCTCCTACTTATGCCTAATATCATAATATTATTTTAAAGATGTACTTTCTACCCTCTATGGGTTAATACAAAGAAGCCATACAGTCCGGATGGTATTCCTCATGTCGTACTAAAAAAATTTGCTTTCGTGCTGACTCCCTGCCTAGGCTACCACTTTCGCTAAATATTCCACTTTAGATGATTCCTGTGTTGTTCCTCCCTCTCTACCTCCCTCTCTCCTACTTATGCCTAATATCATAATCTCTTCCAGGGATGTACTTTTCACCGTCTCTGGGCTTAATACTAATAAGGCGTACGGATCGGACGGTGTTCCTCCTGTTGTACTAAAAAAAAAATCTTCCGTGCTGACTACCTGCCTAGGCAAACTCTTCCGTCTCTGTCTCTCCTATAACGTTTTCCCTTCTTGCTGGAAGTTTGCTCTCATGCAACCTGTCCCAAAGAAGGGTGACCGCTCTCAACCCTCCAACTATCGTCCAATTGCTCACATTTCTTGCATCTCTAAGGTTTTTTAAACTATTCCTTCTTCAAAATTATTTAAGCATTTTTCTTTTCATAATATACTCTCTGATCACCAGTAGGGATTCCTTAACCCTTACTGTACCAGAGGGTATTACTTAAAATTTAACCTCCAGTAATTGTGGCTAAAATGGCTTCAAAGTTGAGCGAGAGCATCCTCTCTCCCCGAAAGCTGGACGTGTACTGAGTCAGCTTGCCTGTGGGACCTTATCTACACTCTGAGAAGTGTTGCCAAGGTTTCAAAGCAGTATTTACAAGTCATAGAGCCTGGTACCGCTCGGTATAAGGACCGCATACTACTGACGGACATCGTACGGCGCTGGTACTGGCAAGTTACTTTCTTACTGTCGGCCATTGTACGTCACTGGTACAGAAGGGGTTAAGGATTGCTCTACAGTGATCTTCTTTCATATCTTACTAACTCTTGGTCATCCTCCTTTCGGGATTACGGTGAGACCTTTTCTATTGCGCTAGACATATCGAAGGCCTTCGATAGAGTAAGGGACAAATCTTTAATTTCTTAACTATCCTCCTTCGGTATCTATCCCTCCATCTGTGCCTTTATCTCTAATTTCATTTCTGGCCATTCCACAGCTACGGTTGTGGATGGCCATCATTCACTTGCTCATCCTATCAACTCCGGTGTTCCTCAGGGTTCTATCCTTTCTCCAATTGTCTTTCTATTATTCATAAATGATCTCAACTGTACCTTCAGTCCTATCCATTCATATGCTGACGATTCTACCTTACACTATTCAACTAGTTTTCCAGAACGCCCAAGCAAGCAATCCCTCAAAAACTCACATGATGAAGCCATAAAACAACTACCTTCTTGTTGCTTTCAATACTTCCAAAACCCAATTTATCCATTTATCTACCCGTCAAGAACTCCTAGAGGACTATCCCTTATACTTCAACAATTCACAAATCAACCCTTCAACTTCTCTCAGTATCCACAGTGTCTCTTTTTCTTGTGATCTCTCTTGGAAACACCATATTACTACTCTTGCTAAAACGGCTTCCCAGAAGCAGGGTATGCTCAACAGCCTCAAGGGACACTCTACCTGTGCACAGCTTCTTGCTCTGTACAGGGGCACAGTGTGTCCTTGTATTGAGTATTGTTCACATGTATGGGGAGGATCCTCTCACACATCACTCCTAGACAAAGTAGAAAATAAAGCTTTTCATATTATTAACTCACGTCCACTCACCATTTCTCTGCAATCTCTCTCTGTTCGCCGCAATGCTGCATCTCTCTCGCTATTCTATCGCTACTATAATAATCAGTGTTCCTCAGAGCTCTCTCGGTGTATACCTTTTCCTCTATGTAGGGTATGTAGTATCCATCTTACAACACAATCCCTGCCTTTCTCTGTGCAACTCTCGAACCCAAGAGGGAAACGATACTCCCAATCTTTCTTGTATTTAACAGCCGAGTTCTGGAACTCTCTCCCTGAATCATTCTTTCCTTCATCCTATAACCTAAATTGCTTCAAACTCTGTGTGTCCATACATTTTGGCTCGAACATTCCTTGATTTTGGCCTTGTCACTCTTTCAACTCTGGGGAGGCACTCGTCACAGGCAGTTTTGCCTTCTGTCTCCCTCATTCACATAGAAAAAATGAAAGAAAAAAAAGAACAATAATCCTCATTCCCCCCCTCTCTCACTCTCTGTCTCCACCTTGGATGATTCCGGTGCTATTCCTCCTTCCCTACCCCCCTCTCTCCTACTTATGCCAAATTGTTATGTCTTCTACATATGTATTTTCTTACCTCTCTGGGCTTAATACA
Source organism: Paralithodes platypus (assembly GCA_032716605.1). Lineage (NCBI taxonomy): Eukaryota > Metazoa > Arthropoda > Malacostraca > Decapoda > Lithodidae > Paralithodes > Paralithodes platypus. The sequence continues at coordinate 33,681,752 of CM064567.1, read as the reverse complement.
AAGAAGGGGTATGGACCAGATGGTGTTCCTCCTGTTGTACTAAAAAACTGTGCTTCCGTGCTGACTCCCTGCCTACGCAAACTCTTCCGTCTCTATCTCTCCTCTATCGTCTTCCCTTCTTGCTGGAAGTTTGCTCTCATTCAATACTGTCCCAAAGAAGGGTGGCCGCTCTCAACCCTTCAACTATCGTCCAATTGCTCTCATGTCTTGCATCTCGAAAGCTTTTAAAACTATTCTGACTTCAACATTTCTTAACTTACTTAACTCTTGGTCATCCTCCTTTCGGGACTTCAGTGAGACCTTTTCTATTGCGCTAGACATATCGAAGACCTTCGATAAAGTCTGGCACAAATCTCTAATTACTAAACTACCCTCCTTTGGTTTCTATCCCTCCGCATGTGCCTTTATCTCAAATTTCCTTTCTGGTCGTTCCATAGCTGCGGTTGTGGACGGCCATCGCTCACTTCCTCAACCTATCAACTCCGGTGTTCCTCAGGGTTCTGTCGATCTCCAGTTCTTTTCTAATATTCATTAATGATCTTCTCAACTGTAACTCCAGTCCTATCCATTCATATGCTGATGCTGTACATTATTCAACTAAATGTTCAGAGCATGCCGGCAAGCAATCCCTCAAAAACTCATGTGATGAAGCCATTAAACACTTATCTTCTGATCTAACTACCATTTCCAATTGGGGCTGAGAAAATCTTGTTGCTTTCAATACTTCCAAAACACAATTTCTCAATTTATCTACCCGTCAAGAACTCCCACAGGTCAATCCCCTGTACTTCAACAATACATAAATCAACCCCTCGTCTTTTATCAGAATTCTCATTGTCTCTTTTCCCTTGCATCTCTCTTGGAAAGACCATATTACCACTCTTACTAATACAGCTTATTGAGCTTCCCAGAAGCTGGGTGTGCTCAACTGCCTCTAGGGATTCTTTACTCCTACACAGCTTCCTGCTCTGTACAGGGACACAATGCGTCTATGTATTGGGTATTGTTCGCATGTATGGGGAGGATCCTCTCACAGAGCACTTCTTGACAAAGTAGAAAAGATAGCCTTTTGTATCTTCAGAGTTCTCTCAGTGTATACCACATCCTCTACGTAGAGTATGTAACACCCATCTTGCAACACAATCCCACCCCAACTCTGTGTAATTCTCTAACCCAAGAGTAAAACGATATTCCCAATCTTTCTTGTATTCAACAGATGAACTTTGGAACTCTCTCCCTGCATTCATCTTCCCCTCATACTATAACTTAAATTTATTTCTTGAGTCCAGACATTTTGGTTCGCATATCCCTTGATTTTGGCTTTGTCACTCTTTCAATTAAATTCGTCACAGGCAGTTTTGCCTTTTATCTCCCTCATTCACATTAAAAAGAAAAAAATCATTATATATATATATATATATATGCAGGGTGTTTCAAAAATACCTTTATAAATTTCAGAATTAATAGACATAGCAGTAATAAATATACTTTACTATGTGATGGTTTTGGAAATTTCTCATATATATCGGGATATAACACATTTTAGTTTAATTAGGATCGAAAGTCTATGGGACGAAAATGATCAGTAGATTACTATCACCTCAACTACTTTATTTTGTACATGGGCAGAAGAAAACTCACATGCAAGAACAACGAGGGGACATCAGGACCGTTTTTTGTATATTAATGTTTTGGCCGGTATTCTTGGTGACCATCTAATGGGACCTTTTCTGCAACCTCAACGCCTTACAGGCAATGTGTACACCATATTACTTGAGGATTAATTAGCCATACTACTTGAAGATGTGCCTCTCAGAACATGTAGACAAATGTGGTTCATGCATGATGGGGCTTCAGCTCACTTTGCACAAAGGATTTCCTTAATATTATGTACCCTGATAAGTGGATAGGCCATGGTGGTCCCATCGCCTGGCCACCTACTGTAGATCACCGGACCTAACTCCACTTGACTTTTTTTTGTTTTTTTCTTTTTTTAAAGACCTCCGTCTACGTATTGTGAAAAACCTGTTATCCTCCGGCAAATTACGGGGTGGAGTGAGTGAAGTGGGGGATAGTGAATGAAAGAGGATACGTGTTTTTCATAATACGTGTTGCTAGCCCCAAACGCGCGAGCAACTGTGGCTTTCAACCATCCTACACATCCCCTTTTATTTGTGTGCATCACACAAGATAATACAAATATATATATATATTTTTTTGTTTTCCATACTGTGGAGAGACTATGGATACACCACTCCTGCCCGGGCCTCACACAGTGGCATGGCCCAGTCCAGTCGTACTGAGCTCATGACGCTGGTGGCATTGCCCCGGAGGATAGCCATCCCTAGTCTTTGCTTGAGCCAGAGGGTTTCCCGGGGTTCTCCTGAAACTTCTCTGATTTTACGGCCTATTTCATTCACCATCTTAAGGGTGGTAGGGCCGAAAACTCCTGAAGTTTCGAATGCCAGGGGCTCAAACTGATGATTTCTGGCGATGGCTTGATATTTTTCTCGCTTTTTATTTTCTGCTATCCGGGCAGCTTCACCTGCTTCGTCGGCGTTTCTGGCGATGTTGGTTGTGGAGAAAGTGTCAACACATGTGGCATCCCACACGAGGCACCGGCCATTCTTGTAAGGGAAAGTGGTCATCCCATCTGGCCGTTTGCCGTCTTCTCTATGAAGTCCATGTGGCTCGAGGATTGATGCACGGTTAACACTCTGCAGGGCCCGTTTTATGACATCATTTAGTGCAGAGTGTCTTGGCAGGTGGCCTGTGTTGTAATTACATGACAAGGCATGGTGACCTTGAGCATCCATCCCCCCACCACACTTGCAAGTGTGTGGGTGAAAAACTGCCGCACCAACCCTGAGTGCGATGGCAACCCGGAGCGCTTCAGCATCCAAGTGAGTTCCAAGAGGTGGGATGGGGATGGCATGTAACCTCAAGCCACTCTCCAAACGTGCGGCTGCCTGGAGGCGTTCTTTTGCAACCTGGTCTGCATTGGTTAGGAGATTTTCTTGAGATTTCTTTGCCGAGATGGTATCCCACGCTTTCTTTTCTGCTATGTCCCTATTAAGTGTCATTCTGGGTTGAGAAGAAAGGATGGACACTACAAGGTCGTTGGTCACGATAAGGGAAGAGATAAAGACAGGGGAGGCAATATCCGAGGCTCTCCGTATTGCCCAAGCCCCTGAGGCGGACAGGAAGAGTGGCTTGTGTATAGGTCCGATCTTTAAATTCCACGTTGGTGATGCTGGTCACTGCTTCTCGGATTATGCTGTCAAATTCTTGGAGGCCACCATTGTTCGTGTAAGTCGTCGATGTGCGCAATAGGTATTGGAGTTTTGGGATGGAGAAGCAATTTTTGAGAAGGGCCAGAGCTGAGTGGGCATCGATGTGTATCAGGCGACTCACAAGACGTTGAAGCTCCTCCTTTTTAACTTGAAGTGCTGGTGGGATTGCTCCCAGACTTAGTGGGGAACCTAATAGGGTTTGCTGGTGCTCCTGAAGGATCTTTACATCTGACAATACGTCTTGAAACAGGGCCTGAGTCTCTTCTCTTTCTTCACGTGTGTGGTTGAGGAGGACTAGTTCACATTTGGTGTCATTTATCACTAGCCCAGCCTGGCTGAGGTCAGTTACGATGTTTTTTAGATCGGTTAGAACGTTCTCTACAGACCCACCCAAGGTTGCATCGTCCAGGTACCATACATTCAGTTCTGACCTTACTTTGTTAGCTGCTGCGTCCACTCCTATTGAGAAAAGAGCAGGACCACCTAGATCTCCCTGCTGTAACCCGATCGCTGATGGGATTACCGTCTCGCCAAAAATCAGGATTGAAGGTTTGGAATAAGCCTGCCAAAGTAGGGGGTACACAGTGGGGATGTGTTCTTGAGCTGCACGGAGGAAGACATCCCTGCGGATGCTGTTGAATGCGTTCCGCATGTCAATCTTCAGAAGCACTCGTTTTTCTTGGGCTTGGCTGAGGTAAGTGCGGGTTGCGTGTACAGCAGCTTCTCACACCCCTGGAGTTCCGAAACCTAGTTGAACTGGTCTTAAGTGTTGACCTAGACCATTCGAGAGTGGTTTCAAACCCACCTTTGTGGCAAGGCGGCGGAAGGTGTTACCTACTGCTATTGGGCGCACACCGCCATCTTTTTTTTCCAGTGCACAGAGTGATGCCCCAAAAAATAGGGGTGTGGCACAGTCGGGTACTTCCCGTCTTAAAACCGTGTTGATGAATTTGGTGAGGGTTTCCAAGAGTGCCTCCCCAGCAGCTCCTGATCTCTGACCCAAGAGGCCTTTGAGGTGGGCGGGTCGGATACCATCTGGGCCGGCGGCTGAGCCTGCTGGGAATGAAGTCACTGCGGCAACCACCTGCTCCTTCGTGACAACTAAAGGTTGGGGCATCTGGTCATTTGGGGCTGGGGGGAGGTTTAGGTCCCTGTGTAGGTGGGTGCTTTTCTCGTAGGGCTTCAACAACTTCGGTGCCTTGACCAGCAAAACCTTCTGAAGAGAACAACAGTCTGATAACCCCTTTGATGTCACTATCCGCCAGCTTCGCCGCGACCCTCTTACGTAGCTGTTCAGTCTCTTCCTCTTCCTTGTCCTGTTGCTTCTGGGCCCTGTTTGGTTGCTGTTCGGGGGGTTCCACCAGTTTGTTTCCATCCATATACTGTGCTACTTGACGTTTCACTCTGGTGACTATTGAAACCTGAAGATGGTCTTGTATGTTGGTTCTGGGTGGTTTTCGGAGGGCCCCATAGGAGAAACCCAGGAGCCGTGCCCATGCGAGGTGTGTCTTGAGCTGTAGGGCCTGCTTTCTGATGGTTGTAAGGGTATCCAAGGGCCACTTGGATACTGGCTCCTTTAGGAACCCGGGCAAGGACCTGTATCCGCACTTTCCATTTGGTCACAAGTTGGGTCAAGTCGGCGTCCGGTGTTGCCGGTGTTGCCCCGGTTGGCTCTGCAGTGGGCCATGGGCATGCGAGACATTTCCAGTTTGGTTGTTCTCCTGATGCTTTCTTTGTCAGCCTAGCACAAGTTAAATGCACAAGTTAAATGAAATGGGCACTTGAAGAGCAGGGTGTATGCTACACAAATCAACACCCATCAGCAACTGTTGCAACAAGTTCAAGAGTCTTTGCAGAGAAGTAAGAAACACACCAGGGATATTAGAACATGTACGACAGTCTCTTCTTATACGCCAACCAAAGCCTGTATCAATGAGGGAAGGAAAACTTCGAGCACCTATTGTAAATACGATAAAATACATTAATGTTAATAAATGTATGACAAAATAGAGCAATTGAAGTGATGGTAAACTACCAATTTTTTTCATACCGTAAACCTTCCTATTTAAACTAAAATGTGCAATATCCCGAATTTTCAAAATCGTCACATAGAAAAGTATATTTATTAGTGCTAGGTCTATTCATTCTAAAAATGTATGTATATATATATATATATATATGAGATGACGGGGTTGAGCACCCACCCCCAAACCAACACCAGAATAGCAGTCATCCAAGACAGCAGGAAGAATAGGAGAATAACGAAGCATGAGAAGACGAGAGGAAATGAGACCTGGCCAGCTTCCCAGCCTTCAATTCCGGCCCGGATACACAAGTCTACCTCTTTTCCCAGAACTACCCATGCTCTAAATTCCGGAGAAATAGGTCAGTCTACCCGGAAAAGGAGTTCGAGTCCTGGCCACTCACAGGGGCCCCAGCTCCTCCAATGGCAGAGGCAGGAACCACCGCCCGAGGAATATCATCAGCTCCAGCCCAACTTGCAGTACAGTGAAGAAATGTTTATGCAAGTTAAGCACCAAGAACCCTTCCAATATAGAAATAAGTGGGACCCTCAGTACCCCTCCTATAGTACCTTCCCGGAAGACTGGGAATGAAGTAAATGCAGTGATAGAAAAGAAACTTGTGGCCGGCAGAATAAGAAAAGCCAGATACCACGATGGATAGAAAATCATCCATTACATCACCACAATGCCCTCTAAAAATAGGGGACCAAGATCACGAGATTAAGAATCTCCATGTGTACAAATATATAACCCCCATGTATTTTTAGATTAAGTATTACCTTCACTATAGCCAAAAACAACGATATCCACATGTCCCTATTAACTTGAAAGACACCAAATTGAACCCTAAAAAGAACCCAAATATAGCCTGACTTTAACTGAAGGAAATTAAGCAAATACGATTGTATCCTTCGTCTGGTCACGCCGGGAGGAAAACATTGGTATTGCCGCTTCACCAGACGTCCAGTCCAGAACCCCTTCACTTGTACCTGGGAGAGAGGCAGTTCCCCTTGATGCCCAGCCCGGCAGTATCATGAGAGGTAGCTCCCCCTGACGTCCAGCCCTGCAGAACCACGAGACCACGTCGACCAGATTCTCACTCACGGCTACCTCCAACCCTACCCGAAGTGTCTGTGAGTGTTTTAAGTTGTGGCTATTAGTTGTGAAGGTAAGGCAAAATATGTGAATATTCCATTTTTAATTAACTCTAGATCTGTGCCAAAGGATCTGTCTTGAATCTGTGTTAACCAGTCTTAAACTAATTTACCCACACGCTTCATCTTCATATTTTTATCAGTGTTACTTAGCCGGAATATTCGCAGATTTTCCTCTTATGTGTCCTCTATTCTGTGTGTAACGAAGTTGAAGTCAAAGTGTATAACGTGAATCTATTCCCTTTTTAAATCTTCTATTTACCTAGAACCTACGCCCAAGTTTAAGATTTTACTTAATTAGTATCCAGAGAGCTTTACCAAATTACCCCTTTTACTTTGAAAGTCAAGACCCCTTTCGTTGAATTAGTATTTATTCGTTGACAAGTTCTATTCTATTAATTCTTGTGAATAATCTAATAATATACGTATTTGGATCATATAATTCTTTCCACACGTATCTAGGAATTCCGTTTGTTTATTCCTATGACAAGTTAGCCTACGTTGTGGCTATTAATTTATCTTCTATTAATTTTTTTTTTTTTTTTTTGCTATGTGGATGAGGGAAACAAAAGGCAAAACGGCCTGTAACGAGTGCCTCCCCCAGAGTTAAAAGAGTGACAGGGCCAAAATCAAGTATGTTTATCATATATATATTTTTATTTTATGTGAAGAATGAAGTGTGGTGTGCATGTTTAGTGTATTGAAGTGGATAGGAGGAGGAAGCGTTTGTGAGAGCTAGCTGGATTACTCTCAGTGTAAGTGAGACACAAAGGAAAACAGTAAGAGAGGCCAAGCAAATGAAACAGGAGTTCCAGCGACTCCTTATCAAATGCCTATAACCTCTCCTGGGTCTAGCCCTGCTTGATTGGTGTTTACAATCTCCCCCCAGTAATTATTTATTGTAACCAGTTCAAGGTTATAATATACCGCTACAATAGTTCTGCGTTTTAAATAGGAATTTGTTAATTTATTCAGAACTCCTTTTATGCCAAGTTTGGTACAGTTCTGATGAGTGATAATGAATGGGAGTTGCAGGGTCTGGTAAATGAGTTTGGAACAGTGTGCGAAAAACGGAATTTGAAGGTAAATGCGGGGAACAGCAAGGTTATGGTCTTCGAAAGGGGTGAAGTCACAGAGTGTGAGGTGAAGCTGAACGGTCAGGCTATGGAGATCGTCAACTCTTTTAAGTATCTGGGCAGTGTGTTGAGTAAAGATGGGACTATGGATGAAAAAGTGCGGGAGAGGGTACAACAGGGGAAGAGGGTTGTAGGAACGCTGAAAGCAGTAACAAGAAATAGGGTGGTCAGTATGGAGGTGAAGAAGTCCTTGCATGACAGTGTGGTAATCCCGACACTGACTTACGGAAGCGAAGCATGGACGTTGGTTGAGAGACTCAGACCAAGAGTGAGAGCAGTGGAAATTAATTACCTAAGAAGTGCGTGCGGAGTTACATGGAGGGATAGACAGACTAATGAGGAAGTAAGAAGGAGGTGTGGTGTGGAGGTAGATGTGCTGGAAAGTGTGAAAAGGAACAACTTGAGATGGTTTAGCTATATGGAACGTATGGAAAGCGAGAGAATGACTAAGAGGGTGTACGAGAGCGAGGTGGAGGGACAGAGAGGGAGAGGTAGACCGAAAGAGAGGTGGAAGGATGGAGTGAAGAAGTATATGAACGAAGGCGGTGCTGGTTGGGGGGAGGGGCGTCGACTGACCGAGGACAGAAGTGCATGGGGGTGGTTCGTTCGTGGACACCTCTTCGGGGATCACGGCGTCAGGCAATAGATAGATAGATAGATGTTATTTAATTAGTACAACTTCGTCGTGTACGACATTTCATATAGCTATTTTATTAAGCTGTTTATTCGCGCTATTTATATCTGCGCTCCTAAATTACTCGGTTAATTTATTCCAACCCTATTACTTCGGGTTATCCATTATCTTTCAGACACGTTAATTAATTATTAGTGCATCTGAATTCCTTCATCCGTGTGATTTGACTTCATATTTGATCGAAGTATTTTTGTGTCTTGTTTGAGAGATTATTCACATATTCTTAGAGGGTCAAATTCTAATTTAACTTATCTTCCCTCTTAGACTTGATTTATCCACCTAGCTTGAACCCTTAAGTTAACATCGCATTCATTCATATTATTATTTTCCGTGACTGCAGTCCATCCTAGCTATACCCCCCCAGGCGGCACATTTGATCTTTTACCTGAGCGCAGCCTAGCTTCCTACCCCCACGCCATGCACTCGCCCCGCGCAGTGAACGATACGTTTCATTATCTTGCGTAGCTCATTCCAGAATACTTCACATTAGACGCTTAGCTCCCATATATATTATTATCAAGGTTATTATTCTGTTTATATATGTATCTGTATCATATGCGTATTTTTCCTTCCTTGATTGTCGTGTAACTTAATTTAGTACTCCATTTGAGAGTAAGGTTATTAACTCTCTCAACTGTATTTACTGCTTGCTCCCTGTTTTCCATATAACAGTCGAATATGGAAGTACAGTCAACTTATATATAGTCCAAGCTCTGAGAAAACAACTAAACACAATGAAATTGGTGTAGCAATATGAAATTAAATGAAATAAAATACCGCATTGACAATATGGGAAAGAGATACCTAGCCTGGTTTTATGTTCGTTAACATTACAGCTAAGGGTTTGGCTAAAGAAAAGCAGCCATTATTCAAGTTCATGGTGTCGTTTAAAACAATATGAGCCGATTCAAAACATCTCCGCTTACGTGTGTCAGTTTCGCATTTTACTAGCTTAGCTTCGTCATAGTTTATACCGTGCCCCGTGTCTACCCTATGTATTACCATCACATTGCTCAATCTAAATTTCTCCATATCCGTTTTGTGTTCCTTTATCCTCTTCTTCAAACCTCGATATGTTTCGCCAATATATAATTTATTACATGAGGCACATGGAACTTCATAAACACCCGCTTCAGTGTTTTCATTCTTCCGTTTACTAACCTTTTTCACGACATTTCCGATTGTGACCCCGCCAGTTCGAACTATTTCGACTCCTGCTCTCTTCATGATATTAGATACGTTGTCAGCTACATTTGATCTGGGTAAAATTAATATTTTGTTGGGTTTTTCTTTTGGTTCGGTTCTTAGGTGAATGGAGAGAGCTTTCTTCTTTGCTTTTAGTATGAAAAATGGGGGATATTTTAAGTGGGTGAAAGTTTTGAAAATGAGGTTTTGCTCAATTTGCAAATACTCCTGAGGAAGCCAGTGACTGGAAACCCTGTAAAGAACAATGCGTATTGACATCTTTAAATAAGTCATTTACGAACTGACCAAGAGAAGGACCCGGTCACCTAGTTGGTGGGCTCAGATTCTCTGGATCAAGCCCAAACGAGTAGCTACCATAACCGAAGATGGAACTGCAGGTATTGGAAGCTGCAATGAAGAAGAGGAATTTGAAGAAACCGAACCAGTAGTGGAAACTACTGGTGACCTGGATTTGTGAGCCGCCCCCGCACACAAATAGTCGTCAGAATGTCGGGCGCTCATGAGGGGACAAATCCAGACAATCTTCCCATTCACAGAAAAATCACCCTAAATGGGGTGAAAGTCCAACTTCTTATTGATACGAGAGCTTCCCGTTCATGTCTCTTCTTTCCCTTTTTCCGACAGCACCGTAAAGCTTTCGATACTATCCAACCTTCTTCCATAGTCTTAGTGATGATGATATCATTCCAAATTTTGGACAGACTCTTCCTTTATATGTTAGTACCCCTGTCCCATACCAGGGAACTGATCATTCATTCATGATTTATTATCCCAAAGAGACCAAGTACGATGGATACTTGGGGCTCGATCTGCTCACTGCATTGAGCGCCTCCATAGATTGCGGAAAGAGAACACTGACGCTCTCCCCCCCCCCCCCCCTCCAAAAAAAAAAAACATTACCCTAAAAGTCACAAAAAACAAAACCCTCCATACCACTCCAAAATAACCCCTACCACCCAAACTAAACTTTCCTCAGCCAAGCCCAACCTCCCTACAAATTGTCCCATCTATGGTTAATCTAGATGAAGTGGACTGTATATTATTAATTTGGAAGAAGCATTAACCATATAGAATAATTACCCGTTAGATGAAGTCAGCTGGTGATTGGAGGATGGCGGAAAATAGGCTAGTTGACTTGAAGTGGTTAGTAAGGTAAACAAGCTGGAAAGAGGCTACAATAGGCTAGGATAGGCTAGATATTTACGTTACTGTTGTGTTAACTAACAAAATGATGATGTAGTGACTATATGAAATATGAGATGAAAGTGAAGCGAAAACACCTAATATATGAAACTATATGAAGAAGGCTTAGCGTGTGTAACTGGGACGGAGGTTGGTTGGAGAGTACAAAGGAGTACAAAGGAAATCAAGCAACACTGTCACAGGTCTAGTGACCCTTCTAGGCTGCTTGTCCTCCAAAACACTGAGGATCAAGTGTCCAAACAGTGGTTTGGAGTTGGTAAGGGAACATTGGAAAGGGAACTACTGCCCTGGAACTATTGTCCGTGGCAGGATTAGGAAGTTAGTAGGGGACAGAGGGGTTAGTAACTGAGGGGGGATAAAATAAAGTTATTCATTTACAAACGCAGTCAGTCACGGGTTTGATGCGAGATATTTGTCTAGGCGGAGTTTAAATGAATCAACGGTGCTGCAGTCTATAATGTCTCAGGGAAGCCCATTCCACAAGTTGACAACTCGATTGAAGAAGAAATTCTTAGATTCGTGTGAGTTAAAAGATTTACCAATAATTTTGCAACCGTTTCCCCGCGTGTAATTAGATTGGTCGATAGTGAAGTACTTACTACAGTTCATATTGTCGATGCGTTTGATGATTTTGAACACTTGAATTAAGTCACCTCTTAATCTGCGCTGGGTTAAATGAAATAGATTTAATTCTCTAAGACGCTCTTCGTATGGTTTGTTCTTTAGGCTAGGTATCATTTTGGTAACTCTACGTTGAACTCGTTCTAGCTTGTTTATGTCTTTTTGGTAATAAGGGCATTGAACGCAGTATTCCAGAAGAGGGCGGACTAAGGAATTGTAAAGGGTTAGGATAACGTCTTTGGATTTATGCTCAAATGACCTGCCTATATAAGCCAATTATTTTGTTTGCCTTCTTAACAACTTCTGAACATTGTTGACTCGGTTTTAGGTTACTCTATATTGTTACTCCCAGATCGGTTTCTCTGTTTACATTCTTAAGCTGAGTGCCATTCATCGAACAGTTTGCTTTCTCATTTAGGTATACGATATGTAGTACTTTACATTTATCCGCATTGAAACTCATTTGCCAAATTTGGGCCCAACATGACAATTTATCTAGATTGTGTTGCATATCGTCAACTTGTTCTTTTGAGAGTACGCTATTTGCAATTTTTGTATCGTCATCAAATTTTGAGATTGTACAGGTGAGACCCTCATCTATGTCGTTGATGTAAATTAGAAAGATAATTGGTCCTAGTACCGATCCCTGAGGTACCCCGCTACTTACATTGGTACATTTAGATGCCTTACCGTTTATGACTACTCTTTGCTTTCTGTCGCTGAGCCATTTTTCTATCCATTTCAACACACCGTCTTGTATTCCATGCGCTTTTAGTTTTAGCAGTAAACGTTTGTGGGGAACTTTGTCAAAGGCCTTTTGAAAATCAAGGTATATAATATCGACAGCTTTACTCTCATCGTAGAGGTTGAGGATATCGTGGAAGAAGTCTAAGAGGTTTGTTAAACAGGAACGTTTTTTACGAAAGCCGTGTTGAGTATCTTTAAGTAAGTTGTTTGCCTCTAAGTGATTTACGAGTCTGTCTCTTATGACCGTTTCTAGCATTTTACATACAATTGAGGTTAAGCTAATTGGACGATAGTTACTGGGTAGGGATTTGCTGCCTTTTTTGAATATCGGTGTTACGTTGGCTAGCTTCCACTGATCAGGCATAGTCCCAGACTGCAAGGATTCATTGAATAGCAATGTCAGTGGTTGGAGAGCTCATCCTTAGCTTCCTTTAGAACTCTAGGCGAGATTGTATCAGGTCCAGGCGTTTTATTTACCTTGAGTTTATCTAAACAATTCAATACTTCTCTCTCTGTAATGGTGATATTGCTTAGAACATCTGAATTATCAATCTGAATCGGCGATGGTATAGCGATATCACTGAGGTCTTCGGTTGTAAAAACTGATGCAAAAAAGGTATTGAGGGCATTACTCATTTGTACTTCGTCTTTGGTGTATTTTCCATTTTCATCGACTAACGGTCCAACAGTTGAAGTAACTACTTTTTTCTTTCTGATATAACTATAGAATTCTTTCGGGTTTGTTTTACTTTGATTCGCAACATGTAACTCCAGGGTCTTTTTACTTTGCTTTATTAACTTTTTGGCTTTGCGTCGTAGCTCTACATATTTCACCCGTTCTTCGTCATTTTGTGAGGATTTTAATCTATCATTAGCAAATTTTTTAGCAAGCAGACAGTCTGAAATATCTTTATTCCACCATTTGGGCTTATCATTATGGCCTGGACGCCGTATTTTCGATGGTATGCAGTCTTGCACTGCCTTAAGGTAAGTGGTTGTGAAACACTCCCAAGATGTATTTATGTCATTATTGTTTGTCAGAAAGCTCCAGTCAGTTTCTTTAAGCTTTGATTTAAGTTTATGAAAATTTGCTTTCTTGAAATTAGGGACTTTCTCAATGCTGCTATTTGATTTGTTACTAGTAAACTTTAAAGTGAAAGTTATCATACGATGGTCGCTGTTACTGAATTCATCACCAACATTCAAATTCTCTATTAATTCTTCTTTTATTGCGAGTACAAGGTCAAGCACATTATTACCACGGGTCGGAGATTGTACAAATTGAAAAAGTGAAATCTCTTGCAAGTTAGCATAGAGGTCGTGTCCAGAGTGTGAAGTAAGAATATCGCCCCATTTAGTCATGGGTAAGTTGAAATCGCCAAGAATTATGGTATCTTGTATGTTAGTTATTTCTGCAATTTGTTCATAAATTTCACTGTCAGTTTGCACTGATTGAGCTGGGGGTCTGTATAATGAAGCTAGAGTTATTTTAGTTCCTCGTTTATTATTTAATAGTACGTAAGATATGTCTATATTCGCAATTTGAGGTTTTGACATTAAGACGGGATTAAGACTTTCCTTTATAAAAAACAGAACTCCTCCTCCATTTCTATTGATCCGACTTTTCTCAAACATTGTATAACCAGGAAGCGTATATTCGGCTAAAAAGTCTCTGTCTTCCGTATTTAACCAAGATTCTGTAATGCCGATTATATCATAATGTTCTGTAAACATGATTTCCTCTAGATCTGAAAATTTATTGCGTATGCTACGAGCATTTACATAAAACACCTTAAGGGGAGCGTCCTCTTTACATTTTATTGCATTTTTTCTCCTCTTTCCAATGGTATTTTTTTGATGTAGATTGGACCAAAGGTTTTTTAGTTTTTAGGTTTTGAAAATTTGGCCAAAATGCGAAAATCCGAGGTAGCGAAAAAACTGTTCTTCCGAATGTATTCATTTTTGGATATGTTGTTCCTAGAAGTGGTATCTATCACCTGTAAAAAAACACAATCGGACTATTTTGAAATACATGGCGGACGCTCCCCTTAAGAGTATTAGAGTTGGATGTTATTGATTGTGCATTGTCTGAATTTTCAGTTCGTATTTGACTTACACTACCCCTGGATACCCCCGGTTGACCCCGTTTTTTGAGCGGAAATCCTTGACTGCATCGTTGAGCAGACGACCAAGACGTGCAGCTCCTACTTCATTGAGATGTGCACCATCTCCAAAGATTTATCATAGTAAAAATGATCCCACGTGTCGACAAAGCCGATGTCCTCCTCCCTGCAGAGTTTGGCTAGTCGGCGATTTGTACTGGTAGCTATGTTGTAGAATCGGTTTTCTACATCAATCCGGGGAAAAGAGTGAGAGCGAGCGCGTTGTGTTTGTCTCTGTCGTGACCTACCGCGCACGTGCATAACATATGGAAAATGTATCCCATCTTTTTTACAATGAGATACTGATGAACAATCTTAAATAATACAAATATATATATATATAGGAATTATAATCCTACAATACTTTCCCATATGCAACTACAGAATAATATATTCTACCCAATCATGGAACGTTCGACCAAGGTTATAGAAGTGTTCAACTTAGACTACGGAAGCGTTCAACTTAAGACTACGGAAAGATACGTAACGCTACATCAACCCAGATTACGTAACATCGAGACTGTTCATACTAGATAGAGTATACTAAGTATGGACATATTCCCACAAGCAGAAAATATACAAAATTTACATGATTAGATTTGCCCGGAGGCAATCTTATCCCGCCAAGCTTGGGAGGATATCTGGGCTGCCTGTCGACTGGGGCATCCGCCAGACGCGTCAACAGGCTGCGCCGAGGTAGAAGCCAGGGAGGGGACATCAATGGATAACTGATCCGAGGCGGTGTCCTTGCGATCGTGGTCACCCTCAATAGAATATAGTCGTACTGTTGGCCGTGTGATTACTCCAGTCCTGGTGCGAACCTTTGCTACCCGAACCTCACCATCACGACCTGGTAGCAACTCCTCTATCCGACCCAATTTCCAGAATGCGCACGGGCCCTCTTCATGGATGGTTACCACATCCCCTACCCTAGGCCAATGACCTTTTAATGGTGTTAGTTTACTTTTTTGCGCTTCCCTTAAAGTCACCAGATATTCTGTTGACCAGCGATGCCAAATATTTCGCGATAATTTACGAATATATTTGTAGCGGGCCGATATCACGTCCTTACTTGTATAGTCTGGATCTTCCATAGTATCCTCATTATGCTCTTCAGGAAGATCCCGCAGTCTGTATCCACGTACCAGTACTGAGGGTGTGATTGGGGTAAGGTCTTCCAAATCACCAGAAGCATAGTATAGAGGGCGATCATTTACGGTGGCTTCAATCTCCAAGAGTATGGTGTTGAGTACCTCAATCGAGATCAGAGCTCTACCCAACACCTTCTTCAGACCCGCCTTCACGATGCCTATGGCTCTCTCCCATATGGCGCCAAACCAAGGTGCTCTGGCGGGAATGAAACGCCATTCGCAATTTACATCCGCTAGGCAGGTCTGAATCTTAGGATTGTTGCTCACTTCTTTGAGATATGTAGATGCCCCTATGAGTCTTTGCATTGTCACTCAGCATGATACGTGGATATCCCTGTCTACTGCAGAATCTTCGGAAGGCATGTAGGAAGCTATCACAAGTGAGGTTGGTGACCAGTTCCAGGTGAATTGACCTGGTAACGGCACAGGTGAAAAGTATCATATACACCTAAAGATTGGGTGAATCTTTCACAGGGATTGCTCCACTGTAGTCAACCCCGGTAACTTTGTAAGGGTCACCTGGGGTGGGTCGCAGGTTTGGTAAGGGAGGAATTCCGACGGGATCATAATGTGTTCCCTGTACCCGCCTATATTTTAAGCATTTGCGTAGGACTTTCTTGACCACCTGCCTAATTCTACGCACCCACCATCTTTGTCGGACATAGGTGACTATATGACCAACCCCATAATGACAACAGAGTCGGTGACACCTATCGATGATAAGATGGGTGAAGGGATAATTGAGGGGCAGTAGTATTGGATACTTACTTGCCTCGGAGAGTGCTACCAATCGTAATCTGCCTCCGCAATGTATCAAATCCCCCTTCAAGTGTAAGCCCAACTGGTTGATCAGGTTATTCCTAGACTTTGTTCCCTTGACCAGTAATTTATATTCCTGCGTATATATTTCTTGTTGACAGAGCTAATGTAATAATTTATCTGCAATTCTGATCTCCTTCACATTGAGGTAATCACTACCTGTGGACTTTGATTTTTGCTTTTACATTTTCTACAAATCATATCACCCATGATGTAACACATTGTAACTTCTCATAGCTGCTGAATCTATCCCAGTCCCATAACCGTGTGTCTTCGTCAGGCACCGAGTCAATTTCCGGTGCCACAATAGCAGTGTGTTGCTTGCTCAAATCTATATTTTCTGGCCATTCGTTGGGATTATTAAGCCAGCATGGGCCATTCCACCACAACGCAGAAGATTTGAAAAATTTAGCAGAGACACCACGATTAATGCAGTTACTTAGATTCTCTTTGGTAGACATATACCGGAACTGTGCGGTTGGGAGCAGGGTATGAATTTCGTCGACACGGTTGGTGACGTACACTGGTAGCTTCTTTCGGCTATGTAACCAGTACAGCGTAATTTTGCTGTCACTCCATATAACTGTCTCAGAGATATTTAGCAAATTTTTAAAAGTTTCCTCCATAAAGTGAACGAGTCTAGCAGCCAACAGAACTGCAGTCAGCTCTAATTTTGGGATGGAAAAGGATTTGATCGGGGCGACTTTCGCCTTCGCCATGACTAGACGACTGCCACTTGTGTCAACAAAGTATATGGCGGTGCCGTACGCGACCTTGCTAGCGTCTGAGAAGGCATGAATGGAAACAGGATGGTCCATGACAACTCTCCGAGGAAAATTAAAACCCTTACAGAGACGAAGATCAGAAATAATATGTTCCCACTCCTGAACCAGATCGCCAGTCAAAACCTCATCCCAACCTAATTTTATCCTCCATAATTGCTGAAGGAATAATTTTGATTTGATCGACACCGGTAGAACTATCCCCAAGGGGTCAAAAAGTTTAGCCGTCATACTCAAGCAAATCCGTTTTGTAATCTGCGAATAATGCGCATACTGAACGCCGAACGAGAGGGTATCGGTGTCCGTTTCCCAAAACAACCCTAGCACTCTAACATGTTCCTGCTGTACAGCCGCCACACCATCCCGTTGCAGTACAGTCCGCAAAACAGAATTATTTGTCGCCCATTTACGCAAATGTAGATGGGCGTCATTCATAATTTCTCGGACTACACCATAGGTATCAATCAGGAAATCTTCATCATTACCTGTACCAAGTAAATTGTCGATGTATAGCCCTGACCGAATCTGATGAATAACCTGCGGATCTGCACTGACATTCTACAAATGTTTTAAAATGGTGGCGTTTAAAATAAATTGGGAACACGTCGCGCCAAATAAATCTGCCCGGAACCGGTAACAAATGAAGGGGGAATCTAGCTGCCTTGGAAATTTAGGCCACATAAACCGTGTATAGTCCTGGTCGTCTTCATGGAGTCTTAACATCAGAAATGCCTTCTCAATATCAGACACCCAGGCATACTTATCGAGTCTAATCCGGAGCAAAACCTGCGCTAAATCTGGCACCAGTGAAGGTCCAGTATGCAGGCAGTCATTAAGACTAGGCTGACGATCACTCATCCTGGCGGAACAGTCGAAGACGATACGCACTGGCGTAGTTTTGCTCTCCTTGACTACTCCATGAGCCAAGTAATATCCGGAATCTGATTTATCAAAAGGCACCTCTTCTATAAAACCCCGGGACACCTGCTCCTTTATGACTTTTGAGTATTCCTCGTAAAAGTCAGGCTCTTTGATGAATCTTCTCTGAAGACCCCGAAGACAGCCTATGGCCAAACCCTTGTTAGTTGGCAGCTGATCCTTGTAATTGTTCCAGGGCAGTCTCACTTTATACTGTTGGTTGTCGGGATCGTAGGTAACGGAATCCTCATACGACGATAGTGCTTGACGCTTAACCTGTGAGTATTCCTTAGGGGTTATCCCGATGTGATCTAATTCCCACAAAACGTTTAAGTCATTTTTGCATGGTGGAATATTACCAGTGGACATGTATTCGTCCATTGGGGTTACTGCTACTTTCAATACAGTAATTACTTCTGTGCTTGAGCTGGTAGGTTGTGCCACATATGAACCACTTATGGCGTACCCGTACTTGGTAGGAAGCAGAATTAGGCTACCTGATCTTTTATACCCAGGTCGCACTATATTGTAGTAGTGATCTTCACCGATGAGCAGCTCCAGCTGATCTGTGTCCGTTGCATGAGGATCGGCAAATTTTATGCCTTTACTTTGTAAACTAACCAGTTTAGGCTTTAGGTTAAGTTCACCTTTATGTTCTGGCAATTCATCAACCACTATTGCGTCTAGATGATGAAATTTACCTCTGCGTTTGTATTGCAGTACCACAACATTATATTCCCTAGAGGCTTGTTTTCCGGTAAATCCGTGAAGACATAACTCCTCAGTTCCTTTAGAAATGTAGGAAAGGGAGAATAGAACAGAAGACTTCACAAAAGTCCTCTGAGAACATTGGTCAAGTAGCGATCTGATTTTAACACAATTATTATCCTTACCCTTTACCAGCAGCTGTACGGTGGGCAAGATTACTGTATTTTTTCCTGTGGCAACGGACATTGTAGTTGAAGTAGCAGCAGTATGCTCTCTCTAAGTGTTATCCTCCGCTGGTCTACTTTCCTTTCCTTGTTCTTGTGTACACAGGGAATGAAAGTGTTTGCCCTTACAAAACTTGCAGCTTCTTATGTTAGGATTAGTACAACCCGAATGGCCATGCTCTTTTGACAAGCACCCAGTGCAGAGACGTAGTTGACGGGCTCTTTTAACTTTTTAATGAAGTCTTATACTTCATACACTTGTACCATAAATGATTGGTGCCACTACACAGAACACAGTTGAATTTCCTGTATTCACTGTGGGCGGTACATGTTGCCGTAGCCATGGGTGTACCCCCTACTCTGTCTTGACCTGCCAGATTGTAAACTTTAGCCTGGAAGCAATGGGTGAATTTCTTATAATCCAGGCACAAGTTTCCCATTTCCCGTTTATGGTTTCTTTTAGTGGTGATGGTAACTTATTGACAAGAGTCACCACACAAAATTCCTCCAAACAAATACCATGGTTAATGATTGACCTCATCACACTCTCTGAATTGGCATAGAAGTCCTTCAGGTCAGCTGTTTGGTGTTTGGGTGACGCTAATTGATTGAATTTGGTAACATAAGCTACCTTGATTCGATCTGGATGCCCATATGTCTCTTGCAGGAGCTCTATTGCTGGGGCATAACTTGCACTTTCGATAATAAATCCTTCGACTAGCTTATGTGCATCACCCAGAAGCTGACCCTTTAGATAGGTGAAGCGTTGTATATCTGTGAGGTCGGGATTGTTATGGATGGTACACTTGAACATCTCCCAAAATCCCGACCACAATGTGGCATCACCCTCAAATTTTGGAAGAGTAAGATGTGGTAATTTGACAGTGGATTTCTTTGGCTCCTTCTTGACCTCCTTCTTGACTTCTGGAATCAAGATCCCCTTCAGTGTGGCAACGATTACTTGTATGCCCTCCATATATAGGGTATCCTCTCTTAACTCCTCGATATACTCGGCGTCCGTCTCGTAAGTGTCAGCCAGGTCCTCCTGTGACCTCATACTTGTCAAGTTGCTTTTGAATACTGAGCAACCTGGCCTCCACCTCCACTCTAGACACCGAATCAAGGAATTCGTCGATGTCAGAGGTCAAGACTGTCAAAGAGCCCTTAAGCCTAGCCCGACGCCTTTGTACACTTTTAGCCATGATTATACGGGAAGGAAATTTATTGATGTTAAATCAAACTATCAATGCCAGACCGAATAAGTTGCGGACAACAATACAGTACTCCGAGAAATCAAATTAAATCGCGAGCTGAAAATAAAACACCCTCACGAAATGCGGAATAAGAATTGTGCGCAATGTAGACTAGCAATCTGGAGCCTTTCAATTTAACTCTTTACATAATAGTTATGATCTAGATCCAGAAATTACAGAATCATTACACCATAAGTTAAGAAAAGCCGGGAGGGAAATTTAGTACAATACAGTATAGGCCAAAAATCTCTAGATGTCAAAAAAAGGAGGTACCGATTTAAAGTTATAATAATTTCAAGAATTTTAAGAGAGAGAGAGCCAATAGGGTAATTTAAACAGGCTAAACTCAATGGATACCGCTAATTTTATATTATTAAATTTAATAAATGTGAAATTGTACACAAGAAAAGTTCATATCAAGAAGTCACAAGGAAAATGTTTTTGAGTTGGATTAACACACACTCAGCCTATCAGCTATCATATTACCCCGCCTCCAGGGCACACGACGAGAGTAGAATTTAGGAAGATGTGTGAATGAATAAAGAAGTTATTTGATAGTATAATTTTAATCCAGATTGAATAACCGAAACTTTAGAATATATTATACAGTACAGTATGAATGATTTTAATCTTAGTGCCAATCAATTGTGATATAATTTGGGCCTAAACGATTCGTAATCAAAATTTAAATAGTATACTGTACCGACTTATTAGGATTATTATTCTAGACTATACTGATTTTGTCGATCCACTCTAACGTCATGGTGGGCAAACATCTCGTTGTATGACCTGGCGACCAAGGCATACTCGTCCTGCCCAAAGCACCGGCGACAGGGGGCCAGAATCTCCGAAAAGAGACGCTTTGATGCCTCGTGCGTGAGGTGTACTCCGTCGGGACCGAAGTCAGCCTCAGAGGTATTCATTGACTTATAGCACTCCCGGGTGAATGGGATATGGCGCTTTAGCCAACGGTTAACCGCATTTCTAATACGGTTAAACTCGTCTGTAGAGACCTCTCGTGGAGCCTGCCGCTTCTCTACCCCAATCACCCGGACTTCTCCCCCCGAGAGCCGCACCACTTCCTCAGCTAGGACCTCGATCCCCTCCGCTATCTCTCTCGGACTAACCCCGCTCCTGACCTCGTTCCCTCCTATCACCAAGAAGGTCAAGTCGGGTTTCACCTCTAAAAACTGACCCCAGGCTTCTGTTGACCTCAAGGTGCTGACGCGGGCACCCGGGGCGGCCAGAGGAGTCACGAAAAAGAAAGGCCTGTGTACGGAGTGGTCCACGTATAAATCCCTGATGTAGGAGTGGCCCAATATCGCCACCTTCCTAATAGGGCCCGGGTACGCAGGCCTATCAACAATCGGAGGATAATCTTCCCCTACCCCACCACCCGCGGCACCATGATGCCAAAAGCCCTGGGCCATGAGGGACAGACGAAGTATGGCACAACAAAAAATTACCACGAAGGCTAGGCCACCACCAACCGCCGAAGAACCCACAAAGAGAGGAGGGGGGGCAAACTAGTTATTGTCCGGTTTGAAGGACCAATTATATGGTTAATCTAGATAAAGTGGACTGTATATTATTAATTTGGAAGAAGCATTAACCATATAGAATAATTACCTGTTAGATGAACTCAGCTGGTGATTGGAGGATGGCGGAAAATAGGCTAGTTGACTTGAAGTGGTTAGTAAGGTAAACAAGCGTATGGAAAGAGGCTACAATAGGCTAGGATAGCCTAGATATTTACGTTACTTTTGTGTTAACTAACAAAATGATGATGTAGTGACTATATGAAATATGAGATGAAAGTGAAGCGAAAACACCTAATATATGAAACTATATGAAGAAGGCTTAGCGTGTGTAACTGGGACGGAGGATGGTTGGAGAGTGAGAGCGAGCGCATTGTGTTTGTCTCTGTCGTGACCAACCGCGCACGTGCATAACATATGGAAAATGTATCCCATCTTTTTTACAATGAGATACTTATGAACAATCTTAAATAATACAAATATATATATATATATGGGAATTATAATCCTACAATACTTTCCCATATACAACTACAGAATAATATATTCTACCCAATCATGGAACGTTCGACCAAGGTTATGGAAACGTTCAACTTAAGACTACGGAAGCGTTCAACTTAAGACTACGGAAAGATACGGAACGCTACAACAACCCAGGTTACGTAACATCGAGACTGTTCATACTAGATAGAGTATACTAAGTATGGACACCATCCAAGCCATCCAGAATAACCAAAATATAAAAGAATCCACAGTATTAACTTCCCCTCAAACAACCACGACTTCAAATCCTAGTCCCCAAGTTGTAATCAATCAGGACAACTTGAGTAAACCTACCACTTGTCTCCTCCAGACCACTCAAGCTGTCACATCCAAACTAGTGACACTGCCCCCTCATCATGAAAGATGGGTACCAATTGTACCCACCTTCCCTGGGGATGCCATACTGACCCCTCACCTCCAAAGCCCCTTTGATAGGGACTGCCTGACCGCTCCAAGCCTCATCTCAAGTAGAATTAACTGCATCAATATAGCAAATATATCGGATCAACCGATTACCTTACCCAAAGGAGGAAGCATTCAAACGGTACCGACGCCTTAAAACTCCAGACTCTCATTCTTCCTATGTTTCTGCCCGGAATCAAGCCAAATCTGTTCTTCGACTTGCCAAACACTCTTTCATCAATAATAAATGCACTGAACTATCCAACTCTAGCTCTTCCCAAGCTTTCTGGCATCTAGCCAAAAACCTCTCCAACAATTTCTCTTCCTCGTCTTTCCCTACCCTTTCCCATTCTGATGGCACAACCATTACTTCTTCCTCTGACAAAGCTAAACTCTTTGCTCAAACTTTTGCTAGAAACTCCACTTTGGATGATTCCGGTGCTATTCCTCCCTCTCCACCCTCCTCTCTCTTACTTATGCCTAATATCCTAATCTCTTCTAAAGATGTACTTTCTACCCTCTCTGGGCTTAATACTAATAAGGCGTATGGTCCGGACGGTGTTCCTCCTGTTGTTCTCAAAAACTGTGCTTCCATGCTGATTCCCTGCCTAGGCAAACTCTTTCGTCTCTGTCTATCCTCTAACGTCTTCCCTTCATGCTGGAAGTTTGCTCACATTCAACCTGTCCCAAAGAAGGGTGACCGCTCTCAACCCTCCAACTATCATCCAATTGCTCTCATCTCATGTCTTTCTAAAGTTTTTGAAACTATTCTTGCTTCCAAATTTCTTAAGCATTTCTCTTCTCATAATCAACTCTCAGATCGTCAGTATGGCTTCCTTAAGGGTCGCTCTACTTGTGATCTTCTTTCATATCTTACTAACTCTTGGTCATCCTCCTTTCGGGACTTCGGTGAGACTTTTTCTATTGCACTAGACATATCGAAAGCCTTCGATAGAGTCTGGCACGAATCTTTAATTTCTAAACTACCCTCCTTCGGTTTCTATCCCTCCATCTGTGTGTAAGAGTAGTCTTATGGCATCTAGAAATTTTGGGATTCTATGAGATTATGTTAGGAGTGAGAGGGAACTTTGGGTAAGAAACCCTCTTTCCCCTCCTTGGACCAGTAAACCGCAAACAAGGCCCCTCTGTCCAGCTAGGCCTATGTGTACGTACGCACACGTGAGCGTGTGTGTACAGTCATGTGCGAGTTAGCGCATTTGAAATGAAAGTGCCCTGGCGGTGCACCCTTGAGCAGCCCTCAGCTAGGCAGTCATACCCGAGCCTCAGTCGACGATAGACCTACGCAATACAGGTCCAGTCGTAAGGGGGTGTGTGTGTATAACTACAGTACAGCTATTGTTGATAAGCAGTAACTATAAGGACATCAATAAACCTACGAACAGAGAGAGTATTGGGAGTTTAACTAATACCGATGTGTGTACAGTATATATGCAACATAGAAGTCTAAGAAACAAGTCGTTACAATTGGTGGCAGCAGGTGGGATACGAATTGCAAATCGTGCCTTGTTACACATCGGTAATTATACTGGTATAAACTATTCCCTCTATCAAGACTCAACGAGATATACCAGCCCGGACTACGCTACTACGTCCAATATCGACGCACGCACACACACACACCCTGGCATTGTAAAGAGAGCTGTACGCAAGGAGAATTCCGCCAACGTGACGACGGTGGAGAGAAGCCTGTAGCAGCATCTTCAAGGAATATTTGATCAACGTGGAGGAGAGAAGAACGACGGGAGCAGTATATACACAAATCAACACTGAATCAACGAGTTTGGAGCAGAATCAACGAGAAATCAACACTGTATCAACGAGTTCCCGCGTAAATTCCTAACACGGACACGAGGGACGAAGTTGGGAACGTGAGGCGGCAGCATGGGGTGCAGCGCCGTCTACTGGGAGCGTCCTACCAACGTGGTCGCGCCATTGTGTAGCGCGGCTGGGGAGAGCGAGCGAGAGGATCAGCTGATGTGAAGGGCGCATGGACCTGCACCGAAACGACGCGGCCTGGGCGAGTGGACTTGGCGGCGAGAGGACCTTGGACGCCTAGTCAGCTGATGTGTGGAACGCGATCTTATGGAAGTATCGTATAAATCCAATTTTAGTATAATATGTTTTGCCTGAGGTTAGTACACTAATAGTGAGATAAGAGGCTTATTTTATTCAATCTTGCATTAAGATAAAATTTAAATTTTATTTAGAGATACCTTTTGACTTAGCCTAATTCTTGTCAATTAACGATTTTGAAGTGTAACATTAATTGTTGAGTTGAAACATTGTTTTTAAAGTTAGGAAATACCTCCTATCTAACATTATTTTTTTAAGTCATCAAAATATAATAATTTCATATTTTGTCATTGACATTGCATTTTCTAGAATTCTGGGTGATTGCATCCGTTTTCTATACCTAATATAATTTCAAGGGTTGCTTATTTATTTTTATAATACGCCAGTGTTTGAAGTTTTGAATTGCATAATTATTGTGATTTAAGATTTTGATTGATTCACGTGATTAACATTGCAATATTGTTGTGAATTAAGGTGATATAGCATTTTTATCAGAGACATACAGCGATTGGATTCAGCTTGATTATTGGTGATTTATGGTACTAATATATACTGTATATAACTGGGGATAGCAACTCATATACGACCCGATTTCTCAGGTTGAGACCTGGAGACCAACCCTGACAAGAGAGGACTTTTGCTTCCGGTAGCAGACGGCTGTATCCCTGGACAGCCCTTCTCTGTCTGCCAGAGGATTACATCGTCAACTGCAAGGATTTCAACAGTGGAAATCCTAGTGAGTATAAGTTTGTTGTGTCCTTTCAAACGCGGAACATGTTTTCTTAGTGAATCATGCATGACTATTTTACTAGAAGTCATAAATTTTGCGAAGTCTTTCAAGACAACATGGCCGACTCGGTAATTAATAGGCCTACAGCTCCTTTCGTTGGAGACAGTCAATCTACAGCAGTAGCAGTCGAACCTGACAGGCCGACCGACCGTGCTGACGTGACAAATTGCACTCCTAACCCTGCTAATGGAAGGCCACAGGATGTGCCGCGAGATAATTCCCCTAGTATCACTTCTCCCCCAGAACATTTTGCCAATAATTCTACTTTTATGCGCATGATAGCGGAATGTGTCTCCCAATGCATGTCTCAAGCCAACACAAATGCCTCGGCGCCCTCAACTAATCAAGTGCCCGAAGGTACCCATGTGCCCCAAAGTTCAGCTATCGGTGTAGCGGGGAAACTAGTACAGATTAAACGGGAGTTTAATGAGGACCTTGAATCCTTCACAGCTTGGTTAGACAGGGCTGCAGAGAATTTAGGCCCCATGTTAGTTGCCGACGGTTGGGCAGAAAACGGTACGGTCAAACTTAGGTATGTAGGCAAAATTATAGCCATGTCAGTGTACCTACAACAAGTTAATCCTGCTACCCGTAAACACTTAGAGTATAAGAAGATTAAGACTCAGCAGGAGTTAGGTGAGCTTCTGTTGAAGTGTCGCAAAGTTGAGAAGAAGGGTACTAAATACACACCACCTGCACAATCCAGTCTACCTGTGCTTAGGGCGGCGTCTAACTCTCCAGGCAAGAGTGGAGGCTTCTCACGCAGCTCAGGTTCTAGTAATGCTTACGGTAATACTAATGTTGCTCAGAGCAATGTTGCCACAGGTAGACAATGGGGATCTGACCAAGGTCAGTCGGGTCCCTCACAGGGGGTGACAGCCTCTAGACCTAACATGCAGCCCTCAAGGGTTTATGCCAGACAGCCAGCTCAGGGCTATCAGAGCCAACAGACAGGGAATAGTGTAGAGACAGGTAGGCAACCTTCCTATGCTAGAGCAGTCTACTCTGATCCTTCGGGGGAAGATTTAGGCCCCCTCCCAGAATACCTAACATAGTAGCAGAGGCATGATCCATCGAAGAGGCACCTGATTATGAAGTTAATGTAAATCCAGTCCCTAAGGTAGTTACTATCCATTGTATCGAGCAAGGCCCATTGATTGAGGCGCGGTTACAAGGTAAACCTCTTAATGTTTTATTTGACACTGGTGCGAGTGTAAATTTGATCAATTTGCCCACTTTACTGAAGTACGTCCGTTTGCAACAGCCTTACGAGAAACATTTATGCCCCTCTAACGTAGTCAAAACTGGAGTGACGGGCTCAAAGATGAAGCCTGTAGGTGTCATCCATTTAAAGGTTAAGTTTCACAGACACATTTCTCCGGTCTTAATACCTTGTCAAGTATTGTCTCATGCTCCAGATTTGAATGATAACTTACTTTTGGGTTTAGAGACCATGAAAGAGCACAAGTTTCTGATAGACCCTAGTCGTTGGGATGTGTTTTACAAGAGCAATTTTTGCGTTTTCTTGGTGAGCCATACATGGTCCCTAGAGTTGTGCAAATGCTGTATGATACGAGAGACGATGAGGTTAATGGTAGCGGTAATAGCGTTGCCGAGCGGTCTAAGGCTTTACCTACAGAGATAATTCCTCGGTCTAGATTTATGAACAACAAGGACGTTTCTATTTTGCTTGCAGACAGTGTGATACGGAATGGTTCGGTAATAAAGTCGACAATATTGCCAGGCCATAAAATATCAAAAGTCTCAGTGAAACTAAAGAATGTTCCTCATGAAATGGTTGTGATGGCTTTACCTGAAAGTTCTCGTGTACAGAATCTTGATGTTGAGTCCGCCTTATACACCGTAAATAGAAAGACTGTAGAAATGTTTGTGTTTAATAAGAAAGGCTACTCTATTCCACTAGATGAAGGATTTCACTTACTGGATTTCTTAATTTAACCCCACCCGGTTAATGTAGTTGTGACGTCTGGTGAGGGTAATCATGAGTTTCGTGGGCGTGTGTTTCAAACCATGAATGAAATGTTGAGAGAGAGAGAGATTTGGTTGCGCACCTCAACCCGGTAGATTATGATAATTATCGCGGTAATCTTGTAGAATTTCTGAGTCGCTACAACAACATTGTTGCTTTGCCAGATGATCCCTTGGGTAAAACAGATTTAATTGAGCATGAGATACGGTTAGAGCCAGGCGCGAAACCGAAATATATTCCTGCATATCGTCTTCCTCATAAGCAGAGAGCGGAGGTGGACAAGTATATTTCTGAGATGTTAGCCCAA
Organism: Paralithodes platypus; assembly: GCA_032716605.1. Taxonomy (NCBI): domain Eukaryota; kingdom Metazoa; phylum Arthropoda; class Malacostraca; order Decapoda; family Lithodidae; genus Paralithodes; species Paralithodes platypus. The sequence goes on along the minus strand of CM064567.1, from coordinate 33,653,993 downwards.
GATGTTATTGAAGAGTCAATTTCCCCGTGGAATTATCCGATGTTTCTAGTTGCAAAGAAAGATGGATCATGGAGGCCTGTGATTGACTTTAGAAAGTTGAATGAAATTACATTACCGGACAGATAGCCTATCCCCGTGCTGCAGGATATTCTGCAGAACATTGGAGAAGGCAATAGGTAATAAATTTGAGATAAGGCATATTTATACTAAGCTAGTACGGGAGTGTCATGTTGACCACTTAAAAAAAACAGTTAAGTAGATTTGTACCTGTGAATGATTCTGATGGCTCAGAAGCCAATCCTGATGTACTAGAAGTTGTTCAGGAGAATGTCCCAAGGCAAAGGGAGATATAAATGGTGATAAGAGGTATGGAGAATGATGGGGATATTTGGAGAGTGATGGGGATATATGGAGAGTGATGGGAATATATGGAGAGCGATGGGGATATATGGAGAGTGATGGGGATATATGGAGAGTGATGGGAATATATGGAGAGCGATGGGGATATATGGAGAGTGATGGGGATATATGGAGAGAGCGATGGGGATATATGGAGAGTGTGATGGGGATATATGGAGAGCGATGGGGATATATGGAGAGTGATGGGGATATATGGAGAGAGCGATGGGGATACATGGAGAGTGATGGGGATATATGGAGAGAGCGATGGGGATACATGGAGAGTGATGGGGATATATGGAGAGTGATGGGGATACAGCGAGTGATGGGATACATGGAGAGTGATGGGGATATATGGAGAGAGCGATGGGGATACATGGAGAGTGATGGGGATATATGGAGAGAGCGATGGGGATACATGGAGAGTGATGGGGATATATGGAGAGTGATGGGGATACATGGAGAGTGATGGGGATACATGGAGAGTGATGGGGATATATGGAGAGTAGTAACACTTTCCACAGTAGAGTAAGTGATGGATGCGAGTTCCATAAACATGTAGATAGTATTACTATCTTTACGAATTTAGATATTAATGTTAACTCTTTTTATAGTTAATTAGTTTTCCATATGTATATAGTAATTTTAATAAAAAAAACAAATAACAAAAACAAATGTAATTATAATAATATTAATAATTTTCACTTCTGCATTGGCACAGAAGTTTATTGCACTGGACTTTCCATGATTTTGCTCTGTATTGTTCTCAATTCCTAAGCGATGGGGCATGATATAGATTGTTCTGGGAGTCTAATAGTGGTATGGTTAGGTAATATTTGTGATTTTGAGGAGTTTGTAATAACTGATATACCGTAATGAGTTCTTAAACTCAATATCATTTTCCTCGATATTCTTGGCTAATTGTTTGACCTACGAGTACCTCCGGATTATGCGGCACTGCCCTCTCGGAGAATTACTTGTAGGCCTACAGTACTTCCCTTCAGAATGTTGGTTTGCTACCAAACATACCAGTAATTGAATTTTGAACTTTGCACTCATACAGTTCCTTCCTTACTTATTGACATGTCGTGTCAGGCCCGATGGTACGATACTGCTGATATCTGTATACTTACATTGAAAGTCAAACTTACCGTTTTAAGAAATATTACTTTTCTTTACAGTACTGTATTTATTGACCAATTATCATTTTATGCATGTGTTTGGAAAGAGTTATTTTATCTTTCTTGTTCCGTGTTTGGATTTAAACAACATGTACTAACTTGTACTCACAAGTGAAAACCTCTGTTGAAAGTACATGTCCTAGACATTATTTATACCTAAGAGAGATAACTGGACTTCATGCTAATTTGTTATCAATACAGTAACCTTCAATGTTTATGTGTCCCTTGGTGGACTGTACTCTGTTTGTTAATTGTTTTCATGATCTTTATCCTCAATTTACTTTCCTTGTTAAAGGATAAAATGAACTAGTTACTGATCTCATATATCAGGAGTTTCTGCTAATTATGTCCCTATTATAATCATTGGTCTCTTCGTTAGTTATTTGTATATGAGAAAGGTGTGCCAGAGCTGGTGACACTGCTGTGGACCCTGCCAGGATACTATACCTGCCAGGACAACACTTCAAGCTTCCGGTGATCATCGCCGTATCAAGAAGCCACTGGACGATACCACAAATTTTTGCAATTTTTTTTAAAAGTTCAAATACCCCAATTATGGACATTTGTTTGGGTGTTTTTATTAAGAAAATTAATTAAATTGTCACTTATATGACTAAACAAAAAAAAATAAAAAATAAATATATATATATATATATATATACCAGTATATATTTAAAAACAAAAAATCATATATAAAAATTAGAAAAAACAAATAATAATTATACTGAACAAACTTTTGTGACTTCCTGTGAAGTGATTTCATTTTCAAAAACATTATCCAGTGACCTCGGCGAACTGTGTGGAATACTTCTTAACACAAACTAAGCAAGTCAAGTCGTTGCAGTGTTTCAAATGTATATATTTATTTCTTATGTCTATTTTTAAGTATGAATTGAATTTTGGCCAATTTTTCATGTTTATACAATTGTTCATGTTTATCCCATTTTTCATGTTTATCTTTATGTGTGATATTTCCTCAGGGATGATATACTTTACTTGTTGCATTGAATTCTATGCTTCACCTAAGTTGCCTTTCATCTCATACCAGTCGAGACGCCTGGAGTAGCGTGATCGAGCATTGTAAGAGTAGTCTTATGGCATTTAGAGATTTTGGGATTCTATGAGATTATGTTAGGAGTGAGAGGGAACTTTGGGTAAGAAACCCTCTTTCCCCTCCTTGGACCAGTAAACCGCAAACAAGGCCCCTCTGTCCAGCTAGGCTTATGTGTACGTACGCACACGTGAGCGTGTGTGTACAGTCATGTGCGTGTTAGCGCATTTGAAATGAGAGTGCCCTGGCGCACCCTTGAGCAGCCCTCAGCTAGGCAGTCATACCCGAGCCTCAGTCGACGATAGACCTACGCATTACAGGTCCAGTCGTAAGGGTGTGTGTGTGTGTAACTACAGTACAGCTATTGTTGTTAAGCAGTAACTATAAGGACATCAATAAACCTACGAACAGAGAGAGTATTGGGAGTTTAACTAATACCGATGTGTGTATATATGTAACATAGAAGTCTAAGAAAGAAGTCGTTACATGTGCCTTTGTCTCTAATTTCCTTTCCGGCCGTTCCATAGCCGCGGTTGTGGACGGCCATTGTTCACTTCCTCACCCTATAAACTCCGGTGTTCCTCAGCGTTCTGTCCTATCTCCTATTCTTTTCTAATTTTTATAAATGATCTCCTCAACTGTACCTCAATTCCCATCCATCCATACGCAGATGACTCAACCTTACACTACTCCATTAGTTTTTCAGAACGCCCCAGCCAGCAACCCCTCAACGACAAACGTAATGAAGCCATAGAACTCTTAAATTCTGATCTAAATACTATCTCCAATTGGGGCAGAGAAAACCTTGTTACCTTTAATGCTTCCAAAACCAAATTTCTCCATCTATCTACCCGTAAGGAACTCCCAGCGGACTATCCCTTATTCTTCAACAATACAAAAATCAATCCTTCATCTTCTCTCAATATTCTTGGTGTCTCTTTTTCTTCTGCTCTCAGTTGGAAGGACCATATTACCAGTCTTGCTAAGGCAGCCTCCCAGAAGCTGGGTGTGCTCAACTGCCTTAGGGGGTTCTTTTCCCCTGCACAGCTTCTTGCTCTGTACAGGAGCATAGTGCATTCTTGTATTGAGTATTGTTCACATGTGTGGGGAGGTTCCTCTCACACCGCTCTCCTAGACAAAGTTGAAAGGAAGGCCTTTTGTATCATTAACTCCCGTCCACTCACCAACTCTCTGCAATCTCTCTCTCTCCGGCGCAATGTTGCATCTCTCTCGCTATTCTATCGCTACTATGATAATCAGTGTTCCTCAGAGCTTTCCCAGTGTATACCAACTCATTTACGTAACACCAACGTAACACCGATATTAAAAAAAGGCAGCAAATCCCTACCCCGTAACTATCGTCCAATTAGCTTAACCTCAGTTGTATGTAAAATGCTAGAAACGGTCATACGAGACAGACTCGTAAATCACTTAGAGGAAAATAACATACTTAAAGATACTCAACACGGCTTTCGTAAAAAACGTTCCTGTTTAACAAACCTCTTAGACTTCTTCCACGATATCCTCAACCTCTACGATGAGAGTAAAGCTGTAGATATTATATACCTTGATTTTCAAAAGGCCTTTGACAAAGTTCCCCACAAACGTTTACTGCTAAAACTAAAAGCGCATGGAATACAAGACGGTGTGTTGAAATGGATAGAAAATTGGCTCAGCAACAGAAAGCAAAGGGTAGTCATAAACGGTAAGGCATCTAAATGGACCAATGTAAGTAGCGGGGTACCCCAGGGATCGGTACTAGGACCAATTCTCTTTCTAATTTACATCAACGACATAGATGAGGGTCTCACCTGCACAATCTCAAAATTTGCTGACGATACAAAAATTGCAAATAGCGTACTCTCAAAAGAACAAGTTGACGATATGCAACACAATCTAGATAAATTGTCATGTTGGGCCCAAATTTGGCAAATGAGTTTCAATGCGGATAAATGTAAAGTACTACATGTCGGATACCTAAATGAGAAAGCAAACTATTCGATGAATGGCACTCAGCTTAAGAATGTAAACAGAGAAACTGATCTGGGAGTAACAATATCGAGTAACCTAAAACCGAGTCAACAATGTTCAGAAGTTGTAAGAAGGCAAACAAAATAATTGGCTTTATAGGCAGGTCATTTGAGCATAAATCCAAAGAAGTTATCCTACCCTTTACAATTCCTTAGTCCGCCCTCTTCTGGAATACTGCGTTCAATCCTGGAGCCCTTATTACCAAAAAGATATAAACAAGCTAGAACGAGTTCAACGTAGAGTTACCAAAATGATACCTAGCCTAAAGAACAAACCATACGAAGAGCGTCTTAGAGAATTAAATCTATTTCCTTTAACCCAGCGCAGATTAAGAGGCGACTTAATTCAAGTGTTCAAAATCATCAAAGGCATCGACAATATGAACTGTAGTAAGTACTTCACTATCGACCAATCTAATTACACGCGGGGAAACGGTTGCAAAATTATTGGTAAATCTTTTAACTCGCACGAATCTAAGAATTTCTTCTTCAATCGAGTTGTCAACTTGTGGAATGGGCTTCCCCGAGACGTTATAGACTGCAGCACCGTTGATTCATTTAAATTCCGCCTAGACAAATATCTCGCATCAAACCCGCGACTGACTGCGTTTGTAAATGAATAACTTTATCCTCCCCTCAGTTACTAACCCATATGTCCCCTACTAACTTCCTAGTCCTGCCACGTTAGTGGCAGGGCAGTAGTTCCCTTTCCAATGTTCCCTTACCCACTCTAAACCACTGTTTGGACACTTGATCCTCAGTGTTTTGGAGGACAAGCAACCTAGAAGGGTCACTAGACCTGTTGTTGCTTGATTTCCTTTGTACTCCTTTGTACGTAGGGCACGTGGTACCCGTCTTGCAACTCAATCCCAGCCCTACTCTGTGCAACTCTCCAACCCGAGAGTGAAACGTTACTCTCAGTCTTTCTTCTACTCAACAGCTGAGCTCTGGAACTCTCTCCCAGAATCATTCTTTCTATCTTCCTATGACTTAAATTGCTTCAAACTCTGTGTGTCCAGGCATTTTGGCTCGAACGTCCCTTGATTTTGGCCCTGTCACTCTTTTAACTATGGGGGAGGCACTCGCTATAGGCAGTTCTGCCTTTTGCCTCCCTCAATCACATAGAAAAAAAAAAAAAAAAAAAAGTTATCCATTGGGGAACTTGAACCTTACGAGGAAGAATTTTTTGTACCTGCAGACAAGACCCCACACACTCCTCTTCCTCTACCTGATATTCCTTCCCATCTTACCGCTCAACAAAAAACCAATCTGTAAAATGTATTGACCGCCTACCAAGACATATTTGCTTCTTCCAACCGAGACGTCGGGAAAACTAACATAATTCACCACCCTATACATACTGTCGGACAAGCTATCAAACAACCCAGCCGGAGAAAAAACCCAATCCAAAGGCAAGAGGAAGAGTCCCAAGTCGAGGATATGTTAGCCACAGGAGTTGTAAAACACTCCACCAGCCCCTGGTCTTCTCCGGTAGTACTCGTCCGTAAGAAAGACGGATCCACCCGGTTTTGTATTGACTACAGACAGTTGAACGACATCACCATCAAGGACGCTACCCCACTACCCAGGATAGACGACTCACTAGACTCCTTATTAGGAGCGAAATTGTTCACTACCCTGGGTTTACAAGCAGGATATTGGCAATTACCAGTCCTCCCAGAACATCAACAGAAGACCGCATTTGCCACAAGTCAAGGGAGATTGTATGAATTTACAGTATTACCCTTTGGCCTATGTAACGGCCCTGCCACTTTCTCCAGGTTAATGGAATCTGTCTTACAAGGATTAACCTGGGAGACATGCCTAGCCTACATAGATGATATAATCGTGTTCGGAAAAACCGGGGCTGAATACCTACTGAGATTAAAACAAGTATTCCAGAGGATTCGAGAAGCCAATTTAAAACTCAAACCATCAAAATGTACTCTAGCCAAAAAGGAAGTACAATTTCTCGGACATGTCGTGTCAGAGAAAGGAATTGCCCCAGACCCTGACAAACTAGATGTCATTAGCACCATAAGCCCCCCCCCCCCCCCCCCATAAATGTAAAAGGAGTACGAGCTTTCCTCGGGTTAGCTTCTTACTACCGCAGATTTGATACAAACTTTGCCACCATTGCCAAACCCCTTCATGACCTAACCAGAAAAGATGAACCCTTCTTATGGACAGAACAGCGCCTTCAGGCCTTCAACACCTTAAAAAAAACTACTAGTAGCCTCACCTGTAGTATCATTCCCAGATTACACCCAGCCTTTCCGCCTATACACAGATGTCTCATCAATTCGGAATAGGTGCAGTTCTAGGGCAAACTCGAGAAGGATGGGAACATATCATCGCCTGTGCCAGCCGAACATTAAATCCAGCAGAAATTAATTATCCAGTAACAAAAAGGGAATGTCTAGGCATAATTTGGGCCTTGCAACACTTCAAGGCTTCCTAGCAGGTGTCAAGGTCACCATTATCACGGATCACCACGCCCTTCAATGGCTTCGGAAGTCTGACACCAAAAACACCTTGACAGTCAGATGGCGAGAATCACTAGAGGAGTTTGATTTCGAAATTGCCTATCGACCAGGAAAACTTAATACCAACACTGACGCCTTATCAAGACTTCCAACCAGCTCAGACAAAGATACTTCACCCCAGAACACCGGAAATCAACCAATATTAGTAATACACCATCAAGATTCCTTAAGCCAAGATCAACAAGATCTATTGAAAAAATTTCAACAACAGGAGAAACCAGACTGGATGCCGAGAAGTATTTTATCTCCACTCACCAGAATAGGAGATAATTTATTCACACCAGAAGGACAAATTGTAATAACCCCAAAGGCAGCTCTCTCAACCATGCAATCCATTCACATGCATAATGGCATCCATCTAGCCCAAGGAAAATTGACTGCTACTTTCCAACAAGTTTATTGGACGTCTTCTCCGTATAAAACAGCAAAAAGGGTTACAGAAGCCTGCAGAGCCGGTGCATTGGGCAAAGACAGGACCCGCACAGCCTGACCTACAGGAAAATTAGTAGCGTCCAAGCCGTGGCAACTTCTTGCAGTAGATGTAATGGGACCAATGGAGGGAAACCAAATCTACAAATACATCATCACTTTCGTAGACACTTACTTAAAATATGTGATCGCGTGTCCAGCAATAGAACACTCAGCCTTAGCAGTAGCAGAAGCACTGATACAACACGTGTTCCCCTATTTTGGACTGCCAGAAGCTATTCATTCGGACAATGCACATGAGTTTACCAGTCACATTTGGTCCCAACCATCCCAAATGTGTGGATTTAAAATAAGCCACTCCTCCCCGTACTGGCCTCAAGGTAACTCAAAATGCGAAAGAAGCCACCGAACCATCGCAAATCAAATAAGAACAAGACTGCAACAAATGAACACCAAAGACTGGCCCAGCCAAGTAAAAATAGTCCAATAGGGGATAAATACCTGCCCCAGAAAGGACGAAATATCACCCCACGAACGTGTATTTGGAGTACCACCTTTGCTCTTACCTCTACATCATCTATCTGTCCTGTATGAGCCCTCCTCAAATTTTGACTAAGCCCTCGTTCATCTCAAGAACCGCCTCCGAGAACTACAATACCTCCAAGACCTCCAACCTGACGAAACTGCCAAAGTTAGTCCCCACCATGTCAGTGATCTTGCCATGGTTGCTCAGTTACCAGTGCCATCCAAACTCAAGCCGAGATATCAAGGTCCTTTTAAAATCCTAACTGTTCCAAATTGTTATCAGGTTACAATCAACTATTTTGGTGAATCACATCACGCATATACCGAAATAGATATATACGTAGATTTCAACCCATTGATGAAAATATGATTATGCTTGCAGATCCCAAGGATAAAGAGACATTGCCTGCATCTGATGACTATAATTTGGGATCCTCAGAACCATTGACACCTCCCATTCTTCCACCTATTTCTCCTCTATATTTGACACAACCAAACCTTGTTGCCCCTCCCTCCACCAAATACCTAAGCAACCTCCGCTAGCAATATTTTTTCCCTCACACAACGTTACCCCTGAAATTAACCATCCACCTCCTACGCGAGTTGTCTCTGCACCTCCTCAACTACCTGCTCAATCTAACCAAACTGTCACCAACTTGAAGTCAAATCCTCCCATTTCCTCACCTGCCGCCAGCTTACCTATTTTTTTCTGAATCACCCGGCACTTTACCTACCACTCCAGCCATTCGCAGCATTCCCTCCCTAGACTGTCAAACTTCTACTTCTCTATCCAAAACATCATCAACGTTATCCCCTCACTCAAATGATCAATCTACAAATCAAACCACTAGTCCGACAATAACTAATCTTGCACTCTCTGGTCAACTACCTATACCTCTCCCCTTCAGAGGACGGGAAACTGAATTACCCAACAAAGGATGGCTGCCATTATAGTCACTAACAAGATCCAAGAGGAGGTGGAAGTTGAAGGACAGGGTTCTGTATATCAGCCTGTAAGTACACTCACACATACTTAAAGCTGCCTAGTGGCCAGTCCTTCCTTCCCCCCCTCTCGCCTGGACAGGGGTAGGGGGGAGTCCGGTGCAAGTCAACCCGACCTTCCGCTCCCAAACTTCCCAAACTCCCACACCTTTCTCCTTCCGACACCCCCCTCCATCGGTCTAGGGTAGAAAGAAAGAGAGAGAGAGAGAGAGTACTAACCCCTGAGTTGCTCTTAGTAGTGTGAGTTTACAAAAGGAATTGAGGGTGGGATGTACAGACAATAGATGATTAAACACCTCTCAAGCTGCTTCTGTACTGTTAAGACTTGAAGGGGAGATCAGATCGGAATAAAATGGCACACCCACCACAATGACCACCAGCCAGGGGAGGAGTGGAATGGAAGACCGCATTACCCCTGGGTGAAGGTAACGGCCTAACACCTCACCATGCTTTCTAGAAGACACACAGTCGATTCAGATCTGAGAGATGATTTGTTTTTGTTTTTGTCTATGTGCATGAAGGAGACAAAAGGCAGGTTGCCTGTATCGAATGTCTCCCCCAGACTCAACAAAATGACAGCGAGCCAAATTCAAGGGACGTTGTGGTCAAAATGCTTGGACACAAGTTATAGCAGTTTACGTTATAGGATGAAGGTAAGATTGATTGAGGGACAGAGTTCCAAAGTTCACTAGTTGAATAGAAGACAGAAAATTTGCCAATTCTTGGGTTGGAGAGTTGGACAGAATACGAGTGGGACTGTTTTGAAAGGCGGGTGCCTCGCACTCGTCACAAGGGAGGGGGTATGCAACGAGAGAGCCTGAGGAACACTGATTGTTATAATAGCGATAAAAGAGTGAATTTAAAGAGATGCAACACTGCAACATATAGAAAGAGATTGTAAGGAGCTAATAAGAGGAAGTGAGTTAATGAGGCGAAATGCTTTGGATTCTACTCTTTCGAGAAGTGCAGCATGGGTGGAACCTCCCCACACATGTGAACAGTACTCGATACATGGGCGCACTGTGCCCCTATACAGAGCAAGAAGCTGTGATGTGGTGAAGAACCCACAGAGACGGTTGAGGACACCTAACTTCTAGGAAGCTGTTTTGGCAAGAGTGGTAATATGATATTTCAAAGAAAGGGTAAAGGAAAATGACACACCAAGGATATTGAGAGAAGACGAAGGGTTGATATGTGTATTATTGAAGAGTAATTGATATTCTTTTGGAGGATTGTGACAGTTAGTTAAATGGAGAAATTGGATCTTGGAGGCATTCAAAGTAAAAATATTTTCTCTGCCACAATTAGAAATAATTGATAGATCAGAAGATAGGCGTTCTATGGCCTCGTCATGTGACTCTTGAAGTGACTGCATACTGGGTTGTTGTGAAAAAGTAGTTGAATAGTGTAAGGTAGAGTCATCCGCATATAAGTGGATGGGACTACAGGTACAGAGGAGATCATTGATAACTATTATAAAGAGAACTGGAGACAGGACAGAACCCTGAGGAACACCAGAATTGATAGGTTGAGGAATTGAACGATGGCCATCCACAACTGCAGCTATGAAACAGTCAGAAAGGAAATTAGAGACAAAGGCACAGATAGCGGGATACACACTGAAGGAGGGTAGTTTCAGTTTGGAAATTAAAGACTTGTCCCAGACTCTATCTAACATGACAGGGCTGGAAAATGTAATGCCAAAGAAGACCACAAACCCATTCCCATGAACGGAAGGACCAACAACTCCCACATATAGAATTGCGTCCATAAGAAACCGAAAGAGAGACCGGAAACAGCCTCCACTGGACAGCAGCAACAAAATACACCAGCCACCCCTATCACAGCTCCAGGAAAAATGCGCAGCCTCCGATACGCTTAAAATACGTATGGGAGGACATCTGCCCCAGTTTGTTGGCTTGTGCCCTCAGGCGCCAGGTAAACAATGGCTGCCTACACCTGGGCCAGATCTAGACTATGCAGAAAAAGATTTTATGCAAATGAGACATCAACCATCTTCATTCCTCTCCAGTCACCCTGGCGGTTCCATGCATCACTACCAACACTAGGCGAGACTATGTTTGCAATCCAGCTAAACGAGAAGACAAACAAACTGCTCTATACAAGCCTCTAAATGGAGAGAGGCCTCCAATACTGGAAATAAATTATCCTATGTATACCTAGGCTTTAAGCTATTCACTTTTATTATTAATAAATAAAACATACCATTCCCCACATATTCCTGTATGCATTGTATTTTTAAGGCTTTAGACAACCACGCAGTAAATCAGAAACATTATTTCCCATGCTTCTTATGTTTCGGAAGCAACCGACTTGTCACTCTCCGTAAAATAAAATATTACCTGGCCGAAAACAGGTTAAAGTTAGGCAAGTCGAGGCACTGTGTCCCATGGGTAACCTGTGGGGGAGTATACGTGAACAACTCGACCGGATAGCACCATCCGTAGAGGCTAGCCAAAATCCTCTTAGATCGTGCCCTTCAAGCAGAGACGGTGTCCGGACGAGAGAGTGTGTGTAGGCTGTACCGGAAGTGACCTACGCTAGTGCTACCTGTGCGAGGACATTCCCGGTCCTCCCCCTTGTCAACCAGGCCAAGACGGACCACACACTCAGTCGCCCCCACGCGTGTCAGATCTCTACAAGGCTACTCTCTACTATACTCTGACTCAAAATTAAGTGCTTCTTGTTTACTTATTGTGTTTCGTGATTATTGCAAAGGTTGTGTAGGATATGTTATGTGTTCAAGTTAACGTAAATACCTGATATCTTTTTTTCTCACCTTAGTCCTTTTGTTACTTGTGTCGTGAGTACATACAAACGCTATCCTGGGATTGATTTATATATATCCTGCGTAATATATATCCACTAAGTTTACATATATATCCATTCGGCCCGATTACCCGCACACTACACATAAATATTGTGAACACCCCTGACAGATCTGATACTAAGTTAATAGGATTATCAGGGTGCTTATATCATGTATAAATGTTCACAGAGAGTGTTATCTATCGTGTCTCTTAGTTAGACTAATTTTTATTCATGTTTCCTGGCTTCAAAACCAGTTTAAACATTTAAACTTGAATTCATAGTAATTCAATTTTGCCCACATCGCGTTAATATTCAATGTCGATGGCTTTGTCTTTTCCATAAGACTTATCTTTATTTGCTCAGTTCCCTGAACTATGATTGTTAAATCTAACTGTATACGTTAGTAAATAATTAAAACCTCTCTCTTTATTTATAACTCATTAGTTATTTGCCATTCAGCTGATATTCTTATTTTATATATTCTATCTAACTGAGACGTTGTGACCTCAGTATTTTTACCTTACCCCGCGTCACGTTCTACCATGCGTTAACCTTGACCTTCAGGATATCAGCTATTCTTTGAGACTAACCGCTCTGTTAGCATTTATGCGATATTTATATATTCATCATATGTTTATTTAACTGTGATTTACCAATTATTATTATCAATTGATTTATATATCATCCATGCTTTAAGAATATTATTATTCATTCTTGAAGTAGGTTCGAGAGTATTTCTATATAAATACGACTCAACCAAGTACCTATTTATTATCCATGCCAGTGCCCTGATATAAAGTGAAATCAAAACTTGTGAAACCCAACCGTGTATTCTGTATCATTGGTAGAGATTGAGGAGATTTAAAATTGCATATCTTGAGTCAGCTGTGTTCCTGCTGAGTGTTATAGTTCTTATAAGTTTTCTTAGAGTGGAAAGAGAGAACTGACTTACGCGGGTAAATATTAGTAGATGTAATTTTTGCCAAATCCGCCAATGCCAAATCCGCCAAAGACAAAACCGCCAATGACAAATACGCCAATGACACATACGCCATTTCTCCACATGGTGTAATATCTTAACCTAACCTAACCTAACCTAACCTAACCTCACCTTACCTAACCTAACTACTAATCCTAATATCTCTAACCTAACCTAGCCTAATATCTCTAACCTAACCTAACACCCTGTTCCAAATAACTAGGGCAAAACTCTTGAACAGAGTAATCCAGCTATTATTTCTTCCAATTGGGAAGAGTCACCCAGGAAATAGATGTGGAAATGTACAGTCCATTAATTTTGCTCTAGGCCTTTTTGAGTAAAGGAAACACTCTGTTGGTAACACACACACAAACACACAAGCAAACTCACCCACACACACACACACACACACACACTCGCTTCGGACCTCATTCATGATTAATCAACAAGATAAAAAATTCCTTGGCATCTCCGAATAATATGGGTAAAGGGCAGCTGCATAAACACGCACACACGCACACACACACACACACTCACACACACACACACACACACACACACACACACACACACACACGGTCACGGTGGCCGAGCGCGCTTAGTACTCTGTATTGCGAGCGCTAGCTCTGGTGTCGGGGGTTCAATCCCAGGCGCCGGCAGGGGAAGTTCTCTCAAAAACTTTCCCTGGCCGTGAAGGCAAGATCTGGGCGGATCGTCTCGGGGGACCCACAAAGTCTCCTGCCCACGTCCTACTCCCTTGGGAGTAGGTAGGCGCCCTCGTTAGCTGCCAGGATCAGTCTGTTGATCCATTAGGATAAGATCTAGGTTAAGTCTGTGTATTTTCAGCCCCATTGGCTGCCGGCTTGAAATAAACCGATTATTATTATTATTATTATTATTACACACACACACACTCGGTTCTCGTCTTGCGGGCCTCACTCGTGATTAAGCCACATGATAAAAAATTCCTTTATAGGTAAAGGGTAGCCTCACATACGTACCACGCATACAAACACACCGGACCTCCCACACCAAAAATATTTTTGGAACACCTGCCCCCATATCTCTACCCCTATCAGTCTGACAGCGACCCTTTCTTTCTTTCACCATATTTTTCCCCACTATTCATAGAGTTTCCGATTTAAAGATACCAACACACCTGATTTCACCCGTCTCCATACCCAAAATACTTTTGGGTCGCTCGCGCCCATAAAACAATCTACTATCAGTCTGACAGCTACCCCTCAGCAGTCTCTCTGGTCACTTGCTTCCCATAAATAAATAAATAAATCAACTATCTATATCTCGATCTATATCGTCCCTTCACTTCCACGCAACTGCGGTGTTTGTCTCTTAACCCTTAATTAGCGGCGAGCAACATAAGTCGAGTTAAAAAAAGCTGGACTATGTGGCGGCGCTCGACATAGGTCGAGTGGCAATTTCAGCACGTAATGTGGCTGAGAGAGAGAGACAAGTGGTGGCAGGAGACTAGCGAGCGTATGACTGCTCCAGACCACCGCGGCGAACCTACTGACACAAATCTCAGCTCCCTCCTCCCTCTCTCACTCGCTACATACTCAATTATGTACCGAAACTACCGAATTACCTGCTTTTTGCACTCGCGTTGCACGGTTATTGCAAGAAAACTATCCATCATACAAGGATCGTTATGGTGTCATTCGAAAGCTCTGTTTATGCCCTTTCAGGGATAGGTACTTGTTTTACGTTCTGGGTCTTATTTAGGCATGAAAATGATCACGTAAACAGCCCTATTTTGGCTAAAAACACCCCGCTGTGCGGTACATATAATAAACCGCATAGGCCGCTCGTAAGGTGTTAAACCCGTATCATTAATCAACGACTATCTTTACCTCTCTCGGGAATATATATATATATATATATTAATTCTGCTCGCCGCGTATATAAACAGCCTACCGCTCATCTCTGACCCATTCAAAATGCATCCTAAGTTCAACAAGAAGACTCCCAGCACCCCTCCAAAAAGAGGTATTGGTGCCGGGCGTAAAGATATCCGGATGTCTCAAGGCCCTACTCCTAATAACGGCAGTAGCAGTGACTCTGACAGCGATTCATCGTTTCAAATAACCCGTGGGAGGGAACCCTCTCCAATATTTCCTTCCCGGAGATCAGCCAAAAAACGTCCAAGGAAATCCTCACCTAAAAAACGTAAATAAAATATTCTTTTCTAAGAAATGTGTTTAGCATGTATTCGCGGAATTTCCATTATAGTGTATTTTGTTTTACAGTAAAGCTCGTCGTCGGGGTAGTCGCTTATTTTCCACCTATTATATTATAGCGTTTTTGTTTTTTACAGTAAAGCTCGTCAGGCTTAACGCTATAAAAGAAAAATAATAGTACTCAAGTGTAATAATTCCCAATATTTTAATTAAAATTTAAAACTTGCAAACAAAGTCAAACCAAAACTGGGGCAAAGACAATATAAAGTCAAAACAACATATCAAAATCGCTATGTGGAAACAATGCTTACTAAAATAAAATTTATGAAATGAAAGAACGCAAATGCTTTATAATCACACAGTAAGAACAATTTTTGAAAGAAAAGGCGGGTGTAGTAATTTATTTTCCACATGTTATAATAAAAATAATGCCGAGTCAACTCATATAAGTATCGTATAGCCTACTCTCCCTCTATTCCAGACCGTACGAGTAACGGGAGTAATGACGGCACGCGCCCTCCCCCCTTCCCTACACCTCAACACGGGTCTACCGGAATCCGTAGTAATTCACCCCCCTCGCGTGCCCCCCGGTCATCGCCTCAGGCCAGGCCTAGTGGTCTCCTCTCCATTACCCAGTAAACCATAAAAAAAAACGCGCAAGGAAATCACGTAAGTAAAATATTCCCTTCTAAGAAACGTGTGTTTAGCATGTATTCGCGGAATTTCCATTATAGTTCTTTTTTTACAGTAAAGCTCATCGGGGTTAACAGTTTTATAATCACACAGTAAGAAAATTGATTGAAAGACAAGGCAAATGAAGGCATTTATTTTCCACATATTATAATAATAATAATAATACTTTTATTATTTTCACCATAATCACATAGTAAGTAAATGTATTGAAACAAAAGACAAACTTAACCATTTAAATTCCTTATATAACCCTTTCATCCTCCAAGAACATACATCAAGTCAACGTGTATAATTATCGTATCTCTCCCTCCATTACAGATCATACGAGTAATGACGAGGCCCACCCCTCCTCCTCCTCCTCGTAGCCCTTCACCTCAACCAGGACCTAACGGAATCCATACCGGTTCACCTCCCTCGCGCGCCCGCAACCCCGGGTCATCGCCTCAAGCCTCCAGAACAGGTACTGACAACCACCACACACACACATGCACACACACACACACACACACACACACACGTCAATTGTCATAGTTATTATGAACCGTCAATGCCAAAACCAATGGTACGTGTTTTGAAATGTCAAGTTCGCCCGGCGGTGGTGAGTGGAGTTTTGGATTACTACTTAGAGGGGAATTGTAGTCGCCGGGGTAGACTTTGTGTCATTTTTATTTATGACAAAACGACACGCATGCTTTATTATTAACACCTTACGAGCGGCCTATGCGGTTGATTTATGTGTACCGCACAGCGGGGTGTTTTTAGCCAAAATAGGGCTGTTTACGTGATCATTTTCATGCCTAAATAAGACCCAGAACGTAAAACTAGTACCTATCCCTGAAAGGGCATAAACAGAGCTTTCGAATGACACCATAACGATCCTTGTATGATGGATAGTTTTCTTGCAATAACCGTGCAACGCGAGTGCAAAAAGCAGGTAATTCGGTACTTTCAGTACATAATTGAGTATGTAGCGAGTGAGAGAGGGAGGAGGGAGCTGAGATTTGTGTCAGTAGGTTCGCCGCGGTGGTCTGGAGCAGTCCTACGCTCGCTAGCCTCCTGCCACCACTTGTCTCTCTCTCTCAGCCACATTACGTGCTGAAATTGCCACTCGAGTTATGTCGAGCGCCGCCACATAGTCCAGCTTTATTTAACTCGACTTATGTTGCTCGCCGCTAAATAAGGGTTAAATACGAACAACAAGCTAGTTTTCAAACACGGTATAATCTAAAACATGAATATTCCAATAAATGCATGTGGTATAAACTTATCCCAACTGTTTGTCTCCAGAACTGACGCTGAACATCTCAACACACACACACACACACACGCACACGCATACACACACACACATCAAGTGTCATATAGTTATTAGGAAAACCTCCGTGATATATTTAGCAAATAATGTCACCGCCATACTGTAATAATATAAATCGATCAAATACTGGTTTCTCTAGTCTAAATAAATATATATATATTAAATACGAACAGCTGCCTAGCTTTCAGATGCAGTATAAACTAAAACATGGGTATTTCCAATAAATGCACGCTACTTAGTCGATCGTATTTCCCTCCCCTGAAATCCTAGTCACGTCTTTTTATATTTCAGATCCCCTCATCGCCCATCTATACCACCGACATCGCCATCAACACCGCCCTCTTCCAACTACTCCACTCCTCCCGCCTCGCAAGTAAGCAGCGCCTTTGAAGGCGCTATGCAGTACATCGACTTCCACATTCCTCGGGACATTCGCGATGACGCTACGGGTTTCCTCGTCAACATGCGTGGAGCTCTAAGAAATCAAATCCTCGAGCTCTTCCAGAGATACAGCGACGGTCAAGGACACTTCCCAGCTCTCAAGGTGTACGCTGATTTCATAATACGTCTTGCCCGACAGGACCCTGAAACCGACAATCCAACCACCCGAGATCACTATATGCGCACCCAAAGCCGAATCTTATCACACGACGAAGTTGAAGACTTTATTGAGGAGCTCATTGAACACCTTCTTTCTCGGTACGAGGAGAGTATATCGGAAGAAGATTGTAGTGGCTACGTAATGGATATGATCCTAAAATTCGGCATCTTCTTCGCGATCATTGAAATGACTAGCTCTCTAGGTGACTACGAGGACTACCCCCATGGAGTCAGAGGACGTGCCTGCATCTATAATCCTAAAACCCGGAACAATGAGTGCGTGATGACGCGCTCTCAATGGACATGCGAATCTGAAGAGAGGCCTACCCCTTCCCAATGAACGCCGGCAGAGAGCTTTGCGCAATATTCCAGTCGGCCTCGTGCAAATGGGTGATGTGCCCAGCCCCGCGGCGAGGGGAAACTTCAAGAAACACGAGCGACTCAACGATATTAGCATTCGCGTCTACGGTCTCGAAAACATCAGCACCTGTCGAGTCTGCCTCCACTTACTCCGGAAGGGGGCTAGCACCGGGGACCCCGTTCATCTTCTACTTCTGAAGAAACACCACGTCGCTCTTATTACCGACTTTAATAAATACCTAAATGCCCTCACTCGCTCAACGAGGTTCTTCTGCTGGCAGTGTCTCTACGGGTTTCCACAACAGGAGGATCTAGTCGAACACGGGTAACATGCCCCACCAACCTAACCAAACTTAAGTTTCCTCCCCCAGGTTCTAAGGTTAAGTTTGCCCACCATGCCCACGCCTATGAGCCCTCCTACGTCTGCTTCTATGACTTTGAGTCTTTTGGTCCCTCCACCCCCCGGATCGGGCGCCTGCGTCGAGAAGCGTCACAAGCCTATTGCCTATGCTTACATCCTTGTCAACCGGGCGGGACATGTAGCGGAATCTGGATCACACACCAGCGAGGATTCTGCGGATAATTTTATTACGACCGTGCTGAATGTCTGGGAGACTGTGAAATCCTCGAACGCGTATAGTCCTTTACGCATTAGCGTCGAGCAGCAGGCCAGACACAACACGCAAACGCATTGCATGGTATGCCAATCAAAATTCCCAGCTGGGAAAGGCACGTGGGAGAGACACCACGACCATGAAGTGCAGTTCAACAATTACCGGGGCGCTCTCTGCCCTAGATGTAACCAGCAAATGGCGAACCACAAGAACCAGCTGACCCTCATCGCGCACAGCGCCAACTACGACCTAAGTCTTCTTCTGCGTGAGATTACAAACACTCGCCATAAAATCGTTCTACGACCCAAACAATCCGCCTACAAGTTCCACGAGGTCAAAGTCAACAACACGTTACGTTTCATCGACTCGTATGCTTTCATGGCTGGTTCTCTATCCAAATTAGCCGAACAGTTTATCGCCGGGGGTAACGCACCGCAATACACCCGGGCCATGCTGAAGGACGTCCCGCCGGCAGCCCTGCCTCTACTAACGTCTGGAAAACAAGTCCTCCTCTGCTACGACTACCTCGACTCTCCCGCCTGTCTCTTTGAACCGCGGCTCCCCCCACGCGAGGCCTTTTACAACTGTCTACTGCAGCAAGAGCTCCCCCAAGCCGACTATGAGCATGCCGAGAGAGTATGGGAAGTAATACAGTGTCGTACCCTCGGAGATTATATGACCCTCTATATGAGGGTCGACGTCGGGCTTTTGGCTGACTGTTTCCTCGAATGGCGCACCATCCTCAAGGGGCAGTAGGGGCTGGACCCCATAAACTACACGTCTCTCCCGGGATTTGCGTTCGACTCCTTCCTCATGTCCACGGGTGTGGAGTTGGACATTCTCAGCGATCCTGAGTTATATCACAGGTTCCAAGCCAATGTGAGGGGGGGTTATACCAGCGTTGTGCGGCGTCACGTCAAAGCCAACAATAGGTTCACCAACCCCCTCTTCAACCCTCAAACAGACACCAGCACCTTCCTCTCTTACCTCGACTTTTGTAGTTTGTATCCGACCGTAATGCAGGAAAAGTTGCCCTGTGGAGAGATGAGGGAGCTACTCGGTCAAGAAGTCGAGGGATTCCTGAGCACCCCACTAGCAGAGGTGAAAACCGACGGTGATTGCGGGTTTATGATAATGTGCGACACCGCCGCAGCGACCCGTGAAGTGGCCGAAAAGACCGACGACCTCCCCCTCATCATCACTCACTAGAACATAACCCACAACGTCATGTCCGAGACCACGCGGGAGTGGTACGCCGCTGAAGACCGCAAACCTCCGAAGAAAAACGTGAAGCTCATTGGAACCCACGGCGCCCAGAAGAATATGCTCTTTGCCCTTCCCCTGCTGCAGCTGCTGATGAGTCTCGGGTTGGTGGTAGAGAGGGTTACCTGGGTGTATACCTTCCGCCAGGAAAAGTTTTTGGCTGGGTTCATAGCTGGAAACATCGAAGCCCGGAAAAATACCACGTGTCTCATCAAGAAGAATGCTATCAGGTGCATATCAAACAGCATCTTCGGGCGGTGTTTGATGAATCCCGCCAAGTACGACCAGGACGTGGAGGTGGTGACGGAACGAGAACGCTTCCTCAAGCTCGTACGAAGCCCGTACTTTAAACGGGTCGACTCTCTCGGCGAGGGTCGGGTCATGGTGATCCGACACAAGCGAGTCACCACAGTCAACCATCCCAACTACATAGGCTACTACATCCTAGAGCTGTCCAAGCTAAGACTCTACCACTTCTTTTATCGGGTTCTGAAAGCCCACTATGGCGATCGGGTGAAACTAGTCTACTGCGATACTGATTCGCTCGTCACCTCCATAGAAACAAAGGACCTGATGGAGGAGAATGCCCAGGAGCCCCTCAAGCGGTATCTCGACCTCAGCAACTTCGCTCCCTCGCACCCTCTGTACAGCGAGACCAACAAGGGCAGACTCGGCTGTCTCAAGTCCGAGGTCGGTGACAGGATCATCTCAGAGTTTGTGGGTGTGCGACCCAAGTGTTACTCCATTCTGCTTGTCAACAATGACAGACTGAGTTCAGCCAAGGGAGTACCTAAGCAGATCAAGGCAACTATAGCCCACCAGAGATACAAGGACGCCCTACATCTACAACGCCCTTTCTCATTCGTCTATCGGGGTTTTACCGTACGCAGAGGAGATATGTGCACCATCTCCTACAGAAAAAGAGGTATATCCATTGTGGAGGATAAGAGATACTACCTCAACGTCCTCGAGTCACGATCCTATGGACATCCCGATAATCAGGAGGCGGGAGGGGTGGGTCATCCGGAGAGAGAACAACAGCAGCGGCGGTGACAGCAGCAGCGGCAACAACAACAACAACAACAACAACAGCGAGAGCGGGAGGATGTGGGTCCCGCGCGTGGGTTTTGGCCTACTCGAGACGCGATGACGGAGACATACTTTCCCGAGGAGGCGAATGAGGAGGACAGGCTACTGGCTGATGCTCTGGATGCTCACGCGCGAGAGGATGAGGTTCCCGAGGAGGCGAATAAGTAGGACAGGCTACGGGCTGGCGCTCTGGATGCTCTCGCGCGAGAGGATGAGGAGGTGGTAAGCGAGGCAGAAACATTGAATGCTCTCATCGATCTGGCTCGCATTAACGCCTCCGATGATGATGATGTTGATAATGATGATGAATTGTAAAATTAACCATAAATGTTGACGATGATGATGATAATGATGAATTGTCAATAAAGCTGATGAATTGTAGATTTCCCAACACGATGACCACTATTTTCATATTCTTAAAATATTCTCGATGATGATAATGATGATGATGATGATGATAATGATGATGATGATTAATTGTAAAATTAACCATAAATGCTGATGATGAATTATCAATAAACCTAATGAATTGTAAATTTCCAAACACGATGACAATTATTTTCTTATTCTTAACCCTTAAAAAGCGGCTCACCACATAAGTCGAATTAAATAAAGCTGGACTATGTGGCGGCGCTCGACATAACTCGAGTGGCAATTTCAGCACGTAATGTTGCTGAGAGAGAGACAAGTGGTGGCAGGAGAGTAGCGAGTGTATGACTGCTCCAGACCACCGCGGCGAACCTACTGACACGAATCTCACCTCCCTCCTACCTCTCTCACTCGCTATATACGGAATTGTATCGGGAAAGTGGCTAATTACATGCTTTTTGCACTCGCGTTGCACGGTTATTGCAAGAAAACTAGCCATCATAAAAGGATCGTTATGGTGTCATTCGAAAGCTCTGTTTATGCCCTTTCAGGGATAGATACTTGTTTTACGTTCTGGGTCTTATTTAGGCATGAAAATGATCACGTAAACAACCCTATTTTGGCTAAAAACACCCCGCTGGGCGGTACATATAAATAAACCGCATAGGCCGCTCGTAAAGGGTTAAAATATTCTCGATGATGATGACGATGAATTGTAAAATTAACCATAAATGCTGTTGATGACTCGTCAATAAAGCTGATGAATTGTAAATTTCCAAACACGATGACCACTATTTTCTTATCCTTAACATATTCTCTAGTTATTAAGTAGGGGTGGCAATAAAAGGTTAGACTGTCCAGTTTTAATTATATTGGGTCTTAGCGTACAATCCGCGTATTTTTATATTCTCTAAGCGCCGTTAACTTCCGCGCTTGGCGGCGACGGCGGCGGCGGGCGGGTGCAGCGGGCGGGCGTGGCGGGCGGGCAAGGCGGGCGGAGGCGGCGCGTGGGGCCAGGGCGGGCGGGCGGTCCCCTGAGGGCGGGGCGGGTTGGGGGGGCGGGGCGGGTGGGGGCGGGCGGGGCCGGGCGGTGGGCGGGTGGGGCGGCGGAGAAAATGGAGGGGTGTGGCGGGCAGGGCGGGCGGGGTGGGCAGGCGGCGGGCGGGGCGGGCGGGGCGGGTGCGGGCGGGCGGGCGGAAGCGGGCGGGGGAGGTGGGGCGGGCGGGGCGGGTGGGGCGGGCGGGGCGGGTGGGGCGGGCGGGGCGGGTGGGGCGGGCGGGGCGGGATGGGCGGGCAGGGCGGGGGCGGGGCGGTTCACAATCTAGATCGGAGAACATTGGGGTGAGAGAGAATGGTCGTACGCGTGAATAATGTCCCCTCCATTCATATATCGTAAGAGAGATATTAGAGTCAATTTGTGTACTTACGGGCATGCGTTGTAGGTCTGTCGACAGGCGAGCATGCTAAACTTGTTATACGCAAAACGCAAGACACGCTCATCATTCCCGGAGTAGTCGGTCTTGGAGAACTCGTTGCGTATCTTGCCTAACGTTTCTCCGGCTCCCGCATGGGTGATGTGATAAGTAAAATACATGGCGTAGACCCCGCACACGTCGCTATGGGTTCCCTGGAGTCTAAATGCATTTTTAATATGGGGACCCCGTGTCTCATGAGTCATTTAAAATAATCCGAATAGACTCGAGGGTCTAGACTGTAGCTATCCAGACATACTATTCTATGAGCATCGCGGTAGATACAGAGCCAGTGGCCCATATTTATTTTAGACCAACTCGGCAGAGTGTTGATTATACACACGGCGGGTTTCCCCGCGTGTCCTCGGAGTAATGTCTTGATCTCATCCGCTAATAGCACTCCCAGAAACACCGCCTCATTTCCTAGACTCCCTCTTACCCCCATTTCAATTTCCAAATTGTTCATCCCTACACCATCAAGCCCGTATGTCACACTGAAGTCTTCGATCGGCATTTATAGTTAATATACTGACCGTCTCACCGAATAATAAAACTAGGCAATTACTATGCTGGCCTCGACTCATATTTAGGTTGAGTCGCAGTCCCCCATTCATTTCCACGGGCATATTATCATTCAGGTTTTCAGCTCTCAAATCAAAGCAGCAAACCGTGGCCCCATTGACAAAAGCCTCTTTAGTAATTGAATGCTCTTGATGGAGACCCAGCGCATCCAGCGTACGGTAATACAGCTCGGAACAGGCGTGGGGGAAACCGCTGGACACGTCATAGACGATGCGACCGTTAGCCGTCACACTCACTCTACTTAAGTTCCCGTGTGTCAGATGCAGAGGGTTAAGGGGAGGTTTTTAGTTTGTTTTCTACTCCTCCATCAATCTTAAAATTTCACCCCCTTGACCCTCTTTCAAGATAAACTTGTACATTTTTCGGGGGGGGGGGGGTAGAAAAATTTCCCGGCTGAAAGCCGGTTCCTCTTATATAACAGGCTCGCTATCGCTCGCCAGGATAAAATCGACACCTAAGTGTTACGAAAGGTCTTAACATTGACAGAAATGGGTCGAAAGTTCTTAAAATCGTCAAAATAATGGAGCGAACGTCTTAAAATTATAAAAGCAATGGGGCTAAACATGAGGGAGAAAGGAGTCAAGAAAAAAATCCCTCAAGTGGATATCTCCCCTTAAGCGTATAATCGCCCGCTTGGGCAGACATGCTCATCATGACCATGGTTAGCTTTTCGGGGATTACGTTGCCCCACGGCTGGTCGTAAGTGGCGGAGGTCTGATCGTTGGCCAGCACGTAGATTTTAAAGAGAGTTTTGGTGAAGGTGGATTTAATAACAGACCCGCCGCTCAACGCGGAGTTTAGAGCGTGTAAGGCGTTGGGGTAGGGGAATAACCTTGTATAAAGCAATTTGGCGGATTCGACGTGGAGTCGGGCCTTATCTCCATCGATAGGTACGTTCATTAGCCAATCGTTACTCGCCAGTTCGAGGCAGAGTGGTACGGGAATGCCGTCGGGTAGATAACTGTCTAGCGAACTAACGTCGAGGAATAAAGGAGCGCATAGCTCCAGACCTTGGGTCTTGAGTTGCTTAGAGAGATCCTTTCGAGCGGGAGTAAAGTAAATGTCCTCTATCTTCCAGGTGAAACCGTCGGGGGGACACGCGAAATTAGCCAAGGACCCGATTGTGTTAATTTTGCCGGGCGTCAAGGTGGTGAGGGCTTTACCGTAGGAGCTGTAACCGTAGAGAACATTGGTTTCGACGGGCACGTCGCCGAGAAAACACTGCACGGATATGAAAAGACTGTGGGCCGTGTTATTCTAGAGCTCAATGTTCGCGTCATCCCCGAGGGTGGTCCGCATTATCCTCTTGGGTTAGCCCGTAGAGTTGTGATGTGTCTGACCAATTGACTCAAGTCAATAAGCTCCCCCGAGTCCCCGGGTGAGGAGGAAATCAATGTATCGGTCAGTTAACTTCATGTTGAAAACCTTAGATTGCTAGGCAACATGTCGGCATCTTGCGGGAGGCTATGGTGGGCTTCCAAAAGTCGGGTCTTGTTGGGGGCGGGGAAATAATTCCCATGACACCGGCAGCCGGTGTATTGACCCATGGGGGCCTTCTGACCCACAGCCCCCTCCGCGGGTTGCGAATGCTCCGCCATCTCGACGCTAACACCGATACTGAATTACAACAAGGAAAATATGTCCTTCTTATAGCACCCCGTCCGTCGTCTTCTTTTTAATTTTCCTTTTAACCTTTTACCCTCTTCCTATTCTACCCTACCGCCCCCCCCCGCCCCCCCCCGCCCCCCCCCTCGCCACCTTTACGGCTGCGTTCTTCAGAGCGTTTAAGCCGTGCCTTTTTAGGGACTGCCTTAGGTTATTACCCTGAGAGATATCCTCCATGACATTGCTTCCAAACTCGCACGCGGAAGGAACTAGACATTGTACTAGAAAACGGGGAAGGCTCTTTTAGCGAACCCGCTAAGGTAGAGAACAGACCCCCACCTCGACGGTAGCTGGGTTCGTAGGCGAGGGTGGCAATATCGTTGACGCCACCCCCGTGAGATACTCTCTGCCCGCGAGCGAAAAGAGAGCGATACTCCCCCACGGAGGGGGGGGATGAATGTAACTCGCATGCTGTTAGGGAAAAGACTGTTGATGCGAGGCTCGACGAGCTATTAATATAGTCTGACAGTGCGAATGTGAAGTAAGCACGTCACGTGCTGACCCTCCTCAAAATACATGGGGCGACCCTTCTGGTCTGTGATTTTAATGGAAATGCTATCTAAAATTTTAGGTTTGAGTGGTTTATAGATGATAGGATGCACGAGGGAAAAGGCATCGAGAATATTTACATTTACCCCGGCGAATCTCGAAGGGTTGCCCAGGTAACTGTATATGAGCACGCACTGAGCATCGCCGTTCCTTAAGACGGGAAACGAGCTAGTATGATATAGAAACGGGTTGTCTCCTTCACTGAGAGTGCCTCGGGTGGAGGTAAACATGTCATAGGCTTCTAAGGGGCTTAAGCCGAGAAGTCGGGCTACTCGCTCTTCGAGCCATATCTTCACGTATGGGACGCTCGGATGGGGGTTGTGGAAGCAGTGCACTGTAACGTGTTGGCTCAGGTTCATACGACTGAGGGTGAGTATTTGGGATGGGTGGGCTAGGCTGTCAAAGGCGCTAGTGTCGTAGGCTCTGTCGCGGTTAAGGAGCTCCCCCTAATATTGCCCCTATTTTATTAGTAACCCGATCGATAAGGTATTCAATGTCCTGACTCAAGATATTTTCCAAAATAGTCACAAGCACCTTACGCTTTTGAAGAGCGCCTGAAGAAATAAGCTGCCCGTACTCTATATGTATGGCGCATTCCGCTTTGTTTCTCTTAACAGTATAGTAACGTTGAGGGAGTAACACATTTAACAGGCCAACTTCGTATTCTATGTCATTGTGCAGCGTTAAGGTTTGTAAGTTGTTGGTAAAACTACTGGTATTATTGCGATATATGACACTGTCGGCAGCGCTGGTAACGTAGATATGGTGTGACTCCATCTTGGAGCTGCGAGGGACTAATGCGAAGTTGGCTCGTTTCTTATATTTATAGCTACCTACAAGAAGGGTGGGAGAGTAATACACAATAGGCAATGCTTAGGTATTTATTAACACATAGAGAGAGAGAGAGAGAGAGAGAGAGTCTCGCGTCGCGACGTCGTAGTCTTCATCCACGTCGCTGTTCCTTAGCTTCTTCTCACTCGCCTCCCGAGGGTTGGTGTTGATCGACTCGCCCTCCCCCTCCGGGTGCGCGTTCTCATTCATGGCGGGTAACCCCACCCACCACTTGTCCAAGATGACGCAGGATATATTGCGGGTCCTAAGATTCCCGGCTGCGTAGTTTAGGGTAGGCAGGTAATCCTGCGCCCATACGTGAGAGGGGAGCCCCGCAGCACCGCATTTGTATGGGAATACAATGCGTGTCATCTCATGTTCAATAGCCCAATAGACGAGTTTAGTAACGCAGACATTAAACATTTTAACACGATCCAGGTGGCGGTCCTGCTTTAACCCTCGTATGAATTGGGTGTCGCGAGAACTGAGTAGGTACTTCTGGTTAATCTCATTGAGCTCCAGCATCTTACCGGGAGCGTATTGAGCTAGAAGACAATCAACGTGGGGAAGACTAAGATCGGGGGACTCACGAATTATAACACACCCAGGCACACCCCTGTCTTGCCAGCAGCATCGGTTTAGCCGATAAATAGGTACTCTTTCAGCGTATAGGTTTCTATACGGATACGTTCGGTGTAGAAGCGCAGCGAAGGCGGAGGCCTCCTGACAAGCCGTGCAGTTGTGAACATCGGCAATGATGGTTTTATCGTTACGATAGCGGGAGTCACCGGGAACCCCTTCCTGGTAGCTGAGCGAGTAAGCATCGCTTCCTCCATGGACCTCTCCTTCCTCCAAGAGAGAGTAGAGGGAAGGACGCTCCTCCTTCTCGCGTTCGGGCTGGGCAACGTCCTGAGCCCCACCGCCAGTCACAATCGATGAAGCCATTACCACTCTCCCCCAACGTGAGGGGGTGTCCGCTACGTCCATTTCTTGAGGTGTTGATTGGCACCGTCTAGGAAGCTACGGCGGAGGGTGGAGGTCTTGTCGTCTGGAACTGCCTTAGTTGGCTCACAGTTGGGGTAAGAGAGTATGACGGGTCCGGGCTGCCTCGGCGGGCTTTAATACCCCCGCGAGCGGCTGGCGCGGGGTTGCCGGCTATTAGTTTAATGAGCAACCCCCGGAAAGTGCGACTCACGATGGTTCAATAGGAGACCCACCCGCGGGTGGCCAGTGCGGGTATTTTAGATGAGAGGAGACTATTCATACCTCCACCGTATTGCTTTTTGATCTGAGTGTTTACAATATGGGAGGGGTTAAGACCCGTTGCCCTAATAATTAGATCTACGTCGTCACGCTGGGCTTTGGACGGCGTACCCCCTTAGCCGAGAGTACCCCCACAATGTCTAGAATATTGTTGTTGCTAGTCGAGTTCAGTAGCCATCCATCCTTGTCCCATCTAATTAAGGGGTTGTTTTTAACTCGCTCCAGAAGCCCTAAAGCGTATGGCGGTTGATTATAGTTGACGTGGGCGGGCAGGAGATGCGCTAGACTGGGATTTTTGGAAGCATTCCCCATTACAGAAGTGGCTTTCATTAGCACGGGTGGTGGGAGTTTGGTTTTAAGTATAGTCCTCGTTGATTTCTTGTTATGACGTGAAGACGGCGTTTATTTCTTTCTCTTTTTCCTCGGGGGGGTCTTAGGAGCGGGCTGTGGGGGGAGGCGGGAGGACGAGCTTGCTGGAACGTGTTACCCGGAGGAGGGGGAGGTAGGTGTAGGGGAACCCTCGATGCTTGTTAAAACATGCTTGGCTGTGGATTCGGGGAGGAGATAATAGCTATGCATTACGAGAACAGTTTTGAAAGTAGACCGGCAACTGTGGGGAGAAGGGCGGCTAATATACTACCCCTCGCCTTACTAGTTAGAATTAATCTCTTTTTGACCAGAGATGTTTTCTTCCGGGCAACGGCTCGTATATCCTCGCGATGGTGCTGTAGCTTTCTTATAATTTTACTATTCAGGGTGAGATGTTTCTTTAGGAAGTTGGAGAATATCTCAGAAATACAATTTAAATGCTCGCGTCCTAGTTGTTTAATTAGGTTCTTCCTTTCCTTGGGGTTAAGTTTTTTAAGTAGCAGTACAAACCTTTTATGTACACCGAGTAGGGGAAGCTTACTGTTCATCTCGGCACGAGGTCAGAGGCATTAATCAAGCTGTCGAAGGAGGTAGGATATCCAACCCAATGCACAAAATATTGTTTTTCCCCTTTGCTTTTGCGGGTTCTCAGGATATTAATATCGAATGACTCGGGCAAGGAACTGGCCACAAGTTCTGACCCGTAGAAGATGCCCTCTATGGGTTCGCCGGATAGGTCTTCCAGGAGATAGGTTTTTGGTCGATGCCGGTGTTTTATTTCTCGAATTTGGAATAGCTCGTGGGTGTTCTGCTGGGTGTAAGTGGAAAGCGGATGAGCGAATGCTGCCCACGAGACACACAATCTCTCCAACGGCTAGCTCGGTACTGATGCGTCTGAGGGGTTTCTGTTTTTTTTTATACATTAGATGTAATTGTCGTGCAGTGTCGGATGGTCGAGTTAAATTATGTACGATTGTGGGGGTTTGTCCCTATTTTAGTCCAGAGTGGAGGAAATTATTGTAGGCACTGACCATGTCCTGGAGGTGGTTAATATATCGGGGGGAATTCCACAGTGTAATAAAGCGATACAGGCGGGATTTCAATGTGCGAATGGCTCGTTCGGCGATGGAAGCTTTAATCTCACTAGAATGAACGCTATATAGCTTAATCTTGCGAGATGTTAGATATTCCTTTACTTTTTTATTATAAAACTCGGAGCCTAGATCAGTGTTCAATCTGCTCACACCCCGGGATTCATCACTTTCCATAACCCTCTTAACAGCCATTAGCATGGAAGTGGCATCTTTCCTGGGACAGGGTACGACCTGCATGAAACGGGAAAAGACGTCCACGCATACTAACAGGTACGATATATTGTCGTTGTCTTTCTTTAAATGACGCACGCCGGCTAAGTCGGCAGCCATGATGATCTTGGGTTTGGGGGAGAGATCGGGGGAATTTCTTGGGCTGTAGCTTATGTAGGGTGTAGGTTTTGCTGGTCCTGAGAAATCCCGTCACGTCTTGCAGTTTTATGGAAGGATCAATGTCTCGAGCCTTATCCCATAGTTTCTTTTGAGAAGACAGCCCGTACGGTTGATCGTGACGGGTGTAGAGCACATTTAATAGCTCTCGATGCTTACAACTCACCATTGGAATACACGTTCGCAGGGTGGTTCACCCACTATATTTGTGCGGAATTGCAGGGTCTCTGGAGTATTTATACCTAAGTCAACGAGGAGATAGCCAAAGGGTTTAGAGAAAACGGCAGATTTGTATATTTCAACAAAATCGCTGGCTCGGTCTTTGCCGAATATTTGCCTTCCGAGTAGTTGTATTTGCAATAAGTCACGCTGTCTCAGCAATAGGAAGTGAGAACAGTTGAGGCTAATATTCCTTGCATGTTTACCACCCATGTACAGGTATTGGGTTATGAAGATACATAAAATTTTATTATGTCGACCGCGGAAAAGCGTCAACGACTACTTTATTCTTTACAGCTTCGATAAATAGATCGTCGAGGATGAATAAGGTTCCTCTTTGTTCGTATATATCCTCATCGCTTATAGGGTTCACTATTTCTGGAGATACGGTTACCTTGGGTCCTATTTCTTTATCATGCTGTAGGAGGAGAGAGGGAAGAACGCATATAACAATCTTTTTAAATTTATTATGATACTTGGATATAAGTTTCTTGACGAGTTAAGATTTGCCGGAATTGCTGTAGCCCGCTACTATTATGCGAGCGGGATGTTTGAATATGTCGAGAGCATCGGAGGTAAATGCTTCCATCATGTTGGTTTCTATTTAACTAATGCCTTTACGAGGTTGAACACATATATATATAGTGTGTGTGTGTGTGTGTGTGTGTGTGTGTGTGTGTGTGCGTGTTTATGCAGCTGCCTTTTACCCATATTTTTCGGAGAAGGCAAGGAATTATTTATCTTGTTGATTAATCACGAATGAGGTCCGAAGCGAGTGTGTGTGTGTGTGTGTGTGGGTGAGTTTGCTTGTGTGTTTGTGTGTGTGTTACCAACAGAGTGTTTTCTTTACTCAAAAAGGCCTAGAGCAAATGGACTGTACATTTCCACATCTATTTCCTGGGTGACTCTTCCCAATTGGAAGGAATAATAGCTGGATTACTCTGTTCAAGAGTTTTGGCCTAGTTATTTGGAACAGGGTGTTAGGTTAGGTTAGAGATATTAGGCTAGGTTAGGTTAGAGATATTAGGCTAGGTTAGGTTAGAGATATTAGGATTAGTAGTTAGGTTAGGTGAGGTGAGGTTAGGTTAGGTTAGGTTATGTTAGGTTAGGCTAGGTGAGGTTAGGTTAGGTTAGGATATTACACCATGTGGAGAAATGGCGTATTTGTCATTGGCGTATTTGTCATTGGTGGTTTTGTCATTGGCGGTTTTGTGATTGGCGGATTTGGTATTGGCGGATTTGGCAAAAATTACATCTACTAATATTATTGCCCGACATAGCACTGGTGGCCGCTGTGTCTCAACACGGCATAGGCATAGCGACTCTGATTTTAATTTATCTCAATCTTTACCAATACACGAATCATCATGGCAGGAAAATCGCAGGAAATTATTCCATTTAAACTGGATGACCATGATATAGTCACTTATCTTGAAGTTGTGAAACCTGTCCTGGACATTGTATTCCGGGACGATGACAATGCGAAAATCCACGCTGTTGTCTTGAAGTTAGGCAGGCATATGTCCCTCGTGTCAGGTTATGTGCGTGATTCTCCCCAGTTAACATGGGCCCAGTTTGAAACCTATACCACCTCAGCAATCAGCCCATCTCTAGGTAAAGTTGTAGCCGATAGACAGTTGCACCAGGTTAAATTCGCAGGGAATCTAGACCACACAATTAACTAGTTGAACCAACTGGCACTGACCGCATTTCCCACGAACACTGATGCTAAAAGAAAAGAGTTTAGTGCATTGTTGAGGATGTTCCCATACCTGTGAGAGATCATTTTGCCATAGCAGAACCCACAGGTTATGACGTAGACATGCCAGTAATTTGGCGTATCTTAGCCCTGAAACAGACACAGGAGACAGATAAAATAGCCGTGATTAGCCGGTCAACTACTCAACCTCAAGCTCCTGTAACTTTTCCCTCACCTACTGCATTTATCCGTTCCCATGACAAAATGGAAGAATGGGCTAAAATTCGACCCTCAGACTGGAAGTCATGTACTTCCAGGTGCCCCCTTGTCTCACTTAAAATGTCATTTGGGGAACTACTGAAATGTGGACCAAAAGCCCTTCAGTTTTGGAGCCAGCTTCCATGGATCAAACCCTGACGTGTGGCTACCATAATCGAAGATGGGACTGCAGGAGAAGAGGGAAGCGAAGAGATTGAAATAACAGAGGATATTGAGATAGGACAGGAAATCACAGAATGTCAGTATAGTCAGGATTTTTAATCCTCCCCCGTACACAAACCGCCAGACTGGCGGGGGCTCGTGATGGGACAGGCAAGGATAAACCCCCCCTTTACCCTAAACTCACCATAAACGGGATCAAACATAAACTCTTGATAGATGCAGGCGTGGCATGTTCCTGTCTTTTCTCTTCATTCTATAACAAAAAACAAATTTATTTTGGCCCCCTTCAACCCTCCACCATAGTTTTAATTGAAACGAACAACGGCGTCATTCCAAACAATGGGGAAACTAGGCTACTTTATGTTCGTACCCCCCTCCTTGATTATGGAAAACACCATTCTTTCATGATCTTTCCATATCAAGAAACCAAGTACGATGGATATTTGGGTTTCGATTTGTTGACTGCCCTAGATGCAAATATTAGTTGCTGTAACAGAACGCTAACTTTCCACTCCCCTGCTGAAAAAATAAATAAAAACAAAAACGTAGAAAAGAACCCCACCTAACCTCCGAAGGCCCCCTTAAACTCAAACCTACCCAAAAGAACAGTAAAAAGAACCTCACCTTAGTAACAAAGAACCTCACCTTAGTAACAAAGAACCTCACCTTAGTAACAAAGAACCTCACCTTAGTAACAAAGAACCTCACCTTAGTAACAAAGAACCTCACCTTAGTAACAAAGAACCTCACCTTAGTAACAAAGAACCTCACCTTAGTAACAAAGAACCTCACCCAACCTCCGAATGCCACCTTAAAATTAACCCTAACCAGGTCATCCAACCCTTCAACTATAGTCCAATTGCTCTCATCTCTTGTATTTCTAAAGTTTTTGAAACTATTCTTGCTTCCAAATTTCTTTAGCATTTTTCTTCTCATAATCTGCTCTCAGATCGCCAGTATTAACCCGTAAATGTCGGCAAAGCTCTTAAGAGGTTTTACTGGGCGACGGTGGCAAAGCTCTTAAGAGGAAGGCCTAAAAAAAACATATAAACAGCCCCAGTATCACTAAACAATTTTTTTTTTTTTTGTATTTATTTAGTTTTTTTCCCTATACCTCATATCACTCCTCCACCTCCCCTCCTTCCTCCCTTTCCCCTCCCCCTTCAATTATCACCTATTTTCCCTGTTATTCCCTAATTCGTTGGTATATTTTTGTGCTAACATTAGCAAACTGTGTGGAGGATGTGCTTACGTGCCTAGAGGGTGTGTTACATAACCAAATGTGTGTATGAGTAAGCTCAGTGTGGCTTTAGGCCTTGTGGAGGGAGGGGTTGCCTCAATTTTCTCCATAATTCATGAATGGGCTGGTCCATCTATATTCGCGATTTTGACCAGAAAAATGATATTTTCACTGGTTTGATTGTTGTTAAAGGTTACTATCTTCATAGTGAAGGTAAAATAGGCTCATATGAATAAGTAATAACTATATTTATCGTAAAATGACGATTATAGGCCTGAATGGAGCCTATATGCTCACCCATGGGGACCGGGTTCAATACCCCCCCCTCGCCGTTACCGGGTTAAGGGCCGTTCTACTGGTGATATTCTTTCATATCTTACTAACTCTTGGTCATCCAACTTTCGGGACTTCGGTGAGACTTTTTCTGTTGCACTAGACATATCGAAGGCCTTCGATAGAGTCTGGCACAAATCTTTAATTTCCAAACTGCCCTCCTCATGTTTCTGTCCATCCATCTGTGCCTTTGTCTCTAATTTCCTTTCCGGCCTTTCCATAGCTGCGGTTGTGGACGGCCATCGCTCATTTCCTCATCCTATCAACTCCAGTGTTCCTCAGGGTTCTGTCCTATCTCCTATTATCTTTCTAATTTTTATAAATGATCTTCTCACCAGTACATCCAGTCTCATCCATTCATATGCAGAGGACTCTACCACTCTATTAATTTTACAGAATGCCCCAGCCAGCAGTTTCTCAAAAGCATACGTAATGAAGCCATAAAACACTTAAATTCTGATCTAGCTACTATTTCCAATTGGGGTAGAGAAAATCTTGTTGCATTTAATGCTTCCAAGACTCAATTTATCCATCTTACTACCTGTCAGGAACCTCCAGAGGACTATCCCTTATTCTTCAACAATACAAAAATCAACCCTTCATCTTCTCTCAATGTTCTCGGTGTCTCTTTTTCTTCTGCTCTCACTTGGAAGGACCATATTACCAGTCTCGCTAAGGCAGCCTCCCAGAAGCTGGGTGTGCTCAACCGCCTCAAGGGGTTCTTTAGCCCTGCGCAGCTTCTTGCTCTGTACAGGGGCACAGTGCGTCCTTGAATTGAGGATTGTTCACATGTGTCGGGAGGATCCTCTCGCACCGCACTTCTAGACAAAGTAGAAAGGGAAGCCTTTCGTAACATTAACTACCGTCCACTCACCAACCCTCTGCAATCTCTCTCTCTTCGCCGCAATGTTGCATCTCTCTCACTATTTTATCGCTACTACAATAATCAGTGTTCCTCGGAGCTTTCCCAGTGTATACCACCTCCTCTACGTAGGGAACGTAGTACCCGCCTTGCAACACAATCCCACCCCTACTCTTTGCAACTCTTTCTATGACTTAAATTGCTTCAAATTATGTGTGTCCAGGCATTTTAGCTCGAACATCCCTTGATTTTGGCCCTGTCACTCTTTCAACTCTGGGGGAGGCACTCGCTGCAGGCAGT
Organism: Paralithodes platypus; assembly: GCA_032716605.1. Lineage (NCBI taxonomy): Eukaryota > Metazoa > Arthropoda > Malacostraca > Decapoda > Lithodidae > Paralithodes > Paralithodes platypus. The sequence continues at coordinate 33,619,212 of CM064567.1, read as the reverse complement.
TATGCCTTTTGTCTCCCTCATTCACATAGAAAAAACAAAAAACAAATCTGCACTATCAAGACCGCTCAGGCTGTTACCTCCAAAGCCGTAACGCTACCCCCTCACCATTAAAAATGGATTCCCATTCTACCTACGTTACCTGGTGATGTCATAATTACCCCTAACCTTCAAAGTCCGTTCGATCATAATTGTCTAACCGCCCCCGCCATTATTCCCCATAAACTCAGTTGTATCAAAATAGCAAATATATCAGATCAACCCCTTACCTTACCGAAAGGATTAGCTATCGGAGAGCTAGAGACCCATGATGTGGTGTTAACTCTAGCTAATGAACAAGACCCCCCCCCCCCAACACCTTTCAAATTCCCAGACATACCTCCTCACTTGACCCCCCAACAACAAATTAACTTACGCAACTTGATGACTTCTTTCCAAGACATCTTCGCCACATCCAACCGAGACGTCGGGAAAACTAACGTACTCCACCACCCCATTTATACGACAGGGCAACCAATTAGACAACCTATCCGTAGAAAAAAGCCCATACAAAGACAAGAGGAAGACTCCCAAGTAACAAATATGTTAGACACCGGCGTAATAAAAGATTCTACCAGCCCGTGGTCCTCCCCTGTAGTATTAGTCCGCAAGAAAGATGGCTCCACTAGGTTTTGCATAGACTATCGCCATCTCAATGACATAACGATCAAGGACGCCAACCCCTCCCTCGCATTAACGACTCTCTAGATTCCTTGCTAGGCGCAAAATGGTTTACAACCCTCGACCTTCAGGCCGGATATTGACAAATCCCAGTACTTCCGGAACACCAACAGAAAACGGCTTTTGCAACCAGTCAAGGCAGACTCTACGAGTTTACTGTGCTGCCGTTCAGCCTTTGTAATGGCCCTGCCACTTTCTCCAGACTCATGGAATCCGTGTTACAAGGATTGATATGGGAAACCTGTTTAGCTTTTATCGATGACATCATTGTATTTGGGAAAACTTAGGCAGAACATGTCCAACGTCTTCGCCAAGTGTTCCAAAGAATTCAAAAGGCACAATTAAAACTCAAACCCTCCAAGTGTACTTTAGCGCAAAAAGAAGTTAATCTTTTAGGTCATGTAGTCTCCGAGCAAGGATTCACCCCTGATCCTGCTAAACTCAAAGGAATCAGTGCCATCACCCCCCCCCCCCCCCCACCACCACCCCTAATGTTAAAGGTGTTCGAGCCTTTTTAGGATTGGCATCCTATTACAGTAGATTCATCAAGAATTTTGCCACCATCGCCAAACCCCTGCACGATTTAACAAAAAAAGAAGAGCCCTTCTTGTGGACCTCTCAAAGGTTGCAAACCTTTCACTCATTATAAGACCTTCTAGTAGCCTCTCCAGTCGTATCCTTCCCAGATTACCAGCAACCTTTTCGTTTGTATACTAACGTATCTCAATTCGGTATCGGTGCAGTCCTCGGTCAGACTAGAGATGGACGCGAGCATATTATTGCCTGCGCCAGCTGAACCCTTAATTCTGCTGAGATTAACTATCCTGTCACCAAACGAGAATGCTTAGGGATCATTTGGACCCTCCAGTATTTCAAAGCCTACCTTGCCTGAGTCAAAGTCTCAATTATTACTGATCACCACGCCCTCCAATGGCTCCGAAAGTCAGATACTAAAAATGCTTTGACTGTCAGATGGCGGGAATCCCTTGAAGAGTTTAATTTCGAGATAGCTTATCGGCCTGGTAAGCTTCACACAGACGCCGACACCCTCTCTAGACTCACTCTTGCCCCCACCCCACCTAAGACCCCCTCCCCCCCAAATGATAATTCCTATCCTAGCCATCCACCATCAAAATTCCGTTGATCATGAGCAACAACTCCTTTGCAACAATTTCAACAACAGAAACCCGACTGGATAACTAGACACCTTTTTTCACAACTCCAGAGGAAAGGAGACAACCTATATACTCCTGACAGAAAAATTGTCCTTGGCCCCCAGACTGCCCTCCCTACCATGCAATCTGTGCATGCCCATAATGGCATTCATTTAGCTCAACATAAACTCACCTCCACCTTTCAGCAAGTATATTGGACCCCCTCCCCTTACATCACAGCTAAAAAAGTCACAGAAGCATGCAGAGCTTGTGCTTTAGGTAAAGACTGTACCTGCAACCCAGGCCTCTCCGGCAAACTTGTTGCCTCCAAACCTTGGCAATTACTTGCCGTAGACGTAATGGGTCCCCTTGAAGGTGTCAAAGGATTTAAATATATAATCACCTTCGTAGACACGTATTCAAAACACGTAATTGCCTGTCCAGCTAAGGATCACACTGCCTTCTCAGTTGCTGAAACTAGGATACAGCACGTCTTTCCCTATTTCGGCCTCCCTGAAGCCATTCACTCTGACACGCCCCCGAGTTCACATGACATATTTGGACTCAAATTTCACAAATGTGTGGGTTCAAAATCAGCCATTCCTCTCCCTACTGGCCCCAAGGCAACTCTATTTGTGAAAGGAGCCACCGCACCATTGCCAATCAGATTAGAACCCGATTACAACAAATGAACACATCAGACTGGCCTAGCCAAGTCAAAGTAGTGCAATGGGGAATCAACACTTGTCCCCGCCAGGACGTGACTTCCTCTCACAAATGCGTTTTTGGCGTACCCCCCTCCTCCTTCCTTTACGTCATTTGTCTGTCCCGTACGAGCCCTCCTCCAACTTTGATCAGTCCCTTGTGCATTTAAAGAACCGTTTCCGCCAATTACAGTACCTCCAAGATCTCAAGCCAGACGAAACCCCGAAAGTTAGCCCTCACCACGTAGACGATTTAGTAAAGGTAGCTATCCTACCAGTACCATCTAAACTTAAACCTAGGTATAGGGGTCCATTTGAAATACTCACCGTCCCTAACTGTTACCAGGTTACCATCAACTACCGCAGAGAATCACGCACTTACCGAAATCGATATGTATGCCGGTTCCAACCTATTGATGAAAATATAACCGTGCTTGCTGACCCTGACCCTATTAACCAATGCCTTGTGAATAATGACCAAACCCTAAGTACAACAGAACCTTGACCCCCCAAGCCCCCCTCATCAATCCTTCACTAGCACAATCACCTCTTCCAAAACATCCATCCCCTATTAATTTCCGCCCAAATTCTCCTTCTAACCTTCACCATCTAAATCACCCCATCTCCATCACACCCCCCTTACGGTCCCCCCATCCTCCAATCTAGACCACCACCAATTCTACCTCACACCCCCACCCCTTCTATAACTCCTGTATCACTTGAAGTTGACATAAATATGTCTCCTCCTTCAACAACCACTCAACCCACCTCACCAACGTTCTCTAAGATTTCCCCTTCCGGATCAGAAAGTAGTTCTCAAAAGGTAGACTTACCATCCAGAATACCAAAATCATGCCAACACCTTCTCTACCTTCTACTTCCACCTCTAATGCCCCTTTCCCACTGGTGAGACAAGTCACAATTTTCGTCGCCGAAACCAATAAATTGGCACATTCGTGACATGTCTCAATACCTCTCATGAAAAATCGTTTGACTCTCAAGGCCTCTCAGGCCTCGCCAGGGCCCTCGCGGGTCATCGCATAATGTTCGCACAGTTTAAAATTTTGGACAAGGACTCACGATGATTGGTTACCCTCGCAAGCATCGTCGACCATCGCCGAAGGGTTTCTGCGATCATCTGCGAGACATCGCGGAGTTTGTCGCACGAAGAAAATCGTTGAAATGTTCCAAAACGTCGCACGACTGATCGCCGATGCTCTCGGATGTTCCGAGAACATCGACGATCATCAGCGATTTCCTGGTCGATTACTTGTTGACGTGCGCACGAATACTTGCCGAGAGTATACCCGCCAGGGGTATGCTCCGCACGAGGCATGCGAAGGGCTTTGCGACGTCGCGGAATGCTCAAGACACGCCTGCCGAGGCCAAAGGGCAACTTCGGAGAGGTGGGTAAAAATAAATTATTAGGCCTATAGTGAGATATCTTTCACCTTCGGTGAAATTTCACATATTGTTATATTTGTTATTGTTGTTGATGAAATCTTATAGAATAACCTTTCCTCTTGCCGTTCATGAAAACAAAACAATATAAAAAACAATTATTATGGGTGAAAACCGACTGAGAGTTAGGGCAAATACAGGCGGACTGATGATATGCCTTCACCTACGGTGAAATTCCACATATTGTTATTTTTGTTGTTGTTGTTGATGAAATCTTATAGAATAACCTTTCCTCTTGCCGTTCATGAAAATAAAACAATATTTAAAACACTTATTATGGGTGAAAACAGACAGAGTTAATATTTTGCTGCGGAATGGATTCTATAAGAGCGAAAAACTATCGTTATAGATTTATTTCTATAAAATCCAATAATGATGATAGAATAATCTAAACACCGCCATCATGTTCAGCGGACATATATATATATATATTTTTGTTTTGAGAGAAAGCTAAATTTGTATATTTTTCGATAGAAAAATGTCTCCGGCGAAGCCGGATTTCTCCATACAATGCTGGCTCCCTATCGCTCGCCAGGAAGAAATCGACACCTGGATGGGGATAAACGTCTTAAAACAGTAGGCTGAATGGGGCCGAACGGATACAAGGCAAAGAGAGAGGGAGAGAAATAGAAAAAAAATAAAAAAACGAGGAGAAAGGGAGAGAAAGAGAAAACAACAAACAGCGAGGTGGGCTCAATGTTTGCGTTACACGGCTTTACAATTGAGCAAACCTTGCTTTTTTTAGTTTACTCTTTCTCTCTCTCTCTCCTCGTTTTTTTTTTCTATTTCTCTCCCTCTCTCTTTGCCTTGTATCCGTTCGGCCCCATTCAGCCTATGTTTTAAGAAGTTTACCCCCATCCAGGATTCAATATTTTCCTGGTGAGCGGTAGTGAGCCAACATATATATTTTTTGTTTTGAGAGCAAGCTAAATTTGTACATTATTTGATAGAAAAATGTCTCCGGCGAAGCATTGCCAACCTCCGAATTAAGGGGAGATGGGTCGTTTTTCTGGTCCCCTTTCTTCCTCATGGTTAACCCCATTAGTTTTCATATTTTATGACGTTCGGCCCATTAGTTTGGCGTGATATGCTAATTCCACTCTGCAATTAGCACATTCACGTTACATTCGCTCAGCTACACCTCGCCGATCTCGCCGATCTTACCGACGTATGTGCGATGCCAACGCCGTCGAGCGATGATGAATCGTTCATTCATCGCAAGAATTTGTGCCTTAAAAAAATACTCTTATCACCTCGCCGAAGTAAACGCCGAACCATCGCTTCGATCGCCGAAGGCGTCGCAGAACATACGGCGAGTATTCTTTCATCCTCGCATGATCTCGCAAGAGATTTTTGAAAATGTGACATGCCTCGCAGAGGTTCATCGGCGAAACATCGCTCACTTCCCCGATAACGTCGCCGATGTCGGCGATTGCGTCGCCGACATCGGCGACATCTTTGCCAAGTATAATTTGTCATCTGTTTGTAACGGTCGAAATCGTGAAGGTCGCACGTATTCTTGCGAATTTGACAAAACGAAGGCATCGGCGACGAAAATCGTAACTTGTCTCACGAGTGGGAAAGGGGCATAAGTCACCTTCTTCCATAACTACACCTGAAACTTCGGTGACAGGTCAGTTGAACCAGTGCCACTTCAACCAGTGTCACTTTAACCAGTGCCCATTTCAACCAGTGACCATTTTAACCAGTAGGTTAGGTTAGGTTAGGTTAGGTTAGGTTAGGTTACTGGTTAAAATGGTCACTGGTTGAAATGGTCACTGGTTGAAGTGGCCACTGGTTAAAGTGGCACTGGTTGAAGTGGCTCTGGTTCAACTGACATGGAACCGAAACTTCAACAATCACTTCCCCCTCTGCTACTCTCTCAACAAATACACCACCACTCATTTCTAACAAACCTATCATCTCTGCTAGCTCACCCCCTCCCCCCTCCCCCACCATCCCCAAGAAAATCTATAACTCTACAAGCTCAAATCCTTCCATTGCTTTAAATCAACCTCTCTTCCAGCCTCAATGCAGACGATCTGGCAGACGTGTGACCCAGCCCAAATGGTGGACCCCAGCATCGTCTTCCCAAAAAAGAAAACGAAACGCCCCCACCACCCGTCAACATGCACCTGCCACACCCACACACCCTCCGACCACACCTGTCACCCCCACCACCTTCACACCTGTCTCCACCACCACCGCCCAGCCGCCAACAACAACCTTGCCTATACCCGCGAATAGTTCCCACCTTGTCATCTCAGCCAGTCAACCTCATGACCCCACCTCAGCTCCGCCCATAATTGCACTTACAAAAGATACCCCACAGCTCCAGTCCAGCACCACCACCAGTACGAGCATTGACCCCTCACCAACAACATCTCCTGCTTCCGCCAAGACCACCACCATGAAAATAAACAGGGTGTCCCTGACCCAAGGCCAAAACGAGATTACCCTCAAGAGCACCTCACAACTAGTGTTCCTGACTCGAAAATCAGACGTTCCGCTCCAACTTACCATCTCCTATGACATCGGTGCCCCTCACAATGTACCAGCCCTCGTATGGTGCCGTTTCCTCAAGGGCCTCACAACAAGTGTGTCTGCCAAAACCTGACGGAAATACGTTATTCAATCTTGAGGGCGAGATTTGTTATGGACGACGATGGTGAGATGACAGGGCTGGAAAATGTAATGCTAAAGAAGACCACAAACCCATTCCCATCAACGGAAGGACCAAAAACTCCCACGTATAGCATTGCGTCCATAAGAAGCCGGAGGAGAGACCGGAAACAGATTCCCCTGGACAGCAGCAACAAAATACACCAGTCACCCATATCACAGCTCCAGGAAAAACGTGCGGCCTCCGATACGCTTAACATACGTATGGGAGGACATCCGCGACAGTTTGTTGGCTTGTGCCCTCAGGCGCCAGGTAAACGATGGCCGCCTACACCTGGGCCAGATCTAGACTACGCAGAGGAAGATTTTATGCAATTGAGACATCAACCTCCTTGATTCCTCTCCAGTCACCCTGGCGGTTCCATGCATCACTACCACCGCTAGGCGAGACTATGTTTGCAATCTAGCTAAACGAGAAGACAAACAGACCGCTCTATTCAAGCCTCTAAATGGAGAGAGGCCTCCAATTCTGGAAATAAATTATCCTATGTATACCTAGGCTTTAAGCTATTCACTTTTATTATTAATGAATAAAACAAACCATTTCCCACATATTCCTGTATGCATTGTATTTTTAAGGCTTTAGATAACCACAAAATAAATCCGAAACGATATTTCCCATGCCTCTTATGTTCCGGAAACAACCGACTTGTCACTCTCCGTAAAATCAAATACTACCTGGCCGAAAACAGGGTAAAGTTAGGCAAGTCGAGGCACTGTGTCCCATGGGTAACCTGTGGGGGAGTATACGTGAACAACTCGACCGGATAGCACCATCCGTAGAGGCTAGCCAAAATCCTCTTAGATCGTGCCCTTCAAGCAGAGACGGTGTCCGGACGAGAGAGTGTGTGTAGGCTGTACCGAAAGTGACCTACGCTAGCGCTACATGTGTTAGGGTATTCCCGGGCCTCCCCCTTGGCAACCAGCCCAAGACAGACCACGCACTCAGTCGCCCCCACATGTGTCAGATCTCTACAAGGCTACTCTCTACTATACTCCGACTCAAAATTAAGTGCTTCTTGTTTACTTAATGTGTTTCGTGATTATTGCAAAGGTTGTGTAGGATATGTTATGTGTTCAAGTTAACATAAACAACTGAGATCTTTTATTCTCACCTTTGTCCTTTTGTTACTCGTGTCGTGAGTACATACAAATGCTATCCTGGGATTGATTTATATATATCCTGCATAATAAATGTTCATGTATTGCCACTAAGTTTATATATATATCCATTCGGCCTGATTACCCGCACACTACACTTAAATATTGTGAACACCCCTGACAGATCTGATACTAAGTTAATAGGATTATCAGGGTGCTTAAATTGTGTATAAATGTTCACAGAGAGTGTTATCTATCGTGTCTCTTAGTTAGACTAATTTTTAGTCATGTTTCTTGGTTTCACAACCAGTTTAACCCTTAATTAGCGGCTCACCACATAAGTCGTATTTAATAAAGCTGGACTATGTGGTGGCGCTCGACATAGGTCGAGTGGCAATTTCAGCACGTAATGTTGCTGAGAGAGAGAGACAAGTGGTGGCAGGAGAGTAGCGAGCGTATGACTGCTCCAGACCACCGCGGCGAACATACTGACACGAATCCCAGCTCCCTCCTCCCTCTCTCACTCGCTATATAAGGAATTGTATCGGGAAAGTGGCTAATTACATGCTTTTTGCACTCGCGTTGCACGGTTATTGCAAGAAAACTAGCCATCATAAAAGGATCGTTATGGTGTCATTCGAAAGCTCTGTTTATGCACTTTCAGGGATAGATACTTGTTTTACGTTCTGGGTCTTATTTAGGCATGAAAATGATCACGTAAACAGCCCTATTTTGGCTAAAAACACCCCGCTGGGCGGTACATATAAATAAACCGCATAGGCCGCTCTTAAGGTGTTAAACATTTAAACTTGAATTCATAGTAATTCTATTTTGTCCACATCGTGGTAATATTTCAATGTCGATGGCTTTGTCTTTTCCATAAGACTTATCTTTATTTGCTCAGTTCCCTGAACTACGATTGTTAAATTTAACTGTATACGTTAGTAGAAAATTAAAACCTCTCTCTTTATTTATAACTCATTAGTTATTTGCCATTCAGCTGATATTCTTATATGGGTGGGACTGTGTTCAAAGGCAGGTGCCTCACACTGGCTGCAGTGAGACTATGTTTAAAAGCGAATCACATTTGAAGCAAGGGAGGGGGTATGCACTGCGAGAGCTCCGAAGAACACTGATTGTTGTAATAGCGATAGAAAAGTGAAAGAGTTGCAACATTGCGGCGTGTAGAAAGAGATTGTTGGGAACTAGTAAGAGGAAGTGAGTTGATGAGGCTAAATGCTTTAAACTCTACTCTTTTGAGAAGTGTGGTATAGGTGGAACCTCCCCACACATGCGAATAACACTCAATATAGAGATGCACTGTGTCCCAATACAGAGCAAGAAGCTGTGTGGGGGTGAAAAACCAACAGAGACGGTTCAGCACACCTAACTTTTGGGAATCTATTTTAGCAAGTGTGGTAATATGATCTTTCCAAGAAAGGTCGGATGAAAAAAATACACCTAGAATATTGAGAGAAGATGAAGGGTTGAGTTGCATATTGTTGAAGAACAGTATGATAGTCTTGTGGAAGATTGTGATGGAGAGATAGAGAGAGAAACTTGGTCTTGGAGGCATTGAAAGTAACAAGATTTTCTCTGACCCAATCAGATATAATTGATAGATCAAAAGATAGGCGTTCAATGGCCTGCATATGGTGCTTGCATGCTGGGTTTATGTGAAAAACTAGTTGAATAGTGCAAGGTAGAGTCATAAACGTACGAGTGGATAGGACTAGAGGTACAGTTGAGATCATTAATACATTATATTTGTTCTCCAACCAACTTAATTTCTAAACTCAATTAATGAAATCAACGGACAAATGTGGCAGTCCAAGGACTTGAACCTAGGATACTCACACCGAAATTCCGCCCATTTATGCATTACGCTATCAAGCCAGTGAGATATATCAAGTATATATCAAGTATATATCAAGTATATATCAAGTATATATCAAGTATATATCAAGTATATATCAAGTATATATCAAGTATATATCAAGTATATATCAAGTATATCTCACAAATAAAGGTGAGATAATAAATGTTTATATATTCCCAGCCCGTATCTTAATTCTGACATACAGAACGAGTGCCAATTTTTTTTTATCCACTACACCACGGCGTGGTGTAGTGGATAACAACCTCGGACACTCGTTCCGAATGTCGGAGGTTCGATCCCGGCTGGGAGTATATATATATATATATATATATGTGTGTGTGTGTATATATGCAAACAAGAAGCAGTACGAAGACTGCGTAAACCAATGGAAAATAAGTATACAATAAACAAGACTAGTAGCATGAAAAAACTCAAGGTTTAGTTTATAATGCAATAAGAAAGCAATATAAAAACAGTGAAAATATTGTATCCATCACATTCAGTGTGGTTGTCAAAGGTCATGCAAAGATAAAAATACCATGACTGGAGCGTTATGCATCGACTCCATGTTTATGGGAAATAATGGAGATTTGAGTATTATTAAAATAACATATGTCAATTAAAATATTGCCAAATGCATTTCTCCACTTCAGTGGATCATCGGTGGCGTAAAATGCAGGCATATATATTAGGGTGGTCCTTAGCTATAGAGGCAAAAATTAAATTTATATTTTTTATATCTCCCACCCTTCAGTGTTGTACCTTTAGGGATCAAATGGATGTGTGTAAAATATTGTATGGATTAATTAATATTTAGAGGTTGCACAACGACCTTGAAGTTTCACACAATACTCAAATTCCGCATATACGTTTAACTATAGGCGGACCAGACTTGAAGCTTTCAAAATGTATATAAATTGTTAAAATCAAATTAGTTAACATATTTTAATAGTTTTAGCCACAGATAATTAAGATGTTACTATATCAAAATATATCGAAAAATAATATATGCAAATATGTACAAGTAATGAAACAATGAATAAATCAATAAAATTATTTATCATATTTAATTATCTGTGTGACCCGGGTATGGGAAGGGGACCCAACTCGTATGTACCCCACCAACCTCTTTCCCCAACCACCACCCATTAGAAAAAGGTTATGATATGTTCTGTATATCACTCCATTCACTGGTGTCCAAGAAGCGTAGATTTTCGGATATCTGGAAACCGTTGACGATGTGCTGCGACTACTTGGAGGAGATACTGAAGTTGGTCCTCATCCTTGGTGAGTAGTCTGTTATACTCTTGGATGAGTGCCACACCTTGCTCTGCATTGTCATTGGTGACTTTAATTCTTTGAACAATATTGTATGCCTTCTGGAAGTCATCTTGTGAGTTCCAGTAGTCTGGGGGTTCACACAGGTATCCGATCGGAAGACTCGTCTTCTTAAAGAAAGCTAGTGTTCCTTTGGTCACAAAGTCTTCCAAACCATGTTCCTGGATAGCTTCAGCTGCGACTGTCACTCATTTGGGCGGGTCTTCCGTTCCAGGTTGCTCGCTCAGGGCCTTTGCCATCATGCTTTTGGTGCTAAATATAACGACAGGATCAAAAAAGCTAAGTGCCACTAGTTCTTCTCACAAATACCATTGATGGGAGCTGAATTTTTGCAATGTGGCTTTTGAAACTGCTTTATCAATACTTCTATAGGCATGGAGGGTTTTCAGAAGCTCCAAGTAATTTCGGGGAGCACAAATGGGAAGGGGAGCCTCAATCCAGTACTTCACATACATAGTAGCAACAAAGATGGACATCCTAAACAAGCCCTGCTCCTCTCTTTGAGTCAACTTGAATTGTCCACGGAACATCCATACTTTCAGCGAGTATATTACCTTAGACATCCAGCGGCCATGATGCATTGGTCCAGGACGAATAAAGTGAACTCCTCTAGATGGAGTTCCTCCAAGGAAAATCAAATGAGAGCTCCAGAAGCTCTCGGTAGTCGTCCCTCAGATCATGTAGTTCTTCCAAAGTCTTCTCAGCCCCAGAAATCACTTAGGCTTGATTGTCTTGGATGACTAGTGCGACCTCATCATGATCAGCGCCAGTTTCAAACATATTTTGGTCGATAGACTCCCATTTTGCCTGGAAACGTGATACGGCCCGTGTTGGATGCTGTAGTTTAAAAAATCATGCCAACCACCTTTTCCAGTAGACCCCACTCTCCTAAAGCTTCAACAACAGCCTTGGCTTGCTGCTTTCCAGTGCCATTTGGGATTTTGGCAACTTGGAGGAGCTGGCTGACTCCGTTGCCCGATACAAGGATGGAAAGTAGATCAACAGGTTCCTGTGTTGTCAAATCCTTCATAAGCTTACCATCCCAGTGTATAGTCAATGGTACAGCAGCAGTAAACTCTGCTTTCAAGAAGGAGGTGATTTGCTTTCTTTGCAGCTGTATTTGACGCCGGATGGAGGATCGATTGATGTTGAAATCATAATGATTTTGCCCAAAACACCGAGCAGCTTCTGCCAGTATGAGCGTTGCCTTACGGTCTGTTATTTTTTACCTATCCAGAACTGCTGCAAGGGATGGAGATACAATGTTCTTTATCACCCTTCGACGTTTAGAGGGACCAGAAGTGGCTTCCACATCTGCAGTTGCTCCCACACCACCATTGTCTTCTTCATTGGAAACCTCTAGACCACTGCTACTCCCTGTACTTGACGACTCCATCTGCAGAAATTGGAAAGAGGTTGATCCCGCCAGTTCAGATCGAAGCTTCCTCTCTTCTTGTACTTTCCTTCGCTTGGAGGCTCTAATTTCTCTCTTTGTCAGGGAGACATCCATTGGACCCATATTTCCTCTGCGGCCTAGTTCTCTTTGGCCAAGAAGGAAATCTTTGTCCTCCTGAATACCAATGGTCGATAGAGCATTGGCAGTGGCCACATCAAACAAGTCCTTTAATATGTGCTTGAAAGCCTCTTCCTTCTCAATTTGGGGAGTTGATCCCGATTTTTGCCTTTCTTCAACTGGTGGTATTCTGTATAAGTTTTTCTACCTTAGCAATGGAATGTTTGTTTCGAATTGTTGGGATGCGGGCTTTCGCCCAAAACTCTATCACCCCATCAACTACGGCAGTGGCACTAGTATGAATTGTTAGTTTTTTCTCTTGATGGTAGTGAAGGAAGTTGCTGAGGACTTCGCCTTTTGATGGCAGCTTGGTTCCTGTCAGATCTTCTTTAGTACTGACTAGGTAAATTTTACGTCTACTTTGCATAGCCATGTTGTCACTTATACAATACATAGTCTTATTCACTTTTTTCACTTTACACTTCAAAAACACTGCAACACATTTGATAACCTGCAAAGAAAAAAATATTCCTGAGCACGGGCACTAGTGTTTATATGTGGGAGAAGGAAAGCAAATACGATTTTTGTTTTCTTTAATAGTGCAATATAACTTATTTACATTTAATACAAGTTTCTTCAAAGTAATATCCACTTATACCATCCTTGTGAGCAAAGTCTCCTCTATATTTCACCTTAACCACATTAACACAGGGTGAACAAATCTTCAATAATATTATCCAGAAAGCAGGTAGAGTAATAAATATTCTCCCACTTGTAAATGTCAATAAATAATCACAGTAATCCAGGGTGAGCAAAGTCTCCTCTATATTTCACCTTAACCACTTTAACACAGGGTGAACAAGTCTTCAATAATATTTTCCAGAAAACAGGTAGAGTAATAAATATTCTCCACGATAAATGTCAATAAATAATCGCAGTAATCCAGGGTGAGCAGTCTCAATAACCGTTTCCAAGGTGGAGTGAAGGCACTATATATCCTTCCAATATCGGGAATCCAGAATAACTCCCTATCTCACCAAACTCTAACCCAAGGAGAGTATAGAAGGAGAGGCGACTCTGCTTTTGGTTGTAGGCCCTTGATACTTACCCCATCTAACGTCAAGCACCCTCCAATAGAGAACGGTTAATTCCGAACAGTAACTATGCAGTTTATACCCCTCAATAGAGAATGTACCGTTCTTTAGAAAACGGTTATATTCGAGCTATAACTATATGGTTTCTAATATCTATAAGCTACCGCTTGCAATACTCAATATCTCATAATTTTTCACATTTCATAATAGCTCTTAATTGGCCTACATCTAAATAGTAGGATACTGTTGTCACTCATGATGTTTTAATTATGATCCCCATATTGTCATTATCATTATTGTCCTACATTATAGTACATAATTATACTACAACTAAATATATTGTGGTACATTCCATGTAGCTTATACAATCTAGTATTTGTGAAGCATCTTTACCTTTTTATGTATAACATACTTTATCTAATATAATACATTTGTTATAATATGTGTAGGTTACTCAACGTCTATATCTTGTATTGATTTTGTTCCTTACATTTAAATTTGTATCAGCACCTGTATGGATTTCGTCCATATATGTTCCCCATAGTGTTCGTACGTTTACTGAAAAGTAAATAATCAAACACACACACACTGTGAATCATACAGGTCCTCATATTACTTGCACTGCTTAATTGGTGAGGAGTAAATAAAGACATACCGGTACGCAATTATCTCTCACGAAGGAATATGCGAGACAACCACAGCAATCATCCCAGTGACTGTCTCTCGAGTAATATATGTTTCTGCAGCTCTACCCATACACGTCATACACTAATAAATAGGCTACACATCCCTTCAGTAAAACATTATTAAGTGTGGAACATATCTTTTGTCTCATGTTGTACGTGTTTATAAATATATTTTCTCTCGATGTTGCATGTTTACTATTCAGGTCGACCACTGCAGCACAATACAATGCTAGGGGAATTTCTCCACTACCGTTTATTATTTGTCTGTGTATATATGAATAATATTCTATAAGCAAGTAGTTCCAACCTCACACTCCACACAAACTAAGAACATAAAATTAAGGGTATGTCTTACATTAAAGCTAACCAGTCAAGTGAATGGCATATAATACAACGTGAGTAGATTACGCTATTTATTTATATTATTTAAAACATCTGTAAATTGTTGAGCATCAGACGTCAGACGGCCAACCCCGCTATACTGGTCATCTTAAAAGTGGCTGCTTCACACAACACGGGACTTGTTCAGCTGATCAGGTGTTTTCGTCTTCAGATTGATGTCAAGGTTCTTGAGCCATAACAAACATCTGTAATGACACAAATGCCAGCATTCATGGGTCAGCTATTTACCAAGATGATGTCTCTGGAATCCTGTATTCAGTCAGCCATGATATACTGTATAGGCCTACTCGTATGTGAGTATACTATATACTGTATACTGTAATTGCAGATGTGAGTAACTCACAAGATACCGTATTTTTTGGCGACTTTTATTTACCTGTGACCAAGTGGGGCGATACTCTTACTTCACACTCCGGACATGACTTGTATGCGAACTTGCAAGAGAGTTCACTCTATCAATTTGTTCGATCGCCGACCCGTGGTAATAACGTTCTTGACCTTGCAACAAAAGAAGAATTAATAGAGAATTTGAATGTTGGTGACGAATTCAGTACCAGCGACCATCGTACAATAACTTGCACTTTAAAGTTTACTAGTAACGAACCACATAGCAGCATCGAAAAAGTCCCTAATTTCAAGAAAACAAACTTTCATAAACTTAGAGCTATGTTTAACACCTTAAGAGCGGCCTATGCGGTTTATTTATATGTACCGCCCAGCGGGGTGTTTTTGGCCAAAATAGGGCTGTTTACGTGATCATTTTCATGCCTAAATAAGACCCAGAACGTAAAACAAGTATCTATCCCTGAAAGGGCATAAACAGAGCTTTCGAATGACACCATAACGATCCTTTTATGATGGCTAGTTTTCTTGCAATAACCGTGCAACGCGAGTGCAAAAAGCATGAAATTAGGCACTTTCCCCATACAATTCCGTATATAGCGAGTGAGAGAGGGAGGAGGGAGGTGAGATTCGTGTCAGTAGATTCGCCGCGGTGGTCTGGAGCAGTCATACGCTCGCTACTCTCCTGCCACCACTTGTCTCTCTCTCTCAGCAACATTACGTGCTGAAATTGCCACTCGACCTATGTCGAGCGCCGCCACATAGTCCAGCTTTATTTAACTCGACTTATGTTGCTCGCCGACAGTTAGGGGTTAAAGAAACTGACTGGAGCTTTTTAATTAACAATAACGACATAAATACATCTTGGGAATTATTCGAATCCACTTACCTAAAAGCAGTGCAGGACTGCATACCATCGAAAATACGGCGTACAGGCCATAATAATAAGCCCAAATGGTGGAATAAAGATATTTCAAACTGTCTGCTTGCTAAAAAGTTTGCTAATGATAGATTAAAATCCTTACAAAATGACGAAGAACGGTTGAAATTTGTAGAGCTACGACGCAAAGCCAAAAAGTTAATTAAGCAAAGTAAAAAGACCTGGAGTTACATGTTGCGAATCAAAGTAAAACAAACCCGAAAGAATTCTATAGTTATATCAGAAAGAAAAAAGTAGTTACTTTAACTGTTGGACCGTTAGTCGATGAAAATGGAGAATACACCAAAGACGAAGTACAAATGAGTAATGCCCTCAATACCTTCTTTGCATCAGTTTTTACAACGGAAGACCTCAGTGATATCCCAACACCATCGCCGATTCAGATTGATAATTCAGATGTTCTAAGCAATATTACCATTACAGAGAGAGAAGTATTGAATTGTTTAGATAAACTCAAGGTAAATAAAACGCCTGGACCTGATACAATCTCACCTAGAGTCCTAAAGGAAGCTAAGGATGAGCTCTCTAAACCACTGACATTGCTATTCAATAAATCCTTGCTGTCTGGAACTATGCCTGATCAGTAGAAGCTAGCCAACGTAACACCGATATTAAAAAAAGGCAGCAAATCCCTACTCAGTAAATATCGTCCAATTAGCTTAACCTCACTTGTATGTAAAATGCTAGAAACACTCATAAGAGACAGACTCGTAAATCACTTAGAGGAAAATAACATACTTAAAGATACTCAACACGGCTTTTGTAAAAAACGTTCCTGTTTAACAAACCTCTTAGACTTCTTCCACGATATCCTCAACCTCTACGATGAGAGTAAAGCTGTAGATATTATATACCTTGATTTTCAAAAGGCCTTTGACAAAGTTCCCCACAAACGTTTACTGCTAAAACTAAAAGCGCATGGAATACAAGACGGTGTGTTGAAATGGATAGAAAATTGGCTCAGCGACAGAAAGCAAAGAGTAGTCATAAACGGTAAGGCATCTAAATGGACCAATGTAAGTAGCGGGGTACCCCAGGGATCGGTACTAGGACCAATTATCTTTCTAATTTACATCAACGACATAGATGAGGGTCTCACCTGTACAATCTCAAAATTTGCTGACGATACAAAAATTGCAAATAGCGTACTCTCAAAAGAACAAATTGACGATATGCAACACAATCTAGATAAGTTGTCACATTGGACCCAAATTTGGCAAATGAGTTTCAATGCGGATAAATGTAAATTACTACATATCGGATACCTAAATGAGAAAGCAAACTATTCGATGAATGGCACTCAGCTTAAGAATGTAAACAGAGAAACCGATCCAGGAGTAACAATATCGAGTAACCTAAAACCGAGTCAACAATGTTCAGAAGTTGTTAAGAAGGCAAACAAAATAATTGGCTTTATAGGCAGGCAGAGTAAGAGGCGACTTAATTCAAGTGTTCAAAATCATCAAAGGCATCGACAATATGAACTGTAGTAAGTACTTTACTATCGACCAATCTAACTACACGCGGGGAAACGGGTGCAAAATTATTGGTAAATCTTTTAACTCACACAAAGCTAAACATTTCTTCTACAATCGAGTTGTCAACTTATGGAATGGGCTTCCCCGAGATGTTATAGACTGCAGCACCGTTGATTCATTTAAACTTCGCCTAGACAAATATTTCGCATCAAACCCGCGACTGACTGCGTTTGTAAATTAATAACTTTATTTTATCCTCTCCTCAGTTACTAACTCATCTGTCCCCTACTAACTTCCCAATCCTGCCACGGACATTAGTTCCAGGGCAGTAGTTCCCTTTCCAATGTTCCCCTACCCACTCTAAACCTCTGTTTGTACACTTGATCCTCAGTGTTTTGGAGGACAAGCAGCCTAGAAGGGTCACTAGACCTGTTGTTGCTTGATTTCCTTTGTAATCCTTTGTACTTGTGACTAAGCACTTCACCTTACCTTTGGGAAAGAAGTTATATATGAATTTCCTTTGCTTCCGCCTCGTATCTTCCATAAACAACACAGCTATGTGAGCCTGTGACCATGTTGTTTTGATACCATGTTTATATCTGCCGCCACGCCATCTGGCAGCTCCCAGTGACATTTGTAAGTGTGCAGACGATGTACCACCGATGGCAGAGCCATCTTCAGGGGTGCTTGGTCAAGACTAGGGATCAATTGGGAGCTCCTTTATGAGCTCTATCCTTACTTCTATTATCCTTGCTCTAACCCTCACCGCACCTTCCTTTAGGCTCCTCAGCCAATCAGAGGTCAGCAAACCTGAACTAGACTCTTCTCATTACAATATAACACAATATAATACACATTAATTAACAATAGAAATGAAACCATATGAACCTACTGATTCAACCTTCTGAACCACGGAGATCCATTAAATTTATACACATGAATTAAATAATTCCTCTCATAAAACATAGATGGTGTTAATACAAACAATTAGTACATTCCTGTAAACATAGGTGTCTCCCTAAATTAATATTCAAACAACAAACGAACCCATTGGTTCACCCAAGTAAAAGTTATTATCTGTGAAAATAATTCAAACAACTGTTTCGTAATAAATAATATGTGCTTCACCACATTTATACAGATTACTACTGCTTCGTAACAATCATAGAGTACAGAAGGATAGAGAGGAAAGAAGGAGGCTACAAATCTGAAAATAGCGAGCCGCGCGTTCGAGAGACGGCAGCACGGTCGCAAAGGAAAATGGGAGGGTCCCCATTAATTCGTAATAATACCTACCTTGTACTAATAACGTTATTAATAATCAATTCTACGCTATCCAGAGACTCTATAGACATGACAGAGTTAAATAGACATAAGTAGAGGCAACTGTAAAGGCCAGATCATCGTGAATTTGTTGTAATTATGAGGAAGTTCACAGCCACGTCTCTTCTACCCCCACCATTGTTGTTGTAAGAGTGGGGAGTTGCCAACGTCAAACATGCTGGGCCAAAATATCCCTAGGTGTCATAAGTATAACCTATAAATGTATATCATGAAATGTCGTGTTTTAGTGCAACTTTATAAATTAACATCTACATAACATGTAACTAATAATATATATTCAAAATGACATTGTAAATCTTGTTGTGTTGCTTGTAGTCATACAGCTTACATCATATATAATTATTTTTTATATTGTATATGTATTTCTAATATTTTCCTCTTGTTTTTATATATCTAATTTATCTTAAATAATATACAAGTGTTTTTACCAACATTAAAACACTCTTAAAGACGTTCCCTCTTTAATCTATTGCCCCCTCATTTTGCGGAATATCCCTTAACTTTGGTAACACTTCAGACAAACCAAGCGCACAGATAACAAGGAGTATCTAATAAGGAAAAACGACTGAGGTGTTTTGGTTGTATGCCCTACAACAGTGCTGCCACCAAATCCCTAGGACGCGCGGAAAAATAACCGTGCGACGTTACGCTTTCACTCCATCCTTCTGTACTCTATGGTAACAATTAACTATGCTTCATAACCTTCATACGATTACTACCACTTCGTAGTAATTAACTGTTCCAAAACAGATTCAACTGTGCTTCAATACTTTAATATTCCAAAGTACTACTGCTTCATGATTACTTAAAAGGATTTCATAGCCGTCTGTGACAATGACAAATTAGTGAAACTTCATGGTCAATGTGCATTCTCTAAATATTGTTTTTAATTTATAATATTTTTTTTCCTGGGGGGTTTGGGACCCAAAGGTACACTTTTGAGGGGTGGGAGCACAACATACAAAACAAAAGTTTTTAAGGACCACCTTAACCCTTAAAGATCGGGGTCGGACTTAAGTCCGGTTCCAATTTGCAGCAAGTTAGGAGCATTATTAAGGCTTTTAAAGGGTTAAAATCGAATGCAAATGGCCGGGAGCGCAGCGGGCCAGACAGCCGACTCCCAGGGCTTACCGCCGCCCATTAACTCATGTTCCCTGTGTTCTCGAGAGGCCGGCAGTGTAGCCAGTAGTGAGCATAGCTGGGAAAAATATGCCGCTATACGCTAAACTCCCATGTTACTGGTATCACTGTATGAGAACCACGAGTGCTACGTAGCTCGTTCTGGTCTCATTTTGAAGCTTTTAGCACCTATTTTTTTGCTAAATATTTTTTTTCTTCATGCAGATACTTGATTTATCATGCAGGAGGGCCTGAATTTGCCCAAATAAGCCCAAAACCCCCCCGCTAGACAAGAGTTAATATATATATATACAGGGTGTCCCAGGAGGAAAGGGTATAACTTTGGGAAATGATAGAACAAAATATTCTAAGCCTAAAATGTTCTATAACAAAAAGTCCAAATCTCGACCGATATAGAGATATTACATTTTGAATATGGCATTTTCTTCAGTATTTCCTCATACGGCTGGCCTAGCTGCCCTAGTGCCTACTACACCTCCATCTTTCTACAATTATTTTACCATGTTATTTTGAAGATACTATAATTCTGTAAGTTGCAAAATTATTATAGACATATTAGCTCACTTTGGAGTAGTTGGAAACTATTTGATATGGAAGAGTCTATTACAGTGAGGCGGGGGAGGACGCTACATAAAACTTTCAATATTTTTTGAACGGTTGAAATTTGGACTTTTTGTTATGGAATATTTTATGCTTAGAATACCTTGTTGTATCATTTCCCAAAGTTATGCCCTTTCCTCCTGGGACACCCTGTATATATATACGCATATCAATATAATACAAAACATCAAACTGGAATTACACATTTGCGTTACTTGCATCCTTCTTTAGACATGGCAGTAAACCAGATATACAGTCTGCTGCACCAAATCACCACCCAGAACGAGGGGCGGCGCGCTCCTCGGTGCCACTAGATTGAGTGGTGAACCCATTTATAGGTTCATGTTACGTATATTTATTACCAGTCTGAGCTGTGAAAGGTGTTTTCCATCACTCGCGCATCATGTTATACATACTTATTACCAGTCTGAGCTGTGATAGGTGTGTTTTCCATCACTTGCGACTCATATTGAGGTGTTGCGCATACTTATCATCAGTCTGAGCGGTGATAGGAGTGTTTTCCATCATCCGTGCCTCATGTTGCGGTGTTGCGCATACTTATCATCAGTCTGAGCAGTGATAAGAGTGTTTTCCATCATCCGTGCCTCATGTTGAGGTGTTGCGCGTACTTATCATCAGTCTGAGCAGTGATAGGAGTGTTTTCCATCATCCATGCCTCATGTTGCGGTGTTGTGCATACTTATTACCAGTCTGAGCGGTGATAGGTGTGTTTTCCATCACTCCATCAAATTTCTAGCCTGGTAAGAATGATGGCTTATTTATGGAGTGACAGCGTGATGTGCTATATGTAATCAATCCATCATCCTGGGATTTCAAAAAACATTATTAATATCTATCTACTGTATCTATCTATCTATTGCCTGACACCGTGATCCCCAAAGGGGTGGCCACGAACGAAACGCCCCCATGCACCTATGTCTCCAGTCAGTCGACGCCCCTCCTCCCAACCAGGAACGCCTTCATCCATATACTTCTTACTTCTTCACTCCATCCTTCCACCTCTCATTCGGTTTACCTCTCCCTCTCTGTCCTTCCACCTCGCTCTCATACACCCTCTTAGTCATTCTCTCGCTTCCCATACGTTCCATATGGCCGAACCATCTCAAGGTGTTCCTTTTCACAATATCCATTATTATTAATATGCTTAATTAATATGCTTATCATAAACAATCGCAATGTATGTATTACATAGACATAAAAACACACATTTGTGTTCAAGTAAAACAAATATTAATATTTTGTGACTTCAAATATTTCAGCTTCATTTATTACTTTTCATTTATTTTTCCAAGCAAATTAAATAATTCTTGAAGCTACACAATTTCAAATAAACGTAATTGGTGAGCAATTGAATTTGATAGTTATTCCGTATGTACAACATAGGTAAATACAGGCCATGAATAGCAATTACTTCTTATATGCAATATCGAGGTTTCCTCCACTCAGAATTGTCACCACTTAAATCACCACAAAGCAGGGTCAACATTAGGTAGGTGGGCCACGTGTCCATATAGCCAAACCGAGCCCAGTCATGGACTATGCACTCAATATGTCTCGAATCAGTTTCAGAGAGTAGGTGCTTGTTTAATAATTGGTTATACCAGTGGTAGCCATGATCCTGCGTAGACACTTGGTACATTCGCATACCAAGACAGGAAGCACCAGTGATTTTATGATACAAAATAAATTATACAGTATTCCTTTTTGCAGAGGTATTGCCATTGCCATATATCCATATTGAGAGAATAAATAACCTCATATGCTAGACCGAGGTGATGAACTACATAGTTGCCTGACCCACCACTGTTATAGATCTCACTACCAAGATAAGTGAATCTATGGAAGACTTCTATGTTCTCGCAACATGCTTGTACAGACTGCACTGTCTTGCCGAACAAGTCACCAAAAGCTTGAACTTTAGTCTTAGTCCAAAAGAACTTTAGACCCAGGCGCTCCAAATCCTTATGTAGTTCCTTGAGAGCTAGTGTAAGAATTGTTAGCGACTCCGCTAGGATCTCTGCATTATCAGCAAAGTCACGGCCAGTGATCTTGATATTGCTTACCAATGCTCCAGATCGACTAAGACTGACTGTCTGGCCCAATATCCAATCCATACAAGTAATGAAAAGTAAGGGTGCCATCACATATCCCTGTCTCACTCGAGTTCACAGGGAAAAAGGGGTAAACCTGCCCACCACACACCACAGCACTCTGTTCCGAACACCAGATAAATAATCGCTGCTGGTACCCCATGGAGTCGGAGAAGCTCCCATAGTGTCTCCCGATGCACTGAGTCAAATGCCATTTGGAGATTAACATAGACTACAACCAGCCTATCTCGAAACTCATGCCAGCATTTCACAACAACCCGAAGCACTAGGATTCGGCCAGTTATTGACTTCTTGGGTGTAGAACCAGCTTGCTCAGGTCTTTGAACTTTTAGTAGGCAACTCCAAATTCGTGTCAGTAAAGACCTTGCCTGGAACACTGAACAGGGTAACACCTCGGTAGTTGTTGCAGTCATGTTGGTCCCCTTTTCCTTTCCAGATAGGGTTGAATAATTGAATTGCCGTAGTGCCATGTACGGCGTGCGTCCCTGCGGCTGGTTCTGGTGGGCTGCACCAGGGCCACTGGATTTTACCCCCTTATAGGAGCAGTAATACTTGGGAGAAGGTGCTGGGAACGGTCACTGGGGCAGTCTGGAGTTGGAGTTCTGGTGAGGGTGATGTTCTTTGCCCGCCTACTTATACAAAGGAAGGCAAGTAACAACAGACCTAATGGTCCTTACAAGGCTGCATGTAAAAAAAAAAAAAAAAAAAAAATGGCCACAGCCATCAACTTGAGAGTTTCAGCTCCAGAAAGACTGTGGTTAGAAAACAAAATTATAGCACTATAATAGCACTATATATACTGATATGGTCATGTTACTCGGGAACAAATGCAGTTAGTCAGGGATTTACGGCGAGATATTTATCAAGGCGATATTTAAATGTCTGGACTGTATGACACTCTACAGCATTTATCGGTAATTTATTCCATAAATTGGCTATTCGGTTGAAAAAGAAGTGCTTCGCTTCATGTGAGTGATATGCCTTTCTGACAATTTTATAACCATTACTACTTGTGTAATTTGAGTTATCTAGTGTGAAGTACTGACTTCCATCCATGTTGTCATGGCCTTTGATAATTTAAAAAACTTGGATTCGGTCCCCTAATCCATTTAGTGACCATGACCTCTAAAACTGCCAAACAACACAAGTCTGATGACTCCAAGTCGCACAGGAGACAGGCTGCAGCCTCCTGCTCATTCAGGCTTGCCAGTGTGAATGTTGGAAGTATGATTAGCAGAGCGAATGAGATTGTGGAAGTGCTTGAACGTAGAAGAGTGGATGTGTCCTGTGCCCTGGAAACCCGATGAAAGGGGTGTGGTGTGCAGTGGATAGTTGGAAATAACAAGAGATACCGGTTGTATTGGAAGGGGGATGAATCTGGAAGACCGAAATAAGGAGTAGGTGTACTTAGTCTCTAGTATCTGAAGAGTGCTAAAAGAGTGTGATTAAGAAAAAGAGTCTTTCCCTCCCTTTTTCCACTCTGATTGCACCACCGTCGTCACTTCCTCTGACAAACCTGATCTCTTCGCTCAAACTTTTGTTAAAAATTCCAGTTTGGATGATTTCGGTTGTATTCCTCCCTCTCTATTCCGCTCCACCTTATGCCTAACATCATAATCTCTTCCGAAGGTTGTACTTTCTACCCTCTATGGATCGGATGGTGTTCCTTCTTTGTACTAAAAAAATATTCTTCCGTGCTAGGCAAACTCTTTTGTCTCTGTCTGTCCGCTTAACGTCTTCCCTTTTTGATGGAAGTTTGCTCTCATTCAACCTGTCCCAAAGAGGGATGACCGCTCTCAACCCTCCAACTATCGTCAATTGCTCTCAATTCATGCATCACTAAAGTTTCTGAAACGATTTTTACTTCAAAATTTCATAAGCATTTATCTTCCCATAATCTATTCTCAGATCGCCAGTGTGGCTTCCTTAAGGGCCACTCTACTTGTGATTTTATTTTGTATCTTACTAACTTTTGGTCATCCTCCTTTTGGGTCTTCGGTGAGGCTTTTCTATTGAGCTAGACATAACAAAAGCCTTCGATAGAGTCTGGCACAGATCTCTAATTTTTAACCTACCCTCCTTCGGTTTCTTTCTCTCCATCTGTTCCTTTATCTCTAACTTCCTTTCAGGCCATTTAGCTCCGGTTGTGGACGGCCACCTTTCACTTCCTCAACCTATCGACTTCAGTTTTCCGCAGTTTTCTGTCCTATCCCCAATTTTCTTTTTAATATTCATTAATGATCTTCTCAACTGTACGTCCAGTCCTATCCATTCCTATGCTGATGACACTACATTACACTATTCAACTAGCCTTCCACAAAACTATTCACAGCTGGAACTCCAAAACTCACGCAAGGAGGCCACAAAACACCTATCTTCTGATATCCCTACTATACAGTATATAACTCACACAAGGAGGCCACAAAACACCTATCTTCTGATATCCCTACTATACAGTATATAACTCACACAAGGAGGCCACAAAACACCTATCTTCTGATATCCCTACTATACAGTATATAACTCACACAAGGAGGCCACAAAACACCTATCTTCTGATATCCCTACTATACAGTATATAACTCACACAAGGAGGCCACAAAACACCTATCTTCTGATATCCCTACTATACAGTATATAACTCACACAAGGAGGCCACAAAACACCTATCTTCTGATATCCCTACTATACAGTATATAACTCACACAAGGAGGCCACAAAACACCTATCTTCTGATATCCCTACTATACAGTATATAACTCACACAAGGAGGTCACAAAACACCTATCTTCTGATATCCCTACTATACAGTATATAATTCGGACAGAGAAAACCTTGTTACTTTCAATGCTTCCAAAACTCAATTTCTCTATCTATCTATTCGTCGCCCCCTTCCAGAAAACTATGACCTACTCTTCAACAACATACAAATTAACCCTTCATCTTCTCTGAATAATCTTGGTGTCTCTTTGTGTCCTCAACTGCCTCCAGGGGTTCTTTAGCCCTGCACAGCTTCTTGCTCAGTACTGGGACACAGTATGTCTATGTATTGAGTATTATTCACACGTGTGCGGAGGATCCTCTCGCACAGCACTTCTTGACAAAATAGAAAAGATAGCCTGCCGTCTCATTAATTCATGTCCACTCACCAATGCTCTGGAGTGTTCTCTCTCTTCGCCACAATGTTGCATCTCTCTCACTATTCTACCACTATTACAATTATCAGTGTTCCTCAGAGCTCTCTCAGTGTATTCCACCCCTTCTTCATAGAGCCCATAGCACTCGTCTTGCAACACAATCCCACCCCTACTCTGTGCAACTCTCCAACCCAAGAGTGAAACGTTTTTCTCAGTCTTTATTCTATTCAACAGCTGAGTTCTGGAACTATCCCAGGATAAGTTTTTCCCTCTTCCTATGACTTAAATTGCTTCAAACTCTGTGTGTCTAGGTATTTTGGCTCGAATGTCCCTTAATTTTGGCCCTGTCACTCTTTCAACTCTGGGGGAGTCACTCGCTACAGGCAGTTCTGCCTTATGTCTCCCTCACTCACATAGAACACAAGTATATTATGCAAATCTTCCCTCAAATAGATTTCGTTTATTTTACATATTTTGAGATACAAATATATTATATGGCATCTTGCATAATGGTTAGAGTGTTTACAAATCTGTGTGTGATAACCCAGGTTCGAATCCCGGTGTATCACATATATGCTTTCATTAATTTCAATGGAGGTGTTTGTTGTGGTGAAATTAATAAAATGTAGATAATACAACAAACAGCAACGAGGTTATCCGCAGAAACAAATTCACAATGTATATACTTGAGCAATTAGCTCGAGGCCCAGGTCCAACTCCTGGTGACAATTATAAAGCATTTGCAAGTTATATTTATAAGCCAATGTCGTGATGGTGTGTGCCAAAGTAAGACAATGCTCTTTTGAATACAAAACAACTACAGTCATAAACCATTTGGCCTTTTGAATGACATAAGAAAACAATGTTTATTCATTAGGTTTAAATTTCTTGCAAGTGTTTTTTTTTTCTTGTTGTATCTACACGTGCATCATTAGTCCAAATACAGTCACTATTTTGCGCACTGATTTATTGTTTACTATAACTATTGCTAGTCATTCAGTATATCTTGCTTTACTTATTGGTCTCTCTTAATGCAACCCATTATTTGTTCTGTTTCTTCACGCTTGTTAAGCACCCCCCCCCCCCCCTCCCCCTGCTCTCTCTCTCTCTCTCTCTCTCTCTCTCTCTCTCTCTCCACACATGACCTTCTGCTGTACCTCCTGCATATGTATGGTTGTTCATGTACCAAGTTGTAGAACAAGATACCGAATCTGGTACTTTGGTACTACATGTCTGCATTGTCAGTGGGCTTAATTGAAAGGATTTCTTGTAGCCAAAGATAATAATCAATAAGAAAATATTACAAGACGTCATACATTGTGCTGATCTTTACATGCTAAATAAATAATATTAATAATCATAATAATAATGTAAATAATGATGGTGCTATGGCACGTTTCTAGAGAATTGTCATATATTCTGTTACAAATTTTCACTTTCTGACTGGGTGAGGGCTGACACTTAATTCCAATACGATACACTAACAACAGGCAATAAATAAAGACACATGACAAGTCAACACAATATTTTATTCAATCGTAGCAGAGGTTCATATTACACATACGTCTCAATAGATTAATAATCATGGATGATAAAATAAGTACAATAATGGATAGTATAAAATATAGAGATCGAAGTCTCACAAATACAAATAATCAATTATAACAACAAAATAGCGAAGTTATAGAGACAAAATAAATCAGTAAAACATATAGAGGATAATACCCTCTAAATACAAGTAAATCGTTCTAAATATAGGATCTCTGAAATGGATCCGCAGAAGGTGCACTAAATGCTAGAAATACCATCCAGGACAAAGTCCACGGTATATATTGACAGAGACTGAATGGTTACAGCAAAACACAAGAACGATCTAAATACATCAAAAGTTGAACAATAGTGAAAATAACTCACTGACAAATAATATAGAACAGATGGATATCAATCATCCACAAAGATTAACTTACGTTAATATATATTATATAATCAAATTATTTTAAAGTCAATAACAATGAAGCACTCAACTCTGCTAGGCAAGCGCTCACTGATTTTAGCTATTAACCTGATGACATATATGAGAAGTCTCAGATACCTGCGAGTTATCCCAATTACATGTAAAGGTGTTGTTCATAAATTCTCTAGAGCATCTATGTATAATTTCTCCATAGCGAGCTACGGGAATCCAATAACTCAAGAAAGTATATATAACGATGCTCGGAAAGAAGAGTGTATTGTTTCCCTAAAACGGGTCTCCGAATCAACTAGAAGAGAGAAGAAAGACTTCTCTAATTACGTTAATTATTTATAGAGACACTCGAGATTCCTGGGACATTTACCCTTCACAAAATCGCATTACCAATACGAAAAATAAAATTACTTAACACCTAACGAGCGGCCTAGGCGGTAATTTATATGTACCACCCAGCGGGGTGTTTTTACCCTAAATAGGGTTGTTTACGTGATAATTTTCATGCCTAAATAAGACCCAGAGCGTAAAACAAGTATCTATTCCTGAAAGGGCATAAACAGAGCTTTACAATGACACCCCAACCATCCTTGTACGACCGCTAGTTTTCTTGCAACAATCATGCAACACGAGTGCAAAAACCATGTAATTAGGTACTTTCCCTACATAATTCCCTGTGTAGCGAGTGCGTGAGGGTGGGGAAGGGTGGGATTCATGTCAGTTGGCCCACCGCGGTGGTGTGCATCGGTCATAGCCTTACTACGCTCCTCACAACGCTCAGCTCTCTCTCTCTGCAACATTACGTGCTGAAAATGGCACACGACATAAGTTGTGAACCGCCATTTAGTCCAAATTTCTTTCACACGACATAAGTTGCGCCCCGATAGACAAGGGTTAAAGGAGTTCGAAGTCACTGAGAGGAACACTGGCTGAAGCTCTGGTACGGTAGTTTCACAAGGCCACAACAATCTCACTCGGGGCCAAACAACTCCTGGTACAGCTTCTCGCGTTTCCGGACTCGGCTTCTTTCCTTTTGGTCCGCTTGGCAGACACGTTCTCTGGATTTGGGAGCAGGACACCTTCCTCTGGACTTGGAGTTCACAATGGACTTGCCTAGGGTATGGGGTAAAGCTGGTGGTTCGACTTGAATATTCTCTACCTCTCGCTGTTCTTTAGTTAGTGGAATTGCTAAAGGCGAACATGGTGCAGGCGATATTTGTTGTCTTAGGTTGGAATTGTTCCTCAGAGATTCCCGAAGGGTCTTCACGAGCAACAATTCAAACTCTGTCCTTCCCTGAATCTTTACTTGCACGATCCCCTTTAGGTGCCAATCGTGGTTGCTTAGATTGCAAGTACTTCCCAGAGTCGTGGAGGTTCTTTGGATTGTATTCTACTACAATCTGGTCGAGCCCATTAGGTGATCTCGACAACACCAGGGGGTAAGGGGCCTTCATCTATGGTGGAGGAAAAAAAGAATATGCCTCACGCATGCTACTGCGTGTCGTACAAGGCGACTAATAGGGGGGATTAGACTTGCGGACCAACAGCTATCACTATACAATGAAGCCTTGTTATTGGCGCTGTCATTATTTTTATATGATAGTGCTGTGACAGGGCTTCATTGTTCTAGCTCCAAGTTGCCTAATGGCGGCACACTGGCGGTGGATGTCGCTCCCTCTGGACCCGGACCTGGCGCTTTGGGCCCAACCTGGACGAAATGGATCCAGAGGGTACAGTGCGTAGTGTTTCCCCGTACTGGCACTTTCCGCACAATAGTATAGGGGCCCGAACATGGTGGTAGCTCTCCAGGAGGCTGCAATGTCATTGAGCGAAAAATACCGGACCAGTCGTAGTGCCGTGTATGAGCACGGGGTGCACCCCTGCGGCTGGTTCTGGTGGGGCGCACCAAGGCCACTGGATCCTACCCCCTTGTAATCTCTTGGGGGAAGGTGCTGGGAATGGTCCTGGGGTAGACTGGAGCTGGAGTTCTGTGGGGGGGGGGGATGCCTATTTGCCAGCCAATTTACCGAATATGACTAAGCCTAAAGAGAAACAACGCAAGTCCGATGATCCAAAATCGCACAGGATATGGACAAATGCCCACCACAATCTCAGACTTGCTAGTGTGAATATTTTCAGTTTGACTCTGCGTGCAAATTAAGTGGCTGAGATGTGTGAGAGGAGGCGAGTGGACGTCTGCTGGGCCCAGGAAACACTCTGGAAAGGACCTGGGGTACAGTGGATTGTTGGAAGAAAGAAAATATATATGATTTACTGGAAGGGGGTGGGGACTGATAAAACGAAAGGAGGAGTGGGTGTTCTGGTGGCAGAAGAGCTGGCGGAAAGTGTGCTTCAGATTACGAGAGTTAGTGAAAGGCTGATTGTTTTGAAGTTGAAAGTTGGCGAAAGAATTCTAAATGTGATATCTGCATATGCTCCACAGGCTGGCCTACAGAAAGAGATAACAGAGGACTTCTGGAATGACACCGTCAGTGTCATTTCGGGCCTCTCGGAGAATGAAATAACAATCCTGGGAGGGGACCTGAATGGTCACGTGGGAGCATCTACAGATGGATACGAGGGAGTACATGGAGGAAATGGTTACGGAAGGAGGAATCTGGAATGCAAATATATACTGGAGTCCTGCGTTGCACTCAACATGGTTGTGTGTAACACGAAGTTCAAGAAAAGATAGAGCCATCTGGTCACATATAACTCTGGGGTCTACAGTAGCCAGATAGATTACTTCTTGGTTAACAGGAAAGACTGGAAACTGGTTCGGGATGTAAAGGTCATCCCGAGCAAAGAATGTATCCCCCAGCATAAGCTACTGGTGTGCGACATGAGTTTATACAGAGATCCTAAGCGCAAGAAGGTATACATGCCCAATAGGAAATTGTGGCTGCTGAAGAACAAGGAGTTAGAGATAGGTTTCATATTGAACTGGAGAAAATTAATAGAAATAAGGAAGCCAGGCCTAGCAATGTAAATAGTCAATGACATTTTCTTAAGCATAGCCTTCTCGCTGCCACTGACAATATATGTGGGAAAACAAAGGGTCACCTCAGGAATAAGACCTCCTGGTGGTGGAACATGCTGTGAAAGAGAAAAGGAGATGCTTCAAAGCATGGGAGAAGGGAGGCAGCAAGGAGGAATACCAGGCAGCTGAACGAACTGCCAAAATAATTATTTACAATGCTAAAAAAGGCATTAAGGACCTGGTCTTCGAACAAGTGTGTAACACTGACAATCCCAATATGATCTTCAACCTAGCTAGGCTAGTTAAAAATGACATTAGGGATATTATAGGTGAACAGTGTGTAAGAAACGATAATGGGAAGATTGTGTATGCAGAAAATGAAATCAGAGAAGCATGGAAGGCACACTATGAACGATTGCTAAATGTAGAGTTTGAATGGGATAAGGAACAGCTTAGTATCGAAAAACCAATATCTGGACCCCTTCCTTTGATAGCACTAGCTGTAGTGAGCGACGCAATCAATACGATGAAGGATGGTAAAGCTCCAGGGTGCTCTGACATTGTTGCTGAGATGATAAAAGCCTCAGGGGAGACTGGTGTCAACTTAGTCACTGAGTTGATAAACACCATTATTAAAGATGAGAAAATCCCCGAGGATTGGCAAAAAAGTGTAATAGTAAATATACACAAAGGAAAAGGGGATGCGCTAGATAGAGGTAATTATAGGGGCCTGAAAATGCTTGGCCAAATCATGAAGGTCTGTGAGAGAGTCTTTAAGGGTTTGATCAGGCAAAGCATCTCCATTGATGATATGCATTTTGGTTTTATGCCAGGACGTGGTATAACCAATGCTACCTTCATAGTCAGGCAGATACAGGAAAGATACTTACTAAAAGGCAGGTATCTTTACTTTGTGTTTGTAGACCTGAAGAAGACCTTTGACAAGGTGCCTAGAGATGTTGTGCAGTGGCCTATGAGGAAACTTGGTGTGGAAAAGTGGCTGATACGTGTGATAATGAAGATGTATGAGGATTCGCAAACTGCGGTGAGGGTGAAAGGTATACTGAGTGATGATTTCACAGTCCGTGTTGGAGTTCATCCGGGTTCAGTGTTAAGCCCCCTCCTCTTTATTATGGTCGTGGAGGCACTGTCTAGAGCTTTTAGAGGCGGATTCCCGTGGGAACTGTTTTATGCAGACTATTTAGTCCTAATAGCTGACAATATGGAAGATGCTGAGGCCAAATTCAGAAGATGGAGAGAGGGCATGGCGAGCAAGGGTTTAAGAGTCAATATTAACAAAACCAAGGTTGTGCATTGTAGATTTATACGAGGCAATGTGGAAAAGATCGGTGAATACCCTTGTGCAGTGTGTGGAAACGGTGTGGGCGCTAACTCGATTCGATTTAGCATCTGTCGATGATGGGTACACCATGGGAGTAAGAGCTGTAGTAGAATAAAAGGACCCCTGCCGAAGGATAAGTCAGAAATAGAGAAATTTGAGTGCGTAGTGTGCAAAGGCGAGCTTGTGTTAAGTGATGATCCTGTGGCTGTGAACTTTGGAAATGAGTCATTGGAGCTGGTGGAAAATATTTGTTACCTAGGATATAACCATCTCTGCCGGTGGTGGGGCCGAGGCTGCCACTGTCGCTATAATTAGATGTGGCTGGGGGAAGTTCAGAGAACTGCTGCCAATTCTGACCATGAAAAGAATACCTCAGGTGTATGCCTCATGTGTTAGAAGTGCAATGACGTATGCCTCAGAAATATGGGCCGTTAAAGTAGAGGATGTCAACAGAATGGAACGTAATGAGATGAGAATGGTGAGATGGATGTGTGGGGTCTGGCTGGAGGATAGAATAACAAATGATGAGTTGAGGAAACGTTTAGGTATAAAGAGTATTAGCGAGGTGATGCGTACAAGTAGACTGGGATGGTATGGACATGTGGAGAGAATGGATGAACAAAATTGGGTGAAAAGATGCAGGTCTGTGATTGTGGAGGGAGCTGCACCAAGGGGTGGACCGAGGAAGACCTGGGATCGGACTATACGTGCCAATCTCAAATCCAAAAACTTGACAAGTGAAGCAGCCCTTAACAGGGTTGCCATTAGGACAAGAGACTGAAACTGCACGAATGTGTGGAGCACTCAGTCTTAAAATGTTATGTATGTATGTATGTATGTATGTTAGGATACAACCCAGATTGTGTAGGATAACAAGCCTCTTATCCTATCTTTGGATTGTATTCTGCTACAATCTGGTCGAGGCCATTAGGTGCTCTTGACAACAGGTCTCCGTTAGGATACAACCCCGATTATGCAGGATGACAAGCCTCAGATCCTTTTATCCTTTCTATCCTAGGATAACCTTTAAAGAACTAAAATAATTATAGTCTTCAAGCCAGCAGGTAAATTGCTTGCCTTTGGTCTGGCCAGCTCAGGTTGTGTCTCTTCCGGCTGCTTGGTCACACTGGAGGTGACTCGGGGCAACAAAGGTACGTACAAAGTACAAAGGAGTACAAAGGAAATCAAGCAACAACAGATCTAGTGACCCTTCCAGGCTGCTTGTCCTCCAAAACACTGAGGATCAAGTGTCCAAACAGTGGTTTAGAGTGGGTAAGGGCAGAGGTGGGCGCGCTCCGGTGGGACCGGTAATGCGGCAGCGCTCCGCGCTCATCAGACATAAGGTAATGCGACAGCGCTCACGCGCTCCTTTTGTCAGCAGACCCGATGCGCTTCCCGCTCCGCGCTCCTGCGCTCCGCGCTCCTGCGCTCCGCGCTCCCAAAAATAGGTATATAAAAACCAAAAAAAAAAAAACAGCTTCTAGAAGTTATTTAATTATTTACCTTTGTCCTTCACTTTGTCCTTTGTCTTTCACTTCACTAAATTCCAAGAATTCAAAACATTAAAAAAAACTCAAGTCATGGTGTCTTTCTGAAGTTTAACTGTTTAAGTTTCTCACTTTCTCAGTTTCTCTTATTCTTTATGTCATATCAATGAATCA
The DNA here is from genome assembly GCA_032716605.1 of Paralithodes platypus. NCBI lineage: Eukaryota > Metazoa > Arthropoda > Malacostraca > Decapoda > Lithodidae > Paralithodes > Paralithodes platypus. The sequence continues at coordinate 33,585,419 of CM064567.1, read as the reverse complement.
AATGTCAATGATATGATATGATTGATATCATTGCAAATGTCAATGATATGATATGATTGATATCATTGTGAGTTTGTGACATTGTGACTGTCCATTGATATCTATGATATGACATAAAGAATTACAGAAACTGTCCAAACTGAGAAACTAGGTCCGAAACTGCCAGGTCCGACGGTATATAATTTATAATAATTATATATATACGGCCGGGACTAGGGTCTTGTCAGATATCAGTTGTCACGCCCAGTGCCAGGTCCGTATATAATTATATACTGACTCGCCGAAAAAAAATCGTAGCAGCGAAACGACTGCACCTATGGCTTTCATATTTTTAGTTTTTTACCACATGTACCTTACCCTTCTGCATACCCACCACGGCACCACCACTACCCCAAACCCCTCCTCCCACCCACTCGCTGACTATCGGTCGCCTCACAAGGAAAAAAAAAAAAAAATCTGTGGCGGCGAAACGATTGCACCAATCGGTTCCATATTTTTGTGACAAGTGCCTTACCCTAATGCCTTCCCTCCACCACACCCCCAACTTCCTCCCATAACCCACTTCCAGCGTATCCGTACGAAGATAAGGAAAACAAATAAAATCTGTGGTGGCGAAACTACCTCACCAATCGGCTTCATATTTGTAACACGAGTCAATTACGCTTCTACCTTCCCCCCACCATCCCCCAAACCACCCTCCCACCCATACATTCAAGTAGCATTCCGATAGTATCAGTATCGATACCATAAAATGATTAAAGTCTCTGAAGTCTATAGTGTCTTTTGACTATCAGACAGTCAGACAGGCTCGAGTAACACCGTACGAACGGTACGATGACTGTAGGCCTACACGATGACATTCTTGTACCTGTTGTTGATAGGAAAAATCGCCTCCGGAGCGCCAGAAAGGAGCGCGAATTTCTAGCTGCGCTCCCCGCCTGCACTCCGATTTCAGAATTTTGCTGCTCCTCGCTCCGCGCTCCTCTACAGTATATTGGTAATGCGCACCGGATCGCAGAGCGCAGAGCGCCAAATGGCGCGCACCTGCCCACCTCTGGGTAAGGGAACATTGGAAAGGGAACTACTGCCCTGGAACTAATGTCCGTGGCAGGACTAGGAAGTTAGTAGGGGACATATGGGTTAGTAACTGAGGGGACGATAAAATAAAGTTATTCATTTACAAACGCAGTCAGTCGCGGGTTTGATGCGAGATATTTGTCTAAGCGGAGTTTAAATAAATCAACGGTGCTGCAGTCTATAACGTCTCGGGGAAGCCCATTCCACAAGTTGACAACTCGATTGAAGAAGAAATTCTTAGATTCGTGTGATTTAAAAGATTTACCAATAATTTTGCAACCGTTTGCCCGCGTGTAATTAGATTGGTCGATAGTGAAGTACTTACTACAGTTCATATTGTCGATGCCTTTGATGATTTTGAACACTTGAATTAAGTCACCTCTTAATCTGCGCTGGGTTAAAGGAAATAGATTTAATTCTCTAAGACGCTCTTCGTATAGTTTGTTCTTTAGGCTAGGTATCATTTTGCTAACTCTACGTTGAACTCGTTCTAGCTTGTTTATGTCTTTTTGGTAATAAGGGCACCAGCATTGAACGCAGTATTCCAGAAGAGGGCGGACTAAGGAATTGTAAAGGGTTAGGATAACGTCTTTGGATTTATGCTCAAATGACCTGCCTATATAAGCCAATTATTTTGTGTGCCTTCTTAACAACTTCTGAACATTGTTGTCTCGGTTTTAGGTTACTCGATATTGTTACTCCCAGATCGGTTTCTCTGTTTACATTCTTAAGCTGAGTGCCATTCATCGAATAGTTTGCTTTCTCATTTAGGTATCCGATATGTAGTACTTTACATTTATCCGCATTGAAACTCATTTGCCAAATTTGGGCCCAATGTGACAATTTATCTAGATTGTGTTGCATATCGTCAACTTGATCTTTTGAGAGTACGCTATTTGCAATTTTTGTATCGTCAGCAAATTTTGAGATTGTACAGGTGAGACCCTCATCTATGTCGTTGATGTAAATTAGAAAGAGAATTGGTCCTAGTACCGATCCCTGGGGTACCCCGCTACTTACATTGGTCCATTTAGATGCCTTACCGTTTATGACTACTCTTTGCTTTCTGTCGCTGAGCCAATTTTCTATCCATTTCAACACACTGTCTTGTATTCCATGCGCTTTTAGTTTTAGCAGTAAGCGTTTGTGGGGAACTTTGTCAAAGGCCTTTTGAAAATCAAGGTATATAATATCTACAGCTTTACTCTCATCGTAGAGGTTGAGGATATCGTGGAAGAAGTCTAAGAGGTTTGTTAAACAGGAACGTTTTTTACGAAAGCCGTGTTGAGTATCTTTAAGTATGTTATTTTCCTCTAAGTGATTTACAAGTCTGTCTCTTATGACCGTTTCTAGCATTTTACATACAACTGAGGTTAAGCTAATTGGACGATAGTTACTGGGTAGGGATTTGCTGCCTTTTTTGAATATCGGTGTTATGTTGGCTATCTTCCACTGATCAGGCATAGTTCCAGACTGCAAGGATTTATTGAATAGTAATGTCAGTGGTTTGGAGAGCTCATCATTAGCTTCCTTTAGAACTCTAGGCGAGATTGTATCAGGTCCAGGCGTTTTATTTACCTTGAGTTTATCTAAACAATTCAACACTTCTCTCTCTGTAACGGTGATATTGCTTAGAACATCTGAATTATCAATCTGAATCGGCGATGGTGTAGGGATATCACTGAGGTCTTCTGTTGTAAAAACTGATGCAAAGAAGGTATTGAGGGCACTACTCATTTGTACTTCGTCTTTGGTATATTCTCCATTTTCATCGACTAGACTAACGGTCCAACAGTTGAAGTAACTACTTTTTTTCTCTGATATAACTATAGAATTCTTTCGGGTTTGTTTTACTTTGATTCGCAACATATAACTCTAGGGTCTTTTTACTTTGCTTAATTAACTTTTTGGCTTTGCGTCGTAGCTCTAAAAATTTCACCCGTTCTTCGTCATGTAGTGAGGATTTTAATCTATCATTAGAATTTTTTTTAGCAAGTAGGCAGTTTGAAATATCTTTATTCCACCATTTGGGCTTATTATTATGGCCTGGACGCCGTATTTTCGATGGTATGCAGTCTTGCACTGCTTTTAGGTAAGTGGTTTCGAATAACTTCCAAGATGTATTTATGTCGATATTGTTAATTAAAAAGCTCCAGTCAGTTTCTTTAAACATAGCTCTAAGTTTATGAAAGTTTGCTTTCTTGAAATTAGGGACTTTTTCGATGCTACTATTTGGTTCGTTACTAGTAAAGTTTAAAGTGAAAGTTATCGTACGATGGTCGCTGTTACTGAATTCATCACCAACATTCAAATTCTCTATTAATTCTTCTTTTGTTGCAAGTACAATGTCAAGAACATTATTACCACGCGTCGGTGTTCGAACAAATTGATAAAGCGAACTCTCTTGCAAGTTCGTATACAAGTCATGTCCGGAGTGTGAAGTAAGAGTATCGCCCCACTTGGTCACAGGTAAATTAAAGTCGCCAAAAAATACGGTATCTTGTGAGTTACTTACATCTGCAATTTGTTCATAAATTTCTCGTTCAGTTTGCACTGATTGAGCTGGAGGTCTGTATATTAATGCAAGTATTATTTTTGTACCTTTATTATTCTTTATTAGCACAAAAGATGTGTCGACGTTCACAATTTGAGGTTTTGACAAGAGGGTCGGGTTAAGACTTTCTTTGATATAAAATAAAACGCCACCTCCATTTTTATTTATTCGGCTTTTCTCAAACATTACATAACCGGGAAGTGAATACTCTGCTAAAAAGTCTCTATCTACTGTATTGAGCCAAGATTCTGTTATACCAATCACATCATAATTTTCAGTAAACACTAGTTCCTTTAAATCTGAAAATTGATTGCGTATGCTACGAGCGTTTGCATAGAAAACCTTTAAAGTTGCGGTTTTAGAACTCACAGAACGTTCTTTAATCAAATTTTTGGTTCTGATCGGATCTACATTTACATTCATGGCTGACATCGGTCCTCGGTCGTTATCCCTGGCGTTTTTTAATTTGGGTCGTGTTGGTGGAGCTTTATCCAAATTCGCGGTTCTTGACAGATTAGCATTTAATTCCTTCGCAGGTTGCCGCCCTCGCTGTCTTCGGTCCTCCTTCCTGGTTGTCCTGTGCTGAGTCGATTTCTTCTCCGAAAATCCTTCACCGCATCGTTGAGAAGACGCCCAAAACGTGCTGCTCCCACCTGGTTCAGATGAACTCCATCGTCCGAAAACAAATAGTCATCGTAGTAGAAATTTTCCCAGGTGTCGACGAATCCCACGTTTTCCTTCCTGCAGAGGTTTGCTAGACAACGATTTGTGCTGGTGGCTATGTTGTAAAATCGGCTCTCTACACCGAGCCGGGGGACGATTCCTGAGACGATGATCCTTGATGACTTCTCCTTAAACGACTTGATCAGCTGCTGGTACTTTAAAAGCAAATCTTCCGACCGGGTTCGCTGTACATCGTTGGATCCAACGTGGATGACGTACATTGTATTAGCAGGGGCCAGCTTAGATACTTCGTCAACTGCTGCAACTACGTCGTCCACACCACCACCAGGGATACAAAAACGCTTCCTGGTCTTAGGTGCTCTGGCGCAAAACTCTGTGAGCTGACCACGTATCATCGAGTCTCCCACGAGCCGGACTTCTTCTATTTCCGCTTCGTCATCTGAGTCTGCGAGTATCTGGAAGCGGTTTTGACACTCGGTAATCGGTATGGGTTTTCACGTGGTTGTAGGTGTGGCCTTCTGCAGGAGTAGGATATATTCCAACTTACTCCCTCTCGGGCATAGGCTGAGAGCCTGAACGTTCACAGCTGTACACTGAGCAGTGAAGCCCGTGAGGTCTTGTTCCAGTCTAGGGAGTGAGACATGTGATGCACGGAGAGTACAACGAGCACCTGCCATCTTGCCTTCACATGAGGCATGGTGCTCACTCATGGCCCGAAGCGACCCCATCTCTGAAGCCACCTCGTTCCCGTGCTTCACTGTCTCACCCCCTACACTCGGACTCTTACTCTTACACACACACACACACAACGCCACCTGTTGAGCAGATAACTCACCAGGCATTGCATCCCTACAGCATATTTTGAATATGGAAATATTCATACAGTGCTATTTAATCAGGGAATAATGAGGGTATTTTATTAGCGTTTCGGTGGGCTTTGTGGTAATGCACTGATACTAGGTACAGCACAAATTCCATCCCAATAATATCTTCCCATTGATACATCGGGATTTGAACCCGGGACCGTTGGATTACCAGGCCAGTGGCAAGAACATTCCGCCACACCTCCCCTATATGTAGATATTGGTGTTAGCATCTTCTTGGTTTTGCCCACTTTTGAGGGGCTCCTCTCGGGGGAAAGTTACAGGTGTTGGAGATGATTTGAAGATGCTGGAGGTAGTTTCCCGGATTCTTGCTGTTTTGGTCTTACGTTGTTTGCAAGGCTTTTGTGGAGTGAGGTGCGCATGTTTGCAAGGCTTGCAATCATTGTTGAGATGATCGGGGTTGGTGAGTGCACGTGTTCGAGGCTTTTGTCCTTTTTCTTTGACCTTCGGGTTTATTTCGGGGATGTTTGTGTAGCTTGTAGGCTGGAGGTAGATGGTGCTGACAATGGGTGTAAGTTTGTAGGTTCTGGGTGTTGCAGGAGATGAGTAATCGGCGTGGAAGTGGTCACACGTGTTGGATCTTGCTGGGATTTATAATTGTCTGCCCTGCGAAGGAATCCTGGGTGGTTTTCTGTGACACGTAGTGCCGGTATGTTTTCTACGGTGCCTGAATGGATGGGGGTCTTCAGTATTTCTCTGACTTGTCCGATGTGCATTCCTGGGAGTTGCCGAATAGAGCCAACCCATTGTACCGTTGGATGGCTAGACGTGGTGGTAATTTGGTCAACCAGCATCTTAAATGGTTTATATAACATGCGAACCATTGTTGAGAAAGCGCAGTCATATTATATGTATATATATATTATATATATACATATGTATAATTTTATATATATATATATAAAATATATATATATACTGCGTATATATATATATATATATACTGCATATATATACTGTATATATATATATATATATATATATATATATGTGTATATATATATATATATATATATATATATATATATATATCTATCTATTGCCTGATGCCGTGATCCCCTATGGGGTGGTCATGAACAAACCGGCCTCATGCACCTCTTTCCCCAGTCAGTCGACGTTCCTCCTCCCTACCAGCACCGCCTTCATCCATATACTTCCTCACTCCATCCTTCCACCTTTCTTTCGGTCTACGTCTCCCTCTCTGTCCTTCCACCTCGCTCTTGTACACCTTCTTAGTAAATTCTCTCGCTTCCCATACGTTCCATTGGGCCGAACCATCTCAAGGTGTTTCTTTTCACACTTTCCAGCACATCTACCTCCACACCACACCTACTTCTTACTTCCTCATTCATCTGTCTATCCCTCTACGTAACTCCGCACGCACTTCTCAGGTAACTCATTTCCACCACTTTCACTCTTGGTCTGAGTATCTTCTCAAACGTCCATGCTTCGCTTCCGTAAGTCAGTGTCGGGATTACCACACTGTTATGCAAGGACTTCTTCACTTCCATACTGACCACCCTATTTCTTGTTACCGCTTTCAGCGTTCCTACAACCCTCTTCCCCTGTTGCACCGTCTCCCGCACTTCTTCATCCATAGTCCCATCTTTACTCAACGTATTGCCCAGGTATTTAACCCCTCCAATCCCAGCACCGTATATATACGTCAGTAGATAAGTAACTCCCCAGTCCCAGCGACGTCAGTAGATAAGTAACTGCCCAGTCCCAGCGATGTATATATATGTAGTGAGGTGCGCAGGATTTACAAGGATTGCAATCATTGTTGAGATGATCGGGGTTGGTGAGTGCACGTGTTCGAGGCTTTTGTCCTTTTTCTTTGACCTTCGGGTTTATTTCGGGGATGTTTTGTGTAGCTTGTAGGCTGGAGGTAGATGGTGCTGACAATTGGTGTAAGTTTGTAGGTTCTGGGTGTTGCAGGAGATGAGTAATCGGCGTGGAAGTGGTCACACGAGTTGGATCTTGCTGGGATTTATAATTGTCTGCCCTGCGAAGGAATCCTGGGTGGTTTTCTGTGACACGTAGTGCCGGTATGTTTTCTACGGTGCCTGAATGGATGGGGGTCTTCAGTATTTCTCTGACTTGTCCGATGTGCATTCCTGGGAGTTGCCGAATAGAGCCAACCCATTGTACCGTTGGATGGCTAGACGTGGTGGTAATTTGGTCAACCGGCATCTTAAATGGTCTATATAACATGCGAACCATTGTTGAGAAAGCGCAGTCATATTATATGTATTATATATATATATATATAAAATATATATATATATATATATATATATACTGCATATATATATATATACTGTATATATATATATATAATTATATATATATATGTATATATATATATATATATATATATATATATATCTATCTATTGCCTGACGCCATGATCCCCAAAGAGGTGGTCACGAACAAACCGCCCTCATGCACCTCTTTCCCCAGTCAGTCGACGTTCCTCCTCCCTACCAGCACCGCCTTCATCCATATACTTCCTCACTCCATCATTCCACCTTTCTTTCGGTCTACGTCTCCCTCTCTGTCCTTCCACCTCGCTCTTGTACACCTTCTTAGTAAATTCTCTCGCTTCCCATACGTTCCATTGGGCCGAACCATCTCAAGGTGTTTCTTTTCACACTGTCCAGCACATCTACCTCTACACCACACCTACTTCTTACTTCCTCATTCATCTGTCTATCCCTCCATGTAACTCCGCACGCACTTCTCAGGTAACTCATTTCCACCACTCTCACTCTTGGTCTGAGTATCTTCTCAAACGTCCATGCTTCGCTTCCGTAAGTCAGCGTCGGGATTACCACACTGTTATGCAAGGACTTCTTCACTTCCATTCTGACCACCCTATTTCTTGTTACTGCTTTCAGCGTTCCTACAACCCTCTTCCCCTGTTGCACCGTCTCCCGCACTTCTTCATCCATAGTCCCATCTTTACTCAACGTACTGCCCAGGTATTAACCCCTCCAATCCCAGCACCGTATATAATAGTCAGTAGATAAGTAACTCCCCAGTCCCAGCGACGTCAGTAGATAAGTAACTATATTAATAATAATAATAATAATAATAATATTTATTCAGTTAGCAATTTACAGAGTTGGTACCACATAGTATGTTATAAATATGACATGTACCAGCCTTGCATAATTCCAACTAAGGATACATAATTCCAACTAAGGACTGCCCAGTCCCAGCGACGTATATATCCGTCAGTAATGTACTTGCCTTGTAACTGCCTGTACAACCCTGTACCAGTTACCACAACCTTTTGAGCACTGCTCCCGTGTTGGCAACACTTCTCAGCTTATATGAGACCCACTGAAGGGTGACTGAGTCAGTGTTGCCTGATCTTTGGAGGTGGATAGGTGGTCTCTCCTGCCATTTTTGCCACATTGCTTGGGACTGCTGGGGACTTTTATTACTGTATCCTACGGTACAGTACGGGTTAAATGAGCTGACAATCTCCATAGCCTGACTGGTCAACTTCACCTCACACTCTGTGGCTTCACCCCTTTCGAAGACCATAACCATGCTCTTCCCCGCATTTACCTTCAGATTCCGTTTTTCGCACACTGTTCCAAACGCATTTACCAGACCCTGCAACTCCCATTCATTATCGCTCATCAAAACTGTATCATCAGCAAACAGCAGTACAGGCAGCTTCCACTCATTTCCCTCCCTTATCAGGAATACACCAACAACCACTGCTCTTTCTTGTATTTCTTTTATTACTCCATCCATATCTACAGTAAACAACCATGGGGACATCACACACCCCTGTTTCAACCCAACATTCAGGTCAAAGAACTCGCTCTGCTCATTCTCCACACGTACTGCCGCCTTTGCATCCTTATACATGCTGCTCACTGCTTTCAGCAACTTGCCATCTACTCTATAAATTATAATCTATGTACTTTCCACATACCTTCTCTATCCACTCTGTCATAGGCCTTCTCCAAGTCCATAAAGGCAACATACAGCCTTTGTTGCTTCTCCAAATATTTCTCCACATCACAATTCAGGGCAAAAATCTGATCTACACATCCTCTTCCCTTCCTAAAACCTCCCTGCTCATCACCTATCCATTTCTCTGTTCTCACTCTCACTCTCTCAATCACTACCCTACTGTACACCTTCCCTACTATGCTTAGAAGACATATTCCTTGGTGGTTACAACACACTCCTCTTTCACCTTTGTCCTTATATAGAGCATAATTTTTCGGAATATGCCTGTCTTCCAGTCATCAGGTGCACTCCCTTTCTCCCATGCTAGTTTGCACATTTTCCATATCCATTCGATCACTATCTCACCACCATACCTCAACATTTTGCAACACACTCCATCTGTTCCTGGTGCTTTCCCCATCTTCGCTCTTTTCATGGCTTCCCACACTTCTGACCTCCTGATCCCCACCTCTCCTCCACTACTTCTCTTCTTCTTTCTCCCATACCCCTTCCAAATATGTTTGCTGGCGCTTCATTCCTTACATTTAGCAACTCATTGAAGTAGTCCCTCCATCTTTCGACTCTCTCTTGCTTCTCGGCTAGCATTCTCCCATTTGTAACGTTACAGGAGGGGTTTGAACCAATAACATTAACAAACATCCCACAAAAGAAACCACAAAACAGAGATCTATTTTTCAGACTCAATAAAAAAGTATTGTGAACGACTTATCCTAAAGTCAAAAGTGGTATGTTAAACTTCCACAAACTAGTAACTCATATGAGTTACCGAACCCTTTGTAAGGTAAAAGTGGAGAGTTAAGAAAATATCAAATTATATCAATTAGCCATTGGCATTAAGAAACCCCAAAGATATTCCTTCCTTAATCCTCGTCAATCATTATTTATGAAAGACCATAGAGTATTGCACTATGAATACAAATACTATCAATATATAAGTGAAAGAATAATATTAGGTGTAGGTGGTAATTGTCAAACATTAAGTAAAATTATATAATTTATTTACATGAATTTATCTATATAATTAATTGTATACAATCTATCAAAACATAGAACATAACAACACATGTTTAACTGAATATATACATTTATCTATTAAGAGAGTAAGATTGGACAAGGCAAATGAACTAATTATCGTATTCCCATGGTAACTCTTTTACAAGTGATGAATCAGGACAGGCAGGAGGTGGTGATGGTTTCAGAACTGAATTTACCAACTCGGTCTGCTCTATTTATACCCTTGGAAATGGTAAACATATCATACTGGCCTTATTCTGAAATATCCTATTTTACTCTCATAATCTTTGAACTTACTAAATCATCAACGAGTATGATAACATAATCATAAAATGAATCCATATCAAAATAATATTACCCAACTGAATTAATATCAAGAAATATAATTATGATCCTACGTCTGGCATGAACGTGAACATAGAGGGAGTGGGGGGATCTTGAGAGAGAAAGTGAAGGAGAGAGAAGGGGGGGGGGGGGGGGGGCGGGAGAAGAAGGGAGAGAGAGAACAGGTTTGGTGAATTTCTAGATCGTTCTACAGATCACCAGGTGAGGGTACACTCCAAGCCTGAAATATTGTACCCACCTTATTAAGTAAGTTAGATAACCTTAACACCTCCCTCACAAAGAGATTTATAAGGGAAGCGAAATAAATCAAAATATAATTAAATTTCCCAACACCAAACTATAACCACACTACCTAATTTACATAACTACTGCTAACGGCAGAAAACGTATTAACAGGGCACCACAAATGAAAGGTTGATTGATCTAGTTCCGGGACAACATATCTGCTATTACATTGTTCTTCCCCTTATGTGGTGAATGTCCAGTTTATATGGTTGCAAAGCCAAGGACCATCGCATTAACCGTTGATTAGAGTTTTTCATTGTACACAAGAATTTCAAGGGGTTGTGATCAGTATACACTTGTATGGGGAAATGTGAGCCACTGATATACACATTAAACTTGTCTACTGCAAAAATCAAGGCAAAACACTCTTTCTCTATGGTGCTATAATGTCTCTGATAAGGTTTGAATTTACCGGATGCGTAGCAAACAGGATGCAACACTTTATCATCATCCAACTGCATCAAAACTGCCCCTACACCAACATCGCTTGCATCAACTTGAACTATGAAAGGCTTGTCAAACTGAGGAGATTTTTAGAATGGGTGCATTAATTAGCAGAGAACGGATCCTACTAAAGGATTCCTGGAACCTTTCAGTCCACACAATTTTTTTCTTGGGACTAATTAAGTCAGTTAGGGGGCTGGAAATGTCAGCAAAGTTTGGCACAAACCGACGACAGTAACCAGCCATACACAAAAAGTGCATCACCGCCTTGCGGTCATGGGGGGCAGGCAGTGTAGAGATGGCCTCAACCTTAGCGGTTACTGGGCTGACTTCTTCCTCTCCAACTACGTGACCCAGAAATATCAGCTTGGCATGGCCGAACTCACTCTTGGCCAAGTTGACAGTGAGCCCTGCCATTGATAAGTTGGAGAAGAGGGCTTGTAGTTGTTGTAGATGTTCTTGCCAAGACTCGCTGCAGACCACAATGTCATCGAGGTAAGACTGCACTCCCTGTAGGCCATACGTCACCCGGTGGATCAATCGCTGAAAGGTGGCGGGTGCATTCACCATACCAAATGGCATAACGGTATAATGAAATAAACTGTCTGGGGTGACAAAGGCAGAGATTTGCTTAGCCCTCTCAGACAACTTGATCTGGTAGTATCCTTTTAGCAAGTCTATCTTCGAGATGTAGTGCGTTCCTCCCAGCCAGTCCAGCAGATCATAAATCCTTGGCAGAGGGTAGCAATCCTGACGGGTGAGCTGGTTTACACGGCGGTAGTCGGTACACATTCTGTATGTGCCATCCGGTTTGTCCACCTGTAGGAAGGGAGATGCCCACTCACTGTCGCTCCTCTCCACCAAACCATGTGCCATCAGGAAGTCCACCTCTCGTTGCAAGGCCTCACGCTTCCCCGGATTGGCACGGTAGGGGTGCTGCTTAACAGGGATGGCCCCATCGGTCAGCACCACATCGTGCTCCACCAGGGGACACTGCTGGGGAACATCACCAAACATCTGTGGAAACTGGACAAGCAGGCGCTGCAGGTCACCACTCTGGTCAGGTGACAAGTGCTGAAACTTCAAATGGGGATGAGCCAGGAAGGCAGAGTTTTGCATTGTTCTATCCTGAGGCAAAGGGAGGTCATTATGCTCCATTACCTTGACTTCCTCTAGTTCACCTTCATTAACCCGTTGAGACCCAGCGTCGCACGTGTTGCGTCGGCAGTCTTTGATCACCAACTCCCAGCGACGCATCACGTGCGTCCGACATATAAAAAACACTTACGTGGCTCGTAAGGTAGGAAATGGCGGGAGAATAGGAGGGGGCGGTACCGTAGTGTGTGGGGGAGCCGGGGCAGTAGGTGTGAGCGGGCCGAGACAGCCGCGCGGCTGGTGGTGGTGGGCTTAGTGGGGATAGTTTACACCCCTAGTTTACCGCCACTTTGAACCTTCATTACTCTGGTCGTATGGGAGCTAGAGGCTTGAGATTTATGTGAGATACTCCTTAGGATGTATGCCGTACAATGCCATACTCAGTTTTTACCCTAGTGCTCCCGGGCGGGTGGTCATGCGGGGGAGACGAACTATTGAACCCCCCCCCCCCCCCCCCCGCCCCCCAAATGACCGAAATGAGTTTTTTTTTATTTGTGTGTTCATTTCTCACCATTCTCTTCCATTTTGGCTCAACAAATTTTTTTTGAAGCTACCCCCCCCCCACTCCCCCCCCGCCCCCCCCCCCCAAAAAAAAATGTCAGAGGTGATTTTTTTTTGTTTTTTTTTCATTTCTCATCCTTGTCTTCCATTCTAGCAAACAAAAAAAATAAGTGAAAATGGCTTGGGACTGGGGTGAACAAAATATTATAACTAGCCGGGGCTCAACGGGTTAAAGTTTTCCACAGCTTTCAGGTTAAGGACCTTATTATTAACATTATCCCTAACATGATAGGCCTTCAGCAGGTTGACATGCACAAGTCTTTCCGACTTTCTACGATCAGGAGTTTCCAGGACATAGTTGACATTACTGATCTTTTTTATGCACAACATATGGCCCATGATATTTACTCTGTAAAGGCTTCTTAGGTATAGGCAATAAGGCTAGCACAAGATCACCTGGCTGAAAATCCCTGACAACTGTATTCTTGTCATAATTATATTTTATTTTATCGTGAGACTGCTCTAGATTCTTCATTGCAAGTTACTGCAGATTTCAGTCTAGACTTAAATTGGTGAACATATGTGAGAAGGGGTTTTCCAGGATTAGCATCTAACCAAGTGTCCCTTAGGACTTTCAAAGGACCTCTGACTTCATGTCCAAACACAAGATGAAATGGTGAAAATCCTAAAGAATCCTGTACACTACTCCTCACAGCAAATACAACAAAATGAATGCCCTCATCCCAGTCAGCACTGTTCTCTTCACAGTACTTAGTAAGCATAGCTTTGAGGGTCTGATGGAACCTCTCTAATGCACCCTGGGATTGAGGGTGACTGGCTGTGGAATGGTACTGGTGTACTCCCAACTCTTCCATAGTTTGCTTGAAGAGCTGAGAGGTAAAGTTACTACCCAAATCTGACTGTACCACACACGGAATTCCATACTGTGTGAAAAATTTACTGAGAGCCTTTACTATGTTTTGGGAAGTTATACGTCTCAAGGGGAAAACCTCAGGGTACCTAGTGGTGGAACACATGACGGTTAACAAGTACTCATTACCACCTCGTGTTTTTGGCAAAGGTCCTACACAGTCAATTATGACCCTACTAAAGGGTTCATCAGTTACCGGAATGGGGTTTAAGGGTGCAGGCTTTACAGGCTGGTTAGGTTTTCCAGCAATTTGACACTCGTGACAAGATTTACAAGAAGATCTGACTGATTGTTTCATTCTTGGCCAAAAGAAGTCTCTGAGTATCTTGTTATAGGTCTTCTATCTATCTATCTATTGCCTGACGCCGTGATCCCCGAAGGGGTGGCCACGAACGAACCGCCCCCATGCACCTCTGTCCCCAGTCAGTCGACGCCCCTCCCCCCAACCAGCACCACCTTCGTTCATGTACTTCCTCACTCCATCCTTCCACCTCATATTCGGTCTACCTCTCCCCCTCTGTCCCTCCACCTCACTCTCATACACCCTCTTAGTCATTCTCTCGCTTTCCATACGTTCCATATGGCCGAACCATCTCAAGTTGTTCCTTTTCACACTTTCCAGCACATCTACCTCCACACCACACCTCCTTCTTACTTCCTCATTAGTCTGTCTATCCCTCCATGTAACTCCGCACGCACTCCTTAAGTAATTCATTTCCACTGCTCTCACTCTTGGTCTGAGTCTCTCAACCAACGTCCATGCTTCGCTTCCGTAAGTCAGTGTCGGGATTACCACACTGTCATGCAAGGACTTCTTCACTTCCATACTGACCACCCTATTTCTTGTTACTGCTTTTAGCGTTCCTACAACCCTCTTCCCCTGTTGTACCCTCTCCCGCACCTCTTCATCCATAGTCCCATCTTTACTCAACACACTGCCCAGATACTTAAAAGAGTTGACGATCTCCATAGCCTGACCGTTCAGCTTCACCTCACACTCTGTGACTTCACCCCTTTCGAAGACCATAACCTTGCTCTTCCCCGTATTTACCTTCAAATTCCGTTTTTCGCACACTGTTCCAAACTCATTTACCAGACCCTGCAACTCCCATTCATTATCACTCATCAGAACTGTATCATCCGCAAACAGCAGTATAGGTAGCTTCCACTCAATTCCCTCCCTTTTCAGCGATACACCAACATCCACTGCTCTTGATAGTATTTCTTTCATAACTCCATCCATATATACAGTAAACAACCACGGGGACATCACACACCCCTGTTTCAAACCAACATTCAGGTCAAAGAACTCGCTCTGCTCACTCTCCACACGTACTGCCGCCTTTGCACCCTCATACATGCTCTTCACTGCTTTCAGCAACTTGCCCTCTACTCCGTATATTCTAAGTACTTTCCACAAACCTTCTCTATCCACTCTGTCATAGGCCTTCTCCAAGTCCATAAAGGCAACATACACCTTTTGTTTCTTCTCCAGATACTTCTCCACAACACAATTTAGGGTAAAAATCTGATCTACACATCCTCTTCCCTTCCTAAAACCTCCCTGCTCGTCGCCTATCCATTTCTCCGTTCTCACTCTCACTCTCTCAATCACTACCCTACTGTATACCTTCCCTACTACGCTTAGAAGACATATTCCTCGTGGTTACCACACACTCCTCTTTCCCCTTTGCCCTTATATAGGGGGACTATTATGCCAGTCTTCCACTCATCGGGTGCACTCCCCTTCTCCCATGCTAGTTTGCACATTTTCCATACCCATTCTATCACTATCTCACCACCATACCTCAACATTTCCCCACACACTCCATCTGTTCCTGGTGCTTTCCCCAACTTCACCCTTTTCATGGCTTCCCACACTTCTGACCTCCTGATCCCCACCTCCTCCTCCACTACTTCTCTTCTTCTCCCTCCCATACCATATCCAGCTATGTTTGCTGGCTCTTCATTCCTTTCATTTAGCAACTCACTGAAGTACTCCCTCCACCTTTCGACTCTCTCTTGCTTCTCGGCTAGCATTCTCCCATTCTTATCTTTCACACCCTTACTGTTTCCCTTGCTACCTTCCCTAACTTTCTTGACTTCTTTCCAGAACAGTTTCTTACTCTCCCTCCATTTTACACTCAGATTCCTTCCAAATTCCTCATCTACTCTTCTCTTACTTTCCTTCACTATTCTCTTCACCACCCTCTTACTCTCCACGTACCTCGCTCGTTTCTGTCTCTCGGAATCTTCATTCCCTCTGCTACCCAACCACTCTCTATATGCTTTCTTCTTTTCTTCCACAGCTATTCGTACCTCTTCTGTCCACCATGCTGTACCTTTCACTCCCCTCCCTCTTCTCCTCACTCCACACACCTCCTCACATGCTGCACAGATCTCATCCTTAAACACCTTGCTCATCTCCTCCACTTCCTCCATAACTTCCAGGTCGAACCCACCTAGTCGTCTTTCCACTGCTCTCCTGTACTCCTCCCTGATTTCCTCCTCCTGCAACCTCTCCACCCTCCTCACCATTCCACCCTCCTCTCGCCTCCCTCCCGCTCTCCTCACCCACTTCTTTTGTATCCTAACCTTAGCTACCACTACATAATGATCAGACAGACCCCCTCCAATACCCCTATACAC
Source organism: Paralithodes platypus (assembly GCA_032716605.1). Classification (NCBI taxonomy): domain Eukaryota; kingdom Metazoa; phylum Arthropoda; class Malacostraca; order Decapoda; family Lithodidae; genus Paralithodes; species Paralithodes platypus. The sequence continues at coordinate 33,568,900 of CM064567.1, read as the reverse complement.
CCTAGCATCCATCACAGATTTCTTCATTCGTTCATCCACACATACATAATCAATCAATGACTTTCGTTCCACCACTGTCTTATCCTTCATCGTCAACATCCGTTTCCACGTGTACCTGTGGATCATTCTGTGTCGGAAGAAGGTGTTGGCTATCCACAGCCTCCTCCCCACACATACGTCCACAAGTGCACTACCATTCCCATTCACCTCTGATGGTACCCCCCACCCTCCCACCACTCCCTCAACTTTCCTATCACCCACCTTACCATTCATATCCCCAATCAGAAATATTCTTTCGTTCTTGTCAAACTTCTCCAGGCACGCCTCCACATTCATCCAGAACTCCTCTTTCTTTCTTTCAAGTATATCCTCTGTCGGGGCATACACGCATACAATCACCCACGTTTGTATTCCTACTTTCATTCTCACCCACACAATCCTTGAACCCACAGACCCATACTCTCTTATAGGTCTTGTTTACACCCAAATGTCCTCCACTAAGGTCATGAGCAATGGAAATGACGTCTGACCTATATATGGAGGGGACAACTATCTGACGCATTTCTTGCCAGGTTTCATCAGCTGGCACATTAGGGGGTCTATTCTTACGCATTAAAATACCATTGGAGATGTAAAAGCACTGAGGATCATTCCCTATTTCTGACTCTTCCACAGCTTTGTCAAAATATAGTGACAGTTCAGAGTCCTGCATCTGAGCCTCCTTCAGTTTTTCAGAGTCAATGGGAATCTTGCTCATTTCCTCTAGATCGGCATTATCCTCAAATAGTGAAGAAGTGTCTAAGTAAATATCATGATTATTCTTTGGTTTGTTACTTTGGTTACCTGCCTTACTCCTAGTGACTACACACGAGGGAAACAAATTAGGGTACTGATCCTCAAGTTGTTCAGTATTATTGCAAGAGGAGGGAAGGGAGGTAACAATGGGGTCTGGTATCACTTTTCCCCCAGCAATATAATTTCCATCAAAAAGTTAACCCCTTCTACAGGAAGTGAATCTTGAATCCCAACAACATAATACCCACTAGCAAACTCAGATGTAAGATATACCCTTGCCAGAGGAACAGCAAGACTCCCACCAACTCCCTGAATGAGTACACTCTGGCCCAAGAAACAGTCCTCCAAACCGTGCATCACACCCTTTAACATGAGGGTGTGAGAAGCGCCAGTGTCTCTTAGAATATGAATAGGACAGTTAGTGGAAGAATCAGAAGAAGAAACTGATCCTGTGGAAAGAAAGGGTTTAATTAAACTGAGTAGAACTGTTAGGTGAAATATCAGAGAAAGTCTGGCTTTGAGAACTAACAATGTCAGAACTGGCAGTCAACACTGGTAGATTAGAATGGGATACTGGTACACTATTAGCATTAGTCAGGGGGGAAGTAGCTAAAACTGCACCTCTTTCCTGTTGTCGGGTTTTAGCTTTTAATTTAGGACAATCTCTGAGGTGATGTCCCGGTTGTTTACAGTAGGCACAAATCAAAGGTCCAGTAGGTTTGATGGAGGGGTTAGGGGATTTACCTGGTGCAGGCTTACCATTTCCATTGCTCCCAGAGACCACCCTTGAGACTGGCTGGGAGACACCAGGACCATACCTACCACCAGGAGAGTGAAATCCACCACCACCACCACGAGGGCTAGCACCGGAGTCAGTGTAGGTGCCAGACCCTCTCTGTCCTGTCCTGAAAGAAGAGTCACCATGGGTTAATCTATAATTCTTAGCCAAAGTAGCTGCCTTGTCCATTGTCTGCACTTCTATTTCTTGCAGGTAAATTTTTAATGATAGAGGGACTTTGCGGAGGAATTGTTCAAGCATAATTAACTGGCTCAACTGTGCAAATGTAGTAATTTTACTAGCTCTTAACCAACTCAGAAACTTTCTCTCATTTTCTTTTACAACCTCTCAATAGGATTGTTTTTCACCCTTCTTAAGACTTCTGAAGTCTTGACGGTGGGTTTCAGGAACCTGATCATAAACAGCTAATACTGAAGTTTTTAATGTCTCATAGGTTAAGTCTAGGCTAGGGATGTTTGTATACACCTTTTTTGCATGTCCTACAAAAGCAGTTTGGGCCAGAAATGCCCACTGATCACTAGGCCATTTGAGTTGATTGGCTGCCTTCTCAAAAAGAATGAAGAATTGCTCCGGGTCAGTCTCATCGAAACTAGCTACAAATTTCTAGCTATGCCCCTTATCAGAAAATGGTTTGTTGGCAAAAGACTCACTTTCTTTTTGTTTACCATCTTGTTTCAACTTTAGCATTCGCTCTTCATGCGCTCTCTCACGTACTTTCTCCTCAAGATCCCTTTGTTTTTGCTCCAACTGCATTTCTGTCTCACGTTCTCTTTGCTCAATCTCTCGTTGTCTTTGCTCAATCTCTCGTTGTCCTTGCTCAATCTCTCGTACTGCCCCACGTTCTCTTTGTTCCCTGTCGGCTTTTGCATTTTCTAGCTCCAATAATTTCAATCTCATCCATGCATCACTACCCCCTTCCTCTACACACAACTGATAGGCTGCCTCAGACAAAACACCATCCTTCACTAGTTTATTGATGACACTCTTTCTAATCTCACCTTTGTTATCACTAGTTTTATATGGTGCTGCATACTTTGTAGCTAAAGCAATCCAGTCGACTTTCCTAATTTTGGAAGTAGATAAGGTGCCCAGGGAGGGGTCAGCAACAAAATCACTGAGGTTAAAATCCATGCTTAAATGAAAGAATGAACAAGACTATATGTGAAATTAGAATGAGCGAGAAACACTTATGATGGGTATTTAAATTGGTGGAGGCCGAATGACACACCACAACTCATAAACAAAACATAATAATGAGATGAGGTGTCCAAGCCGCATAGCGAGAGACTTAATGATTCATTAAAGTCTACAATTACCACCAAACGACGAGGGTAAGAAAGGAATATCCTGGTCACGGCACCATGTAACGTTACAGGCGGGGTTCGAACCCATAACATTAACAAACATCCCACAAAAGAAACCACAAAACAGAGATCTATTATTCAGACTCAATAAAAAAGTGGTGTGAACGACTTATCCTAAAGTCAAAAGTGGTATGTTAAACTTCCACAAACTAATAACTCATATGAGTTAACGAACCCTTTGTAAGGTAAAAGTGGAGAGTTAAGAAAATATCAAATTATATCAATTAGCCATTGGCATTAAGAAACCCCAAAGATATTCCTTCCTTAAGGGGACCGACCGGTTAATTTAGGCTTAAAAAACTCGAAATCCTGAAAACACCAATAGGTGTTTATTCAACAAGAGTCAACATCCCTTCATAAACCAGTGAAATGTTATTAGTGAAAACCCATTGGAAATAGTATTTTTTTATGTTTTCCAAACTTTTCCTGTAATTCTTAAAACGTTATATAGCGAACTTTGAAATTAACATGCTCAGTAACTACTGGTCATACGAGGAGCATACCTATATAAATCGAAAGAGCGTAAGCTACTCTACAATCTACCATACGCTTTATCTTCTACTTTGCCATGTTCCCGCATAAAATATTGTAAATCTAAAAAACAAAAGTAAAAATGTTCACCTAATGACCTTAGACTTTCACCTGTTTTTCTCAGAACCTATATTGCCACACTATCGGATGTTATTTTACAGTTATTATTGGACCTATAAGAATGGTGTATATACCATTGGAAAAGTAATTAAAAACACTAAAAGGCCTATAAATCAAATTTCCTCTAATAATTTAAATTTGTTCACAATATGTCGTCAAAGTTGTAATTTTTGTATAAATATATTCGCCTGAATCCGTCATCACCTAAATCGAACAAATACACAAAATATATAAAATGTGTTTTATAGAAACTATAGATACACCTTTTGTGAGTTGTTTGATCACATAAAACATGTGCTATGGGGATTTCTGTAGGAGTTTATCATTTTCTGCAGTACTATGATTTTCAACATTGTTTGACCTAAATTGCAAGAAAAAAGGAAAAATAAAATAAAATAAAAAAATGTGTTTATCTAGTTTTATGGTCATATACACCTGTGCCAAATTTCATTTAAATTGATAGTAAGACCTGGAAGTAGCGTAATTATCCGGTCGGTTCCCTTAATCCTCGTCAATCATTATTTATGAAAGACCATAGAGTATTGCACTATGAATACAAATACTATCAATATATAAGTGAAAGAATAATATTAGGTGTAGGTGGTAATTGACAAACATTAAGTAAAATTATATAATTTATTTACATGAACTTATCTATAATATTATAATTAATTGAATACAATCTATCAAAACATAGAACATAACAACACATGTTTAACTGAATGCTATTTTATCACTGACTCCTAGCACAGTCGTGGAGCTAGATAGGGAGTACTTATTACTGGCCAACTGCACTATATCTGCGAGAGTTTTTTTTAAGACACTAGGGTGGACGAGGAAGAAGTGATTCTAGTAGTGAAGTGACTGCTTTCGTTTCCTTTCAGGAAGGTCACAGTGTTTAAAGCTCAAGGTCAAGTACCCCAATAGGGGTACAGCTGGGTGTTATAGAAAATGGGGCATCACTGGTAGACTCTGAAATATTTTCTAGTACTTTGGTCAATTTTGGCAGAGTCGCTGAAGTCTCAGAAATAGATTAAAATGTCTTAATTAGAATGGATTCACTGGTGGTTGGCAAATCATTGATTCGTATCACTCGTACTGTATGGTGGTACAACTCGTAGCTTTAAGACCCGCTTATTAACACTGGTGCGGATTTATATGCATTTAAGCCACTTTTGGGGGAACTCTGTTTGTTTCCTTCACTCGACACTTTTACTACTTGTTGTCACTCTATCTTCTTCTCTTGGTCTCCCGGCGTGGTAACTTCTCGCTGGATGTCTCCGGTGAACACTTTGGGAGGTGGTTGGTTCTCGTTGGTTGCTTCCCCATATACCGTCTAGGTGGGCCGGCTGTGTGAAGTAGTTACAGATGGGTTGATTGGGCTTGAGATCTTAAGTATGGCTCCGTAACATATAGTAACCGTCTAGCGAATTACTCTTGGGCACCATACCGAACTAACGCGAGTATTTCAGAGGTAGGAGAAACTACTCGACTGTTCTGATCAGTATAACAACCGTTGGTGAAGTCCTGTTAAGGAACTCTCGGACTAGGATCTTAAATATCGAGTCTTATGTGGTCGATATCGGACGAACGCAGTAATTTCAGTTGAAGTTATATTACTGTCTGCCCTGATCTTTATGAGAGGTTCGGGGGACCCGGGGCGGTGTTTAAACCTTTAAGTAGCACAGTCATATGGGATGCCACAGACTCAGTGCACCAAGGACTTGTCTCTAAAGAGTGCCCGTGAGGGTATCTCGCCAAGCCCTATCTCTAGCACAGCGGTCTCAGAGGCTTGAGCCTACCTGTGCCGAGTGGCAGCGTCCACTTCCAATCGAGAATAATAGAGAGGGCGGCAAGCCGTAGTCTCTCTACTTTTAACTATAGGAACTGTAACCTCGCGGGGGAGCCTATGTCACGTCGGCAGGCCGAACCATGACAAAGTTCCTCGGCAAGGACACTAGTATTTTCCACCCCAGAGAATATTGAGGACGGCAGGCCGCTACTTCAACCTCTTTTTAGAGATGGTGCTGTCGACAACTTATAGTCTCAGAAGGAATATCGGCAGGCCGTATACATCCTTCACTAGACTAGCTAGTCTGTTAGCTAGGCAGGCCTGGTTCTAATGAGCTCCCTAGGATAGGGTTTGTGGGTTAACGGGGACTGGTAGTCTCAGAAGGAATATCGGCAGGCCGTATACATCGTTCACTAGACTAACTAATAACCGCCTAAGTAGGATATCTATGTTAGCTAGGCAGGCCTGATTCTAACGAGATCCCTAGTTTAGGGTTGGTGGGTTAACGGGGACTGTTAGTCTCAGAAGGAATATCGGCAGGCCGTATACATCCTTCACTAGACTAACTAGTAACCGCCTAAGTAGGATATCTACGTTAGCTAGGCAGGCCTGATTCTAACGAGATCCCTAGGATAGGGTTTGTGGTTAATGGGGACTGGTAGTCTCAGAAGGAATATCGGCAGGCCGTATACATCCTTCACTAGACTAACTAGTAACCGCCTAAGTAGGATATCTACGTTAGCTAGGCAGGCCTGATTCTAACGAGATCCCTAGGATAGGGTTGGTGGGTTAACGGGGACTGGTAGTCTCAGAAGGAATATCGGCAGGCCGTATACATCCTTCACTAGACTAACTAGTAACCGCCTAAGTAAGATCTCCAAGTTGGCTAGGCAGGCCTGATTATAACAAGGATAATAATAATAATAATAATCGTCTGGTTACTTATATAGCGCCCATATCTCCTCCTTCGAGGATTCACAAGCGCTTGGCCTTTTTTAGTCTACCAGAGAGCATTACCCATCCCCCTTGCTCATGGGGAGATGGTAACCGCCGGCTATATCCCAGAAAAACTTTTCAATCTGAGCGGAGATTGACCGCGAGACCTCGAGATGGGAATCAGGCACGCTGTCAACTGAGCCAGCCGGACGGCTAGGGTTTTACAGACAGTATCTGGACTTTTCGGCAGGCCGTATTAGTCCAACTGAATGGAGAGCAATATTTAGTTCGTAAGCCAATACTTTTTGAAGCCTCAATATTTGCCTGACTTTCCTCAAAAATCCTGAACTGGTATTGCGGATTACTGAGTGCACTCCTGTGGTACCTCTAAGATGGTAAGGGCAAGGGGAGTTCTCCTAGATGGGGTCCTTGAACCCTTCTTACACTGTTGGTCAGGTCTCCTTCAATAGGAGGTAAATACTCGGTGGTGGTGTGGTGAGTAAGGTCAATACTTCATCAAGGTTAAATTATAAAATCACAGGGGGTAGGTGTCACTTCATTAGACCTCTAAAAAACAATAATAGTGTGTGAATTGAAGGAATTCCGAGTTTTGGGCTCTCAGGAAGGATTGGTGGTGTCGGGTGCATTTAAGGTGTGTCGTGTGTACCGGACAGTTGAGGGTCGCGATGCGTGCGAGACAGCGTTATTCTTTCTCCCTCCTTCTTGTGATAGTGTTGGCTGGGTTTTACTACTGACCTTGGTTGATAGTAATTTTAGGCATAAGAATATGTAAATCTCTCTCGGCATGGTGGTATCTACTGGGCTGTGTACATATCTACCTTCCCGGTTCGTGTTGGTAGGCCTGTGTGTACACCAGGTATTTAAACGTCCGGAGCGCCACCTCTCTGGGCGCGGGAGCGGCAGATCTCCCGCGCTATTTTACCTGGGGACGAGGATTTACAGGGAACTCTTATTAGAAAGAAGCATGTGTGGTTTGTATAACTAGTAAACTAGTTGAAGAATGTAAAAAAAAGGCATGTGTATCAATGTGTGGAAAAAGAAGGTTCCAGGGTCTATTGAAGTATGGGTTCACATCTTATTGCATATACACGTTTTCATACAGGTATATAATGGTTTCATCTGGCATTGATTTTTTTCTGTAGTGAAGATTCTCTTAATACTACTTCTCAATTCTCCCCGGAGTATATTGTGAGTTGGGGAGAACCGATAACACAAGAATACATGGTTGATCATAACGTGTGTTTATTTTTAAGTACACAGGGTTATGCTAACATTATTTAAAATAGAATACAATTATAAGGAAGTGAGTTCAACCGGCTTCAGAATGGCTGGCTAAATAATACCCTCCTCTTCGTGGGGGTATTATGCTTGATGTTCCGACCTGGTGTGTCGGGGCGTGGACTCGTGGGTGAGCTCTGTCGTCCTTGTTCCGGCGTGACTTGATCCAGTGCCGCGACTCGTCGATTTGGAGTACTCCTCTTCGCCTTCTTCTGGAGTATGGGCGATGCCTCTTGTTGGCATTTTCGCGGTATTTTAGATCTTTTGCCCATTTCTTTCTTTCTTCAGGTGTAATTAAATAAAGGGGTGTGCTGTTTGATTCTTGCATTTTTTTCCCATGTGAGGCTGGGACATTTTCACACGCACACATATATATATATATATATATATATATATATATATATATATATATATATACTTCTAAACTCAATGAAATCAACAAATACATGTGGCTCTCCAAGGACTCAAACCTAGGATACTCACACCCATAGGTTAAGCTTATCAGTATATTACGTAAATATAAGACAGCATCAGAGAGAGAGAGAGTGAGTGTGTAATTGCAGCTCTTAACTTACGGTATTTTGGAGTTCACTCTCTTATTGGTACCTGTATTGGTACCTGTATATGATGTGTTCAAATGTGTTATGTTTTTGATCATGTTGACGTTCATTTCATATTTAAGTATAACCCATTCCCACGTAATTTAGATTTTTGGATACTTATATTATAAGAAATAGGAAGCTGATGAAATAAATAAATTATCTTCAAGCAACTTTCTTTTCTTTTCTCTTTTACAACATAGCAATTATTATACTACACAACACCTCACATCTCTCTTTAACTGCCCTGCCGATCATCTTATCTGACCACAGATAGACTTTGACTGGGCAGTCACGGCCGTGTGGACAACAACACAAGCGTGTTCGACAGACTTTACCCAGTGAGGGGGCACAGCCTGCCAGACACTGCTCGATCGTGTGGACGGGGCTTTAGCTGCCAATACAATGACTGGGTTCCACAGGAAGTAATTAATCCTTCGTCCAAAGTAAAATCTTAAAATAGATTTGCCTGCAAAGTTACATGATTGAAAGTTATATGTATGTATGTGCTGTATATTCTCAGGCACATACCCAATTGCTGGGGGTTGACGACTCGACTCATGGAGGCGATTCATTCGTTTCCACCACATGGGTATCAAGGCATCTGGCAAGAGATGGAGATAATTATTTCTTTCTTTAAGTAGATGTCAAGCATTTGGCATCTTAACTTTTATTCCAACACTGCCGAACTGTATCGCTATAATAAACTGTGATCAACGACCACAAATCCAGAAAAGGTGAATTGTTTTGTTTACCATAGAGCAGGGCCCGGGAGGGGGGGGGGGGGGATCTCAGCACCCGGCCTCATAGGGGGCCCTGGCATGACGTGTGTAATAATAACATTAATGACTTAATAGGTAGCTAATAAGCATGTACAATACTCTCTAAAAGGCTGGTTGAAACACTGATTAGTGAATAATATAACATATTAATTTAAATCAATTAATTAAATTATAATCTTCAATATTACATTGTTTTGTATCTTATCACGGTATCATGGGTCACTGGATGCAAATGGCACCTGGTAATTTGCTTCTGACACGAACGCGTGTCGTATGGAACTCAATGAACGCCCACGTGTATCAGTTGCAACCTGTCATTAGCGGTGGTATGGTACACCCTTACCCTCACCAACTCCTAGACTACCGACTACCGTCCTTGACACGGTTGACACCAAATCCTACAAGTAGGCTGCAAACCTAACGTTTAGTTAACCCTTTGTCTTAAGGAGGTCTTATTATATTCGTATGTAGGCAGCATAAGCAGGTACTATCAAATAACCTAAATATGTTTGGATATTGGATGTCGTCGTGTAGATACGATGATTCAAAATTAAATATGTGTTGACTTCCCTTTGATTTCTAAAAAAAAAAAAAAAATCCAATGAAAATGTCTGTAAAAAAAAATAAAAAATAAAATAATCAGTCGTAATAGTTCACTGAGATTAGATTAGACATCCGTAGTAGAAATTGCATTGGCTCAACAAATTTACGAATTATTTGTAATGTTTGTCAACTTAGGCCTATTCAGAATATAATCTATTTTTGAGTCTCAACTCTCAATTACCCAAAGTATCACAACTTAAGCCTTTCTGCATTGTTTCCTGGCTAACATCAGACACAATTGATCAGTTTAAGAAGGTTCACATTCATTGGGAGTTGATGGATAAATGAATAAATAGAGAAAGGAAAGACCGCTCGAACCCTTTGATTCATAAAGGTCCTTTGTAAGCTGAACACTAACGTCTGGTGTTATCCACAATATTAGGAATGGAGTGTTGGTAATGAATGGGTTAATAATCGAATCATTTGGAATTTGCTACTAAATCTGATCAGTATATTTTTCGTATAAGCAGTCGTATCCAATCAAGTTAGGAAGAATAAAGTAATTATTTTGTTTTCGAATTAATATATATAATGTTTTATATAAATAGGTTAAATTATATTAGATATGTGTTCTATGATATCATGGAATGTGTTGTTACAGTTAAACTAAGTGCTAGTTTAGCTGTTATAATTTTAATGTGTCCCACCTGTACTGAGTTTGGAACAGTGTGCGAAAAACGGAATTTGAAGGTAAATGCGGGGAAGAGCAAGGTTATGGTCGTCGAAAGGGGTAAAGTCACAGAGTGTGAGGTTAAGTTGAACGGTCAGGCTATGGAGATCGTTAGCTCTTTTAAGTATCTGGGCAGTGTGTTGAGTAAAGATGTCCCATCATATGGATGAAGAAGTGCGGGAGAGGGTACAACAGGGGAAGAGGGTTGTAGGAATGCTGAAAGCAGTAACAAGAAATAGGGTGGTTAACATGGAAGTGAAGAAGTCCTTGCATGACAGTGTGGTAATCCCGACACTGTCTTATGGAAGCAAAGCATGGATGTTTGAGAAGAGACTCAGACCAAGAGTCAGAGGGGTGGAAATTAGTTACTTGAGAAGTGCGTGCGGAGTTACATGGAGGGATAGACAGACAAATGAGGAAGTAAGAAGGAGGTATGGTGTGGAGGTAGATGTGCTGGAAAGTGTGAAAAAGAACAACTTGAGATGGTTCGGCCATATGGAACGTATGGGAAGCGAGAAAATGACTAAGAAGGTGTACGAGAGCGAGGTGGAAGGACGGAGAGGGAGAGGTAGACCAAAAGAAAGGTGGAAGGATGGAGTGAGGAAGTATATGGATGAAGGCAGTGCTGGTTGGGAAAAGGGGCATCGACTGACTGGGGACAGTGGTGCATGGGGCGGTTCGTTCGTGGCCACCTCTTCGGGGATCACGGCATCAGGCAATAGATAGATAGATAGACCTGTACTGAGAAGTGAGAAAGCAACATTAAAACATAGCACTTGAATTTGTTTTTTATTGTGAATATATTTTAGTCTACTGTAGATATTTGTTTAAGACAAAAATACAGATCAAGTCCTATAATTTTTTATTTAGCTTGTGAATATTCATGTTTTTTGGTACTAAAGGCCGCGTCCCATACAGTACGTCAAGACACGACAACGGCCGATGTTAGCCGATTTAACAACTTTTGCCGAATCGACACGTTTGACACGAGGCTCGCCAGACAAGGACAGCCGCACGTCAGTCACACGTCAGTCACACGTCAGTCACACGTCACTCACGACACATTTACGTCTGCCACACGTCAACTCGTGACCCTATTACGATGTCAGTACGACAAACACGTCCGCGCAACACGTTCACAGTACGCTAAGTTGGATGTTGTTAGGATGTTAGCCGTCTGCCAGACGAGCAGCATATGTGCTGCGCAAGTGTGTCGCACGATACATACGTGTGTCACCCGACAGGGTCGACTCCTATGACAGAAGCACAACCAAGTACCCAACCCTATATAAAGGTCGGGGGCCGTAGACCCCCACACAGTCTACCCATAGGTGGGCACTAACGCGATAAAGTAACGCGATAATGTAACGCGTTAACGATTTCGGGTTAACGTTTATCGGATAAAAAAAATCCAGCTCTAACGAATTAACGGTAACGTCATACTTTTTGTTCCAAAATAGCGATAATCCGATAATCGTTAATTAACCCGCTGAGTGCCAGGGACGCATATATACGTCCTCGCCGAAAAAAAATTGTAGCAGCGAAACCACTTCACCTATGGCTTTCATATTTTTACCATATGTACCTTACCCTTTAGGCTACCCACCACAAAAATCCCAAATCCCTCCTCCCACCCACTCGCTGACTGTCGGTCCCGTCAGAAGGAAAAAAATTGAAAATCTGTGGCGGCGAAATGACTGCACCAATCGGTTCCATATTTGTGTGACAAGTTTCTTACCCTTCTGCCTTCCCCCCACCACACCCCCAACCGCCTCCCACCACCCACTTCTAGCGTATCCATACAAAGAAAAGGAAAAAAAGGAAAATCCGTGGTGGCGAAACTACCTCACCAATCGGCTTCATATGTGTAACACAAGTCAATTACCCTTCTACCTTCCCCCCACCAACCCCAAAACCTCCCTCCCACCCAAACATTCAGATACCATAAAAGTCTATGTAGTCTATAGTGTCTTTTCAGCTACTTTCGGGACCCATCGGGGACCTGATTTCTAGCGAGGGGAGTGTTTTTGTTTTACCATTATCCTTCCTTTCTCTCCCAACTTGATAGATTTAGCCAAAAAAAAAAAAAAAAAAAAAAAATCTGGCACTGGCAGAAGCACACCGTCAAAATTGGCTGGCACTCAGCGGGTTAATTGCCAAACAGGCAGAAATCCGCAGAATAGTCAATAAATAGGTAAACTAAAAGCCGAACCGAACCCTCGTAATGGCAGGTGGTTTTTTTTTCTAATAAAATAATGATAGCATTGCTGCATTTAAGAATTGGCATTTAAAATATGATAAATATCCATATCTTTGATAAATAACGATACAACGAAGTAACGATATCGTTATCGAAAGGATCGGATTGGTTGTCTGTTTTTAGTCGGGCGTTTGTCATGTCATGGTCGTGTCGAACATTTTGCCCGATTATTTCCAGATTATTGTACGTCAAAAACGATTGCTGCCCGTCCGAAAACCGATCGACATACGTCAGCAGCACGTCCAAAATTTAACGGTTTTTTTTCCCCGACCATAAAAAACAGTCGGCTGAAAAATAGTGCATACACTAATTATTGGCCGACTTCACGGACCTGTCAGCGGGCACCCCGTCCAGTTCCAGATCAACTCGAGTAGAGCCGATTGATTTACATGATGTTACTCGATCATGGACGATTTATCAAAAATTCAAATATTTTGAAAAGATCGGCTCTTGTCGGGTCTTTACGTACTGTATGGGACGCCCGCTTAAATGATACAGACCTTAACACTTTCTCTGGGGGCCTATTTCCGCCATATTAGGGCTCATTCAGTCACTCCTGATTGATTAGGCAAGTGGCTGAATGAAATTAAATGTATTCAGCCGAAAACTAGAAGACAATACCTTCAAAATTACACCAAACCGATCATCGTAGCTCGCGGGGTTCACCTGCAGTGCTACCATAGACATTCGGTTAAATTTAGCAATTCTCGCTAATGTCCTGCTACATTTGCCTTTAGCAGCACTCAAAGCCTTCAGTACCACGGCTGCTTGGCTGGGAGACGGACGTGTGGCCTGTCGCGCTCCTGCTTCCTTTCACTCGATTTTACAGACTTTTAGAGGCTTTAAAAACCTGTAAATTGCTGTAAATTGCCATGGCGTTCAGGAACGTCTCCCACAGGGAAAGGGTTAAAAAGGTGCGGAGAGTAGTTAAACTTTCATTCCTTTAGATAGGTTTATTATTTGTCTCTGCTTATTCCAATCCCCATACAGTAAGTAAGTTAGGATAATAGCCTGTTATCTTTATTTTCATTGACATATAAATATTGATATAATTATGTTTAACTAGGTACAAATAAAATCAATGAGAAGTTCTTCAATTTCTGAATGTCCCATCTTTGAAAAAATATGGTTTCAGATTGACTCTTTTAAGTTGTAAAATTAAAAACAGTTCTCGGTGGAGGGGGGGGGGGGGCTCACAGTGACCCCCCAAGCCCCCCAGCTCAATAGGATCGCTGCGCTTGCCTATGGAGTATAAGGCCCCAGAATCACTCACAGTACCAGGGCCCAATGCTGTCTCTACCTGTCCCTGCCACGGAATGTACTTAATTTGCATTCATATTTTTCACTCCTAACATAAAAATAATATGTGTCTTATAAACAAATTATTAAAGCACGGTCGCACGAGCGAGGTACTTGGAGAAAAAGAGAGTAGTGAAGAGAGTAGTTAAGGAAAGTAAGGGAAGAGTAGATAAGGAATTTGGAAGGAATCTGAGTGTAAAATGAAGGGAGTGTAAGAAACTGTACTGGAAAGAAGTCAAGAAAGTTAGGGAAAGTAGCAAGGGCAACAGTAAGGGTGTGAAAGATATGAATGGGTAAGTGCTAGCCGAGAAGCAAGAGAGAGTCGAAAGATGGAGGGAGTACTTCAACGAATTGTTGAATGTAAGATATGAAGCGCCAGCAAACATAGTTGGATGGGGTATGGGAGGGAGATTCAGATTCAGATTCAGATTATTTTATTTCCATTACATATACAATGGCTGTTCATACAATAGTATCATCTTAAACAAATTACATAATACATAGACACTTAGACTATCTCCCCGGAATGAACCGCAGGATCATTGTGATACTAACCATTCCCTGTGCTCCTAGAGATTCAGATTTAGATTCAGATTATTTTCTTTTGTTAAATATACAATGGCTGTTCATACAATAAATTTATTTTAAACAAATTACATAATGCATAATACATAATACATTAACAGTGTCGTTAAGAGTTTACAGATAAATAACTCTTACCAGAAATACGTTAAACGAATATATAATAGAATCAAAATAAATTAAATATATATAGAACGTGATCAGTTCTCACACACTGTATGATCTTCTAAAATGTGTGAGAAAGAGAGAGAGAGAGAGAGAGAGAGAGAGAGAGAGAGAGAGAGAGAGAGAGAGAGAGAGAGAGAGAGAGATAAAGTGAAAGATAGTGAGCGTTAGTGATATAAAACTCTGTAGTCTTAGGTTTATTATAGAATGCATTTAGAAACTACCATTACAGTGAGAGGAGGAGTGAGAGTGAGTATTTGGTCGAGGAGGTAAAGGGGTGTGACGACTGGGAAAGGTTGGGCTGTGAGTGAAAGTGAAAGTCGGGAGAGAGAGAGAGAGAGTTAAGAGTTTACAGATAAATTACTCCTACCAGAAATACGTTAAACATATATAAAATAGAATAGAAATTAGAAATAGATTAAAAATATATAGAACGTGATCACTTCTCACTCTATATGATCTTCTAAAATGTGCCTCTTTAGTCTGCCCTTGAATACTGGCACGCTATTTGTGTCTTTGACTATGTTGGGCAGGGCGTTCCATACCGTAGGCCCCAATACTTGCAGAAAACTTGCCCATAGTCGGTTCTAGCTCTAGGAACATACAAATCATTCTGCTGCCGTGTGGTGCTGATAGAGATATCGTTTATGGTAGAGAATTGCGAAAACCAGTTAGGATATATATTATGTCGTAGAAGTAAGGGAGGAAGAGGTGGGGATCAGGAGGTCAGAAGTGTGTGATGCCATGAAAAGAGTGAAGTTGGGGAAAGCACCAGGAATAGATGGAGTGTGTGGGGAAATGCTGAGGTATGGTGGTGAGATAGTGATCGAATGGCTATGGAAAATGTGCAAACTAGCATGGGAGAAGGGGAGTGCACCTGATGACTGGAAGACAGGCACAATAGTCCCCCTATATAAGGGTAAAGGGGAAAGAGGAGTGTGTGGTAACCACCGAGGAATATTTCTTCTAAGCGTAGTAGGGAAGGTGGACAGTAAGGTAGTGATTGAGAGAGTGAGAGCGAGAATGGAGAAATAGATAGGTGACGAGCAGGGCGATTTTAGAAAGGGAAGAGGATATGTAGATCAGATTTTTACCCTGAAATGTGTTGTGGAGAAATATCTGTAGAACAACAAAAGCTGTATGTTGCCTTTATGGACTTGGAGAAGGCCTATGATGAGTGGATAGAGAAGGTTTGTGGAAAGTACTTAGAATAAACGGAGTAGATGGTAAGTTGCTGAAAGCAGTGTAGAGCATAGTATGAGGGTGCAAAGGCGGCAGTACGTGTGGAGAATGAGCAGAGTGAGTTCTTTAATCTGAATGCTGTGTTGAAACGGGTGTGTGATGTCCCTGTGGTTGTTTACTGTATATATGGATAGAGTCATGAAAGAAATACAAGGAAGAGAAGTGGGTATTGGTGTATCACTGATAAGGGAGGGAAATGAGTGGAAGCTACCTATACTGCTGTTTGCTAATGATACAGTTCTGATGAGCGATAATGAATGGGAGTTGCAGGGTCTGGTAAATATGTTTGGAACAGTGTACGAAAAACGGAATCTGGAGGTAAATGCGGAGCAAGGTTATGGTCTTCGAAAGGGGTGAACCCACAGAGTGTGAGGTGAAGTTGAACGGTCAGGCTATGGAGATTGTCAGCTCATTTAAGTATTTGGGCAGTGTGCTGAGTAAAGATGGGACTATGTATGAAGAAGTGCAGGAGAGGGTGCAACAGGGGAAGAGGGTTGCAGGAACGCTGAATGCAGTAACAAGAAATAGGATGTCAGTATGGAAGTGAAGAAGTCCTTACATGACAGTGTGGTAATCCCGACACTGAATTACAGAAGCGAAACATGGACGTTGGTGGAGAAACTCAGACCATGAGTGAAACGGGTGGAAATTAGTTACTTGAGTGATGCATGCGGAGTTACATGGAGGGATAGACAAACGAATGAGGAAGTAAGAAGGAGCTATGGTGTGGAGGTAGATGTGATGGAAAGTATGAAAAGGAACACCTTGAGATAGTTCGGCCATATGGAACGTATGGGAACCGAGAGAATGACTAAGAGGGTGTACAAGAGCGAGGTCGAAGGACAGAGAGGAAGAAGTAGACCGAGAGAGAGGTGGAAGGATAGAGTGAAGAAGTATATGGATGAAGGCAGTGCTGGTTGGGAGGAGGGGTGTTGACTGACTGGGGAGAGAGGTGCATGGGGGCGTTTCTTTCGAGGCCACCCCTTTAGAGATCACAGCGTCAAGCAATAGATAGATAGATAGATATAAATATTGATATAATTATGTTTAACTAGGCAAATATATAATCAATGAGGAGTTCTTCAGTTTCAGAATGTCCCATCTTTGAAAAAATATGGTTTCAGATTGACTCTTTTAAGTGGTAAAATTAATAACAATTCTCTGGGGAGGAGGGTGGGGGGCACAGTGACCCCGCGAACCCCCCAGCTGGAGTATTAAGGCCCCAGAATCACTCCCAGTTCCAGGGCCCAATGTTGTCTCTACCTTGCCTTGCCATGGAATGTACTTAATTTGCATTCATATTTTTTACTCATAACATACAAATAATATGTGTCCTATATAAAATTTATTAAAGCACTGTCGCACTGAATTTGCTAGAGATACACATTATTTGAATAGGCAGGAAAAAGTTGGGTAAAGTTTGCCTATACATCCAAAAGTTGGACCGCGCACCCAAAAGTTAGCCGGCACAACCCAAAGTTGCCCCACATACCCAATTCTTTGCCACACACACCATAAAGTTCTCCCGTGCACCGAAGGCTTGCCTGCACGCCCAAACGTTCACCTATACAACCAATAGGTCATTCACGCGGCCCAAAGTTCACTGGCACGGGTCAAATTTCACCTGCGCACCCAAGATTTACCTTGTGCACCTTAAAGTTCACTTGCGCACTCAAATGTTTGCTTCTTTACCTAAAACTTCACTCACCCATGCCCAAAGCACACCTGTGCAACCCTAATGTTCATTCTCATGCCCAAAAGCTAGCCTGCACACCCAAAAGTTTGCCTGTATGCTCAAAAGTTTGCTTGAGGGCCTAACGCTCGCCCATGCAGCCCAATAGTTTGCCTGAATGTCTGTATGTTAAAAACTTTCCCTACTTACCTTAAAGCCTGCCCAACCACCCGTATGTTTGACCGCTCACCCAAAGTTTGTTTGTGTACCAGAGAGTTCGGTCATGTATGATATTTGCCAACCTGACCCAAAAGTTCGCCTGTTCACAGAATCGTTTGCCTGTGCGACTAATATTTTGGTCGCATGCCTGTGCAGCCAAAGGTTCCCCACACAACCCAAAAGTTCACCTGTGCATCCAAAGGTCACCTGTGCACATAAGAGTTCGCTAGTGCACCCAATGTTTTTTTCGCCCAGCTCAAAAAATGACTAGTGTAGCCAAAAGTTCAGTCGCATAGCTGCGTGACCCAGACCTGGCTTTCATGTCCCAAAAGTTCATGTGCTGGGTAATAAAGCTTGGCTGCAAGTCCAAATGTTTGCCCACATGATTTAAAGTTTACCCACACACCTGCTAGGCTCAAAATTCACTTGTGCAGCCCTAATGTTCACCTGCACCTCCAATAGTTTACCTGCGCACCCAAACGTTTGCCCGCACACCCAAAACTTCACTTGTGTCTCCAAGGGTTTACCCGCACACCCAAAAGTATGGCTGCTTTGGCATACGTTCAATCGTTTGCCCCAAAGTACAGTTGTAGGGCTACATGTCTCAAAGTTCACCTGCCCAGCCCTATAAGGATCATGTAAACCCTCACAGTGATATACAGTACATGTAATATTTTTATACAGAACGCTCGCCTGTAATATTGACAAAAATTGGCTCATAATATGGGGGAGAGGGGGTGCCAAAGGTCTCAATCAATAAGTAGCGTCTTTCCCTTAACTTTTCGGCTCATATAGAAATTTGCTAGGAATCACAGTCAGGTTATTGACATAGAGTGATTAGAAGTCAAACGGAAAATGGCCCCTTTTTGGAGTTAGGGGAAAGCTCAATGAAATTAGGTTTGACTTGAGCCTAAGCAAATATATATATCTTCCTTGATAAAGTGTGATGTTAATTAGTTGAAGTATTACGGCGTAGGGATGTGGCGACCCCACCGCCCGTCACTTTGTGGCGCAGATATCCCCTGGAGGTTGGGACTGGGAATCCCACCTCCAGAATTGCTAGGAGGAGGCTGTAGACTCCAGCCATACAGGGCAGTACTCCCAGAGAGTGCTAGGTTGTTGATAAGGACAGCTGGAACTCCTGTTTCATCACCTGGCTTCCCTGGCTGATCCTTTTTGTGCCTCAACAACACTGAGGGCAGCCCCAGCCTGCCCTTCAAAACACCTTCTCCTCTTACCCATACATTATACTACTAACACCCTACATACTACACTAATCCCCCCCCCCCCCTCCCGCCTCCAAAAAAATAAACAAGGACGCAATTACGACCCACCTCGGAGTGCGGGAAATTGGTCTGTCCCCTGGAAATGACTCACCAAAATGCTCTGGACCACCACCTTCTACTCTTATTATTCATTTATCCATTATTCGTGGCCTTTCCTCGAACTTCCACTCTGTGAAACACCACCTCTCCTCTGCCAACACTGATCTACTCTTTCTCACTGAAACACAGTTGTCTGGGACTACTGACAGCAAACCCTTCTCTGTATCCTCCTGCTATTTCTATCTTCAGTTTCAAGCCAAAGGCGGATGTTCCGTATACGTTCATAAAATCTTGCTTTCTCTCGTGTTCCCAACTTTGATTCTTCTGAATTCTCAACTCTCTGGCTAAAGCTTTCTTGTCACTCTCAAACTAAATATTTATGCGCTGTTTATCTCTTCCCTAAATCTACCGACTGTCCAAAATTCTTTGACTACCGAACTTCAAAAATGTAACACATTCTCTCGTTTTGCAGAAATCTCCATACAAGGAGATTTCAACGTTCACCACCGTCAATGGCTCTCCTTTCCACTGACCAACCTGGTGAACAAGCCTACATCGTTTCTATCCTAAATGACCTAGAGCAGTTAGTCCAGCAACCCACCCATATCCCAGATCGCCTCGAAGATCGGCCCAAATTTTTTTACTTATTTCTAACCTCTAACCCTTCTGCTTATACTGCAAATCTTTTCTCTCCTTTGGGCTCCTCCGAACATAAACTTATCTCTGTTACCTGTCCTATCTCTCTGGTATGGCCACCCGATCCTCTCAGCTGGCGGCGCTTGTGGCACTTTGGCGCTGCCAACTGGGAGGCTCTTCAGCAGTACTTCTTTGATTTCCAATGGAATGACTTTTGCTTCCGTGGCCGGGGACCCTCGGAGAGTGCTGGACGCATTACCGAGGTAATCCTCTCGAGCATGGAAGCATACATTCCGTTTTCTTTCTTTTAGACAACTAATGCAAAAACATCTTGGTTTACTCACGCTTGTTGTACTGCTGTCCGTAATAAAGAGGAAGAATTCAAGAATCTCATACTTTCTATGTTTCTGCCTGGAATCAAGCCAAATCTGTTCTTCGACTCGCTAAACATTCCTTCATCAATAATAAATGTACTGAATTATCCAGCTCTAACTCTTCCCAAGATTTCTGGCATCTAGTCAAAGACCTCTCCAACAATTTTTCTTCTTTGTCTTTCCATCCTCTTTTCCGCTCTGACGGCACCACAGTCACTTATTCTTCTGACAAAGCTGAACTCTTCACTACAACTTTCGCTAAAAACCCAATTTTGGATGATTCCGGTGCTGTTCCTCCCTCTCCACCCCCTTCTCTCCTACTTATTCCTAATATCATAATCGCTTCTAAGGATGTACTTTCCACCCTCTGTGGGCTAAATACTAAGAAGGCGTATGGACCGGATGGTGTTCCTCCTGTTGTACTCAAAAACTGTGCTTCCGTGTTGACTCCCTGCCTAGGCACACTCTTCTGTCTGTGTCTCTCCTCTAACGTCTTCCCTTCTTGCTGAAATTTCGCTCTCATTCAACTTGTCCCAAAGAAGGGTAACCACTCTCAACCCTCCAAATATCGTCTAATTACTCTCATTTCTTGCATCTCTAAAGTTTTTGAAACTATTCTTACCTCAACATTTCTTAAGCATTTATCTTCGCATAACCTGCTCTCAGACAGCCAGTATGGTTTTCTTAAACCGTTCAGTACCGGCGACGGCAGAGAGCAGTCAGTAGATAAATCTCTCCCCAGTCCCAGCGACGGCTGCCAGCCGTCAGTAATATACGATCTTTTTAACTGCCAGGCAGTACCTGGTACCACAACGTTTGAGCACTGCTCTAAGACCTTGGCAACACTTCTCAGCTTATATCCAAGCCCCCACATGCTGGGAGAGGCAGTATTCCTCCATCTTTGAGGTGGGAGGTTGTTATATCTTGCCTTTAATACCATTTTGGCCACATTGCTTGGGACTAGGGGGTACATTTATGCTAGTACCCTATGGTACAGTAGGGGAAAAGGGCCGCTCTACTGGTGGTCATCTTTCTTATCTTTCTAAATCTTGGTCATCCTCCATTCGGGACTTCGGTGAGAATTTTTCTGTTGCGCTAGACATATCGAAAGCCTTCAATAGAGTCTGGCACAAATTCCTTATTTCCAAACTACCCTCCTACGGTTTCTATCCCTCCATCTGTCCCTTTGTCTCTAATTTCCTTTCCGGCTGTTCCATAGCTGCAGTTGTGGACGGCCACCGTTCACTTCCTCAACCTATCAACTCCGGTGTTCCTCAGGTTTTTTTTATATCTCCAATTCTCTTCCTGTTATTCATTAACGACCTTCTCAACTGCACCTCCAGCTCCATTCACTCATATGGTGATAATTCTACATTACAATATTCAACTAGCCTCCCTCAAAACCATGAACAGCAGGAATAACTCACGTAAGGAGGCTATAAAACACCTATCTTCTGATCTCTCTACTATCTCTAACTGGGGCAGAGAAAACCTTGTTACTTTGAATGCTGCCGAAACTCAATTTCTCCATATGTCTACTCCTCGCACCATTACAGAAAACTATCACCTACTCTTCAACAACATACAAATTAACCCTTCATCTTTCTTAATATTCTTGGTGTCTCTTTTTCTTCTGATCTCTCTTGGAGAGATCATATTGCCACTCTTGCTAAAACAGCTTCCCAGAAGCTGGGTGTACTTAACTGACTCCGGGGGTTCTTTACCCCTGCACAGGACTTCTTGACAAAGTGGAAAGGAAGGCCTTCCGTCTCATTAATTCATGTCCACTCACCAATTCTCCGCAATCTCTCTCTCTCCGTCGCAATGTTGCATCTCTCTCACAATTTTACCGCTAACAATGGTCAGCGTTACTCGGAGCTCTCTCAGTGTATACCACCCCCTCTTCGTAGACCTCGATGCACCCGTCTTGCAACACAATCCCACCCCTACTCTGTTCAGCTCTCCAACCCAAGAGTGAAATGTTATCCTCAATCATTCCTTTATTAAACAGCTGAGCTCTGGAGCTCTCTCTCAGAATCAGTCTTTTTCTTTCCTATGACTTAACCCGGGAGCTGCGGGGAGACTCATAAGAGTTCCCCCGGCGCACTGCGGGGAGACTCTTATGAGTGAGTGAAAAAAAAATCAACTTTTGACATCGAAAACAATTTTTTTTTTTATTTTTTTTTTTATTTTTTTTTATTTTTTTGGCCCCTGGGCCATGCAAAATCTCAGTCCTCTACCTCCCCTCCTTCCCCACTTTCCTCCTCTCCTTCAGTTATCACCTATTTTCACTGTTATTCCCTTATTCTGAGGTATATTTTTGTGCTAACATTAGCGAGTTGCAAGCAGGGTGTTGTCATCACTGATGGCAAGCGAGTGCAAGAGAGAGAGAGAGAGTATCGATCGACTGTGTCTCAGTGGCCTTGGGGGAAATTGGCGGGAAAGCAGATTGCCTCACCCATACATTATACAACTCGCGGGCTATATCTCCGATTTTGACCATCCAAACGCTGTTTTCACTCGTTTTATTGTTGTTTCGGGTTAATACCTTTATAATCAACCCATAATAGGCGCATATGGATAAGTATTAATGCTATTAATGGCACAATGAATATTTTAGTGACGAAAACACCTCAAATACGTCAGCACAGGGGGACGTTTCCAATTACCCCCATGCGCACTTCAGAGGTTAAAGTGCTTCAAACTCTGTGTGTCCATGCATTTTGGCTTGAATATCCATTGATTTTGGCCCTCCCTCAACAAAGCCACAAAGCACACTGATCTGAGTGTGTGTGGCAAGCTTTGCACCTCCTGGAAGTGTCTGGCAACAAGCAGGGAGGGTTGGTGCAACCTACTCGGCCAGTACTACCACAACATATATGTACGTTTCCGACAGTATAGGCCTTTATAACATAGGACGTATATGTACGTCAGCCGCTGGAAAAGGGTTAATGATGTATATTTGTGTCTACTTATTTCTTCACCATTGCATCGGGAGTCACTATGGTAAATACAATTATTAGGGATGAGACCATTAAGGGGAATTGGTTAATTTCCAAGTATTTTTAACCCTCATTAATTCCATAGAAGCAATATTTTTTGGATGTGTACACCTCTTACTTTTGTCCGTTACTGTATTCTCCATACGCTCCCTCATAAGAAAGTTACATATATACTTCGTAGTATTATTGCATTTCTTTCCCTATCATAATTCTCAAATATTAAATCTATTCAACTCTCAAAGCTACATTATTGTGGCCAAACCTCACATTCTCTGTTCTATTCAAGCGTTCCCATCAACCCTGTATAGTGCCACAGTTCCATAAATCCAGCTCAATGCTGACATTACCCAACAGAGCTGCCTAGTGTGCAAATATCGCCATGAAATTACCGGGCTGGGACGTGCTACTGATCTGCTAGCACGCAGAGGCTGGACATATGTGTACAGTTTATTACTTTTGTCGAAATGTAAGTCAGTCTCCGATATTCCGTTAATTCATATGTAATATCTTAACTTTATCCAAAACTTTCTCCCATTTACAGATATATATACCTAACGTTATCATTATTAGGTTATATGTAGGCATATAATTTACAGAGCTAACAACAGCCTACTGAAGTAAAACCTCTTCTTTGCACATTATGAGCTACGAGATTACATTAAAATTTGTATTTGGAAAATCGGTCACTAATCAGTAACACTAAATTTCATAAATGTATCATTAGATTACTCCTCAAATTATTTTCGGTTCAGCACATAATTCATTTATCATAATATGTATAACTAACTCCTATCTACATCCTGCTTAGCTTCCGTTTCATTCTTCCCCATGTAACTACTATTTTAGTTAATATGTCATTCTATATAATACATAGGCAAGGTTAGCATTACCGATTTATAAACGACCGCTTAAATATAATGTTTTATTTTTCTCATATCTTCGATCTTAGTTTTATTTTGTTTTACCTTTAAATTGTCATAAGAATTATCTTCGAAGCTCGAACCACCTTTAACAAATTTTAACATATAAGGGGTATATAGTTTATCAAGATAAATGTCTATTTATAACTAGAGAGAAACTATGGTTAGAATTTAAGTATGCAATTTGATATTTGCACATGGTATTACATATCGTGTTCAGTTAATTACACTTATATTTCATCAATCATGATTACGTATGATAATCCCTACTTTATGTCAAATTCATCCCAAGAAGAAGTTGTTAAATACATTAATTTACATACAAAAAAAAAAAATGTGTCCCTAAAATGACGTGAGGGCGAAAACAGAACATGTTACATTATACAACCTGATGATCAGTGGAGTGATTACGGGACGTTGACGAGTCCCCGACCAGTGCTGGCTTGATAATGTATCAACACACGCTACACCACCCAGGCACGAGCAATTATATGGACAACAGGGGAGAAATTATCGGGACAACTTGTATGCTTTTTTATTTTGAAATGTATCAGGATTAGTTATAAGACTTCCAGTATTATTTGCTATTATATTTTGGACAATATAATTGTCTAGATGCGTCTGTGTTGAGGTGAAAGGGTTTGGTGTAGACCGGAAATGCGATGGCGGGGGATATGGTTTGAGCTAATTTTAGAATATCCAATGCCTATTGGAGCTCGTTGGCCCATTCAATTTTCTTTTGAAATGCAGTAATCCATGCAGATTCTAAGGGGTACATCCTGTTATTTTTTCCCAATAACAACTGACGATGACCAAAGACCTTGTTGATGCTGTGCTGATACTTGCATCAATCATTTATGCAGTTGTCCTGATTCCTCTCTTCTGTCTCATGGGTTCTTCATGCAGACGGGTAAGGATAGTGGAGGACATTAAGTGTGGCTTTTCTGGGTTGCCGTTTGGGTCGATCCAATCTCAATGCTACTTTTGATGAATGTATCTTATTACTGCAACATAAGAGATTGCATTGAATTGTTCTTGTACTTTTGGGAGTTTTGTTTGTTGAGGTTGGTCTATGATTTTGGTGTCAAATCTCAAAGTCCCCGATGTTGAAGTCCTTTGGAAGAGAGACAGGGTGCACCATAGTCTTCACCATCAGGATTTTATTGTGCATGGGGTGAGCGGCATTAAAACGTATTTAGTGATCGGTGTGTTGTTTGTAAGACTGAACACAAGGGGCTACTCAGTTGATTATTGTTGTAGATCTATCCACTGTTGATGATGAGGCGGAATGGTTGTGCTCCTCTGGATGATGGCTTGTGCGATTATGTAAGGTTCGGTGCCATTTCTCCTATTTCTGTTATTGTATTGGTAGGGTTATTGAAGCTTAGGTTCCATTGCTCACACTTTCCAATAACGTTGAAAATCTGCAGCAATTTGAATCCTAAGTAGCTGTCAATATGAATGACCATCGTCTTGAACTTGTCAAACAAATGTAAATGTTGATCGTTGAATCATCCACCATTCATAGGTGGAGACTGGAAAATTGGATAGGCCTGACAGTTGCTTGGTAACTGTGCATGAGACAGGAAATGGAAGTACCAGTGTCAAGCAGTAATCTTGGGAACATACTTTGAACTTGTAACTTCTTGTAGATTGGCATCTCTCTCAAGTGTGATGTTTAGTCTCCAGCTGTGCCACAGATCTCTTGTGATGGCGCCCACGACATTCTCTACTTTCAGAGTGTGGGAAGCAGCGGTTCTAAGGGTGACACCGGCTTTGGAGTTGAAGGCGGTGTCATCAAAGAATGGAAGCTGATGTCCAAAGCTGGTGGTAAAAGATGGTGTTGTGGGTCTATCATTCAGGGTTGCTTCGGGTGTGTTTATGTGTCTGTCTTTTATTTCAGGTGCTCACAGTGATGGGATAGTATCACCAATATACTGCATGTTGCTAAAACACAAATTATGTTTTCAGCAATATAATTAATATTGCCATTGCTGATACACTGCAATATATTGAACGTTGATGGTACACAGATTAGGCGTGCGAGCAAATGACCAGATGTTGTTGATGAAATAGAGTAAGTAGTTTACTAGCAATATTAGTCTGGGAGCTAACAATAATTTGTATTACATCTCGAGTACAAAAGGTTTGAGTGCTGGAATTCATTGACAGTCTATTGGAGATCCCCAATCGGTGATTCTTTAGTTTTCCAATTGGTGCATTTGGTAGGAGGCGCTGTTTAAAGTACTCCCCAAAATCAGTTAAAATTACATTTGTGACTATATCAACTAAACTGGCGAATTTGGTGCAAAACCCATTTAAGAACGACCTAAATAGGGTGCCATGCTCAACACATTTAAAGCATTTCTCAAGTTCATTAATGACATTTGGTGGATGAATTAATTTATTCATGAATTAATCAATTTGTGTGGTAACAGAACCTAACAATCTTTTACTTAAGGTCATGATCTACTGAAAACAAACTTTTTCAATGCAATACTATATAATATATACGATCCACACCTACTTTTGACATCCATATCCATATCTTGCTGTATTAATAATATCACTATAAAGGTACCGGTATCTTAAAATCCACAAGAGAAACCGTTAAAATGCTGATGAGTCATACATATAGATACAAGTTCTATTATTGTGTGACTTATGTCTACAATGTGAGTTCACTAGTACTATAGTCTGTTCATTCTAGGTTGGGCAGAAATCGTAACCCTTAACCTCTCATAACTAAAACCAAATAGGAAGACTTGGCTAAGGAATATGTGTATAAATTGACAGCTCATTTGCTCTAACCCTTTTTCAATTACATAGGTTATAAGAATTACGATTTATGCCCAACCTAGAATTAACGGACTATAGTATAAGTAAATGAATACCGGTGCCGGTAATTATAATGATATGACTTCCGCCTGAATAACAATATCTGTTGCACGATTCTAGTCATGCTGATCCGAACTGTCATCTTCATCTGAGGATGCAATTTCCAGGTTATCCGGTGTGTAATGGAGGATTAATTTTAAGAATCTAGCGAGGCCAGTCCTAGTGATCTTTGCCCCATTCATTGCCCTTTCCTCTCACTAAAACTTTAGGCTGTCCATAATGGAGTTGGGTCTAGGTACACATGATTAGATTCAGAGGTGGGCGCGCTGCGGTGGGACCGGTAATGCGGCAGCGCTCCGCGCTCATCAGACATAAGGTAATGCGGCAGCGCTCACGCGCTCCTTTTGTCAGCAAACCCAATGCGCTTCCCGCTCCGCGCTCCTGCGCTCCGCGCTCCCAAAAATAGGTATATCAAAAACAAAACAAACAAAACAGCTTCTAGAAGTTATTTAATTATTTACCTTTGTCCTTCACTTTGTCCTTTGTCTTTCACTTCACTAAATTCCAAGAATTCAAAACATAAAAAAAAACTCAAGTCATGGTGTCTTTCTGAAGTTTAACTGTTTAAGTTTCTCACTTTCTCAGTTTCAGTTATTCTTTATGTCATATCAATGAATCAAATGTCAGTGATATGATATGATTGATATCATTGCAAATGTCAATGATATGATATGATTGATATCATTGTGTGTTTGTGACATTGTGACTGTCCATTGATATCTATGATATGACATAAAGAATTACAGAAACTGTCCAAACTGAGAAACTAGGTCCGAAACTGCCAGGTCCGACGGTATATAATTTATAATAATTATATAAATATATACGGCCGGGACTAGGGTCTTGTCAGATATCAGTTGTCACGCCCAGTGCCAGGTCCGTATATAAATATATACTGACTCGCCGAAAAAAAATCGTAGCAGCGAAACGACTGCACCTATGGCTTTCATATTTTTAGTTTTTTACCACATGTACCTTACCCTTCTGCATACCCACCACGGCACCACCACTACCCCAAACCCCTCCTCCCACCCACTCGCTGACTATCGGTCGCCTCACAAGGAAAAAAAAAAAGAAAATCTGTGGCGGCGAAACGATTGCACCAATCGGTTCCATATTTGTGTGACAAGTGCCTTACCCTTATGCCTTACCTCCACCACACCCCCAACTGCCACCCAAAACCCACTTCCAGCGTATCTGTACGAAGAAAAGGAAAACAAATAAAATCTGTGGTGGCGAAACTACCTCACCAATCGGCTTCATATTTGTAACACGAGTCAATTACGCTTCTACCTTCCCCCCACCATCCCCCAAACCACCCTCCCACCCATACATTCAAGTAATATTCCGATAGTATCGATACCATAAAATGATAAAAGTCTCTGAAGTCTATAGTGTCTTTTGACTATCAGACAGTCAGACAGGCTCGGGCTATACCACTGCCGACTTACCCTTAGGCCCCTTCGTAAGCCATAACTTGCCCGTAAGGTTTACTTTGCGTTAGCAAAAGCCAAACAAAAATAAATAACAAGTTAACAACTGTAACACTGTCAGTCTGTCACTATCATAGTATCACTGTATCACAGTTCACTAACACCGTGAGTAACACCGTACGAACGGTACGATGACTGTACACGATAATGACGTTCTTGTACCTGTTGTTGACAGGAAAAATCGCCTCCGGAGTGCCAGAAAGGAGCGCAAATTTCTAGCTGCGCTCCCCGCCTGCACTCCGATTTCAGAATTTTTCCGCTCCTCGCTCCGCGCTCCTCTATATTGGTAATGCGCACCGGAGCGCAGAGCGCAGAGTGCCAAATGGCGCGCACCTGCCCACCTCTGATTAGATTGATATCCAATATTCGAAAATGGATATTAATCTTGATCGTGTACATAGCCTTTAACTGTGTTGGTGGTGTAATGGTTTAGAAGCTTTTGTTCTGGGTGTGGTGTCCTGAGTTCGAATCCCGGGAGGACCATATACCTTCATTAATTTATTCATGTGAATTGGGGTTTGTAATGGCGGATTAATGTTAAGAACGGGATGTTCCTTAATTACTTAAGAAAGACTCTGAGTTTATACGGGGAGTTGAACAAGAGGAAGTTTTTACTAAGCTGAAAGCCAACTTGACGTCTAGACCGACCCTTGCCTTCTCAGATTTTAAGAAGACGTTCTTTAGTAATTCTGATGCGTCATATACAGGTTTAGAGGCAGTTCTTATGCAGTATGACAATAGGGATCTCTTACGGCCATTAGGATTCGCTAGTCGTTCATTAACCCGTTGGCTGCGAGGAACGTTCTGGCAATTTATAGCAATTTACAGGCTCTTAACACCCTAAGAGCGGGTGGTAATGTATTTTACACCGAGCCGCCCAGCAGGGATAATCCCGAAATATTCGCTCATTTTCACTCGCCCTAGCGCCATAACTATGGCTCAAATGCGAACGAAACTGTCATTTTTGGAACGAGCAACTCTTCGTCTCCCCATAGAAGTCTAGTCAGGATGTTAGAGCAAGTGTGTAGGGAGGGAGGAAGTGAGGAAGAGGGTGTACTTTTTGGTCAATTTCCCACGCCCCTTCGGATGTGTTCGCCTAGCCCTGACTTGGGCCTCCCGCACGCGTCGACTATTCCTTCGGTTATCAGTGTTATTTTTCTCTTATTTCTCCTTATTTCTGTATTCTCTCTCTCTCTCTCTCTCTTTCTCTCACTCCTCCCGTCTGTCTGTCTCTCTCAAACTCTCTCTCTCTCGCTCTCCCTCTCGCACGCTCTCTCTCTCTCTCTCTCTCTTCCTCACCCGTATATGTAATTCTCTGTATTTTCCCTTATCCCTCTATTCTCTTTATATGCTTGTAATATTTCTGTATTATATCTTTTTCCCTCTCTTTCTTCACTTCAGTTTCTGTATTCTCTCTCTCTCTCTCTCTCTTCCTCACCCGTATATGTAATTCTCTTTATTTTCTCTTATCCCATTATTATCTTCATTTGCTTGTATATTTCTGTATTATATCTTTTTCCATCTCTTTCTTCACTTCAGTTTCTGTATTCTCTCTCTCTCTCTCTCTCTCTCTCTCTCTCTCTCTCTCTCTCTCTCTCTCTCTCTCTCTCGCTTGCTGGCCTTATTTGCAGGAAATATTTTTTTGTTTGCAAGGTGATACATAAATAAACATAATGTTATTTCAACACGTTTCCAAATCACCCAAGGGGTAGTGTTATCGACTCATTTTATAAATAAACATAATATTATTTCAACACGTTTCCAAATCACCCAAGGGTTAATGTTATCGACTCATTTTGTTTATTGTGGTGTTCCCAGGAGGTGTAATCCATTTTTTTTTTTTTTTTTTTTTAATGTGATTGAGGTAGGTAAAAGGCAGAACTGCCTATAGTGAGTGTATGATTGTGATTGATGTAGACAAAAGGCAGAACTGCCTATAGCGAGTGTATGAATGTGATTGAGGTAGACAAAAGGCAGAACTGCCTATAGCGAGTGTATGCATGCATGTATGAATGAATGACATGGATGTATGAGGTGGACCAAGAACCAGATGGATGGATGAGATTCGAAACTTATGGATGTAATGTTGCTGATGATGATGAATGCACTTGTGTTTGGGTAGTGTGCTTATTCCACCATATGAATGATTGAATGACATGAATTCCTGAGGTACTTTGAAATAGATGAATGAATGATTGAATGAATGATTGAATGACATGAATTCCTGAGGTACTATGAAATAGATGAATGAATGATTGAATGAAGTTATGAATGATTGGCAAGAACGGAGGAGGTCTAGAAGTGTTCCAGCGTGTGGTAGTCGTTGTAGCAAGGAATAGCACAGAGTCCCACATCACACTGACTACACAAGGACGCGACTTCCCTCCTTCTTCGGGGTCTCCTTGTCGTGTGACTGCAGACGTGGCACACCTTCTTTCCGGCCTGCTGGCCAGCTTCAACTTGTGCAGCTGTGTTGGTTACATGCACAAGCCTGTGGGTCGCGACGTAGTCTCGGCTCTCAAGGCGGCTGGGCAAATCGACGATCGCCCTCGGAACTGGTGCCGCACGTGTGGTTCCGTGCTTACGGAGGATGGCCTCGATGACTTCCTTAGCAAACAGCCTTAGAGAGCTCCTCTTTCCTGTCCGCATCATCCACAGGTTGTATGCGTTCAGGATAGTGACATCAAGAAGATGGAGTACGACCTTCTTGTACCATTTACAGGTCTTCCTAAGGCAGTCAACAGCAGTGATTTGCATATCACTCTTGTCCACCAACCGCATATTCACATTATACTCCAGAACAGTGTCAGGTTTGGAGATAACAACTAGAGTCCTGTTGCCTGTGACAGGGTCCTGTTGGTATCTCCTCTTCCCGCTATCTCGCAATGCGGACTTGTGGTAGGTGGAGAGAACATTGACTGGCTTTGTGTCGTGCCAACAAATAGCCAGTATGTTCTCACTGCTGCTCTTCTTCCGGGTGATGTCTCCTTTCTGTGTCTTAGCAAACTTGGGCCAGTGTTTCCTGTTTGACCTGACAGTTCCACAGCTTCCCGTTCTCCTTGTAAGGAGATACCTGGCAAGGAGAGGAGAGGTGTAGAAGTTGTCCGTGAACAGGATACGGTTGGCATCTAGATACGGCTCCATCAGTGTCTTCACAACCGACCCTGAAAGACCCAGAGGGTCGTTCAGAATATCCACATCAGTAGCAGTGTATATGATAAGGTCCAGCACGTATCCTGTCTCGCAGTCGCACAGTACAAAGAATTTGACCCCGAAGCGGTGACGCTTCGACGGAATGTACTGGCGGAAAGAGAGACGTCCACGGAAGAGGATCAAGGACTCATCGATCACGACATTCTGGAAAGGTTTGAAAAACCGGCGATACCTGTTCAGGAGGGAGGTCAGGAATGGCCATATTTTCCAGATCTTGTCAGCTCCGTGTGGCGCAGTATTATCCACAAAATGCAAGTACTTCAGAATTTGCCTATACTGGTCCCTTGGCATGTAGGTATTGAACACTGGCGTTGATATGATGTCATGCATGACCCAATAATCCAACATGTTGTGCTTCTTCATGTGGAGCATGAGCATTGTGAGGGCCAAAAACACGAGGAGATCAGCGGTGTCAATGGGTGTCCTTCTCCGCATGTGGGGCGAGCTTATTTCTTCAGCGTGCTGGCGTCCATACCGGTTTGTCTCTGTGACAATGTCCCCGAGCAATTGGTCATCAAAGAATGCCCGGAAGTAGTCGTAAGGGGTATCATTTTCTGAACAGGGAAAGGCAGGCTAGATGCCATTCGTTGTCTTGTCAAATATGGGTGGAACATCAGGCATATCCCGAGGCTGGCAGTTCTCCCACTGAAAGACAGGTGGCTCGTCACCCGGCCTTCTGCCCCTCCCGGCCCCTCGTGCACCTCCTCGGGCACCTCCTCGGGCACCTCCTCGAGCTCCTCCTTGTGCCCTTCCCTGGGCACCTTGCTGTGGCAGTCCCTGCTGTGGTGGTCCCTGCTGTGGCGGTTCCTGCTGTGGCAGTCCCTGCTGTGGCGGTCCCTGCTGTGGCTGTGGCTGTCCCTGCTGTGGCTGTGCCTGCCCGCCATCAGAGTCGCTTTCCGGCGCCGGGGATATCCTGGCTTCAGGCGAATCGGGAGAGCTTGGGCCGGCATCGCTTTCATCCAAATTCAGCCGACGCCTGGTCCTCCTCGTCCGCGCCATCTCGGGTGGCGTTGACAACACGGGGGGAGGAGCATCTGCAGCTGGTGTAGAGGTCGCTGGACCAGCTAGTGCATGGGTGGGGGTAGTCGGCATTGGCTCTACCCCCGAGATGTTGGCGAGCGGCATCTCTGGAGGCTCTGACACGGCTCGCTGCCTGGATGGGGGGGCTGGCTGTGGGGTCAATGACCTGGTGCGTTTTGCCGGTCTGGCACTGTTGCCTATGAAAAATGTGGGAATGGTATATTGTATGAGGGATGAGGAGACTCCAACTTTATAACTAAGACATGATTTATTTGAAAGAGAGAGAGAGAGAGAGAAGGAAATGGTGAAGGGGAAAACAAACTGATACGAGAGAGAGAGAGAGAGAGAGAGAGAGAGAGAGAGAGAGAGAGAGAGAGAGAGAGAGAGAGAGAGAGAGAGAGAGAAGGAAATGGTGAAGGGGAAAACAAACTGATATGAGAGAGAGAGAGAGAGAGGAGGAGGAATAGGACAAGGACATCTATTTGGTGGTATAGCCCGAGGGTGGAGGGAGGAAAACAAGATTAGTAGGGAGTACCCTGTACATATGAGAAAGAGAGAGAGAGAGAGTGTGTGTCGTGATAATATACAAATTTCACAAATATATCATATATGATAAAATAATATATACATATGGTCCCCACAATCATATAATGCCAATTATAAATCTTCAATCTTTCGTTGCTTGTATTACCGTAAGAAATCTACCGTACGCCTGAAATATACGCATATGCTTGCAATCAAAGTTACAAGCAATTTCAAAGTCACAAACAATGATAAAAATGTATATTGTACACCATAATCTTCTAAGCTTCGTTGCTTGTATTATCGTAAAGAGTAGAGAAAGAGAGAGAGAATACTGCTTGGTGGTAGTGCCCTTGGGCAGGAGATAACAAAGGGTGGTTTGGGAGTGCCCTGGACAACAGTGAGTCAGAGAAAGAGAGAGAGAGAGAGAGTGTGTCGTGATAATATAACAATTTCACAAATATATCATATATGATAAAATAATATATACATATGGTCCCCACAATCATATAATGCCAATCACAAATCTTCAATCTTTCGTTGCTTTGTATTACCGTAAGAAATCTACCGTACGCCTGAAATATACGCATATAAAATGATTGCAATTTCAAGGTCACATGCAAATATAAATGTATAGGAAGACCTACACCACAATCTTCGCTGCTTGTATGACCGTAAGATACCTACCGTACACCCTGAAATATACGCCTATAAAATGATTGCAATCAAACTCGCAAGCAATTTCAAAGTCACATGCAAATATAAATGTATAGGAAGACCCACACCACAATCTTCGCTGCTTGTATGACCGTAAGAAATCTACCGTACACCCTGAAATATACGCCTATAAAATGATTGCAATCAAACTTGCAAGCAATTTCAAAGTCACATGCAAATATAAATATATAGGAAGATCCACACCACAATCTTCGCTGCTTGTATGACCGTAAGAAATCTACCGTACACCCTGAAATATACGCCTATACAATTATTGCAATCAAACTTGCAAGCAATTTCAATGTCACATGCAAATATAAATGTATAGGAAGACCCACACCACAATCTTCGCCAAGCTTCGTTGCTTGTGTTACCGTAAGAAATCTACCGTACACCATGAAATATACGCCTATAAAATGATTGCAATCAAACTCGCAAGCAACTTCAAAGTCACATGCAAATATAAATGTATAGGAAGACCCAAACCACAATCTTCGCCAAGCTTCGTTGCTTGTATTACGTAAGGAATCTACCGTACACCATGAAATATACGCCTATAAAATGATTGCAATCAAACTCGCAAGCAATTTCAAAGTCACATGCAAATATAAATTTATAGGAAGACCAACACCACAATCTTCGCCAAGCTTCGTTGCTTGTATTACGTACGGAATCTACCGTACACCCTGAAATATACGCCTATAAAATGATTGCAATCAATCTCGCAAGCAATTAGAAATGTGCATTGTACTTACCAACACCCACACCAGTATGTTCGCCAAGCTCCTCGTCAGCATCTTCATACATTTGTTCACCAACGTCTTCAACATGCTGATCGCCCTCTCCCTCCTGGCCCTCAACATTTGCCGGCCGCAAATTATGTCGGCGGTGAAAACCTATGATCGGCATATCTTCATCGTCTTCGTCCTCCTCACTATCACCAAGCCCTTCAAAAGTTTCATCTAACATCCTGTTAGACACTTCTGAAGAGTTCATCATCCGATCTAACTCCTCGGCGGTGAGCGGGGCCTCACGACTTGGCTGGCGCGACGCACTAGGGATGGCGGCCGCCGAATCGGACACGGGCAAATTTTGTCTTTCCATCACGGCTGCTTGCGCGTTACTGAGTCATGGTCACGAGGTGGGGATGTGTGGGTGGGACCTTGTAGTACACCGCCTGACCACCAGGTTTCGCTTTCCACTTAAATTAGGGCGGGATTTAACGCACAGACTTAAGTCGGGCCCCGCCACATAGTCCAATTTTTTCGACACAGACTTAAGTCGGGCCCCGATAGACAAGGGTTAAAGCCTGTGGAGACGAGTACGAGTGAGCGGGAGCAAGGCAGACCTCCGTTCGCTCTCGCCTCACCTGTATTTAACTTTTTTGTTTTAATTACATGACGGTTGTTTATACAGGAAATCTGATCTAAATGACGGTAGTTTTACAAATCGTTGTTCCGGATTCACGGGTTAATACGTTGTTGCCTATTTTACTTGGTCATGAAGCGGTTGGGCATCCTGGGAAGCTTCGTTGTTGGAGCAAGCACGAAGGAGTAATTATTGGCGAACAATGAAAAGGGTTATAGATAGATATATTGACTGTTGTACCACATGCGCGACTCTTAAACCTAAGCTGAGCTCTGAAGCGAAAATCAGGGAATATCGGATTCCTGCGTATCCTTTCGATGTAGTTTGTTATTGATTTGTTGAAGCTTCCGTTGACTTATGCGGGTAATCAATACGTAATGCTTACTATTTTTAATTTTTCGCAGTATGTCGTCTTGTCAGTGTTGCAAGATAAAGAAGCAAAATCGGTTACTGAGACATTTTTGGCAGACATGTGTAAATTTGGTTGCCCTAATACAATTGTAATTGATAATGGTACAGAGAAATGTCAATCTGATATGACGAAACTATGCGATGAATAGAATATTGATCATGTGACGGGTTGTCCACATTTACCCCAGAGCAATGGCCTGGCAAAACGAACGTGCTAATCAGTCACTTATACGTGCGCTTCGCGGCTTGTTATTAGATTGTGATACGAGCACTTGGGATTCCGTTCTTCATTTTGATGAATCCACGCTAAATTGTTCGATTGCGGATTCCCCGTACTTTATTGTTTTTGGTAGAGATATGAGACTTCCACATAATTCGCTGGTTCAGTCTAATTCTCCTGTTTACAAATGAAATGATTAAATTTTGTATCACTTGAATCATTTCCCTACAATGTATAAGAACCTGCGCAGTTCTTTATCGAAATCAAAGGGAGAGATGATTACTGTGGCGAATAAACGAAAGAGGGATGTCAATATCAAAGAAGGTGATCTTGTTATTTGAGAGAGTTTTACGCTAAAGATAAATTGCAGCCTGTTTTCGAGGGCCCATATAGAGTAATTTCAGTCGACAATAATATCAGTTATATAACGCTTGGAAATGGGTGTTGAAAAAAGGGCTAATGTAAATAATTTGAACAGTGTAGTGCGCAATTTACCAGGGTACGAGGAAATTTCTTTGGAAAACAAATCATTGAGTCCGAGGAATGTGAGAGGACGTAAACGGCTTGAGAAAGTATGGAAATTGTCAATTGTGCAGTCTGAGGTTGAACATGTTTTTCGAAATGCGGAGAATAACTCACTCTCTTGTGGGAAGAGGGGTTTGATTGGTGGTAAATTTCTATGGGGTTTGTTTGGCCTTGCTACTGAGGATGACCTGCTATCTATGGAGGGTAAGATTGATGATCCTGCTGTCTATTTAGAAAAACAGGACCGGTTATTGTCTACAATAACATGGATCGGAAAGCATCGAAAATACTTTTAACGAAATTATTTCGGTTCTTAATGGTATACAGATTACCCTAAATGTTTTAAACAGTAATGTAACACTCTTTGAAGAAGTTGCTGTGATATCCAATAGAATTGACACTTTCTACGTTATGTCCACACTATTGGGGAAGGATTTTGAACGATATATGCATGTTTTGGTTCACATGGAAAATGTGCTTGTGACATTTGACTTACTTTCCATGGTTGACCTTTTGACATTGCTGAGGTTAGCAAAGCTGGAAATTAATTTGGTTCCTCGTGTGGGTCTTTCAGAGTTAGAGTATTATTATCGCTTCCTCTAAGTGTATGTGAGTCAAGGTAAATTTCTTGTTTTAATCCCATTTGCATCTGACATGGTTTTGTCTTGTTCTAAAGTAGTACCTTTTCCTGTTAAAGCACATGATACCTTGCTCACAATTGATTTTCCTTCAGATGATTTGTTGGTTTCGAATGGGAAGTATACAGATGAGAATAATTCATTACCGAGTTCTTTCACTATTAATACACTTTGTCGTACGGTTTTCGGATTGTTTGCCATTTGCCCAACGTCTGTCGTTCCGTTACTAACAAGTGTGTTAAAGCCATTAATAGTAATTCCAATGTCCTGGATTTTTTTAAATTTCACTCCGGTTCCGTATAATCCTTTCAATGTTCACGTATATAATACTCACTTTCGGTATTTTGTCAATGCTAGTGAACTAATTATTAATTGTCCGAACAGAGCACCCTTTCATAAATCATGTATTGGTCAAGTTAATGTAAGGGACTCATGTTTGATGGGATCTCCTCATCTTACTCTTTACCCTTCTTTCACTCACATGCTTTCAATCACGGATCAGGATATTCTATTTGCGGGCATTCCTTCTGATGTGAATATTTGTAGTAATGTTTTGTTTCCCCAAAACGTTTCACGTGAGATTAAAACTTTGGAGCTAATTAATACATCCATGGACTCTCATTTATTAATTTCTTTCGCCCTGAATTAGTATATCCTCTTCCTGTTTTCACCGGTATTGTTTTGTTTGTTTTGATTGTCATTTTCATAATGTTTAATAAGATTATTGTGGGTCGGTTGACTAGGATTGAGATTGTTCAACAGGTTGGCAAATAGTTCTATAATTATATTTGAGGGCAGTGTACATTGTACAGACTTGTGGCATTTGGATTTCATTGATTACCATGTTTCATGTCGTATGTATCAAAATATATTTTCTTAGGATTTATTCCAGGATTTTTTGTTAGGTGTTATTTACTATTTACTATTTTATATGATTAATATGACACTAAATCGATATTGTTTTGTTTAAATATTTTGCAGAAATATGTTCTTTTGGTTGTTTTATATGTACGGATTGGATTGATTGATCTTAACCTACACAAACACGAATCATTAATACTTGGTTATACATCTTCGTCACAGTGTTTATAAATGTTGAAATATAGACATTTGACTCATGAAATAAGAGTTTGCATTGATTTTTGTTTAATGTGATGATCTTACATAATTATTACCTATACAGTATATATATATACTGTATATAGTCTTGGTCTTTGTGGTGTTGAGAGCTGAATGGTTAGAATAGTCTATGCCTGTATGTGTTCTTTTATTGAGCAATTCAGGATATAGGTGTAATTTTTAACAAGAACATAGGTTGGGTGTTGTGGTACCTGGCGGATCCTATGGAAGGGCCTCACTAACTTTGTCTACATTGCCCAATTATATATTATATGTTACGCTTGTGTCTTTGATTGTTTGTGATTGTATATATATATATATAATTTATTTTTTCTTTCAGGTTGTTCTTGTTAATTTATTTAATACATGTACAGTATATTTTTCTACAAAAATCATAAACCAAAAATCTTTACTTATATCATTATATATATATATATATATATATATATATATATATATATATATATATATATATATATATATATATATATATATATATATATATATATATATATATATATATATATATACATACTGTATATATATATATATATATATATGTATATATATATATATATATATATATATATATATATATATATATATATACAGGGTGTCCCAGGAGGAAAGGGCATAACTTTGGGAAATGGTAGAACAAGGTACTCTAAGCCAAAAAAATTATATAAGAAATATTCCAAATCTCGACCGTTAAAGAGATATTGCATGTTGAAAATGGTATTTTCTTCAGTATTTCCCGATAAGGGTGGCCTAGCTGTCTTAGAGCCTATCACACCTCCATCTTTCTGCAATTATTTTACCATGCTATTAAAAAGATATTATAATTCTTTAACACCTTACGAGCGGCCTATGCGGTTTATTTATGTGTACCGCACAGCGGGGTGTTTTTAGCCAAAATAGGGCTGTTTACGTGATCATTTTCATGCCTAAATAAGACCCAGAACGTAAAACAAGTACCTATCCCTGAAAGGGCATAAACAGAGCTTTCGAATGACACCATAACGATCCTTGTATGATGGATAGTTTTCTTGCAATAACCGTGCAACGCGAGTGCAAAAAGCAGGTAATTCGGTACTTTCAGTACATAATTGAGTATGTAGCGAGTGAGAGAGGGAGGAGGGAGCTGAGATTTGTGTCAGTAGGTTCGCCGCGGTGGTCTGGAGCAGTCATACGCTCGCTAGTCTCCTGCCACCACTTGTCTCTCTCTCTCAGCCACATTACGTGCTGAAATTGCCACTCGAGTTATGTCGAGCGCCGCCACATAGTCCAGCTTTATTTAACTCGACTTATGTTGCTCGCCGCTAAATAAGGGTTAAGTTGCAAAATGATTATAGAAATATTAGCTCACTTTGGACCAGTTGGAAACTATTTGACATGGAAGAGTCCATTACAGTGATGTGGGGGAAGACACTAAATTAAACCTTCAATATCCTAATAACGGTTGAGATTTGGACATTTTGTTATAGAACATTTTATGATTAGAATACCCTGTTTTATCATTTCCCAAAGTTATGCCCTTTCCTCCTGGGACACCCTATATATATATATATATACCGGTATATATATATATATATATATATATATATATATATATATATATATATATATATAAATATATATATAATATATATCTATATATATATATATATATATATATATATATATATATATATATATATCCACTCTACCTCTATTCATATTATATGACAGTTAACATTTATATAATCTTCGTTGTGTTATTCTATTGTATTTCTCTGTTGTATAGGAGGTAACCAGTGAGTATTTCGAACTGTATTCATGCAGTGTCATCGGACCCCTTCAGGCAGTATACATGTTATATAGGCTACTTTCGTCAGCGTATAATGACTTCTTCGTCATGTGCTCTTTGCATGATGATTGTGTTACTATGGCGTGTTTGGTGAATTTAAACCACATCCCTGTTATCTAACCATAGCAGGTATCGAATAGGATTTCTGTAAGGAACCTTATGAGTGGATTCACGTCATTATCGGGGTGTAACCGGAGTTTATAAAAGACGTAAATAATTGTAACTATATGGACGTCAGATAAAGGGGAATCATTTATTGAATATGGCAACAACCCCATTACCGGCCAAAGCATACATATATTACTATTACTTACATTGAATTGATTAGCTGTGAAGCAGATTTTGTAAAGTTACTAAGAAGTTGTTAAATAAAGACAGATTAAGTAATTTAAGTATTCAGTATCCATTCTGTTATATTTTTTAAGGATTGAAATATACTATATACTTATAACTAAACAATATACCTTTAATAAGAAAAAGGTGGTGGTGGCGAACTACTTAAAAACATTCTACCAACACACTATATACTGTAATCATGGAATCTTATGTTAATATGTTTAACACCTGGAGACCGACACACACGGTTTAAACCTTCGCGCCACACATATCTGTGGATTTAATGAATTTCGTTATTTCGATGTATTCATATCTCCGCAATTAAATGCCTTACCCATGATTATATATAACAAAATGCAGCACTGGCTGTTATCCTGCAAATGTCGAAGACTAGAACATTCTATACTATATCGTTCTTCTTTAAGGTGAAAAATAAAAGTGGATTTTGGCGACGTGTGCATGAATCATTCTAATGTGCAGCCAACATACCGGTGCCTATGACTTAATTAGTTTGTAGACACTCGCTCAACTATTGATTATGGATTATTTTTTATTACATATTTATTTCACCATTGTAACCATTTCTATGTCACTGTACGCTTCTTTCATGCATCGATTCGGACTGCCAAAAATTATCAATTGATAGACTTGGGCTGTGTTGCAAGCACAAGTCAGCTGCCTGACTGACTGTGAGTGTGTGTGGTTGTGTCTTTTGAGGACCGCTCTCCATGACAACAAAGCTTTCTCTCGCACAGTTTTTAGTGGTTTTAAAGCTCTATATAGACTGCTGTCTCGTATGAGGACATCTGGGGTCCACGGTGTAAACTCGATTTGGTCCCGAAGGTTGATATGAGGCAAGTGGTCAATATTGAAAAACAACAGGTTTATGACCAGGTTATATGGAGTTCATTCAAGCTAGCTTAGTGTGTTCTGATAAGCTACAGAAGTATAACATTATTGTAACTTAGGTAAGTAGCCAACTAATGTTTGCTCCAAACCAAATGATTTAATTATCGGGTATTCGGCCGGATATTTATTTCAATATCTGGTATCCAGCCGGATAGCAAAGTCTAATATCCGGTGCACCCCTGCTTGATTCAGTGGGAAATGAGTAGACCTCACAACCATACAAGCTGTATGTGTCTTTCAGTGGCAGATTAAGTCATCTACATAAAGGGATGAGGTCACCCTTGTTGGTACAAAGTCTAAAATGCCATTCATTGATCGACACCTCAAACAAGAAGATACTGAGGATACTGATACTTTAAGGAACATCGACAAACAAAGACATGAAGTTGCTATGAGAACTTCTCCAGGTAAAAACAAAAACTAAACACCATGATGTTGCTTAGAGGTAAAATATTACTTAATGGGAGGTTTTTGTTTTTACTGGACCCCCTTCTCCCTCATGTTCAGCACTTTAGTTTTGAAATGTTAAGACCTTTCGCCCCATTTGTTAGGAGAAGGCTGTAGGCAGCAGCCGAACAGGGTGGTACTCCCGGGGAGTGCTAGGTGGCTGATAAGGACAGCCGGAACTCCTGTTTCACTACCTGGCCTCCCTAGCTGATCCTTTCTGTGCCTCATCAATATTGAGGGCAACCCCAGCCTGCCCTCTCCAACAGCTTCTACTCCTATCAATACATTATACTACAAACACCTT
The DNA here is from genome assembly GCA_032716605.1 of Paralithodes platypus. Lineage (NCBI taxonomy): Eukaryota > Metazoa > Arthropoda > Malacostraca > Decapoda > Lithodidae > Paralithodes > Paralithodes platypus. Next base: position 33,526,928 of record CM064567.1, on the reverse strand, counting down.
ACATACTACATTATATTTTTTTTGTAAAAACAAAAATGATTATAAAATCACGACCCGCTTCGGAGTCCGCAGTTGGTGGTGGTGGTGGTAGCGGGTGCGGGGTGGGGGAGGGGGGGGGGGGGGGCAGAAATGCCCCCATTGGTTTGACTCCTGGCAACAACTCCCCTAAATGCTCTGGACCTCTACCTTCTACTCTTACTATTAATTTCTGCAACATTCGTGGCCTTTCCTCTAACTTCCACTCTGCGGAACACATCTCCTCTGCCAACCCTGATCTTCGCTTTCTCACCGAAACTCAGGTGTCTGGGACTACTGACAGCAAACACTTCTCTGTATTCTCCTACTATATCTATCCTCAGTTTCGAGCCAAAGGTGGATATTGTGTACATGTGCGCAACAATCTCGCTTTCTCTCGTGTTCCCAACTTTGACTCTTCTGAATTCTCAACTCTCTGGCTAAAGCTTTTTTGTCACTCTCAAACTATATATTTCTGCGCTGTTTATCTCTCTCCTAATTCTACTGACTATCCAAATTCTTTGACTATCTAACTTCTAAAGTGAAAGACATTCTATCCATCTCTCCTTTCACATAAATCTCCATCCTAGGAGACTTCAACATTCACCTCCGCCAATGGCTCTCCTCTGACCATATGCTGAACAAACCTACATCTTTTCTTTCCTATATTACCTAGAGCAGTTAGTCCAGCAGCCCATCTGTATCCTGGATCACTTCGGAGATCAGCCCAACATTCTTGACTTATTTCTAACTTCTAGCCCTTCTGCTTATACTGTAAATCTTTTATCTCTTTTGGGCTCCTCCAATCATAAATATATCTCTGTCACCTCTCCTATCTCTCCGGTATGGCCACCCAATCATCCCCGCCGACGGCGCTTATAGCACTTTGGTGCTGCCGACTGGGAGGCGCTTCGGCAGTACTTCTCTAATTTCAAATGAATTTAGCTTCTGTGGCCGGGGACCCTCGGAGAGTGCTGAACGCATTATCGAGGTAATCCTCTCAGTCTATCTGATATCAGTTATCTGCTCAACAGGTGGCGTTGTAAGTGTGAGAGTCCGAGTGTAGGGGATGAGACAGTGAAGCACGGGAACGAGGTGGCTTCAGAGATGGGGTCGTTTCGGGCCATGAGTGAGCACCGTGCCTCATGTGAAGGCAAGATGGAAGGTGCTCGTTGTACTCTACGTGCTTCACATGTCTCACTCCCTAGACTGGAACAAGACCTCACGGGTTTCACTGTTCATTGTAAAGCGGTGAATGTTAAGTGTGACGCTTCTGCATAGTAGCCACGTGCGGGCGTGCGCGTCGGCTGCCCAGCCGTTTAGAAACCGGCTGGCGGCAGCCGGCCGGCAGGCTTTTCCTTAGTATATATCCTACGACAACGTAACTAATGTCTGGGATATTCTTATGTTGTTTCACAGCTTGTAGGTGCCCTTATTCTTAACCAACGCATCTTAGTATATTTTATTCTCGATAGTTGATTGTTTCATTATAATATATAAGATGTAAGTCTAGTGAGAGTGGGAGGAGACGAGCGGGAGAGAGAGACCGGCTGGGGGACGTTGCTTCGCGCGGAGAGTCTAGCTTGAGACGAGCCTGAAGCGTTGCCATATGCATCCGATTGCAACGTTAGGCTTAGTTTCGACTCACACACGGGGTAGACGATTTTGACCCGGCAACTGTGTTGAGTGTTGCCAAGCCTGGCATGTATTTTGTATGCCTAGGGTGGGGTCCAGACAGATTCAAGACTCAGAGCTCACCTTACTGTCGTACCCTTCGGACCCCCTTGATATCTATCCCTCTCAACCCCACTTAGAAACTTTCTCTCTTACTTTGTATACCTTCTTTCCACTACTTCACCAATCTATTTAATTATCCCATCCCCTTGATAGACCTTATATCTATTATTGTATTAACGACGAGCTGTCAGATAATTAGATAGGATTTTGGGCCTTATTCAGAGATTTAATTGTTAATGAGACCTAGGAAGCTTTTTTGTTGTCTCATATTTGGTGGTTTCATGCTTGCTAGTGTGTTCTTGTGTCAGGTTAGCAGGGGCTAGACCGGAGGGGGAGGCTTTTTGCGATCCTTTAAGTAAAGTCTGCTGGTGCGAGTCCTGTGGACCCGCACGACTTTACTAGGATACCCGTGGGAGTCTGGGGGCATTTTCTTGTCTGTGTCCTTGTGTGTCTACTGTTGTGTTGTGTGAGGGCCCTTGCCTAGTCCACTCAGCACTGCGCTAGCACGTCTTGCTTTTGTTTTAGGGTCGCCAGGAGAGAGTCAGATACTTGCGATCTGAGTCTCCCAAGAGAGCACCCTTTCAATTAGAGTAATTTGGCGCACAGACTTGGGAACGTCCCTAGGCTAGAGCAGGTGGCTCAGCCCGGGTATCCGAAGCCTATATCCTTCCGGCTAGACCTCTGCCACCTGGCAGATTAACAGCTAGGGGTTTATTATTTTTGTATGCTTGTTATTGTGCCACAGTTTACCGTTTTTGTGAGCATTGTGAGTCAGGGTGTGGCTTAGAGACTCTGTCCGAGCAGGCTTGCCTGACTAAGAGTGAGAAGCACACCTGTATGTGGTAATGTTGCGAGTTGCTGCCTTTATTTAATTATACCTATGCCATTATACACTGTAGGTCCTATCACTAGTATTTATTCCTGCTTATGAGTTGAGAGTTCTCTAAATCCGTAACGTACTTTCTTTGCTAAGCATCAGATCCTACAGTAGCTGCATGCAGTTTAGAACCCCGCATCTTGTCTACCGGTACGATGTTTTGAGGACTGTTTGCTTTCACCTTATTTCACGCAGGGGTGATTAGTTGTATTAATTAACGTAACGTTAAATGTACTTTCTTCTAGTTTGTTATTAAATTGTTTCTGCAATTTAATTCCGTTATCTATCTTTTCCTTGAAGCTTTAAGTCAACTTAATTGTGTGATCTTTTATATAGCCTGCTTGACTATCAGCAGTCTATAGTGCGTGCACCCTGTAACCGAGTCATAGGATACCTCGTTGTCCAGGCAGGACTCTTGACGGTTTAGGGTGGTTTGTTGCCTGGATTTATAGAAAAGGGTTGGATCTAGCGTTTTCCGTTGTTGCTTGTTGCCGCATACCTAGTCCAATAGAAAGAGCCCAGTGTTGATATATCCCAGGACGTAACATAAGGCTCTCAGCCTATGCCCGAGAGGAAGTAAGTTGGAAAATAGAAAATAAAAAAATAAATAAATTAAAAAAGTCTAGTGCAAAAAATTCTTGGTTTACTCATGCTTACTCTACTGCTGTCCAGAATAGGGAGGAAGCATTCAAACAGTACCGTCACCTTCAAACTAAAGAATCTCATACTTCCTATGTGTCTGCACAGAATCAAGCCAAATTTGTTCTTCGCCTCGCCAAATATTCTTTCATCAAAAATAAATGCACTGAACTATCCAACTCTAGCTCTTCCCAAGCATCTAGCCCAAAACCTCTCCAATAATTTTTTTTATTTATCTTTCCGTCCTCTTTTCCTCTCTGACTGTCACTTCTTCCTCTGACAAAGCTGAACTCTTCGCCAAAATTTTCGCTAAATACTCCACTTTGGATGATTCCGGTGCTATTCCTCCCTCTCTCCTACTTATGCATAACATCATAATCTCTTTCAAGGATTTACTTTCCACCCTCTCTGGAATTAATACTAAGAAGGCGTATGGATCAGACGGTGTTCCTTCTATTGTACTAAAAAACTGTGCTTCCGTGCTGACTCCTCGCCTAGGCAAACTCTTCCGTCTCTGTCTTTCCTCTAACACCTTTCATTTTTGCTAGAAGTTTGCTCTCATTCAACCTCTCCCAAAGAAGGGTGACCGCTCTCAACCCTCCAACTATCGTCCAATTGATCTTATTCCTTGCATCTCTAAAGTTTTTGAAACTTTTCTTACCTCAAAGTTTCTTAAGCATTTATCTTCCCATAACCTACTCTCAGACCGCCAGTATGGCTTCCATAAGGGCCGCTCTACTGGTGATCTTCTTTCTTATCTTACTAACTCTTGATAATCCTCCATTCGGGACTTCGGTGAGACTTTTTCTGTTGCGCTAGACATATCGAAGACTTTCGATAGCGTCTGGCACAAATCCCTTATTTCCAAACTACCCTCCTACGGTTTCTATCCCTCCATCTGTGCCTTTGACTCTAATTTCCTTCTGGCCATTCCATAGCTGCGGATGTGGACAGCCACCGTTTACTTCCTCAACCTATCAACTCTGGTGTTCCTCAGGGTTCTGTCCTATCTCCAATTCTCTTCCTATTATTCATTAATGACCTTCTGAACTGTACCTCCAGCCACATTCACTCATATGCTGACGACTCTACATCCCACTATTCAACTAGCCTTTCACAACACTATTCAATTCAGTTAAATTTTCAATGCAAAATATGTTATTGACACAAAAGTTGAATACAGTATATTTACAAAATTGCATATATTCACATCCTTTGTGTCAATGAGGAACTGATGCCATCAGGCATATGTGTCCTCATTGGTATTCTTATACATAAAAGTAAGGTCAACAAAGAAAATAATTTAAAGTGTTGTCACCATAAAAAATCTAAATAAGAAATAATCTAAATTAATAAAACAAAAATAAATAAAAACGGAAAAATGCTACTGAAGCATCCTTAATAATATTAATGACCTAGGGGATCTTATTGCTTATACAATTAAGCATTTTATTTTTCACACAGTTGTTATAACTAATAAATCTATTTGTTCGAAAAATAATGTCTTAGATTTCTTTTAAATGCTGGAATACACAGCACATCAGTTGTATCACGCAAATGGTTCCAAATGTGAACTCCTTTGTGCCTGAATGTTCTTTTTATTAAGTGTGTTCTTGCTATAGGGATATGTAATTGTTGTCTCTGTCTTGTTAGGTGGTGATGTATGTAGTATTTAATTATAAATCTTGTATGCTACTACTACGGGGGATAATTCGACAGTCATTTAGAAGTTGTATATTATATTTAACAGACTTCCTAGCTACCCTAATAATAGGTTCTTGGCTCGGGCCGAGATGAGTTCAAGACACATATTGAATATTACGTCGATTCATGCTAGGTTGTACTCTGGACCCCTAGAGTTCCCGTTACTCCCTAACTGAATCCCCGCTATTCAGGTATTGACTCAAGTCGGCTTCAATCCTACGACCCCCGTTATTAGTGATAAATCCTAAATAATTAAGTCAAAACCCTGCTGTGTCTTTTATTTAGACCAGGACCTAATGAACCATATGCTCTTTGCCTAACTAACACAAAAGTTATATTCGTTCCTCTACTCTTTAGGTTTTCCCACGTTTACTGAGCCTTTTCCCAATCCCAAGGCTATAACATATATAATCTATCTCCTCAATATATAGAATCTATTTATTCCTCTGACACAACCGTCGTTACTACACAAGTACCTCCACAATGACATAACATCATACAAATTACCGAATGAGATTACAAGGTCTCTCTCACATATAATATGGGTTCCGCCACTCAGTTACTTCACAATCTAGGTTTACAATCTTTACCTCAATCACACTATTGGGTTCCGCCACCCAGTTACTTCACAATTAGGTTTACAATCTTTATCTCAATTTCATCTTCTGAATTTACCCTCTAGTAACCCTGTTACCGACACGCTAGGTTACCCTTCACATTAATCAATTATCGTACTAACAAAAGATGAACCGTGCCTCAGACGCATACACGGAATAACTCTTTTAGACTTAATAATAACGCAACTCACATTGGACTAGTGTCCTTCTTCACAGTTTCCTTTTTACACAACTTAATAAATTATTCATATGGACTAGTGTCCATCCCTAGCTATAGCTAATCTATTAGGCAACTGAACAACTGTTTCCCTCTTTAACTTACTGGTTGCCTCATTTATTAACAAAAGTATTCTTTCCCTCCCCTCTTTACTTTTACTCTTTTAATCTTTAATCTATTTGGCAACTAAACAACTGTTTCCCTCTTTAACTTTGGTTGCCTCATTTATCAACACAAGTATTCTTTCCCCTACCCTTTTAATCTTAAATCTCTCCTATCAGATCCTATATAATAACTCTTCGGCTGGTGCCGGTGCTAACAAAAACAACTAATTAATAAACACATCATCATCTGTATATATTCAGGTAAGTCTAAATTCTTTTTCCTTTAGTCTTGTCCTAGAAGGACACATCAATTTATATAGAAAACCACCAGGTTAGTCCACCCATCTCTCTTTCTCTCCTTATAATATGCGGGCCCAATATTGGTCCTTAACCCTTAATTAGCGGCGAGCAACATAAGTCGAGTTAAATAAAGCTGGACTATGTGGCGGCGCTCGACATAACTCGAGTGGCAATTTCAGCACGTAATGTGGCTGAGAGAGAGAGACAAGTGGTGGCAGGAGACTAGCGAGCGTATGACTGCTCCAGACCACCGCGGCGAACCTACTGACACAAATCTCAGCTCCCTCCTCCCTCTCTCACTCGCTACATACTCAATTATGTACCGAAAGTACCGAATTACCTGCTTTTTGCACTCGCGTTGCACGGTTATTGCAAGAAAACTATCCATCATACAAGGATCGTTATGGTGTCATTCGAAAGCTCTGTTTATGCCCTTTCAGGGATAGATACTTGTTTTACGTTCTGGGTCTTATTTAGGCATGAAAATGATCACGTAAACAGCCCTATTTTGGCTAAAAACACCCCGCTGGGCGGTACACATAAATAAACCGCATAGGCCGCTCGTAAGGTGTTAAACAAATATATTCTGGTATGCTGGATCAGGTGTGTGTGTGTCTGGAACTGTGTTTAGGTGAGGGCAAAGGTAGCTGGAAAAATGGGCTCCTGGTGTTCCTTCGTGCCCGGGCGACAGGGAGAGCAAGTAGGATGCAGTGTGTGGACCCGGTGAGCTCTGAGGGGTGAGTGACCTCTGGAGTCCGTGCGCGGCTGCCTTTATACTCTGGCCTCTCGCTCTCGGGCGCTCTGATTGGCTGGTGGCTTTGCCTGGCTGTACGTTCGCACTAACTTTTTGCCTTCTTCATCTCCTCTCCCTTCTCTTCATAGTAAGTTCCAGGAAGTTGATTATAACCCTCTTTTGGTGGTTTACGGAAGTACAGGGCTGGCACCGAGGTATTACTCAAAGGATAATCAGAAGGAGTTCTTCGAGCAAAGAAAGAGAGTGACTTCTGAGGGGGAGTAGGAAGTCCAGCTTCGCGCTCCGATAATGGAGGCTGCCGATTTGCTGGTGGGCGGGGCCTGGCACGTTGCAGCTGTGAGCTGGCAAAATCAGCTGGCTTCGCAAGTAAGCAAAAGGGAGCACGGGGATTGGCGGAAGGCGTTTCTACTTTAATGTATATTCATATTTGTAGTAAACACATCATTCAGGATCGGTGGTACTATGCCTTTAATAATCTTGGACATAAATTTTGCTATTGAAAATGCATACACTTCGGGAAAAGGTAATATATTTAGTGATTTGAATATTGGTGGTGTATGTGCTCTGTAATGAGTTGATTTTATTATTCTCACTACCGTACTCTTTTTGTAAAGTTTTAATAGGCTTGATGTTGACTTAACTGGCTGTACCCCAAATTTCTATGCTGTACGTTATATATGGATACACAAAATAGAGTTATATAGAGTTACAAGTGTTTCAGAATTTAGAGATTTCCTCACCTTATATATAATTCCAATTCCTTTTGATATTTTGTTCTTGATATACTTAATATGGTCACACCACGACAATTTAGAGTCCACAATTATCCCTAAGAATTTCGTACTTTCTACTTTTTTCGAAGGTCTATCATTTATACATACATTCATGTTAGTATTAATGCATTTGCCCTTAGTAGTGAAGATCATTTAATTAATTTTATCTATATTCAATTACAACTTGTTAGCAATCGTCCAATCTAATAATGTCTTTAATTCGTTGTTCGTCCTATCTATAACATCATTAATACTGTCCCCACTTAAGAATATATTTGTGAAATGATGGGTCTGAAGACAAGGCATCCGAGAAGCAGTTGCAGAGTAGCCAGTCTGCAACTCCAAGACCCTATAAAGACGAGAGAAATGCAGGAGCCACCCCTGTTTTCCCATGCTCTGGCCAAGGGACAAATATAAAACCAACCCCTGCTTCCCCCGTTTTCTGCGACAACAGCCACAGGTGTGGGAGGCCCCCCTAACTCATTAGCCACCTGCTCAGGTGACGCCCCCTTGAAGCCCTATGCCAAGCACGGCGCTACATGTCCTCAGCTCCCGGATATGGAAGCCACGGAAGAAATGGTTATGCAAATATACCATCAACGGCCTGAAGTCTACAGATATAAATGGATATAAACGAGAGGACACATTGTGGCGGGTCGGGAGATCCAATAAACCTCGACCAAGAACAACTAGTAGGCAAGCTATAACAATGTTTGTTTAGGAATGTAGCTCATGGACGAGTCCGTACACATCCCATTTCTTCATTATTAGACTAAGTAACTAGGTCTTAAGTAATTAATGAGCTACCTAGCATATATGTATCCATGTAAACCGCCACTATGTATACCTACGATAAGTATTTACCTCACAACTTCAACACAACCATTTTACAATACCCCTCTGATTTTGAACACCTGTAAACGGGAGTCAAGGAAAAAGCCGCACATTATCTCAGGTAAATTGTGGAAAAGTATGCAAGCTACACGACCCTACTACCTCGCTACCGCCAGACGCTGCAGACGCTCTGTCAACGCTCTCACGATATCGATCATAATTTGAGTATTAACTACTCATCCTTTCATTCTTGTGCATGAAAGGTGGTTAAGAGCACGTTTAACCATCCTGTAGTTTAGTAAGTAACACTGCACGATATTTCGCTGTGTATTGACTGATAAACTTTGTGTTTATCACAAGACTCCTGCTCGGACAGGGCGCCACTAGCGCCACCTGTTGTTTTGTTTTGTTTGTAAACAAACGCTCTCTTCTTAGTTGATATAAAATCGTAGCCCCTAATTTTACCCATTACCTACTGTAGTAAGAGTATCAATTTAACTGCCTTGTATGTAAGTAAAGCTTTGCATATTAATTTGCTAATAAACAATATTGTGTACTAACTAACCTGCCTACAGGAACGAACGCCGACTCCATTTTGTAAACAAACTTTTTTTTTGGGATTATACATATTAAATTCCAGCCAATTTTGTAGTAAATTTAAGTGCATTCATTTATCTTTTCCCCCTAGATATATTCTTGACTTTTTCTCCTCAGAGTGATTTTACTTTAAGCTAAGGGTGGTATTTGTACAAACTAACCTAGCCTAACCCAACCTGCCAAGCTTTTAACCTAATCCAAACCTAGCCTAGCCTATAGCCAGCCAATCTGTTGTTCTTATTAACTCTAGTAGATATTGTATTTAGTATCCTACTGTAGCTATATATATCTCTAATTTTAGTTGTTGCTTGCACGATCTTGTAGTAACCTTTGACTGATACATTTTGTTTTGTTTTATCTAAAAAGAGTAGGCAACTGCTTTACTAGGCTACAGTGACACCAGGGCCATCTGTTGATACAGTATATTAACCCCTTGTGTGCGGTCACACTTTATTTTTATATAATCTCTATTTGGTGAATTGTATATTTAGTTACATATTCTGTTATATATATATATTTGTTAAAGGTTAGGTTATCACACCTGGTAGCCTATTTCTGCGTATTTCAATTTTATTATTTTCGGTTAGGCTATTCAACGCTGGTAGCCTATTGGTGCGTATTTAAATTTTTAAAAAACTTTTGGTTAGGCTATCGCCCCTGGAAGCCTAATTCTGCGTATCTCAAATTTTTTGTTTTCGGTTAGGCTATCACCCCTGATAACCTATTGTTGTGTATTTCAACATTGTTTTCGGTTGAAGTGTTTCTAAAGTGAGTGAAGTGTTTTAACACCTTACGAGCGGCCTATGCGGTTTATTTATATGTACCGCCCAGCGGGGTGTTTTTAGCCAAAATACGGCTGTTTACGTGATCATTTTCATGCCTAAATAAGACCCAGAACATAAAACAAGTACCTATCCCTGAAAGGGCATAAACAGAGCTTTCGAATGACACCATAACGATCCTTTTATGATGGCTAGTTTTCTTGCAATAACCGTGCAACGCGAGTGCAAAAAGCATGTAATTAGCCACTTTCCCGATACAATTCCTTATATAGCGAGTGAAAGAGGGAGGAGGGAGCTGGGATTCGTGTCAGTATGTTCGCCGCGGTGGTCTGGAGCAGTCATACGCTCGCTACTCTCCTGCCACCACTTGTCTCTCTCTCAGCAACATTACGTGCTGAAATTGCCACTCGACCTACGTCGAGCGCCGCCACATAGTCCAGCTTTATTAAATACGACTTATGTGGTGAGCCGCTAATTAAGGGTTAAAGTGAGTTAAGTGTTTTAAAGTGAGTTAAGTGTTTTAAAGTGAGTGAAGTGATCTGAAGAAACTGACTGTTACCATGCCTCGCACTTGTACGAACTGCGCCAGTAGGTTTGGTGAGTCCATGTTTGTTACTGTCGATCTTCAAGTCTGCCGTCTCTGCCAGCAACAAGAGAATTTGACAGTGAAATTAGATGAAGCCTACAACAAGATCAACGTCCTCACCATGAAGCTGGAATCACTCCAGGAGTTTGTAACACTCAACGTTGGAGTACCACAAACATCAATTGTCACCGCAACTCCAGCAGCCACCAACACCCCAACGTCAACTGCCAACAATTCAACGCCTGCAGTAGCCATTTCATCTGATGGTTCCGATACTCAAGAAACAAATAGTAACTCTCTTCCCCCTCAAGACAACTTCCGTGTTGTGAGGAACAACGTTTGCCCCAAGACCAGGAAACCCATACCGATTACCGAGTGTCAAAACCGCTTCCAGATACTCGCAGACTCAGATGACGAAGCGGAAATAGAAGTCCGGCTCGTGGGAGACTCGATGATACGTGGTCAGCTCACAGAGTTTTGCGCCAGAGCACCTAAGACCAGGAAGCGTTTTTGTATCCCTGGTGGTGGTGTGGACGACGTAGTTGCTGCAGTTGACGAAGTATCTAAGCTGGCCCCTGCTAATACAATGTACGTCATCCACGTTGGATCCAACGATGTACAGCGAACCCGGTCGGAAGATTTGCTTTTAAAGTACCAGCAGCTGATCAAGTCGTTTAAGGAGAAGTCATCAAGGATCATCGTCTCAGGAATCGTCCCCCGGCTTGGTGTAGAGAGCCGATTTTACAACATAGCCACCAGCACAAATCGTTGTCTAGCAAACCTCTGCAGGAAGGAAAACGTGGGATTCGTCGACACCTGGGACAATTTCTACTACGATGACTATTTGTTTTCGGACGATGGAGTTCATCTGAACCAGGTGGGAGCAGCACGTTTTGGGCGTCTTCTCAACGATGCGGTGAAGGATTTTCGGAGAAGAAATCGACTCAGCACAGGACAACCAGGAAGGAGGACCGAAGACAGCGAGGGCGGCAACCTGCGAAGGAATTAAATGCTAATCTGTCAAGAACCGCGAATTTGGATAAAGCTCCACCAACACGACCCAAATTCAAAACCGCCAGGGATAACGACCGAGGACCGATGTCAGCCATAAATGTAAATGTAGATCCGATCAGAACCAAAAATTTGATTAAAGAACGTTCTGTGAGTTCTAAAACCGCAACTTTAAAGGTTTTCTATGCAAACGCTCGTAGCATACGCAATAAATTTTCAGATTTAGAGGAACTAGTGTTTACTGAAAATTATGATGTGATTGGTATAACAGAATCTAGGCTCAATACAGTAGATAGAGACTTTTTAGCAGAGTATTCACTTCCCGGTTATGTAATGTTTGAGAAAAGCCGAATAAATAAAAATGGAGGTGGCGTTTTATTTTATATCAAAGAAAGTCTTAACCCGACCCTCTTGTCAAAACCTCAAATTATGAACGTCGACACATCTTTTGTGCTAATAAAGAATAATAAAGGTACAAAAATAATACTTGCATTAATATACAGACCTCCAGCTCAATCAGTGCAAACTGACCGAGAAATTTATGAACAAATTGCAGATGTAAGTAACCCCCAAGATACCGTATTTTTGGGCGACTTTAATTTACCTGTGACTAAGTGGGGCGATACTCTTACTTCACACTCCGGACATGAATTTTATACGAACTTGCAAGAGAGTTCACTTTATCAATTTGTTCGAACACCGACCCGTGGTAATAACGTTCTTGACATTGTACTTGCAACAAAAGAAGAATTAATAGAGAATTTGAATGTTGGTGATGAATTCAGTAACAGCGACCATCGTACGATAACTTTCACTTTAAACTTTATTAGTAACGAACCAAATAGTAGCATCGAAAAAGTCCCTAATTTCAAGAAAGCAAACTTTCATAAACTTAGAGCTATGTTTAAAGAAACTGACTGGAGCTTTTTAATTAACAATAACGACATAAATACATCTTGGAAGTTATTCGAAACCACTTACCTAAAAGCAGTGCAAGACTGCATACCATCGAAAATACGGCGTCCAGGCCATAATAATAAGCCCAAATGGTGGAATAAAGATATTTCAAACTGCCTGCTTGCTAAAAAATTGGCTAATGATAGATTAAAATCCTCACAAAATGACGAAGAACGGGTGAAATTTGTAGAGCTACGACGCAAAGCCAAAAAGTTAATTAAGCAAAGTAAAAAGACCCTAGAGTTACATATTGCGAATCAAAGTAAAACAAACCCGAAAGAATTCTATAGTTATATCAGAAAGAAAAAAGTAGTTACTTCAACTGTTGGACCGTTAGTCGATGAAAATGGAGAATACACCAAAGACGAAGTACAAATGAGTAATGCCCTCAATACCTTCTTTGCATCAGTTTTTACAACAGAAGACCTCAGTGATATCCCTACACCATCGCCGATTCAGATTGATAATTCAGATGTTCTAAGCAATATCACCGTTACAGAGAGAGAAGTATTGAATTGTTTAGATAAACTCAAGGTAAATAAAACGCCTGGACCTGATACAATCTCGCCTAGAGTTCTAAAGGAAGCTAAGGATGAGCTCTCCAAACCACTGACATTACTATTCAATAAATCCTTGCAGTCTCGAACTATGCCTGATCAGTGGAAGATAGCCAACGTAACACCGATATTCAAAAAAGGCAGCAAATCCCTACCCAGTAACTATCGTCCAATTAGCTTAACCTCAGTTGTATGTAAAATGCTAGAAACGGTCATAAGAGACAGACTCGTAAATCACTTAGAGGAAAATAACATACTTAAAGATACTCAACACGGCTTTCGTAAAAAACGTTCCTGTTTAACAAACCTCTTAGACTTCTTCCACGATATCCTCAACCTCTACGATGAGAGTAAAGCTGTAGATATTATATACCTTGATTTTCAAAAGGCCTTTGACAAAGTTCCCCACAAACGTTTACTGCTAAAACTAAAAGCGCATGGAATACAAGACGGTGTGTTGAAATGGATAGAAAATTGGCTCAGCGACAGAAAGCAAAGAGTAGTCATAAACGGTAAGGCATCTAAATGGACCAATGTAAGTAGCGGGGTACCCCAGGGATCGGTACTAGGACCAATTCTCTTTCTAATTTACATCAACGACATAGATGAGGGTCTCACCTGTACAATCTCAAAATTTGCTGACGATACAAAAATTGCAAATAGCGTACTCTCAAAAGATCAAGTTGACGATATGCAACACAATCTAGATAAATTGTCACATTGGGCCCAAATTTGGCAAATGAGTTTCAATGCGGATAAATGTAAAGTACTACATATCGGATACCTAAATGAGAAAGCAAACTATTCGATGAATGGCACTCAGCTTAAGAATGTAAACAGAGAAACCGATCTGGGAGTAACAATATCGAGTAACCTAAAACCGAGTCAACAATGTTCAGAAGTTGTTAAGAAGGCAAACAAAATAATTGGCTTTATAGGCAGATCATTTGAGCATAAATCCCAAGACGTAATCCTAACCCTTTACAATTCCTTAGTCCGCCCTCTTCTGGAATACTGCGTTCAATTCTGGTGCCCTTATTACCAAAAAGACATAAACAAGCTAGAACGAGTTCAACGTAGAGTTACCAAAAGGATACCTAGCCTAAAGAACAAACCATACAAAGAGCGTCTTAGAGAATTAAATCTATTTCCTTTAACCCAGCGCAGATTAAGAGGTGACTTAATTCAAGTGTTCAAAATCATCAAAGGCATCGACAATATGAACTGTAGTAAGTACTTCACTATCGACCAATCTAATTACACGCGGGGAAACGGTTTCAAAATTATTGGTAAATCTTTTAACTCACACGAATCTAAGAATGTTTTCTTCAATCGAGTTGTCAACTTGTGGAATGGGCTTCCCCGAGACGTTATAGACTGCAGCACCGTTGATTCATTTAAATTCCGCCTAGACAAATATCTCGCATCAAACCCGCGACTGACTGCGTTTGTAAATGAATAACTTTAATTCATCCTCCCCTCAGTTACTAACCCATATGTCCCCTACTAACTTCCTAGTCCTGCCACGTTAGTGGCAGGGCAGTAGTTCCCTTTCCAATGTTCCCTTACCCACTCTAAACCACTGTTTGGACACTTGATCCTCAGTGTTTTGGAGGACAAGCAGCCTAGAAAGGTCACTAGATATGTTGTTGCTTGATTTTCTTTGTACTCCTTTGTACTATTCAACCCCTACCCAGGAACCGAGTAGCTAAGTAACAGTGTTGCTTGCACCAGCCTGTACCAGCCTGCCCCTACCCTGCCCGGAGAGTGTGCGATCCTGAAGTGCCCCCTGGAGTCCTGTTCTGAAGCCTGGAGCCTGAAGTCCTGCCGAAAGGACGCCCCACCTTCCTGAAAGCCTGGAGCCTGAAGTCCTGCCGGAGTGACGCCCCACCTTCCTGAAGCCTGGAGCCTGAAGTCTTGCTCCAGTGGCGCCCTCTACCCCTGACGTGTGGCTCCACGAACCTACGATCCACGTCGGCCAGACTCCTACTCTCTCTGCCCTCCAAAACTTACCCTAAGTATCCCTGTGTATATATTTTTTATTTTTTATTTTTTTGGTTTCTATATTCCACCTACTCCCTCTCGGGCATAGGCTGAGAGCCTGTACATTCCACTCAGCACGGTGAAGCCCGTTAGGTCTTGTTCCAGTCTGGGGAGTGAGACATGTGAAGCATCCATTCATGGCTCGAAGCAGCTCCATCTCTGAAGCGGCTGGTTGCTTCGTTCAAGTGCTTCACTGTCTCACCCTCCAGACTCAGACCCTCACTCTCAGAGCGCCACCTACTGAGCAGTGAACTCACTAGAAATTTTCCCCCTGTAACATATTTTGAATATGGGAATATTCATACAGTTCTATTTAATCAGGGAACAATGAGGGTATTTTTTTGACATTTCGGTGGGCTTTGTGGTAATGCACTGATACTAGGTACAGCACAAATTCAATCCCAATAATATCTTTCCATTGACATATCGGGATTTGAACCCGGGTCCATTGGATTACCAATCCAGTGGCATGACCACTCCACCACACCTCCCCTTACTAATTGTGTTATTGTTGTTGAGGTATAGGTTAAAATATGTGAATCGTGTTGTGTTAATTAATTCTGAGATCTGTGCCCAAGATCTTTAATTGCGTATTGTGTTAATCCTTCTGAATTCTTATATATAGATTTAGTTAAGGTCTGTGTTTAAGACCTAGTGCTCATAATTAATGTATTGTCTCTAGAACGTCCTACGCATACGTTATATACATTGTTTCTAATTAACTCACCTTGCCACACTCACAGATTTTCCTAATATATGTATTCTGTTGTGTATTTTGCAAGTTGAGGTCGAGTGTATTTCGTGTGTAATTACCCTTCTTGATTCATCGCTGATTACCTAGAACCTACGCCCAATTTTATAATTAATTTACCCCAGTATCCTCGTTGAGAAGTGTTGTTACTTTATCAACACATTTCTTTCCCGAGTTCCCCCTTTTTACTCTCTTACTTAACGTTAAACTCCATTGTAATTATTTTATGAACTAGTATTTACGTTCATTTGATTACCGATGTAAGTAATTCTGTTTGTTCATGCTCAGGAATTCTAGCATTGCATAGTCTGTTACTTAATTCCACATCACTTACCATACACCTTTTATTCTAGTGTATGTTCATTCTAAGACCCTGTTAACTCGTTCAGACCTCTTGGTTATACTCTTTTGAGTATTACCGTAGCACAACTTCGGTGTGTGCGCCACCTCCCTGTTAACTCGTTCAGACCTCTTGGTTATACTCTTTTGAGTATTACTGTAGCACAACTTCGTCGTGTGCGCCACCTCCCTGTTAACTCGTTCAGACCTCTTGGTTATACTCTTTTGAGTATTACTGTAGCACAACTTCGTCGTGTGCGCCACCTCCCTGTTAACTCGTTCAGACCTCTTGGTTATACTCTTTTGAGTATTACTGTAGCACAACTTCGTCGTGTGCGCCACCTCCCTGTTAACTCGTTCAGACCTCTTGGTTATACTCTTTTGAGTATTACTGTAGCACAACTTCGTCGTGTGCGCCACCTCCCGTGTTAACTCGTTCAGACCTCTTGGTTATACTCTTTTGAGTATTACTGTAGCACAACTTCGTCGTGTGCGCCACCTCCCTGTTAACTCGTTCAGACCTCTTGGTTATACTCTTTTGAGTATTACTGTAGCACAACTTCGTCGTGTGCGCCACCTCCCGTGTTAACTCGTTCAGACCTCTTGGTTATACTCTTTTGAGTATTACTGTAGCACAACTTCGTCGTGTGCGCCACCTTCTATTCATAATAAATATTGAATTAATTATTAATTACTCTGTCATTCCCTGATAGTTCCAGAGCGTTCATTGTCTAAACTCATTTAGTCAATTATAATCTGTTCTTAAATACAATTAATAGATATTCTTCAATATTCCATTCCTAATTATATATTCAATTTACATCTGAATTCCTCGGCGCGTTTCGTTATTATTACATACGATCTTTTGAAGTTAATATAAGATTCCCATTATAAACTACCTAATTCGAGTTTCCTTGGTAATCAATTTTGCAAATAATTAATTACTATTTTGTCACCATTTTCATATCATTGAAACTGAGTGTATAGTTGCACTAATTCAAAATTAAATTTCCACCCCCACAGTACAAACATATGACCTGACTTCCCCCCTAGTTAATGAGAAAGTCACCTTAGTAGACGACTACCTAGCCGGCTCGCCACTACTTGTCGGTGACTCAGCCTACCAACCTGAGTTATTGTTTACTCTCTCAACTCTCCCAGCCTCTCTTGTTTGAGATTGTGTTCTAGTGCTTTCACTGTTGTTTTATTCCCGGAAGACGCTCGACTCACATCCTTGTTATTATTAAGGGTTGATCCTATAAGTTACGTGTATTATTTAGTTGCATATTATTCACCTTGTTTATAACCACAGTTGAAGAGCAATTGCTCCCCATTCATGATCTACCATTTATATGCCTTGTAATCCTTGCCTAATAGTTTCCATAATTATCCAGGTGAAGCTGCATTCTGATTTTCCGGTATATATCTATTTTTATAAACAGGTGCATAACTGTTATGCGTGTTGTCATTGAGTTCGGTAGTACCTGATTGAATACTTATTTGTGAGAGTTTGAACGTGTTAGCTTTGACCCTGTTGAGTTATTTACGGTCTATAAGTATTAAATATAGTAATGGCCCAAGAACAGATCCCTTGGGAACACCAGAATTTACCAAACCACTGAAGGAGTTCTCACCATTGTAAGTTACATATTGTGATCGCTTTTCCAACCTTTTAAACCACTTCAATGCAACCCCCCTAACTCCATAATGATTGAGTTTTGCCAAAAGTATCTCATGGTTAACAGTATCAACTGCTTTGCTGAAATCCAAAAATAAGCCAAGTACATTTTTACCAGAGTCAAGGGCTTCGGAGATTTTGTCAATCATTACAATCAATGCCAATTCAGTGCCATAACCTTCTCGAAACCCAAACTGATATTTGCATAGTAAGCTACATTCATTTATGAAAGAAATTAATCGTTTGTACATGATTCGTTCGAATATTTTCGAGAACATAGATAGCGCTGATACTGGGCGGAAATTGTGTACAGATGAAGTGTCACCACTTTTTTATAAAGGTATAACTTTTGCAGTTTTCAGCATACAAGGGAAAACCCCCTCAGTCAGGGACACATTTATTATATTAGTTAATACATGTACAATAAATGGGTGTTTCCTTGATAACTAAGCAACTCACATAATTCCAACCAGGACACTTTGGCTTCAATTTGACTATAATATTCTTCACCTCTTCCGAATTGGTCGATGTTACAAACATTGAACTAGGATTTGCACTAGGCATAAAGGATGAGTATGTTCTATTGATGGTTGGCAGTGATTTACAAATGTTACTTCCAATATTGAGATAACATTCATTGAAAGCATCCGCAATAATTCATTGAAAGCATCCGCAATAATTTTATCGTTGTTAAAAAAATTACCGTCTATGTTGAAAGCTGATCCTCTCGTCTGTGTTTGTTTGTTATTTATTACTTCTTTTATCACTTCCCAAGACTTTTTAATAATGCCTATGTTTTGCCTTAGTAACCGATCATAATGTTCTCTCTCTGCACATCTTAGTAATCTATGCAGAACTCTGTTGTGTTCTAAATATATCGTTTTGTTTTCTTCTATTGTATTTTTCTATAGATATGACGTAAAGTTTATTTTTTATTATTATATATTTTTTAAGACCAGCAGTGAGCCAACACTTACGGTTAAAGTATGAAATTTTAATATTACGAAGAGGAAAGGATTCATTGTAATATCGAGTAAACACATTATGAAATCCAGAAAAAGCGTCCTGGCAGTTCCTATTACCAGTGATATTTATCCAGTTAGTGTTATGTAAGTTATCTTTGAATTTGTTTTTTGTTTTTTTCTATGTGAATGAGGGAGACAAAAGGCATAACTGCCTGCAGCAAGTGCCTCTCCCAGTTTTGAAAGAGTGACAAGGCCAAAATCAAGGGGCGTTCGAGCTAAAATGGCTGGACACACGGTGTTTGAAGCAATTTAAGTCGTAGGAAGAGGAAAAAAATGATTCTGGGAGAGAGTTCCAGAGCTCAGCAGTTGAATAGAGGAAAGTCTGAGAATAGCGTTTCACTCTTGGGTTGGAGAGTTGCACAGAGTAGGGGTGGGATTGTGTTGCAAGGCGGGTACTACGTACCCTACGTAAAGGACATGGTATACACTGGGAAAGCTCCGAGGAACACTGATTATTGTAGTAACGATAGAATAGCGAGAGAGATGCAACATTGCGCCGAAGGGAGAGATATTGCAGAGAGTTAGTGAGTGGACGGGAGTTAATGATACAAAAGGCTTTCCTTTCTACACTGTCTAGGAGTGCGGTGCGAGAGGATCCTTCCACCACATGTGAACAATACTCAATACAAGGACGCACAGTGCCCCTGTACAGAGCAAGAAGCTGCGCAGGGGTAAAGAACCCCTTGAGGCGGTTGAGCACACCCAGCTTCTGGGAGGCTGCCTTAGCGACACTGGTACTATGGTCCTTCCAAATGAGAGCAGAAGACAAAGAGACACCGAGAACATTGAGAGAAGATGAAGGGATGAATTTTGTATTGTTAAAGAATAAGGGATAGTCCTCTGGAGGTTCCTGATGGGTAGTAAGGTGGTTACATTGAGTCTTGGAAGCATTAAATGCAACAAGGTTTTCTCTACCCCAATTGGAAATAGTAGCTAGATCAGAAGATAACTGTTTTATGGCTTCATTACGTTTGCTTTTGAGGGACTGCTGGCTGGGGCATTCTGGAAAACTAATTGAGTGGTGTTAGGTAGAGTCGTCTGCATATGAATGGATGGGACTGGATGTACAGTTGAGAAGATAATTTTTGCAAATTTGAAAGAGAATAGGAGATAGGACAGAACCTTGAGGAACACCGGAGTTGATAGGATGAGGAGGGCAGTTTGGAAATTAAAGATTTGTGCCAGACTCTATCGAAGGCCTTCAATATGTCTAGTACAACAGAAAAGTCTCACCGAAGTGCATGTTATTATTGCTAATTAGTCTTTTAGTGATAAATTTAAGCCATATTTGTACTTGTTCACTTTCACTAACAACAACAAAAACTGGGATATGGTCGGATACATCTGTGTACATTATCCCATTGATCATTTCGTTATTCTGGATTTGATTGCATAGGATATTATCAATTAAAATGGCGGAGTCACCTTTTATTCAGGTTGGTTTGTTGATGAGTGGGACGAAAGAATAAGAAAACAGCATTTCTACAAAATCCAATGTTAATTTATGTTTTCTGTTGTTAAGTAGATTCAAATTATAATCTCCCATTAGATATATGGTCTTGTTTTCACTATTAAGAATAGTTAGAGTACTGTTTAAATAGTCAAGAAAATCTTCAACGTTTGAGTCAGGAGGTCTACAAATGACACCAATAACTACATTCCTGTTATTGCCAATTGACGTTTTGTTAATTTCAATAAATATTGATTCTGTGTTACTACAAATTATGTTCAAGTCTATCCTGTCATTATATACTATGTGGTCTCTGACAAAAATAGAAACACCGCCGTCTGTTTTGCCTTTTCTAAGATTATACTATTGTTAATATCCCAACTTATTATACCTATCAACATTATTATCGTTTAACCATGTTTCTATGAGACCTATAACATCAAAGTTAATATGAATATTATGACAATAAGAATCACAATTTGATAGATTTTGTTGAGTGCTACAAATGTTTAAATGTATCAGATAAAAAGTATCCATACTATACAATTAATTTTTGATTTTTTCATTCAACGTGTCCTCAAAATAATAATTACAATTAAGATTATGATCTGGATTCAAATTATAGTAATTACGATCAGGATCAATATATTTGAACTCCATATTATTCCCATCATTTAGCTCCAACGGATTTATAAACTAAATTTCTAATTCCCTCAATTTATCCTCATTGACGACATAGTCCCTGGTATTAAAAAGTACTGCAAGTTCTTCATTTGCTAGTTGACTAAGTTGTTGTTGTTGTTGTTGTATGTTATAAAAATCGCCACCGATTAGCGTGTCGCCCATCGATAATTTGTGTAGGGTTTTTTCCCCTAGATAGGTTGCCCGCCAAGGCTATCGAGTCCCATCCACCCGGAAACACCCCTTTCAGATACCAAGGGGACAGCTATCAACAGATGACACCCCTATTACAGGGGGACCACACCCCTTTCAGATACCAGGGGGACAGCTATCACCAGAGACACCCCTATTACAGGGGGACCACACCCCTTTTAGATACCAGGGGGACATCTATCACCAGAGACACCCCTATTACAGGGGGACCACACCCCTTTTAGATACCAGGCGGACAGCTATCACCAGAGACACCCCTATTACAGGGGGACCACACCCCTTTTAGATACCAGGGGGACAGCTATCACCAGAGACACCCCTATTACAGGGGGACCACACCCCTTTTAGATACCAGGGGGACAGCTATCACCAGAGACACCCTTATCACAGGGGGACCGCCCAACACCACAGACAACCCTAACCTATAGGGGAAGAGTGGAGGAGGAGATACACCCAAACTCTTCTGGGGAGCCCAGGGACCCTGACTCACACGTCAGGGGGAAGAGGGGGCTTCAAAACTCACGTAAGGAGGTCATAAAACACCTATCTTCTGATCTCTCTGCTATCTCTAATTGGGTCAGAGAAAACCTTGTTACTTTCGATGCTTTCAAAACTCAATTTGTCCATCTGTCTACTTGTCGCCCCCTGCCAGAAAACTATGACCTATTCTTCAACAACATACAAATTAACCCTTCATGTTCTCTTAATATTCTTGGTGTCTCTTTTTCTTCTGATCTCTCTTCGAAATACCATATTACCACTCTTGCTAAAACAGCTCCCCAAAAGCTGGGTGTGCTCAACCGCCTCCAATGGTTCTTTACCCCTGCACAGCTTCTTGCTCTGTACAGGGGCACAGTGCATCCATGTATTGAGTATTGTTCACACGTGTGAGGAGGATTCTCTCACACAGCACTTCTAGACAAAGTAGAAAAGAAAGCCTTCCGTCTTATTAACTCATGTCCACTCACCAATTCTCTGCAGTCTCTCTGTCTTCGTTGCAACGTTGCATCTGTCTCACTATTCTACCGCTATTACAATGGTCAATGTTCCTCAGAGCTCTCTCACTGCATACCACCCCCTCTTCATAGAGCACGTAGCACCCGTCTTGCAACACAATCCCAACCCTACTTTGTGCAACTCTCCAACCCAAGAGAGAAACGTTATTCTCAACCTTTCTTTTATTCAACAGCTGAGCTCTTTAACTCTCTCCCATAATTAGTTTTTCTCTCTTCTTATGATTTAAATTGCTTCAAACTCTGTGTGTCCAGGCATTTTAGCTCGAACGTCCCTAGATTTTGGCCCTGTCACTCTTTCAACTCTGTGAGAGGCACTTGCCACAGACAGTTCTACCTTTTGTCTCCCTCACTCAAATAAAAACAAAAAATCATGTCTATTAAGTGTCTATTATTTCCTGGCGTGCACAAGCGAGCCTGTAATATAGGATGAATCCGCCTTGGGCCGGGATATTATTATACTGAAAAATGTAAACATTTATCTCTAGGGGAGGGAGGGTATGGGGAGTATTTAAAAAAAATATGTATATAGGTCTAGGGAGCAAACTACCCCACACACCCCTATACGGATCGAAGATTCGAGTCTGCTAAGGTTGTAAGAAGTACACCTTAGCTTGCAGAAGCTACTCTGCGATAGAGAGAGAAGGCAATCTTCCTCCAAAAATCACACAAGAGTGACATTGACAATTTTTTTCAAATAGCTTGCATACACATTACATCAAACAAATTGGGTAGTAATTTGAAATATTAGAATGATTCTTACCAGGCTTGAAAATGGGAAGGACAATACTCATCTTCCATCTTGCAGGCAAAATACCCTCTCCCCAAACCCTATTATAAAAGTGTTTTTTATAAACTTTAAAGAGGCATGATGTAGCATAGTGTCTATGTCATCAGGTCCAGAAGCAGTGTCATTACCTCCGAGAGGGTAGCATGGATCTCACGAAGACTGAAGTCAGAATTATAGGATTCTCCTCCATGAGAGCGAAAATATAGACCTAGCGTCTCCCTGCTCCTATGGGCATTCGCAAATGGCTTCGAAGGATCCTTTTGCGAGACAGCACACAACTGATTGGGTAGGGCAGAAGCTACTTCCGCAGGTGCAGTCACTAGACATCCTTGAATCCACAACGCTGGTGGGGAGGAAGGTGAAAACTTTCCCGATATCTTGCGCACCTTTTTCAACACCATTGGCATTGGACTAGAGGAAGTAGCTGTGGAAACAAATTACCTCCAAAAGTCTTGGCGTGCATCTTTCATGACTCACTTACAGTATTGCTCACACACTTTGTGAAATTGAGCTTCAAGAAAAACAATATCACAATCAGAATTGTATCGACAGGGGATAGATTTGTAGACTCCCTTTGCAGTGTTCACTCCACTTCGGCACAGGACTCCGGGAATAACCACCATTAGTTCAAGGCATGGAATGTACGCCTGCTAAGTACTGATTCAAAGAAAAAATATATTTTACATCATTAATATTTGGAAACTCATTTAAAGTACTGTCATGGACAAATAGGTCACCTAAAAGATACCAGTCAGGCCTATCCAGTCTATCTCTCTAATGCATCCATCTCCCTTATACATAAATATAACTATGTCTTATTTGGTCTGTTTTTAATCTATGAATAATTTCTAATGGGATGTAATTGGAAAATATATTATCCTTCCAGCACACAAATAATAAAATGAAAAAGAGATTCAATACAAAATGTCTCCTTTGTCTTTTCAGAACTTTAAGTCCGTCTCATTTATGTTCGCATTTTATCGATCGCTTGGACCTAGCAACCCTCTGTCTATCTATCAATCTTATGCATCTATCTATCTCCCTTATACATTAACGTAACTAGGTAATATTTGGTCTTTGTGTAATCTATGAATCATTTCTAATGCGATGGAATTGAAAAATATAATATCCTTCCAGCACATGGATAACAAAAAAATAACAAAGAGTCAACCAAAGATGTTCCCTTATCTTCTCCGGATAGACGCTCAGCTAATTGGTGTGACAATCCGACCATCAGAAAATTTGCCTCATATTTTAGTTTTTTTTTTTTTTTTTTTTTTTATTTTGCATGGTATATTTTTGTCTTGAAAGTGTGTCTAAACAAAATTATGGGGGATATATTTTATCATGTTTTTAATTGACATTTGTATATTTTTTGCTGATTATGAGTTGTTGGACAATGTTTTCTTTAATTCCATCATATCGGAAATGATTCACTGATTATATAGAGACCAAATAACATGACTGTAGGTGTGGCATGGAAGGCCATGGGACACCGCATATATATGCCAGGGGTGCAATGGGAGGCATTCCCGGCATACTCTTAACGCACTCATGCGCATACTCTTGAAAACTTGTCGTGACTCGTAACTACTCATAAATACTCTTATCGCACTCGTGATAATTCCTAAATACTTACAGCTACTCGTGATCCGAAAATGACCGTTAAAATTCAAATATTCCACCAATCGCAGGTCACTGCGGCACACTGGTGGGTGCCTCGTCGTGACTCATCCGATGTTTTTTTTTTTTTTTTTTTTTAAAGAGACAATGAACGGAGGAAGGAAAAACACAGATAAAACCAAAAGGTCCATGTGCCTAAAGGCATCCTCCATTCATATGTTTGTAACAACTGGATTTAAACTTTTGTTGATTGTAAGTTTGTGGAAAGCAACTCGAGGGAAGTGAATTCCAAAGAGTAGTAGTTCTAGGGATAAATTAATTTTGATAAGCAGAAGTTCTGCATTGTGGAGGAGAAAGTGTAAATTCATGGGCGCTCTCAGCTGCCCTAGTTCTACGGGGAAAGATGTGGAGAGGTCGCACAATTGAAGCAATTTCCTCGGAACAATTGCTGTGAAAATATCTGTAGAATAATGCAAGGGATGCAACGTTTCTGTTTCTTCGTATGGATAATGTAGGAAGGTCCTGTGTGATTGCAGGGTTATTGATTAATCTAATAGCTTTATTTTGAATTTTGTCCAACTGCCTCAATGCAACCACTCCACTTCCACTCCACAGAGGTGAACAGTAATCCATCTGAGAACGCACATGACTTTTATATATTCCGGCCAACTGCTCATCAGTGAAGAATTCTCGAACTCTGTACAGGAGTCCCAGTTTTTTAGAGGCATTCTTAGTAATGCTTCTAACATAATGTTTCCAGCTCAAGTTAGTAGTTAATGTTACACCGAGAATATCAATACTAAGGGAAGTGGGAATATCTACATCATTAAAAAATATATGGGAGTCAGTGAGATTCTGTCGGTTAGAAAATTGAATGTACTTGGTTTTCTGTGCATTAAAGGAAACTAGATTATTTTGTCCCCATTCATTAATTCTAGAAAGGTCCTGGTTCAGAGAAATTGCAGTGTTTATTTTTGAATTTATAAGATCGGGTTGGGTGAAAGAATTGGTAAATGTGAAGGAACTGTGGAGTGTTGAGTCATCTGCGTAGGAATGTATTGGATTATGAGTTGTAGATATGAGATCATTGATATGAATGAGGAACAGAGTTGCTTACTCGGGCTCGCACTCCTGAATGTGTGAACCATGCTTATGTTTCGTTTCGGGCCTCTCGGAGTATGATACTACAGTCGTAGTTGGTGACCTAAATGGGCATGTGGGAGCATGTGCTGATGGGTACTAGGGTGTGCATGGTGGTTAAGGGTATGGAAGAAGAAATCTAGAAGGCGAATTTATACTGTAGTCCTGTGTTGCACTCAACATGGTTGTGTTCAAGAAATGATTGAGTCACCTGATCACATATAGTTCTGGGGGCACCAGTAGCCAGATATATTACTTCTTAGTGAACAGGAAAGACTAGAAGTTTATTCGTGATGTAAAAGTAATCCCAAGCGAAGAATGAAGCTCCCAACATAAGCTCCTAGTCTGTGACTTGAGCTTAAAGATGAGATCCTGTGCGAAAGAAAGTATACATGCC
Organism: Paralithodes platypus; assembly: GCA_032716605.1. NCBI lineage: Eukaryota > Metazoa > Arthropoda > Malacostraca > Decapoda > Lithodidae > Paralithodes > Paralithodes platypus. The sequence continues at coordinate 33,500,724 of CM064567.1, read as the reverse complement.
CAAAAGGAAAGTATGGCTGTTTAATAAATCTGAATACAAGGATAGGTTTTGCAGCGAACTAGAGGAAATGGATAGGAATAGGGGCACCAATGGAACTTCCTTGAACGTAGCCTTCTTGCTGTCACTGACAAAGTCTGTGGAAAAACTAATGGCCCAGAAGATGTTTCAAAGCATGGAAGAAAGGAGGCAGCAGGGTGGAATACCTGGCGGTTAAGCGAACTGAAGAAAAAAAGAGATATACGAGGAATAGAAAATCATACAGGACCTGGTCAAAGACTAAGTGAGTAACGCAGAAAATCCCAATGGGATCTTCAATTTAGCTAGGCGAGATAAGGATGACAGTAGAGGTGTTGTAGGAGAACAGTGTGTCAGGAATGATAATAGGACAATTGGTAACTTGCGAGTTGCGTTCTATAAGGAAGTTGGAGCTGTATACATTGATGTATAGTATAATTATCAGCTAAAATACGGTTGTAGTGCATTTATCAATACATAAAACCCAATTTGACATACTTTTTAGCCATCATAAACCTACATTATTATTGCATTTCTATATACTATCGATGTCTACAGCTCCAACTTCCTTATAGAACGAAACTCGCAAGTGGTTAATTGTGTACGCTGACAAAGAAATTAGAGATGCTTGGATGGTACACTACCAAAGATTACTCGCCGTAGAATAAAGAACAGCTTGCCAACGAAAAACTAATATTCGACCCCCCCTCCCCTTTTGATAGCGCGAGCTGTTGTAAGCAGTGCAATAAATAAAATGAAGGACGTAAAAGCTGCAGGATGCTCTGGCATTGTAGCTGAGATGATTAAAGCCTCAGGTGATATAGGAGTGAACTTGGTCACAGAACTAATTAACTCCATCATCAGAGAGGAAGTAATCCCTGATGAATGGCACAACAGTGTAATAATAAAAATATATAAGGGCAAAGGAGACTCATTGGATAGGAGAGATTATAGATGCCTGAAAATGCTTAACCAAGTCATGAAGATCTGTGAGAGAGTCTTTGAAGGTATGATAAGGGACAGCATTTCTATCGACGATATGCAGTTCGGTTTCATGCCAGGACATGGCACAATCGAAGTACTAGATGGGAATTATCTCACCTAGGTACGTGTTCCTTAGTTTTGAGAACCCCTGGGGCGTTTTGGAAGGTTGTTTATGGTCTTGCTTCCATGAGGCCTATCGCGTTCACTATGGTGACCATTCCGTGAGGCTTATCGCACCTCTCGGGTTAAGTAGATATCTTTCATGCACCTGCCTGACTATGAAGTAACGTCGATTGTGCCACGTCCTGGCATGAAACCGAACTGCATATCATCGATAGAAATGCTGTCCCTTATCATACCTTCAAAGACTCTCTCACAGATCTTCATGACTTGGTCAAGCATTTTCAGGCATCTATAATCTCTCCTATCCAATGAGTCTCCTTTGCTCTTATATCATTTTACTATTACACTTTTGTGCCATTCATCAGGGATTACTTCCTCTCTGATGATGGAGTTAATTAGTTCTGTGACCAAACTCACTCCTATATCACCTGAGGCTTTAATCATCTCAGCTACAATGCCAGAGCATCCTGCAGCTTTTACGTCCTTCATTTTATTTATTGCACTGCTTACAACAGCTCGCGCTATCAAAAAGGGGGCTATCAAAGGGTCGAGCATTGGCTTTTCATTGGCAAGCTGTTCTTTATTCTACGGCGAGTAATCGTTGGTAGTGTACCATCCAAGCATCTCTAATAACTTCTTTGTCAGCGTACACAATTAACCACTTGCGAGTTTCGTTCTATAAGGAAGTTGGAGCTGTAGACATCGATAGTATATAGAAATGCAATAATAATGTAGGTTTCTGATGGCTAAAAAGTATGTCAAATTGGGTTTTATGTATTGATAAATGCACTACAACCGTATTTTAGCTGATAATTATACTATACATCAATGTATACAGCTCCAACTTCCTTATAGAACGCAACTCGCAAGTTACCAATTGTCCCATTATTATTCCTGACACACTGTTCTCCTACAACACCTCTACTGTCATCCTTATCTCGCCTAGCTAAATTGAAGATCCCATTGGGATTTTCTGCGTTACTCACTTAGTCTTTGACCAGGTCCTGTATGATTTTCTATTCCTCGTATATCTCTTTTTTCTCCAGTTCACTTAACCGCCAGGTATTTCTCCCTGCTGCCTCCTTTCTTCCATGCTTTGAAACATCTTCTTTTCTACTTTATTGCATTTTCAACCTCGTCATTCCACCACCTGGAAGTCTTATACTTTGGTGGGCCCTTAGTTTTTCCACAGACTTTGTCAGTGACAGCAAGAAGGCTACGTTCAAGGAAGTTCCATTGGTGCCCCTATTCCTATCAATTTCCTCTAGTTCGCTGCAAAACCTATCCTTGTATTCAGATTTATTAAACAGCCATACTTTCCTTTTGGGCATGTATACTTTCTTTGGCACAGGATCTCATCTTTAAGCTCAAGTCACAGACTAGGAGCTTATGTTGGGAGATACATTCTTCGCTTGGAATTACCTTTACATCACGAACAAACTTCTACTCTTTCCAGTTCACTAAGAAGTAATATATCTGGCTACTGGTGCCCCCAAAACTATATGTGATCAGATGACTCAACAATTTTTTTAACACAACCATGTTGAGTGCAACACAGGACTACAGTATAAATTCGCCTTCTAGATTTCTTCTTCCATACCCTTAACCACCATGCACACCCTCGTAAGCCTACCCATCAACACATGCTCCCACATGCCCATTTAGGTCACCAACTACGACTGTAGTATCATACTTCGAGAGGCCCGAAACGACACTTAAGCATGGTTCACACATTGAGGAGTGCGAGCCCGAGTGAGCAACATCCGACGAGTCACGACGAGGCACCACGAGTCACAATGAGGCACCACGAATGTGCAGCGAGTGAACTGCGATTGGTGGAAAATTTGAATTTTACCGGTCGTTTTCGGATCACGAGTAGCTGCGAGTATTTACGAGTTATCACGTGTGCGACACGAGTATTTACGAGTAGTTACGAGTTACGACGAGTTGTCACGAGTATGCCCATGAGTGCATTGAGAGTATGCCGGGAATTCCTCCCATTGTACCCCTGGCATATACAGTATATGCAGTGTCCCATGTCCTCCCATGCCACACCTACAGTCATGTTATTTGGTATCTATATAATCAGTGAATCATTTCCGATATGATGGAATTAAAGAAAAACAAATCCAACAACTCATGGTCAGCACAAAAATATTAGAAAGTCAATTAACAACATGTTAAAATATTTCCCCCATAATTTTGTTTAGACACACTTTCAAGGCAAAAATATAGTATGCAAAAAAATTAAAATAAATCATATATAAAGTTTTTAAAATAAGAGGCAAATCTTGTGATGGTCGGATTGTCACACCAATTAGCTGAGCGTCTGTCTATCCAGAAAAGATAAGGGAAAATCTTAGTTGACTCTTTGTTATTTCTTTTTTATCCATGTGCTGGAAGGATATTATATTTTTCAATTCCATCGCATTAGAAATTATTCGTATATTACAAAAAGACAAAATATGACATACAGTAGTTACGTTAATGTATAAGGAAGATAGATGCATTATATAGATAGACAGACAGACATTTGATGCATATATAACATATCGAGACCTGACTGTATAGATTATTTACATTGGTATATTTTTATATATAATATATATATCGAGTTTTATGATTTATCATTGTATTATATACATTTTTATACTTGTGTTTACGTTATTATTTGGTTTTTTTCTCATTTTCTATGATTATTGTATATTTTCTCCAGTTATATTTTAGCTAGGTATGATATTTGACATTTTAACATTAGGTTTAGGTAATTGCGAGTTGCCACCGAGTTTTCACGAGTCATTTACGAGTAGTTACAAATACTTACGAGTCACTACGAGTATTCAGAAGTCACTGAGAGTCACTGAGACTTGTCGAACTCTTGGTCGAAATTTCGTGCAGGGGTGAAATTTTGATGGACCAGCCCGAGCCACCACGAGTGTCCTCCAGTTCAACACGAGTCACCCGAGTCACCTAAAATTTCCCCGAGTTGTTACGCGATTTCCAAAAAGTGCGGACTCATGTTAACTCGGGCTCACACTCGTGAATGTGTGAACTAGGCTTAAGGAAGTTGTTCCAAAAAGCCTCTTTCTGTTCTCACTATAATCCAACCTGTGGGGCATATGCCTATCGCATTAATTCTTTCACCAACCTTCAATTTCAGAGAAATCCATTCCATTCACTCTCTTTATCGCAATCACACTCTTCTCCCACTCCTCAGATACCAGTACACACACTCCTCCTTCCGGTTCTCCAGAATTCATCCCCCTTTCAATACAACCAGTATCTCTTTTTCTTTCTCACAATCCACTGTGCACCATACCCCTTCAAGCGGGTTTCCTGGGCACAGTACATTCCACTCTTCGTCTTTCAAGCATTTCCACAACTTTATTCGCTCTGCCACTAATTTTTCCAACATTCACACTGGAAAGCCTGAATCTGCAGGGGGCTGCAGCCTGTCTCCAGTGTGGTTTTAATGTAGTGTCCTTAACTCTATAGCTACTTTGTGATACTCTACACACTTACACACTACGTTGTGTGTGTGTAAAAAAAGAGAAAAAAAACAACAGAACTCTGATCAGCCTTCGGTAGTTTGTAATTCAGGCCACACCATATACAGTATATTGCATTCTTGCTTTTTTTTATACAAGTTATATATACAAATATAAAGGTATTCAATGCTCTCTGCAAAACCTTGTTATGATATTACTGTCTTATGCCTTCTATTTATATACCTTGTAAATATTGGACTGTGTATTGTTTGTAGTATAAGTCTCCCTGTTGAAATAACCTATACCCTTTTGTATGAACCTGAAAACTTATTGTGGGCAGTATCTTAAAAATATATGTTTTGCCTAACAACGCCATCTAAGATCAACAGGAAAAGGTAGTAAGGACATCAAATGACATGGATGAGCACCAGAAAGAATCTTGTATTGTTCGCAATGGCCAATATGTAATCATCAATCAAGCAAATTGGATGAAAAATAAATGTGAACATTAAGGGGATTTCACACTTACAGGTTCTCCATCCCGACTTGGCAAATGTTGTGCAATCACATGCATGGTCGTGGGTAATCCTGGGCCAGTCATAGGCCAGTCCTTATGTGTCCCGACCTGTCGATGTGACGCAAAAGGAGTTTAAGTATGTTCAAAACTTTGGAATTTTGTTGTGGCCCATTACAGTTCGTCCACTGTTATACAGTTGTGGCATTGTCATTACCATCATTGCACCATGATGGCACCGTTGTTACCATCGACGCACCGTTGTGGCACCGTCGTTCGCTGTCGTTGTAACATTGTGGCACCGTTGTTGCCACTGAGGTACCGTTGTGGTAAAGTTGTTCGCCGTTGGTGTACATTGGGGGTGCATATTTCAGGATAACATTACAGTAGAACAACGTTTATCCGGTATTGAGATTATCGGAAATCATGACAAAATTCAATAATTTGTATTCACTCATCTTTTAATACAGAGCTGTAAAAAAATAGTTGTTGTTTGGTGTTAATCTAATCTGCGACTAATTTCTGATGTGATGGAATTAAGAATTATTCCGCCAATCCATAAATAGCAACACTTTACACAATGGTTAATCAAACCATGTAAAAATATATACCCCATCACGAGCTGAGTGATTAATAAGGTGGCGTGGGAAAGTGTTCTCTCTCACATTTTAACTGCAAACGCATAGAGAAGACGAAGGACTATTTTGTTTTGATTTTTGTTTATAATATTTAGGTATGTGTTGGTAGTATACAATTTTGTTTTTAATTTCCTTTGCATTAGAAACTATATACTGATTAAAATATAACCGTACAACACATTTTTGTGGTCACTAATGCAGGAGTTAGATAGGCATATAGATAGATAGAAACAGAGGGAAGGGTCAGTATATGAGAATAAGATAATTATCAGTGAAAGGAGAGGAGATCCCAAAATTATCAATATGAAGAATACATTTCTCATAAATATCTCTCCTGTGGATAATTCATTATTTACCACTTCATTAAAATCACCAAGTGACAGACAAGTTTTTGTTCAATAATAAAGGCGATAGATAGATAGATAGAGTGAGAACGGAGAAATGGATAGGCGACGAGCAGGGAGGTTTTAGGAAGGGAAGAGGATGTGTAGATCAGATTTTTACCCTGAATTGTGTTGTGGAGAAGTATCTGGAGAAGAAACAAAAGGTGTATGTTGCCTTTATGGACTTGGAGAAGGCCTATGACAGAGTGGATAGAGAAGGTTTGTGGAAAGTACTTAGAATATACGGAGTAGAGGGCAAGTTGCTGAAAGCAGTGAAGAGCATGTATGAGGGTGCAAAGGCGGCAGTACGTGTGGAGAGTGAGCAGAGCGAGTTCTTTGACCTGAATGTTGGTTTGAAACAGGGGTGTGTGATGTCCCCGTGGTTGTTTACTGTATATATGGATGGAGTTATGAAAGAAATACTATCAAGAGCAGTGGATGTTGGTGTATCGCTGAAAAGGGAGGGAATTGAGTGGAAGCTACCTATACTGCTGTTTGCGGATGATACAGTTCTGATGAGTGATAATGAATGGGAGTTGCAGGGTCTGGTAAATGAGTTTGGAACAGTGTGCGAAAAACGGAATTTGAAGGTAAATACGGGGAAGAGCAAGGTTATGGTCTTCGAAAGGGGTGAAGTCACAGAGTGTGAGGTGAAGCTGAACGGTCAGGCTATGGAGATCGTCAACTCTTTTAAGTATCTGGGCAGTGTGTTGAGTAAAGATGGGACTATGGATGAAGAGGTGCGGGAGAGGGTACAACAGGGGAAGAGGGTTGTAGGAACGCTAAAAGCAGTAACAAGAAATAGGGTGGTCAGTATGGAAGTGAAGAAGTCCTTGCATGACAGTGTGGTAATCCCGACACTGACTTACGGAAGCGAAGCATGGACGTTGGTTGAGAGACTCAGACCAAGAGTGAGAGCAGTGGAAATGAATTACTTAAGGAGTGCGTGCGGAGTTACATGGAGGGATAGACAGACTAATGAGGAAGTAAGAAGGAGGTGTGGTGTGGAGGTAGATGTGCTGGAAAGTGTGAAAAGGAACAACTTGAGATGGTTCGGCCATATGGAACGTATGGAAAGCGAGAGAATGACTAAGAGGGTGTACGAGAGCGAGGTGGAGGGACAGAGGGGGAGAGGTAGACCGAATATGAGGTGGAAGGATGGAGTGAGGAAGTACATGAACGAAGGCGGTGCTGGTTGGGGGGAGGGGCGTCGACTGACTGGGGACAGAGGTGCATGGGGGCGGTTCGTTCGTGGCCACCCCTTCGGGGATCACGGCGTCAGGCAATAGATAGATAGATAGATAGATAGATATATAGTTAGGAACAGGGGAAAGGTCGGTAGATAAAAATTACATAATACACAGTGAAGGGAAAGGACATCCCCAAATGATCAATATGAGGAATGCAAATTCATAATTTTCTCTCCTGTGGAGAAATTACTATTTACCCCCTAATTAAAATAATCTCACGTTTGGCCGTTGTCCCTCTTCCGTCGCCATGGGTTTGTCGTCCTGAACTGTGCCCCACCGTCCTGCCTCATCGTCGTACACTGTGACTTCGTCATGGGTCTGTTCTAGGTCCATCGTTTATCATCCTGTTGCACGGTCGTCCCACACTATAATCTAGCTCATTTCCCCCCGAATTACACAAGAGCCGTGGCTGTTGTAGCCAAGATGTTGTATGTGTGAAAGCCCCTTAAACCGTTCAGTACCAGGGACGTCATTTTCATCCTATTCTGGCAACTATTAGACGATTCTATTCAGTTTAGGAAGGACCTCTAGCTTCAAACTATCTCGACCATCCCTTTGAACTACCACAGATCCTTCCCAAGCTGCATGATATCGTCTAAATACAGCTATACTCTATTATAACGCACGTTGCTGGTACTCAAAGGGTTAACGGTCCTTGTGAAGCTACCGTTGATAAAATGTTATCTCTTCAATAGCTGGCAGAATAGGCCTAAAGTTGAAACTTGCTTGTGTTACTACTACCCCCTTTTACTATTTTACTATGTATGGACTTAAATGTTACAGACTAAGGAAAAGGAAAACATAACACATCCAACATCCATTTTCAATTGGACCCAGAAGAGTCATGGGGTTGGCACTGGGCTCAAGTGCATTTGTATTATCCTAGAAATAGTAATGTTCGTATTGAGCATGTCTCATGCGAGTTACTACCGAGAAACAGAAAATACCTGTCAGATTCTTCATTCAATTCATCGTTTCATATATTTATATATTTAAAGCACTAACATACATTGAAATAGTTAAAGGAAATTTAGCCTAAGCTAGGCTAAGTTAGGCTTACTAAATTAAATCATGACTCATCTGCAAAACGTTCAACATAATTATTTATGTTCCTAAATATAAAGTTAGTTTGCAAAACGCACTTGCACAATGCTTAACTATATTCACTTAATATATTATATTACATTGTTGAATATTACCAGGAGATATTTTTATTCATTTCACGGGCTCATACATTTCCAAATAAAAATATAAATAAAGTAAATTATAAATAAAAATAAACCTGTTCCAGCAGAGTGGAAATAAACATTTGTGTTCTGTGCCCGGGTGCCAGCACGAAATATACCTGATTTTGAATCAGCCGGAATTTACGGTACTGTCACACCTGGTCACGATGTAGCTTACCGGGGAGCATATTTACCAAGTCGAGACTGGTAGATGCCATAGGGTAAATTAGGACCAATCACAGCTCGAGTTTACCCTAGGATGACTATTACCAAGTCACAAGACTAACTTCAACCATGCATATAACCCTGGACAGCCAACATTGTAGCACTAAGTCATGAAAATATAACTACAAAGTAATAGGAAATTCTTATAATAATGCCCTCGGTACTTTGAATTATGCAAATAAATATATCCCATTATGTTTTACGATAGTAAGAGTTAAAGCGTATCTGGCAACAGTGTTTAGTCCCAGTATAGCGATCATTCGGCATTCAGTGTATTCGCCTTGTTACTATATATCCTATTATAATAGATACCTATTACTATTTCAATATAATACAACCATAGACAATGCCATTACATATTATTTGAATCTGATATAAAGTTCTCCACTATATGTTAAGCATGAACAGTCATGACATAACCGAAATAGTATCTATTGACTTTAGTGCACAGCGAAGGTTTTGGTTCTAATGTTATGACTCCTAACTTGTGAATGAGTTCATTTGGCTTAAATAATAATTATAAGTTTTTCCAAATATAAAAATATAATAGGCCTACACTTGAATAAGTCAATTCTACATATAATTTAGTCCATAACACTATTTACTATAAATATAAGCTAGGTTAAGTATGGATTAATGTTACAGTTCTGTAGTTCGAAATTTATTGTATTGATTGATTGATTGACTATATTTATTAAGAGTTACATACACCCTGATAGGGACAGAAAGTCGGCGTATTTGTTAAAAGCACCCCAATACAGCATGATCACTCCCACAGGGATAACCTATGGGATAACCTACACAATTTTAGCTAAGTTATTTCCATCAGGGTCCCTGTTGTGAGGTAAGAATGAGAAGTCTACAAGGGAGTCGAACAAACTACAGTAGAAAGTGAAACTCCACCACATTGTAGACTTGTACCATCTCAATGAAAGTTCTAATAATAAATAGCCTACCAAGACAAATACCGTGCAACAATAAATTATTTAAAATATAGGCTAATGTGGCCTATTACATGTTGCGAAGTATATTTTGGGGCCTATTACATGTTGCAAAGAATATTGTATGGTCTATTACATGTTGCGAAGAACATTTTATGGCCTATTACATGTTGCGAAGTAATTGTGTGGCCTATTACATGTTGAGAAGTATATATATGGCCTATTACATGTTGTGAAGTATATTTTGTGGCCTCTTACATGTTGCAAAGTATATTTATGGCCTATTACATGTTGCAAAGTATATTTATGGCCTATTACATGTTGCGAAGAACATTTTGTGGCCTATTACGTATTGCAAAGAATATTTTGTGGCTTATTACATGCTGCGCATAATCGTGACAGTACCGTAAATTCCGGCTGATTCAAAACCAGGTATATTTCCTGGCTGGTGGCAGCCGGCCGGCTGCCACCAGCCGGTTTCTAAACAGCTAAAAGCCGGCCGGCCGGCTTTTCCTTAGTAATATAGCCTACGACAATGTAACTAATGTCTGGGATATTCTTATGTTGTTTCACAGCTTGAAGCTGCCCTTATTCTTAACCAACACATCTTAGTATATTTTATTCTCGATAGTTGATTGTTTCATTATAATACATAAGATGCATTGTAGTGAAGGAGAGAGAGAGAGCGAGCGAGCAGGGTGGGGGAGGTGGGGTTGCTTTTTCTCCTCCTCCCTCCTCCCTCCCGGAGGAGTTGCTCACCCGCGTGGTCTTTTCTCTCGGTTTTGATTGGCTGGTGGTTCCTGGCGCCTTCTGCAGGCCTGCTGCCGGGTGACGTAGCGGCCTGTGATTGGCTGACCACCGTGCCTTTGCGTGGGATCCTGGAGGGGTCCAGAGGAGCTATTCTCCTCAGAGCTCACCTCACTGTCGTACCCTTCGGACCCCCTTGATATCTATCCCTCTCAACCCCACTTAGAAACTTTCTCTCTTACTTTGTATACCTTCTTTCCACTACTTCACCAATCTATTTAATTATCCCATCCCCTTGATAGACCTTATATCTGTTATTGTATTAACGACGAGCTCTCAGATAACTAGATAGGATTTTGGGCCTTATGCAGAGATGTAATTGTTAATGAGACCTAGGAAGCTTTTTTGTTGTCTCATATTTGGTGGTTTCATGCTTGCTAGTGTGTTCTTGTGGCAGGTGAGCAGGGGCTAGACCGGAGGGGAGGCTTTTTGCGATCCTTTCAGTAAAGTCTGCTGGTGCGAGTCCTGTGGACCTGCACGACTTTACTAGAATACCCGTGGGAGTCTGGGGGCATTTTCTTGTCTGTGTGCCTGTGTGTCTAGTGTTGTGTTGTGTGAGGGCCCTTGCCTAGTCCACTCAGCACTGCGCTAGCACGCCTTGCGTTTGTTTTAGGGTCGCCAGGAGAGAGTCAGATACTTGGGATCTGAGTCTCTCAAGAGAGCACCCTTTCAATTAGAGTAATTTGGCGCACAGACTTGGGAACGTCCCTAGGCTAGAGCAGGTGGCTCAGCCCGGGTATCCGAAGCCTATATCCTTCCGGCTAGACCTCTGCCACCTGGCAGATTAACCCTTAATTAGCGGCTCACCACATAAGTCGTATTTAATAAAGCTGGACTATGTGGCGGCGCTCGACATAGGTCGAGTGGCAATTTCAGCACGTAATGTTGCTGAGAGAGAGAGACAAGTGGTGGCAGGAGAGTAGCGAGCGTATGACTGCTCCAGACCACCGCGGCGAACATACTGACACGAATCCCAGCTCCCTCCTCCCTCTCTCACTCGCTATATAAGGAATTGTATCGGGAAAGTGGCTAATTACATGCTTTTTGCACTCGCGTTGCACGGTTATTGCAAGAAAACTAGCCATCATAAAAGGATCGTTATGGTGTCATTCGAAAGCTCTGTTTATGCCCTTTCAGGGATAGGTACTTGTTTTACGTTCTGGGTCTTATTTAGGCATGAAAATTATCACGTAAACAGCCCTATTTTGGCTAAAAACACCCCGCTGGGCGGTACATATAAATAAACCGCATAGGCCGCTCGTAAGGTGTTAACAGCTAGTGGTTTATTATATCTGTATGCTTGTTATTGTGCCACAGTTTACCGTCTTTGTGAGCATTGTGAGTCAGGGTGTGGCTTAGAGACTCTGTCCGAGCAGGCTTGCCTGACTAGGAGTGAGAAGCACACTTGTATGTGGTTATGTTGCGAGTGGCTGCCTTTATTTAATTATACCTATGCCATTATACACTGTAGGTCCTATCACTAGTATTTATTCCTGCTTATTAGTTAAGAGTTCTCTAAATCCGTAACGTACTTTCTTTGCTAAGCATCAGATCCTACAGTAGCCGCATGCAGTTTAGAAACCTGCATCTTGTCTACCTGTACGATGTTTTGAGGACTGTTTGCTTTCACCTTCTTTCACGCAGGGGTGATTAGTTGTATTAATTAACGTAACGTTAAATGTACTTTCTTCTAGTTTGTTATTAAATTGTTTCTGCAATTTAATTCCGTTATCTATCTTTTCCTTGAAGCTTTAAGTCAACTTAATTGTGTGATCTTTTATATAGCCTGCTTGACTATCAGCAGTCTATAGTGCGTGCACCCTGTAACCGAGTCATAGGATACCTCGTTGTCCAGGCAGGACTCTTGACGGTTTAGGGTGGTTTGTTGCCTGGGTTTATGGATAAGGGTTGGATCCAGCGTTTTCCGTTGTTGCTTGTTGCCGCATACCTAGTCCTATAGAAAGAGCCCAGTGTTTATATATCCCAGGACGTAACAAATGGCGACCTTGCATAGGATTTACTGAACAGAGGAATATAGTGGTCATTTGTTTTGAGATTCCTTATGATTAGAGGAATACAGTGGACATAGTTTTTTTTTTGGAGCAACCAATATAACACATTAAAGACTTTAAATAACATTAGTATATACATACTTGCATAGGAGATAAGGCACATTCTATAACCGTGATAATTACTGCAGTGCACAAACATGTCTAATACATCAGAACACAGTGGTGGGTCAGGTCACGATACGGGCTCGGAGGGAGAAAGACCTGTGGAGTGGCTAGTCGATAGCGAGGAGGGTGCTAGAAGATTTTTAGAGGTGCCCCTTACCGCTGCCAGGGTGTTGAAGCTGAATAAGTATGGCTTATATGTGTGTGGCAGGTCTTCAGGGTCACCAGGGTTTAAGTGGCATGAGGAAAGATCAGCTGAGGACTTTGATATTGGGTTTAGAAGGGAGAGACCTGGGTGGAGAGGCGACTGGGGGCCCCGGTCCCCAGCCCCCCCTCCACTCTACCCCCATATCAAACTACAGGGTGCCTGAATTTAGTACATACCCCAAAGTTGATGGTCAATGGCAGCGTGGAATTCAATCACAGGGACCCTCTCCATTAAATGCACCTTCCCCTCCTCAAGGGTTGACTCCAGATTTGTTGTTTCGGCTTGAGGTGGCCAAGGTTGAGGCTGCTAGAGCTCAGGTTGAGTCTGCCGAGAGACAGGCTAGTGTGCAGGCTGAGGTTGCTAGAGCTCAGGTTGAGGCTGCTAGAGCTCAGGCTGAGGCTGCAGATAGAACAGCTATACGAGAGGCTGAACTGCAGGCAGAGTCTACTAGGTATCGGGCTGACAGGGAGCTGGAGAGATCTCGAGTGGAGGTAACAGGGCGAAATATTGGGGGAGGTAACAGACATCAGGACCAATCATTGTCGCACCTGCTTAAACTAGTTCCTGTGTTTGATGAATCATGTGTGACTGAGTTTTTTATGCAATTTGAGAAGAAGTGTCAGGAACACCAGTGGCCTCAGGAAAAGTGGGCAGCATTAGTTTCATCAAGACTTCTAGGAAAGGGGCTAAAAGCGTATGATGCACTACCTTTAGAGTCCTGTGTAGTTTATGATGAGCTAAAGAAGGCTGTGCTACGGGCCTATGAGTTACAACCAGAAACTTACCGCTTGAAGTTTCGGGGTGTTACTAAGGGCAAGGATAGTACCTTCCTAGAACACGCCCGGGACTTGTCTGATGCACTACGACATGGGCTGCGTTCTGAGAGGGCAGCTACTTTTGAGGAGTTGAGTGAGCTGGTTCTCTTGGAGCAGTTCTTTAAGTGCACAGGCGGGGACTTAACATTAAATATAAAGGAAAAAAATCCTAGAACTCTCCAGGAGGCAGCAGAAATGGCTGACCTCCGACTGTCATTAATTCGAGGGTGCGAAGCAGCAGCTAGGAGTGAGTCAGGTGCAAAGGATCGTACCCCTCCTCCTCCCAAGAATTTTGATACACATAAATACACAAAACCATCTAGCACTGACAATAAAACTGAACATAAACCAAATACTGTCCCGTATAAGAAGTCTAATGGTACCTCCCACTCTCAAGGGAATCCAAAGAGTAAAGAGTGCTTTGCATGTCACAAGGAGGGTCACTTTGCAAATGCTTGTCCGAACAAGCCACCAAACAAGGTTGTGTCATTGGCCCGCAGCATAGGGGTGTCGCCTATATCTTCTGAGTTTGCCAAGGGTAGTTCGTCAGAGGTTGGGACACAGCCTGTGTTCAAGAGTCCGGAAGGCTCGAACCCTGTCCGCGACGTCTTTGGGGGTCATAGAGGGCATGGTTTTGTGAGGTGGGCTGGCGAAAGGCGAGGAGTTAAGCTATTGCGTGATACTGGGGCTTCTCAGACCTTGTTAAGGAACTTTACTGGTAGACCGATTAACGCTGCTCGGGTGGTGGTAGTTCAGGGGATCAATGCTACGAAGTCCTACCCGCTGGTGCGGATGGAGCTGGAGGTGGGTGGTGTGGCGAAGGAGCTGGATGTCGGAATTGTAGAGAACTTGCCTGTTGGGGGCGTCGACCTCCTCCTCGGCAACGACTTTGCGGTGCCTGCTTCTAAGGTTACACCCTTGGTCGTTGCCGAGAAGGCGGCCGACGTTAGTAGGGAGGAACAGGAGTGGGTTGAGAAGTGTAGCGTACAAACCATGGCGGGTGTTGTGACGCGTTCTCAGACATCCGGAGTCTTGCAGCCACCACCTCAGTCTATCAAACCGCGGAGGAAAGGTCACAAGAAAACGGGAAGTGTTGGTCAATTGGAGAGTTTTGAGCCGGCAGTGTTTCTTGGTGACTCATTATTGGCACCTATGTTAGAGTCTGGAGAGGCCCCAGGACCTGTCACAGCTAGTGAGGAGGTAGGGCAGGAAGAGACTCCGAGGCAGCAACGTTACACACGGAGAGAAAAAAAGGAGGGAGAAGGAGGGAGACTACAGGTTAGAAGCTGCGGTCTCGGCTGGGTTGTGGAAGGGCACTAGGATTGTTATTCTGCGAGATAAGTCGTTTACTAGGCTGTGGAAGTGCATCCGCATGTTTATTGCTTCTCCAGGCCTGATGTATGGGGTAGAATCCGACATGCAGGCTGGAGAGAGTGCAAGGCTCAGTTTAATTCCCTACCGAATAAATCCTGCTCGACAGCCTGTGGTGCAAGCAGAGCTGGATTACGTGTTGACGAAGGGTCTGAGGGATAAGGAATGTCGTGAGGGGTCGTTGCCTGTAACTTTGCAACCTGTGTTAAGTGGCAAGATCAGTGAGTGTGTTGATTGCGAGTGTGTGTGTGCATTATCCCTGACAGACGCCAATACCTTATCGAGAGTTGACGACACCATAGACCGCCTCGGGGCTGCATCGCCTATCACGAAGGTAGAACTAGTGAAAGGTTATTGGCAGGCCCCTTTGCTGGAAAGAGCGAAGAGAAATGCCAGTCTTGTGATGAACTGGGCAGTTTATCAGTGCCAGGTGTTGTTTTGCTGCCGGGACACAAGTTGGATGTGTGGCATGCTAAGGGCACTGATAATGTTTTGGCTGATTGGTTGTCACGGGAGGGTTTGTTTGCAGGAGAACCCTCGCCGTTCAGTCAGTGTGTGTTGTGATACGATCCAGGTTCTCAAAGACACAGGGCTCTTCAACATTGGACTAGATAATGGCAAAATGCAACAACGGTAACACTAGATCCAACCCCTGCCTTAAACACTGGAAAACAAAACACCATTACCGCCCTGAGTCGTGCCTGGACAACGAGGTATCCTATGACTCGGTAACTGGTGCACACACACTAGGCTGACGCTCGATGAAACAGCCTATTCTCAAACAGTAAAAGATTACTCGATTAGGTTACACAAAGAAAAGATAGTTAACGTGATTAATTAACGTTACGGTAGATACTCAAATAACTGGCACTCCTGTATTAAAGAAAGTGCAATGCTAGTCCTGCAACATCAACTGGAAACTTCTGAAATAAGTCTTATGCTGGGAAGATGTTCGTAAAGAATCTTGAACAATTATAATGCAGAATACGGGTCACAATAAATGCTAGGACATATAGTAATAATAGGCAGGCGAATAATAAAGACTGCGCAAAGGTAGTAATGCTCGACAACTAAAGAAATGCTTCGTGACACAACGCAACAGCCTACTAGGGTTGTGCAACTCAACAACAACCTCGGCTCAAAAGTGCAGTGAATAATAATGTTGCATACATAATAATGGGGGCTTATCTCTAACCAGTGTCTGCTCAGTTAATAAAGTCTAGCTGGGGTATCAAGGCAGGGCAACAATGGGTGAGCATGCGGCTCGTAACCTAATGTTGTCCGAAGGTGGTATAATGAAGATTACGTTATATGACGGGGATGCTTTCTTGATAAATCTAGGTCTCTAGTACCTAGTTCTATCCTGGCGATCCCTCAGAAGTCAACACAAAGAGGCAGCACTATGTTGTGAGGGATAGGCTATGGCCCTCTCACACCACAGCGCTGTGCTCGCAAAGTAAACCCAGCCGAAGACAACTTAGGCTCCCACAGTACCTGTCGATGTCGTGCAGGGCTTAGCTAACACTGCACACATCGGAGACAACGACACAGTAACCTTACCCCTAGTCTAGCTTTAAATAACCAAGCAGAATCACTCAACACCTTGCCAGGGAGACATATACCGGTCTACAACCTTCCCGAGAGAGGACACACGGAAAAGTCTGTCTCTCCAACCTCAATAAAGCATAATACCTCCTTAACCTAATACATGGAAATCTCTGAGAGCTTCGCGTACAATACGACTGGTCGACGGTGAACGTCTATGCTGAAACCAGAAGGGATGTTGAGTTTAATAAAGATTAAAGAATGAGAAAGGAGAAGTCGAGAGAGAGAAATAGTATGCAAAGTGGCGAGTATGGGGGACAGAATTGCAAAGGATGTAGGAGGTATGCGTGTCAGGCAAGCTCTGAGCTGGTAAAGAAAATGCTGCCGCGATGGGAAGGAACTAGTTGACCACCCGGCCGCCAACGCCGTCAGCACCCAAGCGAGCCGCGTGATAGCTCACCCCGCTGCCAGGTGTACACCCTCACCCTCTCTCGCTCGCCTCTCACACAAGCAACATTTATATTATAGCGAATATAAAATACAAGGCGCAGTCACAGACCAAAACAAAGACCATTTCTAGACTGTCTGTGGCCACACGACACCAATCACACAAAGCAGATCATTCTAGGACAACTGTAGCCCATCCCCCCATCCTGGCGAGCGCTAGCGAGCTGCAATGCCCCACGCAACCATTCTGCCCACGCCGGGCGGCGTCACACCCCCCCCAAAATATGGGACACTCAACCATCAGCCCATATCAGAACAGGCAGAATGGTGCTAGAATCTGCCACTCCTAACCACTCTGCCACTCATGGAATACAAGCTCAGTCTCCTCAAAAAAATACAACAACATTTATATATAAAAACAAATCTTATCACCCTTCCCAAATATAATACATTAATTCAAAACATTGTGCTCCCAGAGCGAGCTTTAAGAAGCACAGCCTACTGAGGGAAAATCATCTGCCCTCAGTACTCAGCTACAATATCATCTTCAAATTAATTATAAAAAAGAAAGAGTTTTTATTTAATTTTTCATATTTTATTTTAATGTTGTTTTATGGTGGCTACTATAGATGTAGCCTAATTTTTTTTTTTTCTAATCAAAGCAAACAACTCCTGCCCTGCGACCCTACGCTGATGCTACACACGCGAGCCAACAAGCACCAGCGCAAAAATACACCGCGAGCCAAGACAGGAGGCTATACCAACATACTGTGGTAGCCTACCCCGGATCCTCCACCCGCGACAAACAGTCCGCAATCACTTTCTCACAACCGGCAATATGGCGAATGTCTAAGTTGTACTCTTGCAACATGAGCGACCATCAGGTCAGCCTCATATTCCGGTTGTGGAATTGATTGAGGAATTTAAGCGGGTGGTGGTCGGTATACACTACCACGACTGGCCCATAGGCAGGAACATAGACCTCAAAGTGTCTGAGCGCTAACACGATTGCCAGCAGTTCCTTTTCAACAACCGAATAGTTTTTCTGTGCTGAATTAAATTTCTTTGAAAAGAAACTGACTGGATGCTCAAGACCTTCCTCGTCTGTCTGCAAAAGTACGGCACCAGCCCCTACTCCGCTGGCATCAGTCGCCAACTGAAATGGTCGTTTAAAGTCCGGGGCCCTGAGGATAGGGTGAGTGCATAAAAGGTGTTTAACTACTCGAAACGCCTCCTCACACTCAGGTGCCCAGCGGAACTTTTTATCTTTAGCTAGTAGATCTGTCAAAGGAGCTAACACAGTAGAATAACCTCTTATAAAGCGGCGGTAATACCCAATCATGCCCAAAAAACTCATGATCTGCCGCTTGGTGGTCGGCCTGGGGAACAAGTCGATAGCCTGTATCTTCTGTTGGGGCGGGCTCACCTGCCCTAACCCAACCACAAACCCCAGATACTGCACCGTGGCTTGCACAAAGTCACACTTGCCCAGATTAACCACCAAGCCTGCTTTACTAAGTTGACTAAATAAGGCTTCTATGTGCTCACAGTGACTTTGGAAATCGTTGTCATAAATGATCACGTCATCAAGGTAGACAGTACAGTTTGGGATGTCTGCTACGATGTCGTTCATTAAGCTCTGGAAAGTGGCCGGTGCATTTTTCAGATCATATGGCATCACGTTGCAACGGTAAGTACTGCCATCCACCACAAACCCGCACACCTCTTTAGCCCGCTCAGACAGTGGTACTTGCCAGTAGCCTTTGACGAGGTCTACCTTGGTCAAGTACCTTGCTTTCCCGATCTTATCCACACTGTCATCCACCCGGGGAAGAGGATATGCATTGGTGGGGGTCAACCCGTTCAACCACCTAAAGTCAATGCAGAACCGAACTTTTCCATCAGGTTTGGGCTGCAGAGTGACAGGAGAAGTCCACCATACTGCCCCCTTCTCGATCAAGCCTCTCGCCAGCATATACTCCAGCTCATCCCTGAGCGCTGGGAGTTTAATGGGTGGCACCCGATAAGGTATCGACTTGAAGGGGGGGTGCTCTCCTACATCGACGTCATGCACCGCTTGAGTAGTGAGGCCTGGGTGCTCGGCAAATACAGTGGGGTATGAATCGAACAGGCGCTGCACTGCCACCTGCTGTTCCTCCAGCAGGTGCGCCAGAGCATCATGCGCACATTGGCTCGAATTCCCCGCCCACTGATCAGCCGAGACATGACAATCCCAGTTATCATCCACCTGATCATTGCTGCCCCCCTCTCCTTCTCCACCATGACCACAGCAGGTCAACACAGGGACAGCTAGTGACTCAGGTGGGCGCCTGACATACTCCTTCAACAAATTAATGTGGCATAGTTGGTTACGCTTCTTCCGGTCTGGAGTGGCAACGAGGTAATCTAGATCGGAGATCTTTGACACCACCCGATAAGGCCCAGCGTACTTGGCAGCCAGAGGATGACCTGCCAAAGGCAACAGGACCAACACCTCTTGACCTACCTGAAACTCCCGGAGTTTCGCCTTAGTATCGTACCTGTCCTTCATACGGGCCTGCGAACTCACCAAATTACGCCCGGCCAGCTCCAGACTTCTAAGCATTCTCTCTCTGCTCTCGAGGACGTATCTCAACATAGAACATGGCTTAGCGGTACCCTCCCAAATCTCCTTCACCATGTGGAGAGGGCCCCTCACCTGATGCCCGAAAACAAGCTCATTCGGACTGAAACCGAGACTCTCTCCAGGTACTTCTCTTGCCGCGAACAAAACATACGGCAGACCAAGGTCCCAATCCTTTCCGTTCTCTGCGCAATAACATCGAAGCATGCTTTTCAGCGTGGCGTGCCACCTCTCCAACACCCCTTGACTCTCCGGGTGATACGCAGAAGAGACGACAGTGCTGATGCCATGCTGAATCATAGTTTGTTTGAACAGATTAGAGGTAAAATTAGAACCTTGGTCCGATTGCACCTCTTGCGGGTAACCATACCGCGAGCAATACCAGAGCAGGTTCCGGACAACAGTTTTCGCCGTGCCATTTCTCATTGGATATGCATCAGGATAACGAGTGGCCACATCCTTTGATAGTTAATAGAAATTAATTACCGGCACTAGTAGGGGTTAGGGGTCCGACCAAATCAATGATGACCTTACTGAAGGGCGGTCCACTGACAGGAATGGGGTGCAAAGGGGCTCTCGGAATTGTTTGGTTAGGTTTTCCAACCCTCTGGCACGTATGACACCTTGCTATCCAGGTTACCACCTGCCCCTTCAACCCCGGCCACCAAAACAATTTTTCTAAAGCAGCCACCGTTTTTCTCACCCCTAGATGTCCTGCCAGTGGTATGTCATGCGCCAACCTCAGTAGGCTATCCCTGCACTCCCGTGGCACCACCAACTGGTCCACTACTCCGGACCCCTCTTGCCAACTACGTTTAGGGTCTTGAAAACGCCTATAGAGGATGCCTTCTAAATAAAAAAAATCTCCTGGCTGTGCATCACCGTCCTCGTCGAGCTCTACAGCTCCATTAGCACACGTTTGGAGCTCAGGGTCCTCTAGTTGCAACCGACGTATATCTGAGGGTGCCAAGCGATCTAACTGCTCCCGGAGCAATGCATGACCTTCCCCGATACTGGGCTGCTCCCTCTGTCTTTCTCGATGTACATAACGTTGCTGTCGTGGAGACTCGTCATGCCCAGCCTCGTCACTCTCGATGACAGGCCCAGGGGCTACTCCAGAATTAAGTAATGGTGCTAATACTGAATCACCGAGGAGAGCCGCCGAGTCAAAACTCTTAAAACCAACTCCAGCCGTAGCCTCCTCCTGTTGATCATTCCTCCGCTGGTCTGAAGACGGAGGACTAGGCTGTGACACTATAGCTGCCCGAGCTCGGGTGACAACACACGTCATGGGTTGTGTCTGGCACCGCTCGACCCACTCTTGCTCTTCCCTACTCACGTCGGCCGGCCTCTCGGCAACGACTAAGGGTAGAACCTCAGAAGCGGGCATTGCAAAGTCGTTGCCGAGAAGAAGGTCGACGCCCTCCACTGGCAGTTTCTCCACAATTCCGACATCCAATTCACGTCCCATACCATCCACCTCCAACTCCAACCGCACCAGCGGGTATGACCGAGTTGCATTAATACCCTGCACCACCACCACCCGAGCCGCGTTTATAGGGTAGCCAGTCAAGTTTTTCATCAGAGTCTGGGAAGCACCTGTATCACGCAAGACCTCTACTCCATGCTTGCGCCCCGCCCACATCACGCAACCCCGCCCTCTATGGTCAGAAAAAAACATCCTGAGCAGGGTTCGAGCCTCCCAGGTGCTTCTGCATTGGCTGTGCCTCAGCCTCTGACGAACTGCCCCGGGCAAACTCAGATGACTTCGGAGACACACCAATGTTGCAGGCCAAAGACACAGCTGCTGTAGGTCGTTTGCTAGGACAGACTCTTGCAAAGTGCCCCTTTTTATGACAATGATAACACTCCAACTCCCCTTTGGGCTTCCCTTGGTACTGGGAAGGGCCCGGCCCCTTCTTAAATGAGACGGTGCTAGTCTTGTGGTCAGTCTTGGTATCATGGCTCTTGTACTTGTTTGCATAAGGTATATCACTAACTCGGGGGGGTGGGGCGTCACGCCCCTTGTTACCTGCCTCACTACGCTGGGCAGACCCGCACCCACGAATTAGTGATAGCCGGAGGTCAGCCATCTCAGCTGCCTCCTGTAGAGTTTTTGGTTGCTTTTCTTTAAGGTTTAACGTCAGGTCGCCGCCCGTGCTTTTGAAAAACTGCTCTAAAAGCACCAACTGTTTAATGTCGTCAAACGTAGTAGCTTTCTCCGACCTCAGCCAATTCCCAAAAGCATCGGACAGCTCCCGGGCATGCTCTAAAAAGGTGCTCTCCCGACCCTTGGTAACACCCCGGAACTTCAACCTGTATGTCTTTGGTTGTAGTTCGTATGCTCTCAGGACAGCCTCCTTGAGTTCCTCATAGATAATACAAGACTCTATAGGCTACGCATCGTAGGCTTTAAGACCCTTGCCTATTAATCTAGAGGATACAAGTGCTGCCCATTTATTCTCTGGCCACTGGTGTTCCTGGCACTTCTTCTCAAAGCGTGTGAAAAATTCTGTTACACCACTCTCATCAAACACCGGAACCAGTTTCAATAAGTGCGAGAGAGACTGCTCATGAACACGGTTACCAGCCCCAAGTCGCTGTCCCGTTGTCTCTACTCGCGACTTCTCTACGTCCATGTCGGCACAGTACCTAGTCGACTCAGCTTGAATTTTTGCTAGCTCTATGTGCTCATGACTGATAGTTTTTCTCTCTTCTATCTTGGCTAATTCTATTTGCTGCTGGAGCTCACATGCCCTTTGTTGCTGCTGAAGCTTAGCTAATTCGAGCTGAAGCAATAATTCTGGAGTTAACCCTTGAGGAGGTGAAGGTGCTACAATTTTTGAAATTACCGGTGGTCCCCCCAGGGGCAACCCACCCTGCCAGTCACCACCCAACTCCGGAAGCGTACCCGGGGTCGGCAAACTACTGGGATGGCTGGGAGTCGAGTGTAGGGGAAGCATGGCCGAAGGGCTCTGAGCACTCAACCCATCTCGCTCACCAGTCACCCTGCCCAGTACACACGTTATCAAGTTATCCCTGGTCATGCTGCTAGTAACCGCATGACCGATAGCTGTGGCCAGGCATTGAAGACCGTACCGATCCATACCCTCCAACCGCTCGGCAGTAACAGGCCATTGCAAAAATATCCTAGCATCCTCCTCACAGTTCACCCGATTAACCCTTTCATCATGCTGCTGTTCCTCAGTTTCGACATTACGTACTGTGTCTCCATTCTCCTCTGATCCGGTGTAAGACATGATGCTCTCAAAAATTTCTCACCACAATATTCAGAAAAGAAGTACCCCAAACTCTTATGTAGCACTATTCACTTGCCAAAAATGTCTGAAGACTCTCAAGTGCTATACTACTTTGCCAAAAAAAAAATAACGTGCCCACTATATTCCTCAATAAAACAAATGACCACAACAATCCTGCAATTATCTCTTAGTTCACAAGATCCTGAGCTAGGTCGCCATTTGTTACGATGCACGTTCTCAAAGACACAGGGCTCTTCAACATTGGACTAGATAATGGCAAAATGCAACAACGGTAACACTAGATCCAACCCCTGCCTTAAACACTGGAAAACAAAATACCATTACCGCCCTGAGTCGTGCCTGGACAACGAGGTATCCTATGACTCGGTAACTGGTGCACACACACTAGGCTGACGCTCGATGAGACAGCCTATTCTCAAACAGTAAAAGATTACTCGATTAGGTTACACAAAGAAAAGATAGTTAACGTGATTAATTAACGTTACGGTAGATACTCAAATAACTGGCACTCCTGTATTAAAGAAAGTGCAATGCTAGTCCTGCAACATCAACTGGAAACTTCTGAAATAAGTCTGATGCTGGGAAGATGTTCGTAAAGAATCTTGAACAATTATAATGCAGAATACGGGTCACAATAAATGCTAGGACATATAGTAATAATAGGCAGGCGAATAATAAAGACTGCGCAAAGGTAGTAATGCTCGGCAACTAAAGAAATGCTTCGTGACACAACGCAACAGCCTACTAGGGTTGTGCAACTCAACAACAACCTCGGCTCAAAAGTGCAGTGAATAAAAATGTTGCATACATATAATAATGGGGGCTTATCTCTAACCAGTGTCTGCTCAGTTAATAAAGTCTAGCTGGGGTATCAAGGCAGGGCAACAATGGGTGAGCATGCGGCTCGTAGCCTAATGTTGTCCGAAGGTGGTATAATGAAGATTACGTTATATGACGGGGGTGCTCTCTTGATAAATCTAGGTCTCTAGTACCTAGTTCTATCCTGGCGATCCCTCAGAAGTCAACACAAAGAGGCAGCACTATGTTGTGAGGGATAGGCTATGGCCCTCTCACACCACAGCGCTGTGCTCGCAAAGTAAACCCAGCCGAAGACAACTTAGGCTCCCACAGTACCTGTCGATGTCGTGCAGGGCTTAGCTAACACTGCACACATCGGAGACAACGACACAGTAACCTTACCCCTAGTCTAGCTTTAAATAACCAAGCAGAATCACTCAACACCTTGCCAGGGAGACATATACCGGTCTACAACCTTCCCGAGAGAGGACACACACGGAAAAGTCCGTCTCTCCAACCTCAATAAAGCATAATACCTCCTTAACTTAATACATGGAAATCTCTGAGATCTTCGCGTACAATGCGACTGGTCGACGGTGAACGTCTATGCTGAAACCAGAAGGGATGTTGAGTTTAATAAAGATTAGAGAATGAGAAAGGAGAAGTCGAGAGAGAGAAATAGTATGCAAAGTGGCGAGTATGGGGGACAGAATTGCAAAGGATGTAGGAGGTACGCGTGTCAGGCAAGCTCTGAGCTGGTAAAGAACACGCGGCCACGATGGGCAGGGACTAGTTGACCACCCGGCCGCCAACGCCGTCAGCGCCCAAGCGAGCCGCGTCATAGCTCACCCCGCTGCCAGTTGTACACCCTCACCCTCTCTCGGTCGCCTCTCACACAAGCAACATTTATATTATAGCGAATATAAAATACAAGGCGCGGTCACAGACCAAAACAAAGACCATTTCTAGACTGTCTGTGGCCACACGACACCAATCACACAAAGCAGATCATTCTAGGACAACTGTAGCCCATCCCCCCATCCTGGCGAGCGCTAGCGAGCTGCAATGCCCCACGCAATCATTCTGCCCACGCCGGGCGGCGTCACAGTTGAGAGTGGAGTAAAATAGGCTTGCCCCTGTAAGTGCAGCCGCCAAAAAACAAATTAAAAAAGCAAAACAAAATTATAAAAACTCTTTATTTTTATAACGTGTAGAATTTTGTATAAGATGATGTAGCAGTATCTAAGTTGAATGTTTTCGCTTATTGTCGCTAAGTTAGTTGAACTTGCTCGGTGGAGTGCAACAGTCTTTATTTATTTTATATATAGTGCCTTGTGTCGCAACAGTGTGTGGTACTATGAGAAGCTTTCTGTTAGATATGAAGAACTTAGTCAAGTGTCTTATATCTTGGGGGAGGTGTGACGCTCCTGCATAGTAGCCACGTGCGGGCATGCGCGAGTGTCGGCTGCCCAGCTGTTTAGAAACTGGCTGGCGGCAGCCGGCCGGCCGGCTTTTACTTAGTATATAGCCTACGACAATGTAACTAATGTCTGGGATATTGTTATGTTGTTTCACAGCTTGAAGCTGCCCTTATTCTTAACCTCTCCGCGGCGCACAGGGGGTTTTCTACAGGGTAAGACTGTGCGCACCTATGATGATTTTGGGACCTATTGCCAATTTCGATAAAAAGTACATCATCGTGTAGGGAATGTTTGCGTGCATCGGCCCATATATATTTGACCCCCCAAAAAATGTCTGGGGGGGGTAGGGGAACGGTCCGTAGTTGAAAAATGTGGAGCGAATGGCACAGCGCGGCTAGATTGTCATCGAGCGGCGAGATTTCCCTGCCGAATATTTACGCAAGCAGGGGATAGAAGGAGAGGGAGGAGGGGGTGGGTTACCGCGTATTATCACGTATATGTCCTTTTTTGAGCCCTTTTAGGCTATGTAGAGTATGTATACGTGTGTAGGGTACCCATATAACAATGAATATGCCTCATAGTGACCAAAAATTGCAATATATAAGGGAATTATAAGATAATTTTTAGGCGGTAATGAAGATGTGTTGGAGGTTTGGCGGCAATTTATGAGCTGAGAGTGTGGTTTACGCCATACATATCACATATATCTTGTACGTAGAGCACTGTCATGCTATAATACAGACTTGTACGTATGTATACGTGCGATATATCAAAATATATACCGCATATAGACCAATTCATGCGATATTTACGCACATTATCAATGAGTTTCTATGCGTGAACCAAGGTGTGAGTGAGTTGTGGTGGGAATGAAAGGGGGAGAGGGTGTGTTACGCCATAAATATCACGTAAATCTTGTATTTAGAGCACTCTCATGCTATAATAAAGACGTGTACATATGTAGGCGTCCCATATAACAAGGAATATACCGCATATAGCCCAATTGATGCGATATTTACGCAAATTGTGAATGTGTTTCTAGCAGACGGAAGCCTGAAAGGGTGGGTTGGGGGTGGGTGGGTGGGAGGGAGGCATGCAGGGGTGCAGTGAGTGAGTGAGTGAGTCGTGGAGAGATGGAAGTCAGGCAGATCTCTAGATAGATAACCAGCTTTGTGATAATTGTGGAGGCGCCCCAGGCGTATTGATGTTTGGTATTTTGAACCTTATGTCTACCAGATGGCTGGTGTTCGTTGCCATCAACAGGTCTACAATAACATGAGTCAGGAATGGAGAGAGAGAGAGAGAAACTGAGACATGCATATGTCGTACGTATAAATGGACTTCAGAATTGCATTTTTATGCAAGCAGACATTGCATTTTAGACACATGTGAAGTACCACAGAAACATGTAGGCCATTGACTGTAAATAAAGTACTATATTATAGACCACCAGCGATGGTGCTGAGTCAACACAGGCAGATTGCCTTTTGTGATAGAGGGCTAAATATAGACTGGTGTCTCCTTACACTTGCGAAAGGGTAGATTGCCACCTGAGAAACGTTTACTTATTTATTTCGAAGTAATATGCAATCTAAATGTATATTCGAGACCTACTGCAATTATTTGTATGACAGTCATGACTATGTATAATCCAATATACGCGCGTAGGCGAGACATAAGAAAGCTGGTTGAGCAATTTTCGACACCCACACAGTTATTATTCATTTTTATTTACAATATTATACAACACAAATGTATTTGTGAAGAGTATTTTATCCATTATTATATTTATACCAATTTTGTTCCCAGACAGAGCTGCTGTAGCTGGAGCATCAAGGAGCGGCAAGGGTCACCTCGTGACCGCTTGACCGTGTGAAAATGAGTGGAGTCACACTGAGAGGGGCAATTTTGTGAGTGTTTGGGCAATTTTTGACAGAATAAAGTTATATAATTACTAATTCTTGACAGAGACAAACTTTTATAAACCTTGGCATGATATAATTGATAATCCCATCAATTTACAAACGTAAATTGGTGGGATAATTCATTTTTTTTTGTATATTGTCATTTCGATTGTAGACACGAAGTTTTGAGTGATATTTGGTATGAGCTCCTGTGGCATGGTTGGTAAGGTCGCGGACTGGAAAACTCAAAGTGTCGTAGGGTAGTGGGATCGAATCCAGGAGGGGGTTATGGGGAAGGTTTTATATTGTCTAGAACATTTTTGATAAAAAAAAATTTTTTACAAGATCATGCCATTGTATTCAAACAATATGAAATATTCATAGAATATATCATATTGTAAGAATACAATGACATGACCTTGTTTTTTTTTTTTTTTTTTTATTGTTTTTTTTTTATTATATTAGTAGGTTTGACAGGATTTATTGAAACATATTTATTTTTGTACAATTCATTTGAGGTAAGAAAATAATTATATACACATTACTTTGGCTAATAACAAACATATATATTGATATACTAAAAAAATAAGGCATATTACATGTAAATCTTTGAAACTTATAAACTAAATAATGAAACATACAATTATATAATGTAAAAGCTATATCACAGGGACATCTTTGGAACTTATACATTATATAATATATATGTTACATTATGAGATAGCGTGATCAATTAGGTCAGGTCAGGTAAGGTAGGGCGCGAGTCCAGGGCAGGGCAGGGCAGGGGGCGAGTCCAGGGCAGGGCAGGTGGCGAGTCCAGGGCAGGGCATAGGGCGAGTCCAGGGCAGGGCAGGGCAGGGGCCGACACTCAGTAGTTCTTGAAGGTGTGGTAGTCCCTGAAGCAGTCACCCAGGCAGAGTGGAACTTTGCACTCGGCGCACATTGAGGTGACTCTTTTCGTGACATGGGGTTTCCTGACACTGGAGCTGCAGACAGTGCACTGCGCCTGCCTGTGGCGAGTGCCAAGCATCTCAGTGTTGATGGGGTAGTGTCTTTCGACACCCAGCTGGATGCGGTCAGGAACGTGATCCCCACGCCATGCCGTACGTCTGTGAGTGGTGGTGCCATACTTCTCCAGGAGTTGGTAGGAGACGTTGTACACGAACTCCCGGAATTTCAGCTTCTGGTTTGGGGCCATATCCTTTTTCACCAACCACAAGTTGTAGGCGTTCAGCATCGTTATGTCAACTAGTTGGAGGAAGAGCTTGTGATACCACTTCACAGTCTTCCTCAGACACTCAACGCCTGACAGCTGACAGTCAGACTTGTCCACCAGGCGCATGTTTTTTGTGTAGTCCACTACCATGTCGGGCTTGTAGATTGTCTTCCTGGTTCGGTAGTGGATTTTGCCAGAATCCACCTGGGCACCTGTGTGGACGGTGGAAAGCAGGTGGACGTCTCGCTTATCCTTCCACTTCGGGGCTATCAGTTTCCCACACTTCTCGAGCTGCTTGTATTTCTGCCCCTTTCGTCGCCTTCTTCGCACATGCCTCTCGCGGTGTTCCTGGGCCAGGTCGTCTTCTGAAGGTGTGTCACTGGAGGAGGCATCTGTGAGAGGAATGACATCACCTGTGAACTTTGGCATAAACTTTCTTGTCTCTCTGACAGTCCCACATGACCCCGTTTGGTTGTCATAAAGAAACTGGCAGAGAGCAGGAGAAGTATACCAGTTGTCAGTGTAGATGATGTGGCCTTTGCCCAGGTAAGGTGCCAACATTTTCCTGACGATGGCACCTGACATGCCCATGGGGTCATTGGCAGCGGCTTTCGGTACGTCAATGTCAGTTCCTGTATACACGATCATGTCAAGCACTATTCCAGTTTCACAGTCGCACAATACGAAGAGCTTGATTCCGAACCTATGCCTCTTCAAGGGGATATACTGCTTGAAAACAAGACGTCCTTTGAAGAGCACGAGCGACTCATCAATCACCAAATTGAGGAAGGGGTAAAAGTATTTCCTATACCTCTCCAACAACATGGTGAACACATCCCGAACTTTCCATATCCTGTCAATCCTGTTAGGATTTTCGTTGTCTGCAAAGTGCATAAATCTTAGCAGCAACAAAAATCTGTCACGAGTCATGAACTTATTGAAAGTTGGGGTGGCGATGAGAGGGTCGTGCTTCCAATAGTGTTGCAACACATGCTTCTTGATCAGAGGCATGAGGAACAACAAGGCAAAGAACGTCATAAATTCTTCCACAGTCGTATCTACCCAGCCTCGTATTCTCGCTTTTGGAGAAAGGACGTCCAATCTGCCAAACACCCACCTGTAGTAGGCGTTTGTTTGGGCAACGATGTACGTCATTACCTCCATGTCGAAAAAAGCGAGGAAGAAGTCGCTTTCGTTCGCTTGATCATCACAGGGCCAGTCGTCAGTTGTTCCTGACGTCCCAGGATTGAACTGGGGCACGTCAGGTACAAAATTGACCCCGTCAGACCAATCGAACGAAGGCAGCTCAGGGATCGGAATGTCGTCTGCGTCTGCTTCATCGTCTGAAATATCGCTTCCATGGTCGCGATACAGCACTTCATCATCATTACCCTCCTCTTCACTTGACAGACGATGCCCTTCCTCATTTTCGTCACCGACGTCGGACTCACTCCCACTGTCCACTCCCAAATCCCCCCACCCTTGGTCCCGTGCTAGGGCTTCGTCGTCGAAACCCGGGCTGCCAATGTCCTGCGAATCACCATCAAACAGCAGGGCGGCATACTTAGATGGTGTCAGAGTTTTTCGGGTCACTTTGGCACGTGCGGGAGTCTTATGGACAGGGACAGCAGAGGCGGTGGCAGGGGCGGCGGCAGGGGCGGCGGCAGCGGCGGCGGCAGGGGCAGCAGTGGTGCGTGGCCTTGATAGCAAGATGATGGTGGTGCCTGTCGCCCTTCTCTCTGTTCCTTGGGCAGGGGCGGCATGGGCGGCAGGGGCAGCAGTGGTGCGTGGCCTTGATGGCAAGATGATGGTGGTGCCTGTCGCCCTTCTCTCTGTTTCTTGGGCAGGGGCGGCATGGGCGGCAGGGGCAACAGGGGCAGCAGGGCCGGCAGGGACACCAGGGCCAGCAGTTGCTTTCCCAGTCGCTTTCCCTCTCCCTTTCCCCTTCCCCTTCCCTGTTCCTTGGGCAGGGGCGGCAGCGGCGGCAGGGGCAGCAGGGGCGGCAGGGGCGGCAGGGGCAGCAGGGGCAGCAGGGCCGGCAGGGACACCAGGGACAGCAGTCGCTTTCCCTCTCCCTTTCCCCTTCCCCTTCCCTGTTCCTTGGGCAGGGGCGGCAGGGGCGGCAGGGGCAGCAGGGGCGGCAGGGGCGGCAGGGGCAGCAGGGGCGGCAGGGGCAGCCGGGCCAGGGGCGGCTGGTGGTGGTGGTGGTGGTAGGGGCACTGTGGCTGGCGTACGGGTTCTCTTCCCTACGCCCGTGCCTTTCATTTTTCCTGCCCCCGCAGGTAATGCAGCCCTAGGGCGGCCTCCTGCGTCGCTGGTACCGGTGGCAGGGGTGGCAGGGGTGGCAGTGGTGGCAGTGGTGGTGGTAGTGGTTGTTGCAGTGGCCTGGGTCGTGGTGGCAGTGTCCCGAAAGACCAATGACCTCTGTGCCATTGCCCTGCTTGCACATGTTTTTCGTGCTTTGGGTGCTGGTGCTTCGTCCTCTGAGCTGTAGGGCGTGTCGTACTGGTAGCTAGGGTCTTTGGCAGCCACCCTCTGCCTTCCACGGTGGCTAACACCACCAGAAGGAGGGCTGGTTGTGTCATCAGGGAGCGAGCGTGAGGGACGTGTGGGCTCCATGACTAGTGCGTGGTTACTGGCGCGGTGGTGCTTGCACGAGTGCGGGGCGAGCGTTTGGCGGGGTGGTATCGAGAGTTGACATGTAGTACTATACCCACACCAATTTTCAGCCGCCTGGCTATAAACGCGCGGTTTTGGTACGTGTTCAAAGTCTCTGCTCTTAAGAGTCTCCCCGCAGTGCGCCGGGGGAACTCTTATGAGTCTCCCCGCAGCTCCCGGGTTAACAAACACATCTTAGTATATTTTATTCTCGATAGTTGATTGTTTCATTATAATACATAAGATGCATTGTAGTGAAGAAGAGAGAGAGAGAGCGAGCGAGCAGGGTGGGGGAGGTGAGTGTTGCTTTTCCTCCTCCTCCCTCCTCCCTCCCGGAGGAGTTGCTCGCCCACGTGGTCTTTTCTCTCGGTTTTGATTGGCTGGCCTGGCGCCTTCTGCAGGCCTGCTGCTGGGTGACGTAGCGGCCTGTGATTGGCTGACCACCGTGCCTTTGTGTGGGATCCTGGAGGGGTCCAGAGGAGCTATTCTCCTCAGAGCTCACCTCACTGTCGTACCCTTCGGACCCCCTTGATATCTATCCCTCTCAACCCCACTTAGAAACTTTCTCTCTTACTTTGTATACCTTCTTTCCACTACTTCACCAATCTATTTAATTATCCCATCCCCTTGATAGACCTTATATCTATTATTGTATTAACGACGAGCTCTCAGATAACTAGATAGGATTTTGGGCCTTATGCAGAGATGTAATTTTTAATGAGACCTAGGAAGCTTTTTTGTTGTCTCATATTTGGTGGTTTCATGCTTGCTAGTGTGTATTTGTGGCAGGTGAGCAGGGGCTAGACCGGAGGGGAGGCTTTTTGCGATCCTTTAAGTAAAGTCTGCTGGTGCGAGTCCTGTGGACCTGCACGACTTTACTAGGATACCCGTGGGAGTCTGGGGGCATTTTCTTGTCTGTGTGCCTGTGTGTCTAGTGTTGTGTTGTGTGAGGGCCCTTGCCTAGTCCACTCAGCACTGCACTAGCACGCCTTGCGTTTGTTTTAGGGTCGCCAGGAGAGAGTCAGATACTTGGGATCTGAGTCTCTCAAGAGAGCACCCTTTCAATTAGAGTAATTTGGCGCACAGACTTGGGAACGTCTCTAGGCTAGAGCAGGTGGCTCAGCCCGGGTATCCGAAGCCTATATCCTTCCGGCTAAACCTCTGCCACCTGGCAGATTAACAGCTAGCGGTTTATTATATCTGTATGCTTGTTATTGTGCCACAGTTTACCGTCTTTGTGAGCATTGTGAGTCAGGGTGTGGCTTAGAGACTCTGTCCGAGCAGGCTTGCCTGACTAAGAGTGAGAAGCACACCTGTATGTGGTTATGTTGCGAGTGGCTGCCTTTATTTAATTATACCTATGCCATTATACACTGTAGGTCCTATCACTAGTATTTATTCCTGCTTATTAGTTAGGAGTTCTCTAAATCCGTAACGAACTTTCTTTTGCTAAGCATCAGATCCTACAGTAGCCGCATGCAGTTTAGAAACCTGCATCTTGTCTACCTGTACGATGTTTTGAGGACTGTTTGCTCTCACCTTCTTTCACGCAGGGGTGATTAGTTGTATTAATTAACGTAACGTTAAATGTACTTTCTTCTAGTTTGTTATTAAATTGTTTCTGCAATTTAATTCCGTTATCTATCTTTTCCTTGAAGCTTTAAGTCAACTTAATTGTGTGATCTTTTATATAGCCTGTTTGACTATCAGCAGTCTATAGTGCGTGCACCCTGTAACCGAGTCATAGGATACCTCGTTGTCCAGGCAGGACTCTTGACGGTTTAGGGTGGTTTGTTGCTTGGGTTTATGGATAAGGGTTGGATCTAGCGTTTTCCGTTGTTGCTTGTTGCCGCATACCTAGTCCAATAGAAAGAGCCCAGTGTTTATATATCCCAGGACGTAACACTCTACTATCGCTATTACAACAATCCTTGTTCTTCAGAGCTCTCTCAGTGCATACCCTCTCCTTTGCGGCGAGTGTGAGGCACCCACCTTTCAACACAGTTCCTCTCCTATTCTGTCCAGGTCTCCAACCCAAGAATTGGCAAATTTTCTCAGTCTTTCTTCTACTCAACTAGTGAACTCTGGAACTCTCTCCCCCAATCTATCTTTCCTTCATCCTATGACTTATAATGCTTTAAACTTCGTGTGTCAAGGCATTTTGACCCCAACGACCCTTGAATTTGGCCCTGTCACACCTTTGGCTTTGGTGTGGACACTCGTTATAGGTAACCTGCCTTTTGTCTCCTTCATACATAAATAAAAAAATGGCAGTCGTGCGGAATGATATCGAATAGTGTTAACCAAAATATAATATACAATAACTACATCGTACTGGAATGGCTCATATATGCCAGTTCTACTGCAATCATTGTATTGTTATTCAGGTTAGAGAGAGAAGAGTAAAGCCAATGCAATACCTGAAATAATGTCTTAAAATATACAATATACACCCGCTTCTAACTCAACCATGAGAAGTGGAGAAGCGGAATTGATCAGAAAGATCGAGATTTCCAAAACATCATTATAGATTGATGGTAGCTAAATTATAGTTCACGATGTTTAACATCGACAAAGGTACTGTGCATGTGGCAGGTAAACGTGAAGCATTTATTCAATGATAAAGGTTATTATATTGTTTACTGTCAAAATATAATTTTAAACATACACAGACATTTTTAAAAATAATCGTCTATAAACCTTAGCGAAATTTAAAATGCATGATGTTTTCACCTCATTTTCAAACTAAAATATGTTAAAATAGCACAAACAAAAATAGCTCTTCAAAAGTCGGACGCGTGAGCATCTGTACACTGATATCAGAAACCTCATACACATTGTTGGCAAACCAACGTTCTGCATATTACTGGCAAGCCTAGCAAACAAAACTTTCTATCAGCAATGTCTACCACATTGCTGGCAAACCCTAAGCTGTGTACCAACAACATCTAATACATCGTTGGCAGTCCAAAATTTATCTCCATCATCGTGCAACATTTGACTGAATCCCTTGACACCACCCGAGTACCTACGGCTGACGCCAATAGTACAGGGATGATAAGAAAGATATGTGACCTTCTTTATACTAGAACATGAGGTTCACATGACAAAAATAAATGTGTATTGTAAAGCTGCGACAATTTTGGATCTCCATAAGCCTTCATCATTGTTCAAGTTGTTGTTTCTTAACCCTTAACTGGCGGCGCCCGGATATTCTCGAGTGAAATAAATGTGGCCTATGTGGCTATTGTCGAGTGCAATTTTGAGCACGTAATGTGCTCTGAGAGAGAGCGGAGCGGTGGGAGGAGCGTAGGTTACCTCTTGACCGCTCGCCACGGTGGCCGTGGAGCTACTGAGATGTACTCCTTTGTACTCCACCCTCTCTCACTCGTTTCACACGTAATAATGTAAGGAAATGACCGTATTTTACCCATTTTGCCCTTCGGTTGCACGATCGTTGCAAGACAACCAGTGATCGTAGAAGGATGGTTCTGGTGTCATTGGAAAGCTGAATTAACGCCCTTTCAGGGATACATACTTGTATTACGCTCTGGCTCTTGTTTATGCATGAAAACGAGCACGGAAACAAGCTGGGCGGCACAGTCAAATATACTACACCACCCAGTCATTTATACACGGGACTTTGAAATTTCGATTCTTGTGCAGGAAAATTGAAGATCACTCACATTGAAGCAAAGCTCTTAGATAAGTTGTTGTCTAATGGTATGGTGGGTAAATATTATATCCAAAACATTTGATAGGATATTGAGTGAAGCAATGTGGATTGTTCCTACATGAAAAAAGAATATCAATACTATACCTTGTGAGTATGATCCATAACTGTGGTAGAATCGATCTAGCTACAATGTAAATAATAGATTTGACCTAACAATTGAAGCTATGGATATGTCCAACAAAATTTGGTGATCAAATACAATTAATGCGTTTAAATTACCGGTATGGATATTTAAAAGATCTTCAAAATATTATAGCCTTCTGCTTGTATGTTATTGTATAAAAGAACGTTGACACTCTGAAGTTTACTTGAGGCATAACAATTGTAATATTTTTACGAAACAATTCCTACAATATTATAATACATGTGATTCACCTTCCTGGTGTTAATCCTACCTATATGATAACGTTAATATCAGAAAAATTTGAGTAAAGCTAAAGTAAGATGACAAAGCATAGGAATAGTTGCAATCCGTAAGCAATAAGTATGCAAGAATCTTGAATGCAAGTTTTTCTATGTGTAAGAAGGAGACAAAAGGGAACCTGCACGTAAATTGAAAGAGTGACACAGCCGAATTCAAGTTAGAGTCATTGGTCTGGACACACGGAGCTTGAATCTGTATATGCCATAGGATGAGGAAAAGATATATTGAGGTAGAGAGTTCCAGAGTTTACATGTTGAGTGGAAGAAAGACTGGGAAAATCGGTTCACTCTTGAGTTAGGGAGGTAGGCAGAGTAAGGATGGGAATGTGTTGAAAGGCGGGTGTAACCTACTCTCTATAAATCACTTTCAAAGCAATATTTTTATATTCCTGAGTACCATACTCACATAATTATATTGAACATACAGTACATAGGAGGAAACTATACTGGCCAGGTTTGTTGAGCCCACGACTTTTATACAAACCTAATACACTTTAACACCTTACGAGCGGCCTATGCGGTTTATTTATGTGTACCGCCCAGCGGGGTGTTTTTAGCCAAAATAGGGCTGTTTACGTGATCATTTTCATGCCTAAATAAGACCCAGAACGTAAAACAAGTATCTATCCCTGAAAGGGCATAAACAGAGCTTTCGAATGACACCATAACGATCCTTGTATGATGGATAGTTTTCTTGCAATAACCGTGCAACGCGAGTGCAAAAAGCAGGTAATTCGGTACTTTCGGTACATAATTGAGTATGTAGCGAGTGAGAGAGGGAGGAGGGAGCTGAGATTTGTGTCAGTAGGTTCGCCGCGGTGGTCTGGAGCAGTCATACGCTCGCTAGTCTCCTGCCACCACTTGTCTCTCTCTCTCAGCCACATTACATGCTGAAATTGCCACTCGAGTTATGTCGAGCGCCGCCACATAGTCCAGCTTTATTAAATACGACTTAAGTGGTGAGCCGCTAATAAAGGGTTAACACCTTACGAGCGGCCTATGCGGTTTATTTATATGTACCGCCCAGCGGGGTGTTTTTAGCCAAAATAGGGCTGTTTACGTGATCATTTTCATGCCTAAATAAGACCCAGAACGTAAAACGAGTACCTATCCCTGAAAGGGCATAAACAGAGCTTTCGAATGACACCATAACGATCCTTTTATGATGGCTAGTTTTCTTGCAATAACCGTGCAACGCGAGTGCAAAAAGCATGTAATTAGCCACTTTCCCGATACAATTCCTTATATAGCGAGTGAGAGAGGGAGGAGGGAGCTGGGATTCGTGTCAGTATGTTCGCCGTGGTGGTCTGGAGCAGTCATACGCTCGCTACTCTCCTGCCACCACTTGTCTCTCTCTCTCAGCAACATTACGTGCTGAAATTGCCACTCGACCTATGTCGAGCGCCGCCACATAGTCCAGCTTTATTAAATACGACTTATGTGGTGAGCCGCTAATTAAGGGTTAAAAATATAACTTGGTGCATCTGTCTCTGATAATACAAAGCCATTAAACCAATATATCATGTTGATTTACAAAATATTTCCTAGTTAAATATTTAAAGATCTGCTAAGGTCTGAGAGCGGTACAAAGGAGTACAAAGGAGTACAAAGGAAATCAAGCAACAACAGATCTAGTGACCCTTCTAGGTTGCTTGTCCTCCAAAACACTGAGGATCAAGTGTCCAAACAGTGGTTTAGAGTGGGTAAGGGAACATTGGAAAGGGAATTACTGCCCTGGAACTAATGTCCGTGGCAGGATTAGGAACTTAGTAGGGGACAGATGGGTTAGTAACTGAGGGGGGGATAAAATCAAGTTATTCATTTACAAACGCAGTCAGTCGCGGGTTTGATGCGAGATATTTGTCTACGCGGAATTTAAATGAATC
Organism: Paralithodes platypus; assembly: GCA_032716605.1. Taxonomy (NCBI): domain Eukaryota; kingdom Metazoa; phylum Arthropoda; class Malacostraca; order Decapoda; family Lithodidae; genus Paralithodes; species Paralithodes platypus. Next base: position 33,463,624 of record CM064567.1, on the reverse strand, counting down.
AACGGTGATGCAGTCTATAACTTTTCGGGGAAGCCCATTCCACAAGTTGACAACTCGATTGAAGAAGAAATTCTTAGATTCGTGTGAGTTAAAAGATTTACCAATAATTTTGCAACCGTTTCCCCGCGTGTAATTAGATTGGTCGATAGTGAAGTACTTACTACAGTTCATATTGTCGATGCCTTTGATGATTTTGAACACTTGAATTAAGTCACCTCTTAATCTGCGCTGGGTTAAAGGAAATAGATTTAATTCTCTAAGATGCTCTTCGTATGGTTTGTTCTTTAGGCTAGCTATCATTTTGGTAACTCTACATTGAACTCGTTCTAGCTTGTTTATATCTTTTTGGTAATAAGGGCACCAGGATTGAACGCAGTATTCCAGAAGAGGGCGGACTAAGAAATTGTAAAGGGTTAGGATAACTTCTTTGGATTTATGCTCAAATGACCTGCCTATAAAGCCAATTATTTTGTTTGCCTTCTTAACAACTTCTGAACATTGTTGACTCGGTTTTAGGTTACTCGATATTGTTACTCCCAGATCGGTTTCTCTGTTTACATTCTTAAGCTGAGTGCCATTCATCGAATAGTTTGCTTTCTCATTTAGGTATCCGAAATGTAGTACTTTACATTTATCCGCATTGAAACTCATTTGCCAAATTTGGGCCCAACATGACAATTTATCTAGATTGTGTTGCATATCGTCAACTTGTTCTTTTGAGAGTACGCTATTTGCAATGTTTGTATCGTCAGCAAATTTTGAGATTGTACAGGTGAGACCCTCATCTATGTCGTTGATGTAAATTAGAAAGAGAATTGGTCCTAGTACCGATCCCTGGGGTACCCCACTACTTACATTGGTCCTTTTAGATGCCTTACCGTTTATGACTACTCTTTGCTTTCTGTCGCTGAGCCAATTTTCTGTCCATTTCAACACACCGTCTTGTATTCCATGCGCTTTTAGTTTTAGCAGTAAACGTTTGTGGGAAATTTGTCAAAGGCCTTTTGAAAATCAAGGTATATAATATCTACAGCTTTACTCTCATCGTAGAGGTTGAGGATATCGTGGAAAAAGTCTAAGAGGTTTGTTAACCCGTTGAGACCCAGCGTCGCACGTGTTGCGTCGGCAGTCCTTGATCACCAACTCCCAGCGACGCATCACGTGCGTCCGACATATAAAAAACACTTACGTGGCTCGTAAGGTAGGAAATGGCGGGAGAATAGGAGGGGGAGGTACCGTAGTGTGTGTGGGAGCCGGGCCAGTAGGTGTGAGCGGGCCGAGACAGCCGCGCGGCTGGTGGTGGTGGGCTTAGTGGGGATAGTTTACACCCCTAGTTCACCGCCACTTTAAACCTTCATTACTCCGGTCGTATGGGAGCTAGAGGCTTGAGATTTATGTGAGATACTCCTTAGGATGTATGCCGTGCAATGCCATACTCAGTTTTTACCCTAGTGCTCCCGGGCGGGTGGTCATGCGGGGGAGACGAACTATTGAAACCCCCCCCCCCCCCGCCCCCCAAATGACCGAAATGAGTTTTTTTTTATTTGTGTTTTATTTCTCACCATTCTCTTCCATTTTGGCTCAACAAATTTTGTTGAGGCTCCCCGCCCCCCCAACCCCCCACCGGACCCCCCCCCCCCCCCCCCCCCCCAAAAAAAAAATGTCAGAGGTGATTTTTTTTTTTTTTTTTCATTTCTCATCCTTGTCTTCCATTTTAGCAAACAAAAAAAAATAAGTGAAAATGGCTTGGGACTGGGGTAAACAAAATATTATAACTAGCCGGGGCTCAACGGGTTAAACAGGAACGTTTTTTACGAAAGCCGTGTTGAGTATCTTTAAGTATGTTATTTTCCTCTAAGTGATTTACGAGTCTGTCTCGTATGACCGTTTCTAGCATTTTACATACAACTGAGGTTAAGCTAATTGGACGATAGTTACTGGGTAGGGATTTGCTGCCTTTTTCGAATATCGGTGTTACGTTGGCTAGCTTCCACTGATCAGGCATAATTCCAGACTGCAAGGATTTATTGAATAGTAATGTCAGTGGTTTGGAGAGCTCATCCTTAGCTTCCTTTAGAACTCTAGGCGAGATTGTATCAGCACTAGGCGTTTTATTTACCTTGAGTTTATCTAAACAATTCAATACTTCTCTCTCTGTAACGGTGATATTGCTTAAAACATCTGAATTATCAATCTGAATCGGCGATGGTGTAGGGATATAACTGAGGTCTTCTGTTGTAAAAACTGATGCAAAAAAGGTATTCAGGGCATTACTCATTTGTACTTCGTCTTTGGTGTATTCTCCATTTTCATCGACTAACGGTCCAACAGTTGAAGTAACTACTTTTTTCTTTCTGATAAAACTATAGAATTCTTTCGGGTTTGTTTTACTTTGATTCGCAATATGTAACTCTAAGGTCTTTTTACTTTGCTTAATTAACTTTTTGGCTTTGCGTCGTAGCTCTACAAATTTCACCCGTTCTTCGTCATTTTGTGAGGATTTAAATCTATCATTAGCAAATTTTTTAGCAAGCAGGCAGTTTGAAATATCTTTATTCCACCATTTGGGCTTATTATTATGGCCTGGACGCCGTATTTTCGATGGTATGCAGTCTTGCACTGCTTTTAGGTAAGTGGTTTCGAATAACTTCCAAGATGTATTTATGTGTTATTGTTAATTAAAAAGCTCCAGTCAGTTTCTTTAAAAATAGCTCTAAGTTTATGGAAGTTTGCTTTCTTGAAATTAGGGACTTTTTCGATGCTACTATTTGGTTCGTTACTAGTAAACTTTAAAGTGAAAGTTATCGTATGACGGTCGCTGTTACTGAATTCATCACCAACATTCAAATTCTCTATTAATTCTTCTTTTGTTGCAAGACCAATGTCAAGAACGTTATTACCACGGGTTGGCGTTCGAACAAATTGATAAAGCGAACTCTCTTGCAAGTTCGTATACAAGTCATGTCCGGAGTGTGAAGTAAGAGTATCGCCCCACTTGGTCACAGGTAAATTAAAGTCGCCAAAAATTACGGTATCTTGTGAGTTACTTACATCTGCAATTTTTTCATAAATTTCTCGGTCAGTTTGCACTGATTGAGCTGGAGGTCTGTATATTAATGCAAGTATTATTTTTGTACCTTTATTATTCTTTATTAGCACAAAAGATGCGTCGACGTTCACAATTTGAGGTTTTGACAAGAGGGTAGGGTTAAGACTTTCTTTGATATAAAGTAAAACGCCACCTCCATTTCGATTTATTCGGCTTTTCTCAAACATTACATAACCGGGAAGTGAATACTCTGCTAAAAAGTCTCTATCTTCTGTATTGAGCCAAGATTCTGTTATGCCAATCACATCATAATTTTCTGTAAACACTAGCTCCTCTAAATCTGAAAATTTATTGCGTATGCTACGAGCGTTTGCATAGAAAACCTTTAAATTTGTTATTTTAGAACTCACGGAACGCTCTTTAATAATATTTTTGGTTCTTGTCGGATCTACATTTATGTTCATGGCTGTCCTCGGTCCTCGCTGTCTTCGGTCCTTATCGCTGGTGGTTCTCGGTTGCCTCTGTTTTTTTCTTGGCGTTGGATGATTTATGTCACTGCTAATTCTTCTCGGATGACGTTTTTTGATCCATGGCTGCGGACTGCTTCGTGTAGGAGACGACCCATGCGTGCTGAACCCACAGGGTTTAGATGAGTGCCATCCTTGCAGAACAGAGTAGGCTGGTTGTAGAAGTTATCCCAGAGGTTGATGAATTCAACTTCTTCCCTTAGACACAAATATTTTAGTCGGCTATTTGTGCTGAAGGCCTTGTCGTAGAATTTGTCAGGTGCGTCGATCTTTGGGAGAATGCCTGAGATGATGATATTCCTTGACTTGTTTTTGTAGTGCTGGATCATCTTGCGATATTTCTCCATCAACTCTTCGGATCTGGTGCGCATGACGTCATTTGAACCAGCATGGATGACAAAAAGGGTATTTTCATTTGCATCCTTTGTGGTATCTTCGAAGGCTTCCACAATGTCGTCCAGTCCAGCTCCTGGGATGCAAAATCTTTTTCGTTGATTTGGGACTCCGTCGCAGAACTCTTCGACCTGTCCTCGTAGGATGGAATCCCCAACAAGCCTGGTCTCTTCTGGTTCGTCTTCCATCTCTACCAATATCTCAAATCTGTTTGACATTGTGACTGGTAGATGAGACCTTTTCTACGTTGGCCGTGCACCGTTCCTCACTGGTGTAAATCCGGAAACCTGTGGTGGCGGGACTCTACGTACAGGTCGGGGAGAGGAGTGGTTAGAACGGGGGCGAGGGGTTGGTACTGTTCGTGCTAGCAGGCTTCTTGCACGAGGAGTGGGGGAGAGACTAAGGTGAACAGGGCGGCTGTCCTGGTTTGATGTCGGCTCAGGTTCGTCAGAAGCATCTGCTGCAGTGTCTACTGCAGGTGTTGGATTGTTGGCAGATGACGTTGGGGCAGTGGCGGATGCTGGAGTTGAAACAATTGGAGTTAGTGATACTCCAACGTTGAGAGTTACAAACTCTTGGAGTGATACCAGCTTCCTGGTGAGGGCGTTGATCTTGTTGTGGGCTTCATCCAATTTTGCTGTCAAATCCTCTCGTTGCTGGCAGAGTCGGCAGACTTGTGGATCGGCAGGAGCAAACATGGAAGCACCAAACCTACCGGCGCAGTTCGTACAGGCACGAGGCATGGTGACGATCACTTTCTTCAGATCACTTCACTCACTTAAAAACACTTAACTCACTTTAAAAACACTAAACTCACTTTAAAAACACTTCACTCCCTTCAGGTCGCTTCACTTACTTAAATAGGCCTAACCGAAAATAAAAATGTTGAAATACACACAAATAGTGGTGATAGCCTAACCAAAAATTAAAACAAAACAAAATTAAATTTGAATACGCAGTGATAGCCGAACCGAAAACAATTTTATGTTTATTTAAACAGAAATAGGCCACCAGGGGTTATAGCCTCTCCTAAACGAAAACAAAAATTCTTTGGGACAGGTTGAATGAGAGCAAACTTCCAAATAGAAGAGAAGACGTTAGAGGAGAGATAGAGACGAAAGAATTTCCCTAGGCAGGGAGTCAGCACGGAAGCACAGTTTTTTAGTACAACAGGAGGAACACCGTCGTCAGGACCGTACATCTTCTTAGTATTAAGCTCAGAGAGGGTAGAAAGTGCATCTTTAAAAGAGAGTAGGATATTATGCATAAGTAGGAGAGAGGCTGGTGGAGAGGGAGGAATAGCACCGGAATCATCCAAAGTGCAGATTCTAGCAAAAGTTTGAGCGAAGGAAGCAAAAGTCATTCCATGGAAAATCAAAGAAGTACTGCCGAAGAGCCCCCCAGTCGGCAGTGCCAAAGTGCCGCATGTGCTGCCAGTTGGGAGGATCAGGTGGCCGAACCGGAGGGATAAGACAGGTGACAGGTAAAATTTATGGTCGGAGGAGCCCAAAGGAGAGAAAAATTTACAGTATAAGCAAAAGGGTTAGAGCTTAGAAATAAGTCGAGAATGTTGGGCCGATCTCCGAGGCGATCTGGGATACGGGATACTGGGATACGAGCTGGACTAACTGCTCTAGGTAATTTAGGATAGTAAAGATGTAGGCTTGTTCACCAGGTTTGTCAGTGGAAACAGAGGAGAGCCGTTGGTGGTGGTGAACATTAAAATCTCCTAAGATGGAGATATCTGTCAGTAGACCCAAACAACTGCGCTTCGGTGAGAAAAAGATCAGGGTTGGCAGAGGAGAGGTGGTGTTACACAGAGTGGAAGTTCGAGGAAAGGCCAGTAATATTGCAGACATTGATAGTAAGAGTAGAAGGTGGTGGTCCAGAGAAATTTGGCGAGTCTTTTCCAGGGGACAGACCGATGGGGGCATTTCTATTCCCCCCCACCCCCTGGGGACTCCGAGTCGGGTCGTGATTTCGTCATTGTTTTTTGTTTTGTGTTTTTCTTTTTGGGAAGAGCTAGTGAAGTATGTAAGGTGTTTGTAGTCTAATGTATTGATAGGAGGAGAAGGTGTTTTGCAGGGCAGACTGGGGTTGCCCTCAATATTGATAAGGCACTGAAAGGATCAGCTAGGGAGGCCAGGGGGTGAAACAGGAGTTCCAGTTGTCCTTATCAGCCACCTAGCACTCCCCGGGAATACTGCCCTGTTCGGCTAGTGCTTACAGCCTCCTCCTAACAATTCTGGAGTTGGAATTCCCAGTCCCAACCTCTAGGGGCTATCTGCACCACAAAGTGACAGGTTAAACTTCATGTGTCCAGGCATTTTGATTACAAAGTACCTTAAATTTGCCTCTCTATCACTATTTTGGCTTTAGAGGAGACGCTCGTTACTGCCTTAGGCAGCCTGCCTGTTATCTTCTTCATATACATTGAACACAAAATACATATAACCACTGAATTCGGACCAATTATACTGTTCTGAACTGCCAATATCGATCATGGTCCAAATCACCCACAGGCTATAATGGCTACGGACACAGTTGGCCACAGACAAACACGACCTTTTCTTTTCGAGCCCCCAAATACTAGTATGAACCATTTGTTTTATGGAATGTGACATATGATCAGTTTACTCAATTTGTATTTCTTTTTCTCAAAATGGCAACTAGGCGACGAGAAAATTATTCATAAGACTATAATTACATATTAGTTTTGTAGACTGATATTGTAACTAGACTAGTAACTAGTATGCGTCCATTATACTAATAGATGAATGTATCTGATCGTATGTACGGTATATACATATATATATATATATATATATATATATATATATACGGTATATATACGGTACATATATATATCTATATATATATATATATATATATATATATATATATATATATATATATATATATATATATACTGTATATATATATATATATATATATATACAGTATATATACAGTATATATACAGTATATATATATATATATATATATATATATATATACATATATATATATATATATATATATTATTATTAGTAGTATTTTTGTTTCTTCTATGTGATTGAGGGAGACAAAAGGCAGAACTGCCTGCAGTGAGTGCCTCCCCCGGAGTTGAAAGAGTGACAGAGCCAAAATCAAGGGACGTTCGAGCTAAAATGCCTGGACACACAGAGTTTGAAGCAATTTAAGTCATAGGAAGAGTGAAAGATTGATTCTGGGAGAGAGTTCCAGAACTCAGCAGTTGAATAGAAGAATGTCTGAGAATAGCGTTTCACTCTTGGGTTGGAGAGTTGCACAGAGTAGGGGTGGGATTGTGTTGAAGGACAGGTACTACGTACCCTACGTATAGGAGGTGGTATACACTGGGAAAGCTCCGAGGAACACTAATTATTGTAGTAGCCATAGAATAGTGAGAGAGATGCAACATTGCGGCGACGAGATAGAGATTGCAGAGTTGGTGAGTGGACGGGAGTTAAAAATACGAAAGGCTTTCCTGTCTACTTTGTCTAGGAGTGCGGTGTGAGAGGACCCTCCCCATACATGTGAACAATAATCAATACAAGGACGCACTGTGCCCCAGTACAGAGCAGCAAGCTGAGCAGGGGTAAAGAACCCCTTGAGGCAGTTAAGCACACCCAGCTTCTGGGAGGCTGCCTTAGCAAGACTGGTAATATGGTCCTCCCAAGTGAGAGCAGAAGAAAAAGAGAAACCAAGAATATTGAGAGAAGATGAAGGATTGATTTTTGTATTGTTGAAGAATAAGGGATAGTCCTCTGGAGGTCTTGAATGGGTAGTAAGATGGAGAAATTGGGTCTTGGAAGCATTAGATGCAACAAGGTTTTCTGTACCCCAATTGGAAATAGTAGCTAGATCAGAAGGTAAGTGTTTTGTTGTTGTTGTTGCGGTACCTCAGGCTGCCTGGCCGAACAGCCCCAAGGCCCTGAGCACGGCCAAGGCCATAACCGAGCGCCCCCACAGAACCCTCCCTGCCGACCACAATAAAGCCTGGGTGACCGAAGCCACTCCATGGCAGGGAGCTGAGGAGGGTGCGGAAATGCCCTGGAAACCAAAGCCCCACCCCAGGGCCCTGTGCCCCTCAGCAATTATGAAGAGAAAGTTGAGGGGCAAGGGAAAAATATGACGCTTTGGCTTCCAATCTTGGTAGATTGGGAGGTCAATTCACGGAAGAGACGCCGTCACTCGAGATCTAGAAGATATATAAGTAAACGGAACAGTCAGAGCAAGCTATGGGTATGGCAGAGATCGCTCAGTTCTCACTCTGATAGACCAGCCCATCACCAATTACCAATGAAGGTAAGTGTTCTATGGCTTCATTACGTTTGTCTTTACCCTATTGGCTGCGGGAAACGTAGTACTACGTTTTGGCAAGTTACAGCAATTTACAGGCTTTAAAAGCCTGTAAAAGCTGTAGTAATAGAGTGTCAGTGGGCAGGACCGCGAGGGGCCTACATCCGACCGTCAGCACGTCCAGCCGTGCACTGAGACAAATTGAGGTCCCAAACACGGGTCTCAGCAGTGCTGCCAATTGCAAAAAAGCGCTACATTGCTAATAAATAGCAAGTTTTCCCCAATGTCTATGGTAACGCTGTGTGTGATCCCCGCGAGCTACGAAGCTCATACTAGTGTCATCTTGAAGCTATTTTTGTCTAGTTTTCAGCAGAATACATTTAGTTTCATGGAGACACTTGATTAGTTGTTCAGGAGTGCCTGAATATGCCATAAATAGCCCAAATATGCCCGCAGCGTAAGGGTTAAGGAATTGCTGGCTGGGGCGTTCTGGAAAACTAATTGAGTAGTGAAAGGTAGAATCGTCTGCGTATGAATGGATGGGACTGGATGTACATTTGAGAAGATCATTTATGAAAATAAGAAAGAGAATAGGAGATAGGACAGAACCATGAGGAACACTGGAGTTGATAGAATGAGGAAGTGACCGATGGCCGTTCACAACCGTAGCTATGGAACAGCCGGAAAGGAAATTAGAGACAAAGGCACAGATGGAGGGATATAAACCGAAAGAGGGTAGGTTTAAAATTAAAGATTTGTGCCAGACTTTATCGAAGGCCTTCGATATGTCTAGTGCAATAGAAAAGGTCTCACCGAGGTCCCGAAAGGAGGATGACCAAGATTTAGTAAGATATGAAAGGAGATCACCAGTAGAGCAACCCTTAACCCACTGAGCACAAGCTAATTAAAAATAAAAGTACACCCCAGGACCAGCAGGTTGTAAAAAAAAAAAATCTCCAGAAAACACCTGGAATAGGTTAGAAATGAAGGAAAAAACTTAAAAAATCGATCCCCTAGGTCATTAACCCTTAATTAGCGGCTCACCACATAAGTCGAGTTAAATAAAGCTGGACTATGTGGCGGCGCTCGACATAACTCGAGTGGCAATTTCAGCACGTAATGTTGCTGAGAGAGAGAGACAAGTGGTGGCAGGAGACTAGCGAGCGTATGACTGCTCCAGACCACCGCGGCGAACCTACTGACACGAATCTCAGCTCCCTCCTCCCTCTCTCACTCGCTACATACTGAATTATATGGGGAAAGTACCGAATTACATGCTTTTTGCACTCGTGTTGCACGGTTATTGCAAGAAAACTAGCCATCATACAAGGATCGTTATGGTGTCATTCGAAAGCTCTGTTTATGCCCTTTCAGGGATAGGTACTTGTTTTACGTTCTGGGTCTTATTTAGGCATGAAAATGATCACGTAAACAGCCCTATTTTGGCTAAAAACACCCCGCTGTGCGGTACATAGAAATAAACCGCATAGGCCGCTCGTAAGGTGTTAAGGGGTCCTACGGGGCGCCCAAAAGTCGAAAATACAAGATGGGAAATGAGTGGGCAAAACATGCAAAAACACGTTTTTGTGCGTTCATACACACGCGGTTGGACTTTGAAGGTTTTCAATCATTGACATTTGTTGCATGGAATAGTTACGCAGTTCCCATACAAATCTGAGCCCTCTAGGTGCCATAGGACCGGAGTAATTAACCGCGATGCACTCTATGCGGCGCTGGGGTTTAGGGCTACATACATTGCCGACGCATAACGTGCGTCGCTGTTCCTCAATGGGTTAAGGAAGCCATACTTTCGATCTGAGAGCAGATTATGAGAAGAGAAATGTTTAAGAAAGTTGGAAGCTAAAATAGTTTCAAAACTTTAGAGATATAAGAGATGAGAGCAATTGGACGATAGTTGGAGGGTTGAGAGCGGTCACCCTTCTTTGGAAAAGGTTGAATGAGAGCAAACTTCCAGCAAGAAGGGAAGACGTTAGAGGAGAGACAGAGACGAAAGAGTTTGCCTAGGCAGGGGGTCAGCATGGAAGCACAGTTTTTTAGTACAACAGGAGGAACACCGTCTAGACCTTATGCCTTCTTAGTATTAAGCCCAGAGAAGGTAGAAAGTACCTTTTTAGAAGAGATTAGGATATTAGGCATAAGTAGAAGTGAGGGGGTGGAGAGGTAGGAATAGCACCGGAATCATCCAAAGGTGGAGTTTATAGCAAGAGTATGAGTGAAACGTTCAGCTTTGTCAGAGGAAGAAGTGATGGTTGTGCCATCAGAGTAGAAAAAGGGAGGAAATGACGAGGAAGAAAAATTGTCGGAGAGCTTTTGGCTAGATGCCAGAAAGCTTTGGAAGAGCTAGAGTTGGATATTTCAGTGCATTTATTATTGATGATATATATATACAGTATATATATATATATATATATATATATATATATATATATATATATATATATATACAGTATATATATATATATATATATATATATATATATATAAAGTGTAGAGACAAAAGCTTTTCGCATCATCTACTCCCTTCCTCTTACTAGTTCCCTACAATATCTTTCTACAGCCGCAATGTTGCATCTCTTTCACTCTTCTATCGTTTTTACACCAATCAGTGTTCTTCAGAGCTCTCTCAGTGCATACCCCCTCCCTTGCGGTAAGTGTGATTCGCCTTTAAACATAGTCTCACTGCTATTCTGTCCAGCTCTCCATCCCAAGAATTGGCAAATTATCTGTCCTTCTGCTAATCAATAAGTGAACTCTGGAACACTCTCCCTCAGTCAATCTTTCCTTCATCCTATATGCTTTAAAATTCGTGTTTCCAGGTATTTTGACACCAACTTCCCTTGAATTTGGCTCTCTGTCACTCTGTTGGCTTTGGGGGGAGACACTCGTTACAAGTAGCCTGCCAACTCGGATGAGTTACTCTATGAAAGAAACTGAATAATTCAGTTTGAGTATTAACTATATTAGATCTTAACCTCCAGTATTGTCTCACACCAAACAGTTGTCTAATGCTGTTATACCATATATATTCACCAAATATTTACTGTTAAATGTATCTGATTTTCTAGTTATAACCTCATCATGGCATTTCATCGAAACTTCAATGAACCACGTTGATAATCATATATTGCAGTTGTTCTATTGTATTCTAAGTATTTACATCCCCACTCGTTTTACACTGTCCAATAATAATGTTATGTACAATTTAGCCTCAATCCGTATTAGTACCGTCTATTATACAATTGTGTTTAATGATGTGCAGCCCTGCTCTCATATTTGTGTATGCATATCTAAATCAACTAAACTTTATCAATAACAACATAATAATACAATGATGTGTATTCATAATTTATACTTAGTAATATAAGACGATACAATGAGCCTCTTGTAAATGAGGAATTAAGGAACACGAACTTGAGATATATTTATTACACGGTAAATGCATAGTAATTTAATCCTTTCTGTACCAGCGACGTATGTTGTATTTCATGATAGCACTATTTAAACGATTATATGCAGCTTAGAAAGGGTCTATGGTAGTTAGAGGGCTTCATTGAGACCGTCCGAAGCCTAATAGTTGCTAGAGGTCCTTCCTAAACTGAATATAATTTATTCATAGTAGCCATAATAGAATGCAAAATATGTCTACGGTAGAGAATGGGTTAATAGCATATACTAGTTTATCACAAACACTATACCATCTTCACTCTTCACCCCCCCCCCCCCATTTCCCCCACCACCACCACTGTGATAAACCTCGCTTGATGTTCTGAGAACACCATCATAAACCTTCATGTAATATTGGGGGAAGGTCCTCGTCAATATCCCCCGGAAAATGTTTCAAAACTCTGGATCCATCTATTGTGAAACAGTATGCTTCTTTATTACGGTGGCTACCATGTTATATAAATTGCTTGGTAGTCCACAATGAAAGTCTTTGGATATGTTATACTTATTTTGGATATATTCGATCTGCATACTATATCATAGAAACTTAAATCCGTCCGTGTAATGTTATACAATGTTAGATAATAGGAATATAATTTATTGTAAAATCAACGAGAGCGAATTCCTCATAGAAGATAATATTTTGTGTTTCTTCAAGGCAATATACTGCTGTCTTTCTGCTGATAGATGAAAATAGATTAAATATCGTACAGTATATAGAATGTATCCTTAAATTATGTTGGATATCATTTGAAAACAATATATAAGATTTCGCATATTTGGATCCTTAGAATAAATTACAGCTTCATATAATATACTGGATTAATTCAATGTGTTTTTAAATAACTTAAGTCTTAAAACATTTAGCAATTGAATATACAGTAACGTTACATTAGGCATACTAAGATTAACACAGGATGTGAAATGAAATGTAAAGAAGACCACCATGCCTTACATTTGTATTTGTAAAGAAGTTTTCTATGGTTTATCTATAGGAATATCAACAGTATGATACAACATTATTTGATCCTCTTAAAATACAAAATAATAATTAATATAGCCTTGCCAAATGACTGTGTATACTCCATACATGGTGAGAATACATGAAACAAATGAACTTTGCGACCCAGCACCTGTTACACACTTGATATACGAAGGCATGCTTGGAAACTAGGCACCAGCTGCAACATTCTAATAATTCTTGGTTGAAAAGTTATCCCTCTCCTCTCTCTATCATATATATATATATATATATATATATATATATATATATATATATATATATATGTGTTTACTCTCAGCCTGGCCTCGAATCACGGACAGTCAGGACGATATACCATGTCTTAATCAAAAACACCACGTGTAGTTCAATAAAGTGTGGACTCTCGATCTCACGAGATATACTTTATATATACTGTATATATATATATATATATATATATATATATATATATATATATATATATATATATATATATATATATATATATATACTGTAGTTCAATAAAGTGTGGACTCTCGATCTCACGAGATATACTTTATATATACTGTATATATATATATATATATATATATATATATATATATATATATATATATATATATATATATATATATATATATATATATATATATACTGTATATATAAAGTATATCTCGTGAGATCGAGAGTCCACACTTTATTGAACTACACGTGGTGTTGTTGATTAAGACATGGTATATCGTCCTGACTGTCCGTGATTCGAGTCCAGGCTGAGAGTAAACACATATATATATATATATATATATATATATATATATATATATATATATATATATATATATATATACCTTTCCTATATACTTCCATTACTCTAATCAGTGTTGAACAAACTCCATTCCCTGTCAGTTCCGTCTCACTCAGACGAAAATGAGTACCTGGATTCATGGTGGCTAAAATGAATTCAGGGGCCTGATTGGTGGCTTCCTACAACCAATCAATACACGAGACTGAGAACTTGGTTAGCCACCAGGATTGCTCAGTGGCCATTGGGCAGGCCTTCTCTCGTGTTCGCCTCGTCCCACCCATACGTTAAACTGGGTACCTGGAGTGTAAAATCGTCCTTGGCGTAGGTCGTATCACTAGGGTAAATTTGATTACTTGCCTCACCTTTACTATATACTTCCATTCCCTATGTGTTGTCCGTCCTGTCCCCTCTCGAAAAGTATCCTCAAACTGTCTCTCCAACATAAACCAGCTCACGCAAGTTGGGTCAAGCCCCGACGCCTTCATCTCCTACTAAAATTCACTTCCTCACCCCCTACTACTTCCTCTGTACCAACTCTAGTATTCGAAGCATAAGAGTGATCTGATCAAAATTATTACTTGCCTCACCTTTACTATATACTTCCATTACTCTAATCATTACCTGCCCATTCCCTGAAGATGCAAGATGTTTACTTGTGAAACGTTGGATCCACCATGAATTTTGCTAACCTGTTGTACCTCATCTCTGAACCCCAGAGGAAAATTGTTAGAACTATTGAAAGCTGTAACAATAAAATACTGAATGCTGAAACTGCTGTTGCCTTTAACCTCGTCTGTTTAAAAGAGAATCTATTACCTGGCTATACTAATATATATATATATATATATATATATATATATATATATATATATATATATATATATATATATATATATATATATATATACAATATATATATATATATATATATATTGTATATATATTATTATATAAAAATATATATATATATATATATACTAATATATATATATATATATATTAGTATATATATATATACTAAACTACCCAGGATAAAGATTGCCACCATAAATACTCTTCTACCACCCACACCCGGCAAGATAATTCAGAGCACCATCAACAACAACGAGACTCTAAAGAAAAAGATAGTGTACATTCAGGAACACAAGGACCAACATGGAGGCACTAACATGGAGCAGTTACGCCGTTCTTCCACGAAGAGGTCTACTCACCTGCCCGCAAACTTCTAGGGGGTCCACCTAATCCCCCCCGGAATACGCCCTCCTGTACACAATTTAGACTGTTTATTTCACACCAGTGCTACGGGTGATAAAATAGAGTCCACAATTTAGACTCTGTTTATTTTATACCAGTGCGACCAAGTGAAACCTTACGAAAACAGAGCCCGCCATTTAGACTTTGATTATTCTTATAGTTGTGAGGTTTATATAATACCCGTGCTTGGTCCTATGATATGAGTATTTATTTGAGAGTTACTAATTCAACTTAGTTATATGCATCTTTATCAAGACTAAAGATAAGATCCAACATTGAGAGAGAGTAATGTACAAGGTATCGTATACCTGTGAATTGAGGTGTATGAAGCATATTGAAAGAGAGAGATAACGAAGTAAATTTCTAGTTCCCTTGCAGTGCTAGGCATATACATAATATGTTTACCATTGTTAACGCATAATTAATAGTATTATTTTACTTGGTTATTACATAAATAAAGTTGTTCATAAAATGTACAGTGTTATATGTTACCCTCTGTTTGCTTCTGTGTATGTGTTGTGTAATTTTGACTTCTCCAGTTAAGTAGAACCTACCAAATTCTAATCTAAACCTGATAAAATATCTGGTATAACATATACATATATATATATATAATTATATATATATATATATATATATATATATATATATATATATATATATATATATATATATAGAGTATGTGTGTAATATTATGTATACATATTATAGCCTTTGCATGTACTCTTCATTTCTGTATTCGTTCCTCCGAGATGATGGATTTAGAAATTACAGTTATTAAATACCATGTAATGTGAAAAAGTACGAAAATCGCGGGATGTATTTTTATATATTTTGGTGTTTGGGGGGATTTGAAGTAAATTACCTCCAACCTTGTACTCCTAAACAGACCTACCTCCACCAAGAGCCCGATGAATGATGACCATGTGGTATACCAGCACACATGTAACAATGGGGACTGTGTTCCCCATTCCTATATTAGTATGACACAGACTCGTCTATCCCGTCGGCTTACTCTCCATCTCCAGTCAGGAACAATAAAAGACCACTACCTTTTCCCCCACCACCCTCCATTAGCAATGACTTAAATAAACACACCTCCATAACTGATAAAGACAATTACCACCAGAAAACTCTCTATACTTGAAGCACTCTATATTCAAGCCTCAAGCCCAACATGAATAAC
The DNA here is from genome assembly GCA_032716605.1 of Paralithodes platypus. Classification (NCBI taxonomy): domain Eukaryota; kingdom Metazoa; phylum Arthropoda; class Malacostraca; order Decapoda; family Lithodidae; genus Paralithodes; species Paralithodes platypus. The sequence continues at coordinate 33,447,640 of CM064567.1, read as the reverse complement.
CAAACCCTGGACCTCCACATTCTACCGTCTGCCAAACGCCACTACCTCGCCACAGCCCCCACCCTCCACCTTCCTCCCACGTCCACATCGCGTACGCAGTCCAATGCCTCATCGACTTCCAGCAGCCAATCAGCTTGACTTCACCCACCCCCAGCGGGCAACCATCATGCAGTAGCCCCGCTCACTCTTCGCCCTCATGATTCTCCAATTATGTATATATACCTGTAGTATTGAGTAGTTTAATAATTCCTTGAAAATGCTAGATGTCTAGCGAAACGTCGGACCACCATGAACTTTGCAAACCCTATTCACCTTCTTACTGAACCTCAAAGAAGATTGATTAGAAATATTGAAACCCTGAATAATAAAATATTAAATGCAGAAACAGCTACGTCTTTTAACCTTGTATGCCTTAAAGAAAATGTATTACCTGTGGCTTTACCAACATAAATATACTGTATATATATATATATATATATATATATACAGTATATACCGGTATATATATATATTTATATATATATGCATATATACAATATATATATATGTATATATATATATATATTATATATATATATATATATATATATATATATATATATATATATATATATATATATATATATATATATATATATATATATATATATATATATATATATATATATATATATATATATATATATATATATATATATATATATATATATATATATGTTGATTTATGTTTTTGTCTTAATGGATCCAGAATGTTAGGAAATGAAGGAAAACAGGACAATATAAAGAGTACACACCATGCCCAATCTCATTGATTTGTGGCCCACTTAAAACGTAATTTAGTGTATGAACCTTGGTGCTCGATTCCTGTAAACATGTTCTAAGATTCAAAATGTTTTTATTTTGGTGAAAATAATGAAGTGTTTGTGTTTCTTATGCATGTTTTATGATTATTGTTGAGCCCATTGATTGCACTTGCTCTCTTACACTACAGTATGTACATGAAGTTACAATGAGTACATACATACATTCGCCGCAATGTTGCATATCTTCGCTATTCTATTGCAACTACTATAATCAGTGTTTCTTCGGAGCTCTCTCAGTGTACACCACTTCCTCTACGTAGGGTACGTAGTACCCGTCTTGCAACACACTCTCACCCTTACTCTATACAGCTCTCCAACTCAAGAGTGAAACGATACTCCCAATCTTTCTTCTATCCAACAGCTGAGCTCTGGAAATATTTCCCTGAATCCATCTTTCCCTAATCCTATGACTTAAATTGCTTCAAACTCCGTGTGTCCTGATATTTTGTCTCGAACGTTCCTTGATTTTGGCCCTGTCACTCTTTCAACTCTGGGGGAGGCACTCATCACCGCAAGTATTGCATTTTGTCTCCCTCATCCACGTAGAACAAAAAATAAAAACATAAATTTAAAGACTGAGTGTTCCACATGAAATGCGGTTCCGGTCTCACGTCCTAATGGGGACTCTCCAGGCAATCCTGTTCAGAGCTGCCTCACTTGTCATGTTTTTAAATTCAAGAGATCATTCCTTAAGATCTGATCCCACGTCTTTCTTGGTTTGCCCCTTGGTACAGCTCCCTCAATGTTCACCGACTTGCATCTTTTCACCCAACTTAGAGCATTCATTCTCTCCATATGCCCAAACCATCCATGCCTGCTAGTACGTATCTCATCATGGATTCTCTTGATAACCGTCTCCTCAATTTTTCACTAGATATCCTATCTTGTAGTTTGGTCACACAATTCCATCTCACCATTCTCGTCTCGTTATGTTCCAAATGACATTCAAAAGGGCAATACATTTAAAACAAAAGTGGTAGAATCCGAGTTGATAAAACTGAAGAGCATGGACCGACAGGTGAATTTGGAGGACAGGAACCAATGAATTAACAGAGACAGACGAGGCAAAAGAGCAAATACTTCAACGGGTTTAATAATTGGAGAGAAGTGGATGGCTTGTGATCAAGGGGAGAGGAAGGCTACTTCATTGGAAGATTTATTTATAAGGTATTTTATTAGAGACGTGTTGCATATCTAAGTCTGAAATTGTCTGAATTTTAGTGTATTAATGTATTTTACATTTTTCATGTATCAAGCATAGCCCTCAATTAACTGATATTTGTGTTTTAAGGTATAAAATATATATAAAGGTGTAGTATTTTTACTCGTCAAAGGCTGTGGACGAGGAAAACAAAATCGTAAAACAAGCATGCACGAATCGGACAATGTATTCTCTTAGCAATACAATTAAGTATTAACTCAAAGTTGTTTACATTACCTAATACAATATAATTGAACCATTACACACAATTTCGATCATTACAATTTCAGTAGCTATTACTTGCGATGCCATCTAAAGAATCAATGTTTAAACCTAATTAGCAAGCTATTAAATACAGATACAAAATATTGCGTCAGGGTGAAAAACATTGTCCACTTCTTGACATCTTAATATTAAATAATTACGGGAGAACAAACCAACATCCTATACATAAATCGAATATACTGTATATATATATATATATATAAATATATATATATATATATATCTATCTATCTATCTATTGCCTGACGCCGTGATCCCCGAAGGGGTGGCCACGAACGAACCGCCCCCATGCACCTCTGTCCCCAGTCAGTCGACGCCCCTCCCCCCAACCAGCACCGCCTTCGTTCATGTACTTCCTCACTCCATCCTTCCACCTCATATTCGGTCTACCTCTCCCCCTCTGTCCCTCCACCTCGCTCTCGTACACCCTCTTAGTCATTCTCTCGCTTTCCATACGTTCCATATGGCCGAACCATCTCAAGTTGTTCCTTTTCACACTTTCCAGCACATCTACCTCCACACCACACCTCCTTCTTACTTCCTCATTAGTCTGTCTATCCCTCCATGTAACTCCGCACGCACTCCTTAAGTAATTCATTTCCACTGCTCTCACTCTTGGTCTGAGTCTCTCAACCAACGTCCATGCTTCGCTTCCGTAAGTCAGTGTCGGGATTACCATACTGTCATGCAAGGACTTCTTCACTTCCATACTGACCACCCTATTTCTTGTTACTGCTTTTAGCGTTCCTACAACCCTCTTCCCCTGTTGTACCCTCTCCCGCACCTCTTCATCCATAGTCCCATCTTTACTCAACACACTGCCCAGATACTTAAAAGAGTTGACGATCTCCATAGCCTGACCGTTCAGCTTCACCTCACACTCTGTGACTTCACCCCTTTCGAAGACCATAACCTTGCTCTTCCCCGTATTTACCTTCAAATTCCGTTTTTCGCACACTGTTCCAAACTCATTTACCAGACCCTGCAACTCCCATTCATTATCACTCATCAGAACTGTATCATCCGCAAACAGCAGTATAGGTAGCTTCCACTCAATTCCCTCCCTTTTCAGCGATACACCAACATCCACTGCTCTTGATAGTATTTCTTTCATAACTCCATCCATATATACAGTAAACAACCACGGGGACATCACACACCCCTGTTTCAAACCAACATTCAGGTCAAAGAACTCGCTCTGCTCACTCTCCATATATATATATATATATATATATGTTAGTAAAGCCAGGTAATAAATTTTCTTTAATACATACAAGGTTGAAAGAAATGGCAATTTCTGCGTTGGAAATTTTATTATTCAAAGTTTCCAGGTCTCTGATGAGTTTTCGCTGGGTGGCAGGAAGTAGATGAATGAGATGAGCAAAATTCATGGTGGTACTGGGTTATATTAATGTACATGATGATACAGGATATACGACGCGTTTCACTGGACAACCAGCATTATCAAGTAAGAATAGACGCTTTACTGACCGCTGAAACCCATGGAGAATCAAAGATCAAAGAATTTGTGGAATCACGGATTTGCAAACAAGACGTCGGCTTTCATGTAAAATTGAAACAGTCAAAGAGTCCTACACTAACGACAATGTACACACTAGAACCGAGGAAGGATGCTAGTCAAAAGGGTCAGACCATGAAAGCAGACAGGCTTCTGTTCCAGCGGCTTCTTGTGGCACAGGACTCCGGACGTGATATAGACCTTAAAAGTCTTCTGAGTCATGAACTAACACCGGTACCACTGTCATTGGCAGAACTGACAGGACGCCTACGTCCTACGAATAAAGCTGTGCTCGGGAAGATCTTGGAAGATGGAGTAACGGTTGAGGTCCTGCCAAAGTCTTCGCTTAAGACATGTTTTATCATAGATGGTCAGGCATTGGAAAACCAACGGGGGCAAAGTCATTTGGAGATCTGGCTGATGTCTTCAATGCATCAGTGTTCAGTCATTTCAATGAGCACTGCTCAAGAGTCGGTGTGGTTTTTGATCGATATCGTATCACATCAATCAAGTCTGGGACCCGGGAAAGGAGAGAGGGGCGAGTACGTTCTATCCGGCGCAAGATCTACAGCAGAGAGATTCCACTCCCTGCCAACTGGAAGCAGTTCATGGACTTACCAGAAAACAAGGCAAATCTTACCAAGTTTCTCAGCGATCAAATGATGTTGGAGGCAAAAAAGAGCCGACCCACTTGTGACTTGATCACTGCAGGTGGGTTTGAGGAAGAAACCAAAGTAGCATCGTCACAGGGGTCTGATGTTGAACAGCTGCAATCATCTCACGAGGAGGCCGATACACGTATAATATTGCATGCCAAGGCGGCCTATATGAATAGATACGAACGGATCATAGTCTCGTGCAGGGACACCGACGTATTGGTACTGCTCACACACTTCGCGAGACAATTAAGTGGAGAGCTCTGGATGAGAACTGGCACAAGGCAGGAACGGCGTTATGTGGCTGTGCACGACATACAGTTGACACCGACCATGCAGCGTAACATCCTGGTGTACCATGCGGTTACAGGATGTGACACAGTCAGTCAACCAAGTGGACACGGGAAAAAGACGACATGGAAGGTATTCCTGCAACACGGAGCATTGCTTGATGACCTCGGACGTGGCACGCTGTCAGATTCCACCATACAGAGTGTGGAAGAGTTCTTGAAAATGTCTTGAACAACACATCAAACGCGCACACCACCAGGCTCAGGTGTGGTTCAAGGCAGATGTACCAAAACCTGAAATAGAGTCGCCCATTGGAAGTGGATGGTACGAGGATGCTACGAGGAGACTACACCCACACGTCAGTGTGGATGATCCTCTGCCAAATGAGTTCACAGACATAGTCTGCTGCAAGTGCAAAAATTGTGCAACTTCCAGATGCTCTTGTAGGGCCAAGAACTTGAAGTGCATAGCTGCATGTACCTGTAATAACGGAGTGTGTCACAACCCATACAGTGTGGCAATTGAAACAGACTCTGAGTGACTTAAACACGACATTCTTTCATTTCATTTCATGTACATGTAAACTTGCATATATGCAATGATGCGCCTTTTTCGTCCATCGTTCACTGTTGCGTTACTTAAATTTTCAATAGATGTATGTTATGTTTGTAATAAGTAATTTAATCTACTCATTATTAAAGCATAAAGCAATATTTTTACAATAGGCCTATGGCTTGTTATTCTGCTCATTTTGACACCAAAATTAAGTTTGTAACTGCATTATTGGACATTTTATTGACATTTTCGTATTTTCGAGAAAATCAGATATTTCGCGATTGACCTCTTTCACAAAATAACCCACTGTGAGGTCCCAAATCAAAATATCAAGTGTCATCCAGGCTAATATTGCTCAGGAGGTGTCATGGTTCAATCCTAGCATGGGTGACAGCTTGTAACAAACCGTTACCCCTCATGTACAATTTTGAGATTATATTCCTAGTCTAATATAAAAGGTAAACAGGAAGGGTATATATAGAGGGTGGAGGATCAGAGGAGGCGAAAATCAGGGGGCAAAAGTCTGCTATATAGCAGACTTTTGCCCCCTGATTTTCGCCTCTTGCTATATAGCAGACTTTTGCCCCCTGATTTTCGCCTCTTGCTATATAGCAGACTTTTGCCCCCTGATTTTCGCCTCTTGCTATATAGCAGACTTTTGCCCCCTGATTTTCGCCTCTTGCTATATAGCAGACTTTTGCCCCCTGATTTTCGCCTCTTGCTATATAGTAGACTTTTGCCCCCTGATTTTCGCCTCTTGCTATATAGCAGACTTTTGCCCCCTGATTTTCGCCTCTTGCTATATAGCAGACTTTTGCCCCCTGATTTTCGCCTCTTGCTATATAGCAGACTTTTGCCCCCTGATTTTCGCCTCTTGCTATATAGCAGACTTTTGCCCCCTGATTTTCGCCTCTTGCTATATAGCAGACTTTTGCCCCCTGATTTTCGCCTCTTGCTATATAGCAGACTTTTGCCCCCTGATTTTCGCCTCTTGCTATATAGCAGACTTTTGCCCCATGATTTTCGCCTCTTGCTATATAGCAGACTTTTGCCCCATGATTTTCGCCTCTTGCTATATAGCAGACTTTTGCCCCATGATTTTCGCCTCTTGCTATATAGCAGACTTTTGCCCCATGATTTTCGCCTCCTCATTCTATTCTTACTTGATAATGCTGGTTGTCCAGTGAAACGCGTCGTATATCCTGTATCATCATGTACATTAATGTAACCCTGTACCACCATGAATTTTGCTCATCTCATTCATCTACTTCCTGCCACCCAACGAAAACTCATCAGAGACCTGGACACTTTGAATAATAAAATTTCCAACGCAGAAATTGCCATTTCTTTCAACCTCGTATGTATTAAAGAAAATATATATATATATATATATATATATATATATACTGTATATATATTGCCATATATGGAAGCATGAAGCTACTACTACTAAGCTTTATGCTGGAAAAAAGAAAATTGTGCTTAATTGTTAAGTTCATGAGCTAAGACTTTTAAATAACAAACACAGGCAGGAGTGATGCTGAAAATAAAAACACAAAACCTAAACAGTTGTAATAAAGAACCAAATATATAAACGGCCGAGCTTACTGTATGCCGGTTCACCTTTAGTCACATAAATTTATTTCCACTTGCGAGGTTAGGCCGCTTAGCAAAGTTTACGAGCATAGCCTAATATAAATAAACCGAGGAATTGTTGCCTATAACAAAATGGAACGGCTAGCAAATGTCTAGATAGTGATGGAGATTGTGAAGGTATGGGGAATTGTTGCTTTAGATCTGCTGTAGAAATAAGGAATGTACAGTCGTGGTAAAGATCTTATGAAAATTATCCCTATTAAGATATCTGTACAAACAAATACAAATTTTAACAAACAAACATAAATGTGAACACCATGTAAATACAAAATGTCGGGGCTGGTCGTTCTTAAGTAAAATGAGAAGTAGCACATATACAGGTACTGTATGTAGCCTACAGGAGTAGCACATATACAGGTACTGTATGTAGCCTACAGGAGTAGCACATATACAGGTACTGTATGTAGCCTACAGGAGTCACTTTGCTGGAATTCCTCATTTATGAAATTAACCCTCTCACACGTGGATACACAAATTGCGTATTTAGGAAAGGTGTCTCTATATGCACGGATATGCAGTTTGCGTGTTTGATACTTTAGAATTTATACTCAAGTTGCTTTAAAACTGGGCTACGATAAGCTTTATTAGTCATGCAGTGAATGAAAACCTTGGTAACGCTGCTTAGAATCAACCTCCTATATTGCAGTAGCTCGGGAATGCCTAGCTCCTCAGTTTCTCTCTGTAAGTCAGGCGTTGAGCTTTGGTCGGCAGGGGCTTTAAACATCGCCGAAAGTGTATCAAAGTGTGACTGGTAAGTGCATCTAAAATATATTATGATGTAGTGTATGTTTTTTGTTTTTGTATTTAATATATCTATATAGTATGAGCTATTATTAGTCTACCATATAAGTTGGTTCAAATTTGTATGGTTAAGAGTGTTAGAAAACGTGTCTGAAGAATGCATATATATAATTATTCGTATACAATTACAGTATATATTAGGAGTGGAGTCTTAGGGTTTCTTGTATTTTCTTTCTCATACAATGAGCTATGTGTATCACTATAATGTATAGCTCTAAAACAAATCAAACCAAAAATGATGTATGGTACAAAATATGAGTGCGAGAAATGCAAGGGTATACTGTACACTTGTGTTATTATATTAAAATATATACTAATGGCGATAGACAAATTACGATGGTTTATTATTTTTAAAGTGCACGAAAAATACTTTATCGGCATCACTTTTACCAACTTAAATTTGAGTTTTTGTCGGTTTTCCTATTGTAATATTGTAGATCGGCCATTCCTCTTTCTATTGAGATGTAATAGATTGTAGTAAATGTAATTCTTCTTGCTTAAAATCGATGTAGAATGAATATTTTGGTTACGTCTGGATATTATAAAATTGCCAAGTAACGATTTTTATATTATTCACATAAAATAACTATTTATGATCAATACATTTTAATGACACATTTGGAATGAACGTTAACATTTGTTTTCAACAATAAAATATTATTGCTCAGCATATAGCAAAATCAAGATGGTGTAAGCTCGGAAAAACGATTAAATATTTCTTTTATATTCATATTCATATTCAAATTATTAAGATAATTTAATCTTATGGGAATATTTATTCCGGTTATATAATATTGCGGGTCTTGTTCTATCTTTGAATATGTAATACATTGCATGTAGAGGCGATTATTGTTGGCTAAAACAAGGTGTGTATCGTCTCACAATAGTGCAAATAGGAGGCTTGTTGTTGGATCTCCATTCAAACTATTTGAGTACCTTTGATCTAGAATATCTTGGCCCTTTATAATTTTATATACTTCAGTTAAATATAATTCTCCTCTTTGTCAGGTTAAACTGATTTATGTCTACTGTGATGCTCTTGATATCATATGTGTATCCCTTGTCTGTTCGCTCTCCAGTCTATTAATATTCTTTCAATAATATGGTGAGCAAAACTGCATGCAGTTCTTCAAAAGGGGACAGACTAACGTGTTACATATGTGTAGAATTGTGTTTTTGGATTTAAGTTTGAATGGCCTCCAAATCAATACTAGCACTTTACTCCCCATTTTTATCGCTTTAGAAGCCTGCATATTAAGGCTACAAGTTGCTTAAGAAAATCTGGGTTTACTCAAACTTGTTCTACATCTATCCGCAAGGAGGAAGCATTCAAACAATACCATTGTTTTCAAACTCAAGAATCTTTTGCTCTTTATGTTTCTGCCCAGAATCAAGCCAAATCTGTTCATCGACTTGACAAAAACTATTTCATAAATATAACACGTTCTGAATTTTCCAGCTACAGTATAGCTCTTCCCAAGCTTTCTGGCATCTAGACAAAAACCTCTCCAACAAATTTACTGCTTCGTCTTTCTCTCCTCTTTTCCACTCTGATGGCACTACCGTTAGGCGTTTCTCTGACAAAGAAGAACTGTTCGCTTAAACTTTTACTAAAAACACCACCTCAGATGATTCAGGTGCTATTCCTCCCTCTCCATCCCCCTCTTACTTACTCATATCTAATATCATAATCTCTTCTAAGGAAGTACTTTTTGCCCTCTATGAACATAATACTAAGAAGGCGTACGGACCGGATGGTGTTCCTCTTCTTGTACTCAAAAACTGTTCTTCTGTGATGACTCCCTGCCTAGGAAAAACTCTTACACCTCTGTCTTTCCTCTAATGTCTTTCCTTCCTGTTGGAAGATTGCTCTTATTCAATCTGTCCCCAAAAAGGGCTACTGTTCTCAACCCTTCAACTATCGTCCAATTGCTCTCATTTCTTGCATATCTAAAGTTTTCTAAACTATTCTTAAATCAACATTTCTTAAACATTTATCTTTCCATAATCTACTTTCAGATCGCCAGCATGGTTTCCTTAAGGGAAGCTCTAGGTGGTGATCTTGCTCATCTTACTAACTCTTGGTCATCTTCCTTATGGGCCTTCAGTGATTTTTTTTTTAGTGTGCTAGACATATCGATAACTTTCGATAGAGTCTGACACAAATCTCTAATTTCCAAACTAGGTCTACTCTCAATTGGTTTCAATCTCTCTATATGTGTCTTTGTCTCGAATTTCCTTTCTGACCGTTTCATAGCTGCATTTGTGGACCGCCATTGCTCACTTCCTCAACCTACCAACTTCAGTGTTCCTCAGGGTTTTATCTTGTCTCTAGATCTCTTTCTAATATTCATTGATGATCTCAATTGTACCTCTAGTCCTATCCATTCCTAATTATGTGGATGATCATGATTGGAAAGATCATTGTATCACTCTTTCTAAAACAGCTTCCTAGAAGTTAGGTGTGCTCAACCGTCTCTGTGGGTTCTTTACCCCTTCACAGCTTCTTACTCTATATCAGAGTACAGTGTGTCCATGTATCACGTGTTGTTCGCATGTGTGGGGAGTTTCCACCCATACAGCACTTCTCGAAAGAGTAGAGTCATAAGCAAGTCACCTCATCAACTCACTTCCTCTTACTAGTTCCCTACACTCTCTTTCTACACGTCACTATGTTGCATCTCTTTCACTCTTCTATCGGATATTACAACGATCAGTGTTCTCCAGAGCTCCCTCAGTGCATACCCCCTCCCTTGTGGCGAGTGCGAGGCAACCGCCTTTCAACACAGTCCCACTCCTATTTTGTCCAGCTCTGCAACCCAAGAATTAGTAAATTTTACAAGTTTTTCTTCTACTCAACAAATCAACTATGAAACTTTTTCTCAATCAATCTTTCCTTCATTGTATGACTTAAACATCTTCAAACTTTGTGTGTCCAGGCATATTGATCCCAACGTCCCTTGAATTTGGCTCTCTGTCACTCTTTTGGCTTTGGGGGAGACACTCGTTATTGGCAGACTGCCTTTTGTCTCTCTCATACACATGAAGAAAGAAAACATAGTTGATTTTAGGCACCAGGTACTTATTGTTATGTCTGGGTGGGAGAAGGCTAACCCGAGAGAGATTCTACCCGGTGACTCATTAGCAATCCTGGTAGCTTCTCGCATATATGTACATATTATATATACTGTATATATGTATGGGGAGTGAGAGAATGACTAAGAGAGTTTACAAGACTGAGAGGTAAATCGAGAGAGAGGTGGAAGCAAGGTCCATATAGAGAGGTCTTCCGGTCGACGGATGACTTTACGCTCACTGTGCACAGTGACGTCAGCTGTACCATGGACCTTGGGTGGAAGGATGGAGTTAATAAGTATATGCGTGAAAGTGGCATTGGATGGGAGGAGGGGCGTCGACTGATTGGGGACAGAGGTGCATGAGGGCGTTTAATTCGTGGCCACCCCTTCGGATATAATGGCATCTGGCAATATATATATATACGGTACTTATTATATATAAATATATATATATGTATATATATATATATCTAATACATGACCAGCCTCGGAGTCCCCAGGGGGGGGGGGGGGGGGGGTAGAAATGTCCCCATCCAACTGACCCCTGCCAACGGCTCCCCAAAATGCCCTGGGCCACTATCTTCTACTCTCACTATTAACTTCTGCAACATTAGTGGCCTCTCCTCTAACTTCCACTCTGTAGAACACCACCTCTCCTCTGCCAACCCTGACCTACTCTTTCTCACCGCAACTCAGGTGTCTGGGACTACTGACAGCAAATCCTTCTCTGTATCCTCCTACTATCTCTATCCTCAGTTTCAAGCCAAAGGTGGATGTTGCGTATATGTGCGCAACAATCTTGCTTTCTCTCGTGTTCCCAACTTTGACTCTTCTGAATTCTCAACTCTCTGGCTAAAGCTTTCTTGTCACTCTCAAACTAAATATATCTGCACTGCTTATCTCTCCCTTAATTCTAGTGACTATCCAAAATTCTTTGACTATCTAACTTCTAAAGTGGAACACATTTTAACCATCTCTCCCTTCTCTTAACCCGTACAGCCCCAGCGACGCGCCTGACGCGTCGGCGATGTATGTAACGCACAGCCCCAGAGACGCGCCTGGCGCGTCACCCTAATTGCCGACCGTAACCTCAGGTATAGCCACTCAAGAGGGCTCAGATTTGTATGGGAACTGTGTACGTATCCCACGCAACCGTGCTGATAGTTGAAAACTCTCAAAGTCCACGTGCGTGCGCGTGAGTGCGCAATAACCTGTTTTTTTGGGGTAATTGCCTTCAATTTTTTACTCTTGTAAAATACGTTCTCGGGGGCTCTGTAGGACCATTCTTTAAGCTTTTTGAGCGGTTTTTCGTGGTTTGTCCTTCATTCCTAACCCATTCGCTATTGTTTCTGGAATAAAACCATTTTTTGAAAACCGGCCGGGTTCTGGTGAACAAACATTACAAAACTAGCCGGGGCTGGACGGGTTAAATCTCCATCTTAAGAGATTTCAACGTTCACCACTGCCAATGGCTCTCCTCTCATACTTCTGACCAACCTGGTGAACAAGCCTACGTCTTTTCTATCCTAAATGACCTAGAGCAGTTGGTTCAGCAACCAACCCGTATCCCGGATTGCTTCGGAGATCGGCCCAACATTCTTGACTTATTTCTAACTTCTAACCCTTCTTCTTATACTGTCAATCTTTCACTCCTTTGGGCTCCTCCGACCACAAACTTATCTCTGTCACTTGTCCTATCTCTCCAATACGGCCACCCGATCCACCCAACCGGCGGCGCTTGTGGCACTTTGGCGCTGCTGGCTGGGAGACTCTTCGGCATTACTTCTTTGCTTTCTCATGGAATGAGTTTTGCTTTTGTGGCTGGGGACCCTCGGAGAGTGCTGAAAACATTACTGAGGTAATCCTCTCGGGCATGGAAGCATATATTCCATTTTCTTTCTCTCAGATTAATGCAAAAAAGGCTTGGTTTACTCGCGCTTGTTCTACTGCTGTCCGCAACAAGGAGGAAGCATTCATATGGAACTGAAGCCTTAAAACATATATGTTTCTGCCTGGAATCAAGCCAAATCTATTCTTCGACTTGCCAAGCACTCTTTCATCAATAATAAATGCACTGAACTATCCAATTCTATCTCTTCCCAAGCTTTCTGGCATCTAGCCAAGAACCTCTCCAACAATTTGTCTTCCTCGTCTATCCCTCCCCTTTTCCACTCTGATGGCACAACCATCTCTTCTTCCTCTGACAAAGCTGAACTCTCCGCTCAAACTTTCGCTACAAACTCTACCTTGGATGATTCCTTTGCTATTCCTCCCTCTCCACTACCCTCTCTCCTACTTATGCCTAATATCATAATCTCTTCTAAAGATGTACTTTTTACCCTCTCTGGGCTTATTACTAAGATGGTGTATGGTCCGGACGGTGTTCCTTCTGTTGTACTCAAATACTGTGCTTCCGTGCTGACTCACTGCCTAGGCAAACTCTTTCGTCTCTGTCTCTCCTCTAACGTCTTCCCTTCTTGCTGGAAGTTTGCTCTCATTCTACCTGTCCTAAAGAAGGGTGACCGCTCTCAACCCTCCAACTATCGTCCAATTGCTCTCATCTCTTTTGTCTCTAAAGTTTTTTAAACCATATTTGCTTTCAAATTTCTTAAGCATTTCACTTACCATAATCTACTTTCAGATCGCCAGTATATGGCTTCCTTAACCCACAGAACCCCAGCGACGCAAACCATGCGTCCTCAATGTATGTAACGCTAAACCCCAGCGACGCAAACCATGCGTCCTTGCCGGTCTGGTCCCAATTACTCCGGTCCTATGGCACCTAGAGGGCTCAGATTTGTATGGGAACTGTGTAAGTATCCCACGCAACCTTGACAATGGTTGAAAACTCTCAAAGTACAACCACGTGCGCAGCGCAAACACCGGCATTTTGGGTGTATTTGCCTTCAATTTTTTACTCTTGTAAAATCGACTTTCGGGGGCTAAACATTTTTTGAGCTTTTTGATATTTTTTTGTGGTTTTTCCTTCATTCCTAACCCATTCGCTATTGTTTCTGGATTTATTTTATTTTTTTCAAAACAGCCGGTCCCTGGTGGTACATTTATTATAAACTAGCTGGTCCTCAGCGGGTTAAGGGTCGCACTACTGGTGATCTTTCATTTCTTATTAATTCTTGGACATTCTATTTTCGGGACTTCGGTGGGACCTTTTCTATTGCGCTAGACACATTGAAGGCCTTAGATAGAGTCTGGCAAAAATCTTTAATTTCTAAACTATACTTCTTCGCTTTCTATCCTTCCATCTGTGCCTTTGTCTCTAATTTCCTTTCCGGCCGTTCCATAGCTGCGGATGTAGACGGTCATCGCTCACTTCCTCATCCTATCAACTCCGGTGTTCCTCAGGGTTTTGTCCTATCTCCCATTCTCATTCTAATTCTCATAAATTATCTTCTCAACTGTTCCTCCAGTCCTATCCATTCATAAGCAGACGACTCTACCTTATAATACTCAATTAGTTTTCCTGAACGACCCAGCCAGCAGTCCCTCAAAAACAAACGTAATGAAGCCATACAACAACATTTCCAATTCGGGCAGAGAAAAGCTTGCTGCCTTTAATGCTTCCAAAATCTAATTTCTCCATCTATCTACCCCTCCGGAACTCTTAGAGGACTATCCCTTATCTTTCAACAATACAAAAATCAATCCTTCATCTTCTCTCAATATTCTTGGTGTCTCTTTTTCTTCTACTCTCATTTGGAAGGACCATATTACCAGTCTTCCTATAGCTGGGTCTGCTCAATCGTCTCAAGGTCTTTTTTACCCCTGCACAGCTTCTTGATCAATACAGGGGCAAAATGCGTCCTTGCATTGAGTATTGTTCACATTTGTGGGGTGGATCCTCTCACGTCTGTTACGTTGGCCAGCTTGCCAGAATGTACTCGTAATCGCTAGCGCTCGCCGGGGCAGTGAAATGAGCTATAATAATCGTAGAACGATGTTCTTTCTTTCTTAGTGTTCATGTTGTCACAGACAGATCAGTGTTTGCCTTTATTCTTGTCGGTGACACTTGGAAGTATTTTATATCATGAATAGAGTTATAAGATATGTAGTGTGTCAGTTGCAAGGAGAGAGAGAGGGTAGAGCGAGGTGGTAGTGTGTGTGTGTGTATGTACGTGTGCATTCCTCGCTCGGTGGGCCACCAGCCCCCTATTGGACGGCGGGCCTGGCGTGTCATATGACGCCTGCTTTTCATGTGACGTAGTGGCCTGTGATTGGTCGCCGCTATCCTAGCCTCTCCTCAGAGCATGGCATGGTGCGCTTGGTCCTAGACGTCCCTCGCATTCTGTCCCAAATCTAACCCTCTTTACTGCTGTTCCTCTCTCTGAACTCCTTCTTTCCAATACTTCTTATCTTTATTCAATTATCCATCCCTTCTGATTCTCGCATACAACTTCCATAGTCGGCCAGTCGTATTACCAGCGCCTGTTCTCACATATATGTTTTGCACTAGCTTTAGGGATTATTAGAGTCATAGTCACATGGATTCATATTATTGGGTGCTTCTAATTATTTGGTTGTTCTTTATTACTATTTAATGCTAGACAGTGGAGGGTGTCTTTGGTCGTTGTCTGAGTTATGTATATGGCAAGTCAGAGCCTGTACGACTTCGACGGAGCTAGGTAGCCTGTAACCCTTGTGCATATTTTCCTTTGCGAGCTTAGCAGTATACAAGCGAAGGGCTTTTGCCTACTCTTGCTTGTATGCTTGCTACCTCATCTTGTTGACCTTTGAGGAGCGCCAGGGTAAGACCAGATACTTGAGATCTGGACTTACCAAGAGAGCCTCCTAGTCACTTAACGTAAGATAAGGGAAATCTGTTCAGGGGAGACAGTAGGCTACGAGCATGCTTGAGCTCTGCCTAGGCTCCCTGTACCGTTTATACCACTGCTAGACTTTATTAGTAAGAAAGACAGCATATTGTTTATTAACTTTAACTGCGTATGTTTTAGGAATTATTCACGTATTGTTTATGCCTAGGTTTATGCATAGTGCACAACCCAGTATGGCTGTTACGTTGGCTAAGGAAGTACTGTTTTTGAGTGGCTGTTATTAGTGCTGTCACAGAGTTGTTGCACTCTCTTGTTCTATATATATGTATCCTACTTTTTGGTGTATCTAGGATACACACTTTGGTGTCCTGCCCCTGCATTATTTCTGTTCTATATTCGACGAGCATCTTAGAGCATCAGACGTTTTCATAAAATTCCATATCTGTTTGCTGTAGGACTAGACTTCAAGTATTTTCATAGAGCATTGAAGAGTTTAGTGTAGAGTCCAGACTCACACTAAAGATAACGTAAGCATATAACCTTTTATTACATCTTGTAAGCATTGTTATTACTTGAGATCATTTTATTAACGTAATTACTCTTGTTGTGAGTAGGCTTTGCCGTCACCGGAAAGCCTTTGTAGAAGTGCACTAAACCCAGTTAATTGATACCCCGTTATCCAGTAGATAAACTCTGGAGGGTTTAAGTGTTTTGTTCACCGGCTTAATAGTTCGAGGGTTTGGAATTAGCGTACCATTGTTGCAATATTAAGTGCCCTTGTTTATTTCGTTGTGCCGGTCGTAACACGTCGCACTCCTAAACAAAGTAGAAAGGTACCCCTTACGTATCATTAACTCCCGTCCACTCACCAACTCACTGCAATCTCTCTCTCTTCCCCGCAATGTTGCAACTCTCTCGCTATTCTATCGCTACCACAATAATCAGTGTTCCTCAGAGCTCTCCCAGTGTATACCACCTCCTCTACGTAGGTTATGTGGCACCCGTCTTGCAACAGAACCCCACCCCTACTCTGTGCAACTCTTTAACCCAAGAGTGAAACATTACTCTCAGTCTTTCTTCTGTTCAAAAGCTGAGCTCTGGAACTCTCTCCCAGAATAATTCTTTCCTTCTTTCTATGACTTGAGTTGCTTCAAACTCCGTGTGTCCAGGCATTTTGGCTCGAACGTCCCTTGATTTTGGCCCTGTCACTCTTTCAACTCTGGAGGAGGCACTCGCTACAGGCAATTATGCCTTTTGCCTCCCTCACTCACATAGAAAAAAACAAGAATACAAAAATTATATATTACCGCTAGATATATATATATATATATATATATATATATATATATATATTATATATATATATATATATATATATATATATATTATATATACGTATATATATATATATATATATATATATATATATATATATATATATATATATATACCCGGTATACATATATATATATATATTCTATCTATCTATTGCCCCAACGCCGTGATCCCCGAAGGGGTGGTCAATATAGATTGCAATAAATGTGTATATATACAATATATACAGTATATATACAGTATATATACCGTATATATATATATATATATATATATATATAGTGTATAAATATTGTATATATACACATTTTTTGCAATCTCTCACTTCGCCGCAATGTTGTATCTCTCTACCGCTTTTACAATAATCAGGGTTTCTCAGAGTATAACACCCCTCTTCGTAGAGCATGTAGCACCCGTCTTGCAACACAATCCCACCCCTACTCTGTGCAACTATCCAACCCAAGAGTGAACATTTATTCTCAATATGTTTTCTATTAACCAGCTGAGCTCTGGAACTCTCTCCCAGAATCAGTCTTTCCCTCTTACTATGACTTAAAATGCTTCTAACTCCATGTGTCCAGGCATTTTGGCTCGAACGTCCCTTGATTTTGGCCCTGACATTCTTTCAGCTCTGGGGGAGGCACTCACCACAGGCAGTTCTACCTTTTATATATATATATATATATATATATATATAAATATATATATATATATATCTGGGGGAGGCACTCACCACAGGCAGTTCTACCTTTTATATATATCTATATACTGTATATACTGTATATATATATATATATATATATATATATATATATATATATATATAAACAAGGGACAATTTGTACGGAAGGAAACAGATTGAGTAAAAAAGCTGATTTGTAATTAACACCGTCAAATTTTATTCGAGCTATATATAGACGAGTTTGTGAAGTTTTACCCTTTATTAGCGGCGCGCATCATATGTCGAGTGAAAGAAATTTGGACTATGTGGCGGCTCACACCATAAGTCGTGTGGCAATTTCAGCACGTAATGATGCTGAGAGAGAGAGACAAGTGGTGGCAGGAGAGTAGCGAGCGTATGACTGCTCCAGACCACCGCGGTGGACCAACTGACATGAATCCCACCCTCCTCCACCCTCTCACACTCACTACATAGTGAAATGTATGGGGAAAGTACCGAATTACATGGTTTTTGCACTCGTGTTGCGCGGTTGTTGCAAGAAAACTAGCGGTCATACAAGGATCGTTGTGGTGCCATTGGAAAGCTCTGTTTATGCCCTTTCAGGGATAGATACTTGTTTTACGCTCTGGGTCTTATTTAGGCATGAAAATGATCACGTAAACAGCCCTATTTTGGGTAAAAACACCCCGCTGGTGGCTACATATTATTTACCGTCTAGGCCGCTCGTTAGGTGTTAAAAAGGATCTGTGATCTTTAAAGGGATCGAGACCTGTTAAATTGATGGAGGCCCTCTTTAATCTGAGTAAAATCGTCAAAATCGTATAATATTAGCCAGAATAAAGTTAAAAGGACGGCACCGGTACTGTAAGGGACACAGGTAGAATTCATACTACAACATGTATGGATCTCACTATGTGTCATCAAATTTGACGGTATATAAATCAATTGGAAGAGTGATTATTGAAACTATAACTAGCATCTACAATGTGTTCATTCAGAAGGTGCTGGATGGTTTTCCACTGAATACACGGCTACACTCAGATGGTGCACAATGCTACAGTAGACGCCAGATTGTCTGTTTTTAAACACCATTGAGTTGAGCTTATTTTGGAGTTACAGTCTGTTGGCAACACCAAGGATATCAAATAGTTCAACGCAATTGGATTCGGTTTTAATTTTGTTCTCAAAACCCAAGGACTTGAGCGGAGCCAGTAGGCTATGATTACATGTCCAGTGCTACTGATACTCAAGCTGACCTATTTCCTTTGCGGTGTAGAATGGTAGGTCACAAAATATTAACTTTAATAGTTGCATCTAGCGCTGTCTATGTTATTCCGCCGTTACACACAGACACGTTTTATCTTGCTTTCCCTCATCTATAAGTCCCCATTAATTTTGTAAGAGCACATTAAACTACCATCCGACAATATATTATTTTCAGAAACCCTCAGCTAGTCCATAACTCATCCTGAAACGAAATTCAAGTAGTCGATTTCCTGGTCAATTACCCCTGAGTAATGTTCTATGTCAGGCAGCCAAGAAAATAAAGTATGTTCTCTGTAGCGGAGTTTTGCTCTGCTATTTCAATTTGGAATGGGGGAAAAACGCTGAATCTGCTTAAAATTGTTGGAACCAATCTATTCTCGGTTAAGTGATTCCGCTGCTTTGTTGACTTTCTGGCTAGATTCAGATTTCCCGTGTGTGTGTGTGTGTGTGTGTGTGTGTGTTAATGTATCCATTGACATCAGATTTCAACCTGCATTATATAAATAAATGCGGACAAGATATTTGGTATTCAGTAATTTAAATGTAACAACTTAAGACTTCAACTCACTAATAACGTTAAGGAGCAGGATTCAAATAAACGTCTTTTATTTACTATCTATTTACTATATATTTACTCAAGCCCAATCCCCACTTTTCCTATTTTTTGTCTTTTCTTTTTCCCTCTTTACCTTTTTTTTTTAGGAGGGGGGGGGCCGACTCAAGAAAGATAAAGAACAGGGAAAACACAAAACACAACATCAAACAACGAACACACACAGACA
Source organism: Paralithodes platypus (assembly GCA_032716605.1). Lineage (NCBI taxonomy): Eukaryota > Metazoa > Arthropoda > Malacostraca > Decapoda > Lithodidae > Paralithodes > Paralithodes platypus. The sequence continues at coordinate 33,427,881 of CM064567.1, read as the reverse complement.
AAACACAAATTCACACACATCTAGGTCACCCAGGAGAAGACCCAGAGACTAGGGTCACCAAGGTCCCTCCAGCACTCACCCGGCCTCCGACCACTCAGAGAGGTTCCGATCTCGGCAGGCAGACATGCAGCGGAGCCAAAGCCACAAGCCCGCCCACCATACTTCCAGGCGCACCCTTCATATTTATCGTAAGCCTTTCATCTCCCATTCGTTCAACATGACCATACCAGCTCAGCACCCTTCTTTTCACTCTGGCTGACAAATGTTCCTGCTGCCCCACTCTCCTGCGTATCTCTTCTTTCCTCAATCTGTCTCTACGAGTAACTCCACACATACTTCTCAAGCAGCTCATCTCCATCACATCCAGCTTTCTTATCTCCTTATCCTTCAGAGCCCACGTCTCAGCCCCATACATCACTGTTGGCACAACAATTCCTTGATACATTGCACTTTATACTTTCATTCCGAGATTTCTCGTCTTCCACATACTTCCCATTGCTCAGAAAACCTTCCTTCCTGCATACACTCTCTGTTTTACCTCCATTTCCATACCTCCACTCCTGCTTATTGTTCCTCCTAGATATATAAAACATTCTACTTGTTCCAATATTTCCCCATTCAGCCTCACATCTAAATTTACCATAATTATGATCACCCCTATTACACACCATTACTTTACTTTTATTGACGTTCACCTTCAGTTTCCTCCTTCCACAAACAAAACAAAACTCTTTGACTAGCCGCTGCAGTTTCTCCTCAGAATCCGCCACCAATGCTATGGCATCAGCGAACAGCAACTGATTCAACTCCCAATCTCTACCATTCTTTCCTACTAAACCCAATCCTCTTCCCATAGTTCTCATTTTCACCTCCCTCACCACACCATCCATAAACATATTAAACAGCCATGGTGACATTACACAACCCTGTCACAAACCTACCTTTACCTCAAACCATTAACTCAACTCACCATTTCCTACTCTAACACATGCTCTGCTCCCTTCATAAAAACTCTTATCTGCTTCTAACAAATTTCCTGCAATTTCATAAATCCTTTACACCTTCCACATTGCTTCATGATCCACACGATCGTACGCTTTTTCCAAATCCATAAAAGCCCCAAATATCTCCTTATGCTTATCTAAATACTTCTCGCATAACTGTATTACTGCAAACATCTGATCCAAGCACCCTCTTCCCCTCCTAAAACCGCACTGTTCTTCTCATATTGCAACTTCCGTACACGTTATTATCCTTTCTATCAACACCCTGCCTTACAGCTTTCCAACCACTGACAATAAACTAATACCTCTATAACTTGAACACTCCTGCCGATCTCCCTTCCCCTTGTACAACGGCACAATACATGCACTCTTCCAGTCTATTGGTACCATTGACACAGCAAACCACACATTAAAAAGTCTCACCAACCAATCTATTATCACATCTCCACCCTTCTTTATACACTCCACAGCAATACCATCCAAACCTTCTGCTTTTCCCGCTCTCATTTGTTTCACTGCTTCTTTCACCTCATTTTCCTCAATCCTTTCATTCATTCCCTGCCATCTGGGCGGCCTGGGTAACCTATCTCCATCAACCACTGCTTCAATCACTGCTTCTCATCCATCTCTTGCATTTAACAAAGATTCAAAACACTCGGCATATCTTTTCCTCACTTCAACTCCTTCCACTAGTACTTCTCCATTTGCATCTTTCACTGACTCTTCCCTCTTCTGTCCTCCTTTCATTACTCTATTTACCACCTTCCAGAACATCTTCTTTCATTCTTCAAAATTCTCACTCATCCTTTGACCCCACCTTTCGTTTGCATCTTTTATAGCTTCTCTAATTTTTCGTTTTGCCTCTCTCCTTTTCTCCTTGTACCTCTCCCATACCTCAACACTACCATCCTGTAAAACCCTCTCAAAACACTGTCTCTTCTCCTCAATTGCCTTTCTCACCGTATCATTCCATCACTCGCTTCTTTTCCTGATACCTCTGCCTCCTACTTTCCTTTTACCGCATACTACCTCTGCACTTGCTTCCACTCCTTCCTTAAACTGTTGCCATTCAACCTCTACTTCTCTCTCTTCCATCTCTCTCACTGCCATCCACTTTTCAATTAGCCTTTTCTTGTACTCCCTCTCCTTTGCACTCTTCTCTAACTCACTAACTTTTATTACTTCTCTTACTTCACGCTTGTCTCTCATTCTCCTGTAGCTCCTAACTCTTAGCTTTCCCTCCACCAGGTAATGCTCCGACGTACCCTCCGCCTCACCTCTCATCACATTCACATCCAGCAGTCTACACAATATTTCCCTTGTCACCAGCACATAATATATCAATTCCCTCTCTACAATCTCTCCCCTTACAAGTTTGTGCAATGTGTACTTGTGTATACGCCTTTTTTTGAAGAACGTATTTCCTACACTCAATCTGCACTCTCTACATACATTTTCTCCACTCTCATTTACACCATCCACACCAAAACTACCAGTGTAGGTACCTCAACAGGTTCATTTCCTACCCTAGCATTCAGGTCCCCTAAAACTATAACATTTTTATTTTCATCAAACCCTTGTAAAGAATCTCTCAAATCCTCCCAAAAACCTGTCACCTCGTCTAACTCCCTTTCACTTCCTGGCCCATAAGCACTTACAAAAACCCACCTTTCACCCTTAAACCACATTCGCTCCCACATTAGCCTTGATGAAACCTCTTTCTACTCTTTTATAAACTCCCTTAACTCCTCCTTCACAATAATTGCCACTCCCTCTTTCCCATGGACTCCCTCATCTACTCCAGACTTTCTACCTATCACGTTTCCAAAATCCACTTCTCCCTCTCCTTTCATCTTTGTTTCATTCAGTGCAAGCACATCATACTTCCTTCTTTCAAATAACCTTCCAATGTCCTCTCGCTTCTCATTCGTACATCCTTGCACATTTAAAGCTCCTATTTTTAGAGTCCTGGACCACGAACGCATTCCCTCGCCCCTATCTCTGTCTCGTTTTTTTGGTAGATTTATTTAAGGAGAGAAGGATACCAGGCCCCCGCCCCTTCTTAATAACAACCCTTTTTCCACCACAGATCTTTCTTAAGCTCCACAAAATCGTCTAATTATAGCTAGAATATGATAAACAAAGACGTCGCCAGTACATAAATGGTTAAACAGTCTAGGAAAAGTGTGGGAAATATTATTAACTTGTTTTGATCTTTCACCTTGACCTTTGACCTTAAGTATTAGAATAGTTATATGCAATTGCTATACCGTTATATGTTATTTATGTAAAATGCAGCTAATAGTGTTTTATGATGAAGGTTGACTTATGACTTAGATCTGTGACTTTGACCTGTGACCTTGACCTTTATGTAGGATTGTATTTTTTGCTTGCAATGATGTAACCCTGGAAAATCAAATAAGCGTGCCAAACTTCATTAACGATCATGAACTAGTTCCAGAGGTATTATAGGAATAGCTGATCTTGACATTTGAGCTTCATCTAATGCACAACTTCCTCAACTAATTTTGTGAAGCTTACATGAATAGAAAACAAATAGCATATTGACCTCATATTTGACCTGTGACCTTTACCTATCAATTGGAATTCTGTTTATTCTTGTATGACCTTGGCCTAGTGAGAATATTACATTAAATTGGAAATACTATTACAAATCTTATTTTGACCTTTAACCTTGACCTTAGCAATTCTTATCGAGGATTTAGTTAGCTTATCATCAATTTTCGTATTAACTAGCATTTTGAATATGGTGTAATTTGTATATAAACTTATAGATTACATATACTGATACTACACTGTGAACTTGACCTTTGACCTTTGACTAAAAATAAAATACATATATTTGGATGGTCATCGCATTGACCAACTAAATTTGCTTATACAATTTGGTGACAATACATTAAACAGTATAGGAAGAGTTTAGTGAAAATGACAAATACTCTTGTTTTGACCTGTACCTTTGACCTTAACTGTGAAATTTGATATATATATATATATATATATATATATATATATATATATATATATATATATATATATATATATATATTATTTAAGTAATAAACATCCTATACAGCCAGTTTTCCAAAATTTGAGTAATCTTTATTAATTAATAATAAAAGTTGTCCTTGACCTGGACCTACAGTATATGTAAGAGTACATTTTTGTTGAGTACATTTTCTTTTTCATTGAAATTGCCCTGGAAAATAAAATTAGCATGCCTAATTTCATTAACATCCATCACTTAGTTTCATATATATTAGTAGAATAGTTGACCTTGACCTTTATGCTATATGTGTCAAAATGTATTATTTTCCTTTTTATTTAAAGTGCAACTATTTCACCAAATTTTTTGAAGTTTGCATAAAAAGTATAGAAAATAGCATATTGACCTTTTATTTTACCTTGCCCTGTGACCTTGACCTTTTATATGGAATTGTATAGTTCCTTGTATGACTTTGGCCTAGGTATTCCGAATATACACGGTAAGCCTAGTGAGAATCTAACAGTTAGTATAAGAAATACTAGTACAATTTTTTTTTGACCTTTTACCTTTGACCTTACCTTTCAAAATATTTATCTGAAATGTGGTCAATAAGATATCATGCTTACAAGTAAATTGCATAGTGCAAATAAAGACATTTCAGTAAAAACTAAAAAATATTATATATTAACCTTATTTTTAACCTTGATATTTGACCTTAACCTTTAAGTTAAATGGAAAATTTCTTTTTGACTGACCATCGCATTGACCAAATGGATATACCTGTGAAAGTTGGTGATAATCCATCGAACGGTCTAGGAGGAGTTTCCGGACAGAAGTTTCCGGACGACGGACGACAGACAAGCTGACTGATGGTGCACAGTATAATTATGTAGACTTGATAGACTTGGTTGATTATAGAATAATATAGATATATTTCAACGCCATTATATTTTCATCTTTAAATGAGAACATGAGCAATCTTGATGGAGGAATATAGTATGAATATGTATTATGTAGAGTATTTCCCAGGTGTGTCTCTACGGATAATATAACTCTTTATGCACCATACCAGTCAGACTCCTCCATGGACAGTACTGATATTATGGTGCTAGACCCTCCTCATGGGTCCCAACACAGTCCACTACTAACATACACTGTATCTTACACACCAGTGCCGGTACAGTGCCACCCTGTGCCAATATTGTGACCACCATACCGGTCAGACCATAACATGAACAGTACTGATATTATGGTGCTAGACCCTCCCCATGAGTCCCAACAAAGTCCACTACTAACATACACTGTATCTTACAAATCAGTGCCAACCTATGCCAATATTGTGACCACTATACCGGTCAGACCATGACATGAACAGTACTGATATTATGGTGCTAGACCCTCCCCATAGGTCCCAACACAGTCCACTACTAACATACACTGTATCTTACACACCAGTGCCGGTACAGTGCCACCTTGTGCCAATATTGCGGGACTCTGCTTGTGAAGTTTCTGTTGCTAGATGACTGACCGGCAAATGTTACTGTATGTGTGCACATCTGCCTGCTAGGTAGCTGGCCAGCCACCTTTTTGTATTGTTGTGCATGTTTGTGTTGTATATTTTGTTTGTTTGGTTGTGGCGGGGGATGGCATCGAAGGCTTTACTAATGTTGAGTGTGGCAAGTAGTGATCTGTGTGGTGGTATGGCTAAGTTGATGCCGTCAAAAGTTCTTTGTGTAAGGAGGTTTGTAAGAAGAGTGTTTGTGGAGTGCCACCGCTGCCACCATTATCGTATTCGTATAGAACCCTTATCTATTTATTACTTTAGTATGTAAGTCTCAGTGGTAGCTTCAATGCTAATTACTTTATTAGCAATATCCAAGAGGCTATAAGGGATTAACAATAGAACTAAAGTTTTTTACTCTAGCTCTCGTTATAATTGCTATATTTATTGATATATAAGAATTATGATAGTTTTACTATAGTTGGAGTATCGTTATATATTTATAAGAATATATTTCGGTTATAAAAGCAAAGTTATGAATTTTGTTTATTTGCACTTTTTTATAGCTTTTTATTTATACAGTAAATAGTTTAAATATTATTACACTTCAGATAATAGTTTCACAGAGTTTCACAGAGTTGAAAATGACTGAATAATTTATTAAGACAACTTGGATTGTTATAACACGTATTGAATTATATCAACACATTTTGTTATATTTAATGTAGCTTGTATGATAACTAATAACACCGTTGTTTCCTATAAGTTCCAACCAAAGCTTTTCTCCTCTCCTATTATATTTAATTTGTACTCACTAGGATTAAATGTGGTGTCTTTCTGGGACTCTCTCTTTTGGAGTCCATGATGACTTCGTAAGGCTGTGGTTGTTTACGGCTACTGGCTGGTACTGGTATTAACTTTTAGAGTTTTAATCTTGAGCTTATATAGGGCTCAAGTGAATATGTCCACGTCCACACTCACGTGTGAATAGCTTCCACGTTTACACTCACGTGTTTAAATTATATACATAACTCTATGTAATTAAACTCTGGACTCGGAAGTAATCTCTTAGGACTTGTAATCTTGGATTAGATTTCCAGTGTTTACCAACATGGTAGTGTATATTTAACATATAGTGCTACTTGATCTACTTCCACAGTAGATACCTGAATTACACTTTAAAACTGAGTTATTAGTCTATCACTTAATCTATTGATACATATATTAACTTCTAATATATACTATAAATCATAAATCCATTATGTAAACAACAGCTGATCAATGATTACTCACAGATATACACAGGTAGGTTCTGGCTATTGTATACATTGGCTGATTACGATAAGAAGACTCTCGGATCCTTCTCTTCTGTACCATTATCAGTATTCTCTCTTAATTCCTTATTCTTAGTGGGTATATATCTTATTCTAGCCTTTATTTACATTCTTTATTCACTAGAAGATTCATTCATGTCGACTAACTCTGTTCCCGACCGCTAGGCCCTCCTCATGGGTCCCAACACAGTCCACTACTAACATACACTGTATCTTACACACCAGTGCCGGTACAGTGCCACCCTGTGCCAATATTGTGACCACCATACCGGTCAGACCATGACATAAACAGTACTGATATTATGGTGCTAGACCCTCCCCATGGGTCCCAACACAGTCCACTACTAACATACACTGTATCTTACACACCAGTGCCAGTACAGTGCCACCCTGTGCCAATATTGTGACCACCATGCCGGTCAGACCATGACATGAACAGTACTGATATTATGGTGCTAGACCCTCCCCACGAGTCCCAACATAGTCCACTACTAACATACACTGTATCTTACACACCAGTGTTGGTACAGTGCCACCCTGTGCCAATATTGTGACCACCATACCGGTCAGACCATGACATGAACAGTACTGATATTATGGTGCTAGACCCTCCCCACAGGGCCCAACACAGTCCACTACTAACATACACTGTATCTTACACACTAGTGCCGGTACAGTACCACCCTGTGCCAATATTGTGACCACCATACCGGTCAGACCATGACATGAACAGTACTGATATGATGGTGCTAGACCCTCCCCATGGGTCCCAACACAGTCCACTACTAACATACACTGTATCTTACACACCAGTGCCGGTACAGTGCCACCCTGTGCCAATATTGCGGGACTCCGCTTGTGAAGTTTATGATGCTAGATGACTGACCAGCAAATGATACTGTATGTGTGCACATCTGCCTGCTAGGTAGCTGTCCAGCCACCTTTTTGTATTGTTGTGCATGTTTGTGTTGTATATTTTGTTTGTTAGGTTATGGCGGGGGATGGCATCGAAGGCTTTACTAATGTTGAGTGTGGCAAGTAGTGATCTGTGTGGTGGTATGGCTGAGTTGATGCCGTCAAAAGTTCTTTGTGTAAGGAGGTTTGTAAGAAGAGTGTTTGTGGAGTGTAGTGGCCCGAAGCCATGTTGTGTTGGAGCTAGGAGTAGAGCGTGTGTGGTCAGTTGTAGTACGAGGCATTCTGAGACATTGGAGGGGGTGCAAAGGAGTGAGATGCGGCGGTGTGAGTAGGGTAGCGTGGGGTCTTTGTTGGGCTTGGGGAATGTAATGATGACACCATGCTTCCAGATGTCTGAATATCTGTAGTTTGATAAGTTGGTGAGTGCTTGTATGCCTTGTGGTCCTAGGTGTCTGAGGTGTATGTTGCTTATGTTGTCTGGACCACAGGCGGGTGAGTAGTTGAGATTGCTGATGATGTGCTTTGTCTGGTTGTTGATGAGGGGTGCATAGTCAGGGTCTGTGGGGAATTGTCTCTTACATCGGATGACATGTCGGTCGTCTTGATGGAGGTTTAGGTGGCTGAGATGAGAGAAGTGATTAATGAGAGTGTTTGCTTGTTGTTTGTATGAAGGAATAGTCTGTTGTTGTGATTGTGGCATGTGATTTTATTGTGTGGCTGTTGGAAAGTGTGATGCTGTTTAGTGTTTTAGAACGTTTTTTGGGGTCTGTTTTGTGATCAAGTGTTTGGACGTAGTTATTCCAATTAAGTGTTTATTGTTTTAGTATTTTGTTGTTAATCTGTGTGTTGAGTGCTTGGATTTGTTGTGCGATGTTCTGTGTGTTGGGTGCTGGGGAGTGTTTCAGTTTGTCGCATTGTCTGATGAGATTTTGCATTTCTGGTGTGAAGTTGGGGTTGTCTTTTTCTGTTACCTTTTGGAATGGGTTTCTTGCTAGCATTTTGCATAGCTGTGTTGCATGTGTGAACAGCATTGTTTGTCCATACTCTATATGCTGTATTTAGTATAAACAGTATAAATGCTACGTAATTTGGGTTAGTGTAGCGTTACGTATCCTTCCGTAGTCTTAAGTTGAACTCTCCTGTAACCTTAGGTTGAACGATCCATATTTCGGGAAGAATATCTTATTCTATAGTTCAATATGGGAAGTATTGTTGGATTATAATTCCCATATCTTACTGTGTTGTTCATTAATATTGCTCCCATGTATCTCATTGTAATTAATGGGATAGATTTACCGCACACTCTGCGCGTGCGCGGACAAGTCACGAGGGTCTCAAATATGACTCCCTCGCCCTCACTCTCCAACCAACCTCCGTCCCAGACACACGCTAAGCACTTTATTATCATTGTCTCATCTTTAGGTGTTTTAGCTTTACTTCCATCTCATACTCATCGTCACATCATCATAATTAGTTTTCATTAAACTTTAACGTAAATACTCTCTAAATTAGCCTATTCTAGCTACTTTCCTTTAGCCTATTCCTTATCCCAATGACAACTTGAGTTCACCTAGCCTACCTTCCGCCATCTTTATAATCACCATCTGAGCTTTCATCATATAAAGGTAAATTTATTCTATGTGAGTTATTTAATTATTAACACAGACCACTTAAAAGATCTAAATAACCATATAATTGGTCCTTCGAACATTCGGTAGTTTGCTCCCTTTGTTTATTGTTTACGGGGGTCGGTAGTTGCCTTGCTTGGATTGGAGTGGCGCTTTCCCTGATTTTTGTCAATGTTTCCTATTACGTCCACATGGCCCAAGGCTTTTGGCCCCATGGAGCTGTCGGTCTCTATATCGTCCGTTCTTTGCTGTACTTCTATGGCTGCCCCAGGTGCCTGGCCACCAGTAGGAATTTTTGGACAGAATGAGAAAGCACTTTTGGATAGGGCATGTGACGAGATGTTTGCCAATTATAAATAAATAATGGTAATCATGCACAGTACAGTATATAATAATAATAGTAATCATGCACAGTACAGTATATAGTAATAATAGTAATCATGCACAGTACAGTATATAATAATAATAGTAATCATGCACAGTACAGTATATAGTAATAATAGTAATCATGCACAGTACAGTATATAGTAATAATAGTAATCATGCACAGTACAGTATATAATAATAATAGTAATCATGCACAGTACAGTATATAGTAATAATAGTAATCATGCACAGTACAGTATATAATAATAATAGTAATCATGCACAGTACAGTATATAGTAATAATAGTAATCATGCACAGTACAGTATATAGTAATAATAGTAATCATGCACAGTACAGTATATAGTAAATTTCTTCAATACTTCTAAATTGATTGATCTAACTGGCATATAATTTTTCGGGCTTAAATATTTGATAATTACTCCTTTAGGCCTACAAATTATTATCACAATTGGCATTGCGTTAGATCAAATTATGCATACTGTACTGTAAAGTAGCTTCTTCTAAGGTTATTTGATCACATATCTTTTCTAAATTCACTCTCGTCGTATGCCCTGAAGGTCTAGGACCTAGGTTGATACGACGGCTAATACGTTGAGTATAGGTTAAACCAGCTCAAATTTTCTTTATATGTGACTGTTTTCTCTTGTGTATAATTTCCACACAAACAATTACATTTTGGTACACATTAACTTTAGCCTAGTTAAATTTCCCTTCTGGCTTTCTTAAATTCTTAAATTTTTAACCTATTATGAATTAATATCTGTACCTTTTTTGAGTTGCAAAATGAAAGGAATGAAGAGCCAGCAAACATAGCTGGATATGGTATGGGAGGGAGAAGAAGAGAAGTAGTGGAGGAGGAGGTGGGGATCAGGAGGTCAGAAGTGTGGGAAGCCATGAAAAGAGTGAAGTAGGGGAAAGCACCAGGAACAGATGGAGTGTGTGGGGAAATGTTGAGGTATGGTGGTGAGATCATGGAAAATGTGCAAACTAGCATGGGAGAAGGGGAGTGCACCCGATGACTGGAAGACTGGCATAATAGTCCCCCTATATAAGGGCAAAGGGGAAAGAGGAGTGTGTGGTAACCACCGAGGAATATGTCTTCTAAGCGTAGTAGGGAAGGTATACAGTAGGGTAGTGATTGAGAGAGTGAGAGTGAGAACGGAGAAATGGATAGGCGACGAGCAGGGAGGTTTTAGGAAGGGAAGAGGATGTGTAGATCAGATTTTTACCCTGAATTGTGTTGTGGAGAAGTATCTGGAGAAGAAACAAAAGGTGTATGTTGCCTTTATGGACTTGGAGAAGGCCTATGACAGAGTGGATAGAGAAGGTTTGTGGAAAGTACTTAGAATATACGGAGTAGAGGGCAAGTTGCTGAAAGCAGTGAAGAGCATGTATGAGGGTGCAAAGGCGGCAGTACGTGTGGAGAGTGAGCAGAGCGAGTTCTTTGACCTGAATGTTGGTTTGAAACAGGGGTGTGTGATGTCCCTGTGCTTGTTTACTGTATATATGGATGGAGTTATGAAAGAAATACTATCAAGAGCAGTGGATGTTGATGTATCGCTGAAAAGAGAGGGAATTGAGTGGAAGCTACCTATACTGCTGTTTGCGGATGATACAGTTCTGATGAGTGATAATGAATGGGAGTTGCAGGGTCTGGTAAACGAGTTTGGAACAGTGTGCGAAAAACGGAATTTGAAGGTAAATACGGGGAAGAGCAAGGTTATGGTCTTCGAAAGGGGTGAAGTCACAGAGTGTGAGGTGAAGCTGAACGGTCAGGCTATGGAGATCGTCAACTCTTTTAAGTATCTGGGCAGTGTGTTGTGTAAAGATGGGACTATGGATGAAGAGGTGCGGGAGAGGGTACAACAGGGGAAGAGGGTTGTAGGAACGCTAAAAGCAGTAACAAGAAATTGGGTGGTCAGTATGGAAGTGAAGAAGTCCTTGCATGACAGTGTGGTAATCCCGACACTGACTTACGGAAGCGAAGCATGGACGTTGGTTGAGAGACTCAGACCAAGAGTGAGAGCAGTGGAAATGAATTACTTAAGGAGTGCGTGCGGAGTTACATGGAGGGATAGACAGACTAATGAGGAGGTAAGAAGGAGGTGTGGTGTGGAGGTAGATGTGCTGGAAAGTGTGAAAAGGAACAACTTGAGATGGTTCGGCCATATGGAACGTATGGAAAGCGAGAGAATGACTAAGAGGGTGTACGAGAGCGAGGTGGAGGGACAGAGGGGGAGAGGTAGACCGAATATGAGGTGGAAGGATGGAGTGAGGAACTACATGAACGAAGGCGGTGCTGGTTGGGGGGAGGGGCGTCGACTGACTGGGGACAGAGGTGCATGGGGGCGGTTCGTTCGTGGCCACCCCTTCGGGGATCACGGCGTCAGGCAATAGATAGATAGATAGACCTTTTTTGACATCTAAAGACCTTTTGCCTATTGTACTTTAATTTCCCTCCCGGCTCTTCTTAAATTGTTTTGAATTGATACTAAATTTTCTTAATCTAAAATAAAAAACTATTACTTAACGAGTTAAATTGAATGTCTCCAAATTGTTAGTCTACTTTTCCAGGTAATTTATTACTCCGTATGCGTGAGTGTGTTTTATTTCCAGCTCGCGAGTTAATTTAACGGAAAATTATTGTCTGCAACTTATTCGGCCTAGCATTTGTAATTTAAATTGACATCGCTAAATTTCCCTTTCATTTAACATCATGGCTGCGACTTTACAACGGCGTCGGGCTGGGCTTAAGGGTTCGTTGACAGTCTTAACCTCAGAGATCGACAAATTCCTTGACTCGGTGTCTAAGGTTGAAGTGGAGGCCAGGTTCCTCAGCATTCAAAAACAAATTGACAAGTGTGAGGTCACACAGAAGGACCTGGCTGACCTTGACGAGACAGACGCCGAATATGTCATGGAATTGAGAGAGGATACCCTATATTTGGAGGGCATGCAAGTAATCGTCGCCACACTGAAGGGAATATTATCTCCAGAGGTCAAAAAGGAGTCGGCTCGACCCGAGCCGAAGAACTCAAGTGTCAAATTACCTCATTTTACTCTTTCAAAGTTTGAGGGCGATGCAAAGATGTGGTCATGGTTTTGGGAAATGCTTAAATGTACCATACATGATAATCCCGATCTCAAAGATATACAGCGATTCACCTATCTTAAGGGTCAGCTTCTGGGTGATGCGCATAAGTTAGTCGAAGGATTTATTGTCGAGAGCGTAAGTTATGCCCCAGCAATAGAGCTCTTGCAAGAAACATACGGGCATCCAGATCGCATCAAGGCAGCTTATGTTACACAATTTAATCAACTAGCTTCACCAAAATACCAAACCGCTGATCTAAAGAACTTCTATGCAAATACAGAGAGTGTGATGAGGTCAATCATTACCCATGGCATTTGTTTGGAGGAATTTTGTGTGGTGACTCTTGTCAACAAATTACCATCACCACTAAAAGAGACTATAAAATGGGAAATGGGAGATTTGAACCTGGATTATAAGAAATTTACCCATAGCTTCCAGGCTGAAGTATACAACTTGGCAGGTCAAGACAAAATGGGAAGTACACCAATGGCTACTGTAACATTTACCGCCCAGAGTGAAAGCAGGAAATTAAACTGTGTCTTGTGTAGGGGCACCAATCATTTGTGGTACAAGTGTTTGAAGTATAAAACAGGACCTCTTAAAGTGAAAAGAGCCCGTCAACTACGTCTCTGCACTGGTTGCTTGTCAAAGCAGCATGGCCATTTGGGTTGTACTAACCCTAACATTAGAAGCTGCAAGTTTTGTAAGGGCAAACACTTTCATTCCCTGTGTACACAAAAACAAGAGAAGGAAAGTAGACCAGCGGAGGATAACAATAAGAGAGAGCATACTGCTGCTACTTCAACTACAATGTCCGTTGCTACAGGTAGAAATACCGTAATCTTGCCTACCGTACAGCTGCCGGTAAAAGGTAAGGAAAATAATTGTGTCAAAATCAGATCACTACTCAATAAATGTTCTCAGAGGACATTTTTGAAGTCTTCTGTTCTATCCTCCCTTTCCTATAATTCCAAAGGAACTGAGGAGTTATGTCTTCACGGATTTACCGGAAAACAAGCCTCTAGGGAATATAATGTCGTGGCACTGCATTACAAACACAGAGGTAAATTTCATCAACTAGACGCAATAGTGGTTGATGAATTGCCAGAACATAAGGGTGAACTAAGCCTAAAGTCTAAACTGGTTAGTTTACAGTATAAAGGCATAAAATTAGCCGATCCTCATGCAACGGACACAGATCAGTTGGAGCTGCTCATCGGTGTTGATCACTACTATGACATAGTGCGACCTGGGTATAAAAGGTCAGGGAGTCTAATTCTGCTTCCTACCAAGTACGGGTACACCATAAGTGGTTCATATGTGGTACAGAATACCAACTCCAGCACCGAAGTAATTACTGTATTGAAAGTAGCAGTAACACCAATGGACGAATACATATCTACTGGTAATATTCCACCATGCAAAAATTACTTAAATAATTTGTGGGATATAGATCATTACGGGATAACCCCTAAGGAATACTCACGAGTTGAGCGTCAAGCACTATCGTCATATGAGGATACCGTTACCTAAGATCTTGACAGCCAACAATACAAAGTGAGACTGCCCTGGAACAACTACAAGGATCAGCTGCCAACAAACAAGGGTTTGGCCATAGGCCGCCTTCGGGGGCTTCAGAGAAGATTCATTAAAGAACCTGACTTTTGCGAGGAGTACTCAAAGGTCATAACGGATCAGGTGTCCCGTGGTTTTATAGAAGAGTTTCCTTTTAACAATACAGATACCAGTCATTACTTGGCTCATCATGGAGTAATCAAGGAGAGGAAGACGATACCAGTGCGTATCGTCTTCGATTGTTCAGCCAAGGTGACTGATCGCCTAGTCTTAATGACTTAATGACTGCCTGCATACTGGACCTTCACTGGTACCAGACTTGGCGCAGGTTTTACTCAGGTTTAGACTCGATAAATATGCCTGGGTGTCTGATATCGAGAAGGTGTTTCTGATGTTAAAACTCCATGAGGATGACCAAGACTATACTCGGTTTATGTGGCCAAAATGTCCATGGCAGCTCGATTCCCCCTCATTTGTTATCGATTCCGGGCGGTATTATTTGGCGCTATATGTTCCCAATTCCTTTTAAACGTCACCATTTTAAATCACTTATCAAATGTCATTGCAGATCCGCTGGTTATTCAACAGATTCGGTCAGGGCTATACATCGACAATTTATTGGGTACAGGAAATTATGAAGATCTCCTGATTGATACCTATGGTGTAGTCCGGGAAATTATGAATGATGCCCATCTACATTTACGTGAATGGGCGACAAATAGTGCTGCATTGCGGACTGTACTGCAACATGATGGGGTGGCGGCTGCTCAGCAGGAACAAGTGAGGGTGCTAGGGTTGCTTTGGCAGACAGACACAGATACCCTCTCATTCGGCGTTCAGTACACACATTATTCGCAGATTACAAAACGGATTTGCTTGAGTATGACGGTTAGACTTTTTGACTCCTTGGAGATAGTTCTACCGGTGTCAATCAAATCAAGATTATTCCTTCAGCAATTATAGAGAATAAAATTAGATTGGGATGAGGTTTTAACAGGCGATCTGGTTCAGGAGTGGGAAGACATTATATCAGATCTTCGTCTCTGTAAGGGTTTTTATTTTCCTCGGACAGTAGTCATAGATCAACCTGTTTCCAGTCATGCCTTCTCAGACGCTAGCAAGGTCGCGTACGGGGCAGTCATTTACTTTGTTGACACAAGTAACAGCCGTCTTGTCATGGCGAAGGCTAAGGTCGCCCCGATCAAATCCCTTTCCATCCCAAAATTAGAGCTAACCGCAATTGTTGTTGTTGTTGTTCCATAAGCTGCCTGGCCGAACAGCCCCGAGTCCTTAAGGAAGGCCATGGCCATGGTCGGGCTTTCCCACAGAGCTCTCAGAGAGTGTATATTGTGTTGTTGGCGTAAGTGGTTGTGTGAAATGCAGTCTTCTATGATGTGTTTAATGGTATGGGGTGCTGTGTTACAACCCGGGCAAGTGTCGACGACGGAGTCATCCAGTCTCTTCTGATAGCTAACCGCAGTTCTGTTGGCTGCTAGACTCGTTCACTTTATCGAGGAAACTTTTAACAAATTTGCTAAGCATCTCTGAGACAGTTATATGGAGTGACAGCCAAATTACGCTCTACTGGTTACATAGCGGAAAGAAGCTACCAGTGTACGTCACCAACCGTGTCGACGAGATTCATACCCTGTTCCCGACCGCACAGTTCCAGTTTGAGTCTACCAAGGAGAATCCAAGTGACTGCATTACTTGTGGTGTGTCTGCTAAATTTCTCAAATCTTCTGCGTTGTGGTGGAATGGCCCATGCTGGCTTAATAATCCCAACAAATGGCCAGAGAATATAGATTTGAATGAGCAACACACTGCTATTGTGGCACCGGTAATTGACTCGGTACCTAAAGATGACACATGGTTATTGGACTGGGCTAAATTCAGCAGCTATGAGAAGCTACAACGTGTTACAGCATGGGTGATACACTTTGTACACAATGTAAAATCAAAAATCAAAGGCCCACCGCCCACAGGTAGTGCTCACCTCAATGTGAAGGAGATAAGAATTGCGGATAAAATACTACATAAGCTCTGTCAACAAGAAATATATACGCAGGAATATAAATTATTGGTTAAGGGAACAAAGTCCAGGAATAACCTGATCAACCACTGCAACCAGTTGGGCTTACACTTGAAGGGAGATTTGATATACTGTGGAGGCAGATTACGATTGGCAGCACTCGCTGAGACAAGTAAGTATCCAATACTACTGCCCTCCAATCATCCCTTAACCCACCTTATCTTAAATAAGTGTCACCGACTCTGTTGCCATTATGGGGTTGGACACATAGTCACCTATGTCAGACAGAGATGGTGGGTGCCTAGAATCAGGCAGGTGGTCAAGAAAGTCCTACGCCAATGTTTAAAATGTAGACTGGTACAGGGAGCACATTATGATCCCGTTGGAGTACCTCCCTTACCAAACCTGCGAACCACCCCAGGTGACCCATACAAAGTTACCGGGGTAGACTACAGTGGAGCAATCCCTATGAAAGATTCACCCAATCTTAAGGTATGTATGATACTTTTCACCTGTGCCGTTACCAGATCCATTCACCTGGAACTGGTCACCAATCTCACTTGTGATAGCTTCTTACATGCCTTCAGAAGATTCTGCAGTAGACAGGGATATCCACGTATCATGCTGAGTGATAACGCAAAAACTTCATAGGGGCATATACTTATCTTAAAGACGTGAGCAATAACCCCTAGATTCAGACCTGCCTTGCGGACGTGAAATGCGAGTGGCGATTTATTCCCGCCAGAGCACCTTGGTTCAACGCGATTTGGGAAAGAGCCATTGGGATCGTGAAGGCGGGTCTGAAGAAGGTGTTGGGAAGAGCTCTCATTTCAATTGAGGAACTCGACACCATACTCTTGGAGATTGAAGCCACAGTGAATTATCACCCTCTATATTACACTTCTGGTGATTTGGATGACCTTACCCCAATCACACCCTAAGTACTGGTACGTGGATACAGACTGCGGGATCTTCCTGAGAAACATGATGAGGATGCTATGGGAGATCCAGACTACGTGAGTAAGGAAGTGATATCGGCCCGCTACAAGTATATTCGTAAGCTGTCGCGAGACATTTGGCATCGCTGGTCAACAGAATATCTGGTAACTCTAGGAGAAGCACAGAAAAGTAAAATAGCACCAATAACGGGTCATTGGCCTAGGGTAGGTGACGTGGTAACCGTCCATGAAGAGGGCCCGCGCGCATTCTGGAAATTGAGTCGTATAGAGGAGTTGTTACCCGGTCGTGATGGTGAGATTCGGGTGGCAAAGGTCCGCACCAAGACTGGAGTAATCACACGTCCAACTATACGGCTATACCCTCTTGAAGGTGACCTAGATCGCAAGGATGCCCCCTCGGACCAGTTATCCATAGATGTCCCCTCCTTGGCTTCTACTTCGGCGCAGCCTGTTTGACGCATCCAGCGGACGCCTAAGTCTACAGGCAGCCCAAATATCCTCCCAATCCTGGTGGGATAAGATTGCCTCCAGGCAATTATAATCATGTATAATTTGTTTATTTCGGTGGCGGGAATATGTCCATACTCTATAATCTATGTGCTTTATTTAGTATGAACAGTATAAATGCTGCGTAATTTGGGTTAATGTAGCGATACGTATCATTCCTAAGTTGAATGCTCCCGTAACCTTAGGTTGAACGTTCCATATTTCAGGAAGAATATCTTATTCTATAGTTAAATATGGGAAAGTATTGTTGGACTATAATTTCCATATCTTACTGTGTTGTTTATTAATATTGTTCCCATGTATCTCATTGTATATTAATGGGATACATTTACCGCACGCTCTGCGCGTGCGCGGACAAGTCACGAGAGACTCAAAGACGCCTTCCTCGCCCTCACTCTCCAACCAACCTCCGTCCCAGACACACGCTAAGCACTTTATTCTCATTGTCTCATCTTTAGGTGTTTAAGCTTCACTTCCACCTCATATTAATCGTCCATCATCATAATTAGTTATTATGAAACTTTAACGTAAATACTCTCTAAATTAGCCTATTCTAGCTACTTTCCCTTAGCCTATTCCTTATCCCACTGACAACTTGAGTTCACCTAGCCTACCTTCCGCCATCTTTACGATCACCATCTGATCTTTCATCTTATAAAGGTAAATGTATTCTATGTGAGTTATTTAATTATTAATACAGTCCACTTAAAATATCTAAATAACCATATTGTTGATGTTAATGATGGGTGTGCTGTTTAGTAAAAGGTAGAGGTTCAGGGTATTTGGAGGAGTCAATCTGATAGGGAGTGCCACTGTGATCGGCTGGTGACTACAGTCTCCTCCTCCAGGGATCGGTTCTAGGACCAATTCTCTTTCTAATTTATATCAACGACATAGATGAGTGTCTCACCTGTACAATCTCAAAGTTTGCTGACGATACAAAAATTGCATATAGCGTACTCTCAAAAGAACAAGTTGACAATTTGCACCACAATCTAGATAAGTTATGATGTTGGGTCCAAATTTGGCAAATGAGTTTCAATGCGGATATATGTAAAGTACTACATATCGGATACCGAAATGAGAAAGCAAACTATTTGATGAATGGCACTCAGCTTAAGAGTGCAGACATAGAAACCGATATGGGAGTAACAATATCGAGTAAGCTAAAACCAAGTCAACAATGTTCAGAAGTTGTTAAGAAGGCAAACAAAATAATTGGCTTTATAGGCATAAATCCAAAGAAGTTATCCTAACTCTTTACAATTCCAAATTACACCTAGCCTAAAGAACAATCCATACTAGGAGTGTCTTAGAGAACTAAATCTATTTCCTTTAATCCAGCGAAGATTAAGAGGCGACTTAATTCAAGTGTTCAAAATCATCAATGGCATTGACAATATGAACTGTAGTAAGTACTTCAATTTCGACCAGTCTAATTAAATGCGGGGAAACGGTTGCAAAATTATTGGCAAATCTTTTAACTCGCACGAATCTAAGAATTCCTTCTTCAATCGAGTTGTCAACTTGTGGAATGGGCTTCCCAGAGACATTATAGACTGCATCACCGTTGATTCTTTTAAACTTCGCCTAGGTAAATTTCCTGCATCAAACCCGCGACTGACTGCATTTGTAAATGAATAACTTTATTTTATTCCCCCGTCAGATTCATCAAAGGATTATTGCGTTTATATATTGCTAAGACGTTACTCTCTTTTTCCCAGCTATACGAAAGATCCTTATAACTGTGTTATGTTACTAACCCACCTGTCCCCTACTAACTTCCTAGTCCTGCCACGGACTTTAGATCCAGGGCAGTGGTTTCCTTTCCAATGTTCCCTTACCCACTCCAATCCACTGTTTGGACACTTGATCCGCAGTGTTTTGGAGGACAAGCAGCCTAGAGGGGTCACTAGAACTGTTGTTGCTTGATTTCCTTTGTACTCCTAATAACACGTATTATTCACACACTTTCCCCACAAAATAATTATTTGTCTATCGCCAATAGTTTATTTTATATGAATATAATAACACAAGAGCATACATACCCTTGCGTGTTTTGCACTCGTATTCGATACCAAACATAATTTTCGGTTTGATTTGTTTTACAGGGTGTTCAGAGTTATATACAGTATTATAGTGATACATATATCACATTGTATAGGAAAGAGAACACAACAAACCCAAAGTCCTCCCTCCTAATATATGTTATTAAACGAATATAATTATAAATACGCATTCCTCAGATATGTTTTCTGACACACCTATTCATTTAAATTTGAAGCGAATTATATGGTAGACTAATATTAGTTCACACAATATGAAAAATATATAAAACAAAATTCTAACACACCCTAAAACATCATAATGTATTTTAGATATACTCACCAGTCACATTCCATTGTCCAGACACACTTTCCACCATGTATAAAGCCTCTGCTGACCGTAGCTCACCGCTTGACTCACAGAGAGAAACTGAGGTGCTAGGCTCTCCCGCACTTAAGTCCTGCCCTAAACCTTCAAGAACGAAATAAGCAGAAACAAAATATAGTGAGCTTTCTGAAACTGAATGATATTAAGCCCTTTATCACAAATACGGGGGCATTGGCTTATGCGGCCTTCTTCTTCTATGTTCCTCATAATATTATATGGTTGTAAACAAATATATACAAACGTTTTTCTTTATTAATTATGGTAATTTGAGCATGGTATAATTATTACATACTAAAAATCGAGTTGATTCTGACCCAGCAAACGAGGTCATTTTCAAGATGGCGTTCATGAAGGTGGCCGGGGAGCTTTCAATAGCTATACCTCGATTACTATTCAGCATCGAGAGGTGGTTTTGGTGTCTAACCCTAGGTTTCAAGGCTCAAGGAATCCAAATATATCGGTCAAATTATCAACTCTAAATTATATATTAAAATACATAATTCCGGGCAAAGGTCCCGATTCACTAAATTAGCTTTGTCGAATAGCAGTATTTTTTTTTTTCTTTTTTTCTATGTGATTGAGGGAGGCAAAAGGCATAACTGCCTATAGCGAGTGCCTCACCCATAGTTGAAAGAGTGACAGGGCCAAAATCAAGGGACGTTCTAGCCAAAATGCCTGGACACACAGAGTTTGAAGCAATTTAAGTCATAGGAAGCGGGAAAAACTGATTCTGGGAGAGAGTTCCAGAGCTCAGCTGTTGAGTAGAAGAAAGTTTGAGAGTAACGTTTCACTCTTGGGTTGGAGAGTTGCACAGAGTAGGGGTGGGATTGAGTTGCAAGACGGGTACCACGTGCCCTACGTAAAGGAGGTGGTATGCACTGGGATAGCACTGAGGAACACTGATTATTATAGTAGCGATAGAATAGCGAGAGAGATGCAACATTGCGGCGGAGAGAGAGAGATTGCAGAGAGTTGGTGAGTGGACGGGAGTTAATGATACGAAAGGCCTTCCTTTCAACCTTGTCTAGGAGAGCGGTGTGAGAGGAACCTCCCCAAACATGTGAACAATACTCAATACAAGGGCGCACTATGCCCCTGTACAGAGCAAGAAGCTGTGCAGGGGAAAAGAACCCCCTAAGGCGGTTGAGCACACCCAGCTTCTGGGAGGCTGCCTTAGCAAGACTGGTAATATGGTCCTTCCAAATGAGAGCAGAAGAAAAAGAGACACCAAGAATATTGAGAGAAGATGAAGGGTTGATTTTTGTATTGTTGAAGAATAAGGGATAGTCCGCTGGGAGATCCTGACGGGTAGATCGATGGAGAAATTGGGTTTTGGAAGCATTAAAGTTAACAAGGTTTTCTCTGCCCCAATTGGAAATAGTATTTAGATCAGAATTTAAGAGTTGTATGGCTTCATTACGTTTGTCGTTGAGGGATTGCTGGCTGGGGCGTTCTGAAAAAGTAATGGAGTAGTGTAAGGTTGAGTCGTCTGCGTATGAATGGATGGGAATTAAGGTACAGTTAAGGAGATCATTTATAAAAATTAGAACGAGAATAGGAGATAGGACAGAGCCCTGAGGAACACCGGAGTTTATAGGGTGAGGAAGTGAACAATGGCCGTCCACAACCGCGGCTATGGAACGGCCGGAAAGAAAATTAGAGACAAAGGCACAGATGGAGGGATAGAAACCGAAGGAGGGTAGTTTAGATATTAAAGATTTATGCCAGACTCTATGGAAGGCTTTCGATATGTCTAGTGCAATAGAAAAAGTATAGAGAAGTATTTTCAGTGTGTATATGTAGGTTCAAAACACCCGGACAATAATTGAAATTACTTAACCGCAAAGTAATCAGGTATTCCAGTAAACCAGGTTTGTTCGCCAGCTTGTTTGAGGTAGTTGTGGTTTATTAGTCTTTCATAAAACGTTTATGGCTTCAAACAGGGCAGGAGGAAGGGGACTGTGCTCGTGACTCATAACCATCTTCAACGATACCTCTCCAGTTTTGGTGACTACCAGGAAATATTAGGAAAGAATTGTGTAATCAATTGCTCAATCAGAGGCGACCTCGATAGCTGACATTTGATCAAGGGTTCTTGCTTTATCTACTCAGCGAGAATGTCTATGTAGGCTGTCGGATAATTTTGCACATGCTACTGTATCCAACAGACTTTTCTTTGTGCACGTTTACACCTTCCTGAGTCATAACACCAGTAAAAAACGTTCCTTGACAATAGGTCTGGTGAGAAATGTAAGCATCCAACATATTTTGAACTGATGGCGTCCAGATCAGCAGCATCCCTTTTCATCCTTTATATAATTTGCTGAGTGCTTACAACCAAGATATACACGCTGAAAGTACTTTTCTGGGTTGACTAGTATTTGGGACAACCAATATTATAATGGATTGGAACATCATCTTGGGATGCTATTGTATATTTGACAATAAATAATTAACTGATAGTAGTTTCACTCTTTCAAACGGATTCCTTGAGCCCCAAAACCAAGGATAATACACCAAAACCACCTTTCTATGTTGAATAGTAATTGTGATATAGCCATTTTAAGTTCCTGGTGGGCATCTTAGATGCCATCTTGAAAATAAACCTTATTTCCGTGGTCAGATTTGACTTGATTTTTAGTATGTTATTTAGTATGCCCAATAGTACTGAATTTATTGAAAAATCTTTTAAACCAATATTGTTGGGGTTAGGTGCTTATCTTTTGTAATTTTACCCGTCTATTGTAGCTTAACTGTAGCTTAACGTCGCTGATCGAAACAAGCGTTACAAAACATGCCACGTGTTTGACCTGCTCCTCCTACGACTTCATAGGCAGCACAGGAAGCTGCATTGCATGTTGATTGTGTTTTGCGGCAAAGGCGTTCACGCATGGCAGTTTACCGATCCCCCATTAATTTTCCGCATATCCACGAGTTTATCGTACTATTGTCGTCATAATAGTACCCGAGCTGGAAAGCGTTTGGAAATTGGTCTATATTTACGATTTTTTCAACTTTTGCGGGCCCAAGAAATTGATTTTTTTATGTGTTTTCCTCTTTTCAAATTAAACGGCATGCTGTGCATAAACAGGGAGAGGGAGGAGGGGGGCAGGGATTATAAGAACATGGGTCTACCAGTTTACAGTGTTTTACACGCGCTTTCCAGTGGTATATGAATCATGCACCTACAACAAGTAGTAACTTAGTTAATCTATTGATTTCAAAATTTGCTAAATTACATTTTGAGTTGTTTTTCCATATTTTTTGCAACTTTGACGACATGCTGTGCACTAACGGGAGAGTGTAGACACAAAGTGGCTCACACGTTTTATAGAAATTGTACACGCTTTCCATTGGTATATGCATAATCTTCCTACAATCAATAGTTACCAAGGATATCGATTTCAAAGTTCGCTAAAATTACTTTTTGATATATAATAGGACCCGGAAAAAAAAACTTCCCGAATTTTGTGGGTTTTTTTCTTAATACATAAAATGTCATCGACTTTTCTTATCGCCGAATTCGAGAACTAGATAAGATATCAACGTAGTACTTGAACAAATTCAATAACCACTTTTTGCGAGTTGATTGAACACTAAAATAAGATGATGCAAGGGATTTTGTTGGACAAGTTATATTTTGTTTATGCTAATTTGTATTTAATTCAGAAAAAATACTTATTTTCAATTGGTCAGTGCCGATCTTCATCTCTCATTCTCCCCTATTCATGTGCCAAATCTCATTTACGCATGTCCCAAATGAACAAGCAATCAAGTGAAAATCAGTAGATATGTAACTCTGATTACTTTGTTATACTGTATAATACATTGCATGTCGTGCATGTTAATTGTATGGGAGTAGCATTATGGATAAGTGAGTTAGACTAATATTACAAACTGTAATTAGAAAATACTCACATCTAAGAACAGGTGTAAAATATCTTTGTATTATATATCCGTAAAAATTACACATACTAAGCTGTTGCAAGCAATGAACATTCAAATACGTCGGCTGGAGAAACTTAGTTTGAACAATACTGTTGGTGTAAATATACTGATAATTGTGTCAATGATTAGAACCAACACCTGAGAGTTGAACTAATTAACGTAAGTATCCTAACTCCTCGGTGCTACAAACCAGTTGTAATGTGTGAAGTTAAGATAATTGAACCAGCCAATTATAACACAGTAGCTTAATATGATTACCTTGGAGGTGAATTCGAAGCATAATGTAAAATCTTTTTGGAAAACATGTGAACATAAACCATGCTGAATCGAAACTCTATCCTATTTAATTAAATATACAACAATATGTTTCAGAAATATGTACACCATCTACAGTATACTCGGTAGCAATCACATTCATGACCTTATTAAAACGGGAATTATAGTGATGCAACATATTTATGCGTAACCTTAACGTCATATCGCTACCAGTATGTAAATGCACTTATCATTATGTCTGTCTTTAATATGACCCTTCTTTATTTCTATTACTTATATTATTTATATTTTCTTCACTCTTCCTTGTGATCGTAACCTTCTTCTGCATGGAACTGCTAATCACGTATTTACGAAGGGTGTCCCTAAATGCACAAATACGCTATTTGCGTATTGGATACTTATAAATATATTGAATGGAAAATGATTATTCAAATTGCAAATAAATTGGGCTATGATAGGTCTTGGTAGTGGCACGCTGAATTAAATCCTTTGGTTTGAGTCAACCTACTGCCATGCGCTAGGTAGACATAGGCTCGGGGCTCTGTCCACTCAGTCAGTCACACAGTAAAGCTCGGTTCACACATACCCGTCCTGAGCTCCCGTCCTTCCCCGACCACTGAATTCGTATGCAATCGTGCAAGGACGCCGACATAAACGGGTATGGTCTGTTTATGAATGTACAGTGATGCCACAACACGGGCCGCGGCAGCGAAGGCGGTGAACCCTTTTGGTACACCCAAAATAAACCCCTCAGGACGGACCAACCGCCAAAAACCGGGATAGGGTGGGTCACCCACGTGACTGGTCTGCGCATAGACGCCGTATGTTGGCGTATATGCGCCGCCTAGACGCCACCAGACGTCGTCTATGCGAAGACCAAAATATTTGAAAGTTGAGACGGCGATGTGGCAACGTCGCCTCACGTGATCCCCCCGCGCGCACCCGCCAGTGCCCCGGCCACCAGGCGTCCATAAGAGGGCCAGCCTCGTGTGGTCTGCTCTCAGTTCCCAAGCCACCGTCACCACAGCAACAAGCACCACCTCGCACAACCTCCTACCTCCAAGCTCCAACCTTCGTTATTATGCCACCAAAGTCTGAGTCGAAGAAACAGCGAGCCATCATCACCAAATCCAAGACGCCCAAGGACACTCAGGACACCATCGACAGCCAGGTGATGGAGGAGGAAACACAGGAGCGCCCTGCTTTTGTAGAGCAGCAGGGTGCCCCTCAGTCACCCATGCCTGTCATCAGCCTGGACAAGGATACAGTGGTTGTAGAGGCGGCCACCGGTGATTCCGATCTAGAGCACCAGCAGAGTACATCATCCGATCAGGTCACCGACGTGGATGATACCCAGGCGGGTGCTGTGGCGGATGATCGTGGGAAGAAGCGTTCCCGCTCGACGAAGGCCCCCATCAGGGCCGTGCTCCTGGAGGAGCGTGTAGAATTGGATCTGTGGGAGTGGTACAAGGAAAATCCAATTCTGTACCAGAAGACCCGCAGGGACTACAAAGACACCACCAAAAAGAACCGCCTGTACGAGGAGAAGGGGGCGTCCATGTCCCCACGCCTTCCAGGTTAGTCTATGGTAATTGTTTATTATTGTGTAGTCTATGGTAATTGTTTATTGTGTATGGCCTCATCCTAAAGAAAATGGATTTTTGAGCACAGACTAAACCAATAGTTCACTACTGTATTTACATAGATAGAGTCTGGCATCAATCCTTATTGTCGAAGATGTCACACTACGGCCTTGCATCATTCGTTCCACTAATTTCTTCTTATCTTCATAACAGAAAAATACGTGTAATGGTAGATGGCCTTTATTCTCAATTTCACTCAATAAATGCTAGTGTTCCCCAGGGATCAGTTTTGGCCCCAATTCTGTTCCTCATTCATATCAATGATCTCATATCTACCACTCATAATCCAATACATTCCTACGCAGATGACTCAACACTCCACAGTTCCTTCACATTTACCAATTCTTTCACCCAACCCGATCTTATAAATTCAAAAATAAACACTGCAATTTCTCTGAACCAGGACCTTTCTAGAATTAATGGATGGGGACAAAAGAATCTAGTTTCCTTTAATGCACAGAAAACCAAATACATTCAATTTTCTAACCGACAGAATTTCACTGACTCCCATATATTTTTAATGATGTAAATATTCCCACTTCCCCTAGTATTGACATTCTCGGTGTAACATTAACTACTAACTTGAGCTGGACACATTATGTTAGAAGCGTTGCTAAGAATGCCTCTAAAAAACTGGGACTCCTGTACAGAGTTCGAGAATTCTTCACTGACGAGCAGTTGGCCGTGATATATAAGTCATGTGCGTTCTCAGATGGATTACTGTTCACCTCTGTGGGGTGGAAGTGGAGTGGTTGCATTGAGGCAGTTGGACAAAATTCAAAATAAAGCTATTAGATTAATCAATAACCCTGCAATCACACAGGACCTTCCTACATTATCCATACGAAGAAACGTTGCATCCCTTGCATTATTCTACAGATATTTTCACAGCAATTGTTCCGAGGAACTTGCTTCAATTGTGCCGCCTCTCCACATCTTTCCCCGTAGAACTAGGGCAGCTGAGAGCGCCCATGAATTTACACTTTCTCCTCCACAATGCAGAACTTCTGCTTATCAGAATTAATTTATCCCCAGAGCTACTACTCTTTGGAATTCACTTCCCTCGAATTGCTTTCCACAAACTTACAATCTACAAATGTTTAAATCCAGTTGTTACAAACATTTTATGAATGGAGGATGCCTTTAGGCACATGGACCTTTTTGTTTTATCTGTGTTTTTCCTTCCTCTGTTCATTGTCTCTTAAAAAAAAAAAAAAAAAAACATAGCTGGTCATTAACCTAACCTAACCTACCTAACCTAACCTAACCTAACCTAACCTGGGCATCCTGGGGGCTACCGCCCCCAGACTTTTGGGTTGAAAAATGATTAAAAACACATATCTCTTACCTCATTATTCAAAGTTTTGTATTTGGTATAATATACACTTCCCAGGTCATTTTAACAGTTCTATTGCTTATATATCATATAATACACCATAGAATACGTTTTTAATAGCTAGGAAAAGAGGCCTTCGATTAAACAATTACGAAGTCTATATATGTATCTGTAATAATTCAGTGTCGTGTGCAAGTTCAGTGTTTTATTTGTTAAATTGTCTGTAATTGTCACAGGTTCATTCTAGAATATTCTACGATATACCCATGCGTTCACTAGATTGTGTGAGGAGAAGGGGCGCTCCCTCGAATCACCCATCATAGTTTATAACATTATTGTGCAAAAAATAATTGGCGTGTGCAAATTCAGTGTTGTATTTGTTATATTTTCTGAAATTGCCACTTGTTCACTCTAGAATATTGAATGATATTTTCATGCGTTAACTTAAAGAGACGCTAAACATTATTTGGTCTGAGCCAGGTAGCCAATGCTTATATTAAATGATTTTATGTCTGTGTGAACTCAGAAACATCTCTTCCACAGGATATCAGGTCAGACTCTTCCTTGACACCATGAGGACACGCTACGGCAAGCTGACTGCCCCCAAGAGCGGTTCTGGGAACACCAAGACCCTGACGGAGGGGGACAGGTGGATCCTAGATGTAAATTCTCCTTCCTGGCCACCCACATCGTCCGGCACAAACCCCGGAGCATTGGTTGTAAAAAGGTATGCTCAAGTATTGTTATTTCTTTGGTTTATATAGGGTTTATACATAATTATATATCTACATAATTCTGTATATACCTTTATATATAATGCGATTCATCTCTGGTCTGGGTTCATTCATCTATTTGTGTGGCATTTTCTGTACTGTTCTCTAACCTGACAGCCTTTTCCAATATATATTGTTACCTATGAAATATTTTGTTACCTTTCCTTAAAAAAGTATTTATAATGTATTTAATTCATACCTTCGGAATAGTTATTGACAGACATGGTGGGAATATACACACTAAGAGTTGTTTACACATTTTATTAAGTCTCAATAAAAAGTACATAGATAGGCACTTTAACATAATAAATAAAAGCTATCCTTGGTCTGCAGGCACACCACCCTGCCGCCACTGCTACGGTGCCGGAGGAGGGTGGGAACGAGGAGGAGGACGAGGAGGTGGATGCAGCTGGCACAGTCCCAGGCCCTTCGCGCCCAACCGCTGGGGGTAGCCAGCCACATCGGCGTCGGCACAGCGTCGGCAATGGCGACGTGTTATACGAGGCCACCTCCGTCATGGCGACTGTAAGTAAAAATCAGATATTATATTTAAAGCATATTCAGAATATGGAGTGTGTGTTTACTGATCAAACTTTGGTATTTTATTGTGGTCGACCAGGCTTCGTTGTCCTGAAACAGGTAAAATAAATTAACTTCTACAGTCTAATGTTAAGTGTAAGTAGGGTAGACTAATAAAGTATAAAGTGGATGTATAATATGTTCCTCTTGACATTTCCAGGTGGGGGCTGCAGTATCTATACACATTTTATTAATATTATTATTATTATTCGATGCAATAACAATATTAAACACTAATATCACACTCCTGGTTTTCCCCAAACAGCTCCAGGAACAGGCCAGTGGTGTCCGCAGGATGGTGGACAAGTTCGCGACCCCTCAGCCAAGCACCAGGGAGGAGGACTCGTGGAAGCAGTTCTTCGGGTCAATTACTATTGATGCCAGCAAGCTCGACCCCACCGTGTGGGGCCACACCAGAATGGAGATGTTGCTCCTGCTGGAGAAATACCGGGGTAAGACTGCCCAGCACGATACCATGCTTAACATCATGAAGTCCTTCTCGGCTGCTTCTCCCCAGGTCCTCCAGCAGGTGCAACAGCCCATTCAGGTGCAACACCCCATGCAGCATGTTCAGCAGCCCATGCCGCAGGTGCAGACGGTTCAATATATGAACCAACCACCTGTGCTGTATAATCAGTACCCTGCACCTGCAACAGCCAACCTTGTGCCCTCCACAACACCACAACGCAACTGCTCCACACCCAAGGACACGACACTCCACAACCTTAGTGTCTCCTCAAGCCTCTTCGATGCCCTGGCCACCGGCACATCACCAGGGACCAGCACGCAGATCCTGCATACTCCACCGCAATACCAAATAAAAATATGTAACCTACCATGTAATAAATGCAAAATAAATATGTTTAATGTGCAAAATGATTGTTTTCTATGTCCCTAATTATGTTATTAAATCATAATGAAGATATCTATGAAAAATAATAAGAACATATAAGAAACATGCACCAGTATATGAAAATTAATAAATCAATGAAGAGGCATATCATAATAATAATAAATGCAATTATAGAACAACTGCCAACAGAGAATACACTGCAAAAATATGGAATTAGTCTACATCCAGATAAATATGAATAATTAATACATAACTAAGATATATGATTTACAATAAGCAATGCAAAACTAAAACAATAAAACAAAACATGAATTAACTGAACTTACACTGACATGCAATGAGAGTATAAATAAAGAATAATCTTATCAATGCATAAAAGATTAAATTGAAGCACAAATATTCCTACAGAAAAAATACTAAACAATAATAAGAATACGCAATATAATTTTGTGTTTGTTTTTTTGTTTTTTTAAGAGACAATGAACGGAGGAAGGAAAAACACATATAAAACAAAAAGGTCCATGTGCCTAAAGGCATCCTCCATTCATAAAATGTTTGTAACAACTGGATTTAAACATTTGTAGATTGTAAGTTTGTGGAAAGCAATTCGAGGGAAGTGAATTCCAAAGAGTAGTAGCTCTGGGGATAAATTAATTCTGATAAGCAGAAGTTCTGCATTGTGGAGGAGAAAGTGTAAATTCATGGGCACTCTCAGCTGCCCTAGTTCTACGGGGAAAGATGTGGAGAGGCGGCACAATTGAAGCAAGTTCCTCGGAACAATTGCTGTGAAAATATCTGTAGAATAATGCAAGGGATGCAACGTTTCTTCGTATGGATAATGTAGGAAGGTCCTGTGTAATTGCAGGGTTATTGATTAATCTAATAGCTTTATTTTGAATTTTGTCCAACTGCCTCAATGCAACCACTCCACTTCCACCCCTCAGAGGTGAACAGTAATCCATCTGAGAACGCACATGACTTTTATATATTACGGCCAACTG
Organism: Paralithodes platypus; assembly: GCA_032716605.1. NCBI lineage: Eukaryota > Metazoa > Arthropoda > Malacostraca > Decapoda > Lithodidae > Paralithodes > Paralithodes platypus. The sequence continues at coordinate 33,397,094 of CM064567.1, read as the reverse complement.
CTCGTCAGTGAAGAAATCTCGCACTCTGTACAAGAGTCCCAGTTTGTTAGAGGCATTCTTAGCAATGCCTCTAACATAATGTGTCCAGTTCAAGTTAGTAGTTAATGTTACACCGAGAATGTCAATACTAGGGGAAGTGGGAATATTTACATCATTAACAAATATATGGGAGTCAGTGAGATTCTGTCGGTTAGAAAATTGAATGTACTTGGTTTTCTGTGCATTAAAGGAAACTAGATTCTTTTGTCCCAATTCATTAATTCTAGAAAGGTCCTGGTTCAGAGAAATTGCAGTGTTTATTTTTGAATTTATAAGATCGGGTTAAGTGAAAGAATTGGTAAATGTGAAGGAACTGTGGAGTGTTGAGTCATCTGTGTAGAAATGTATTGGATTATGAGTGGTAGATATGAGATCATTGATATGAATGAGGAACAGAGTTGGGGCCAAAACTGATCCCTGGGGAACACCAGCATTTATTGAGTGAAATTGAGAATAAAGGCCATCTACCATTACACATATTTTTATGTTATGAAGATAAGAAGAAATTAGTGGAACTAATGATGCAAGGCCGTAGTGTGACATCTTCGACAATAAGGATTGATGCCAGACTCTATCAAATGCCTTTGATATATCCAGTGCTAATGTATGTTTCACCATGTTGGTCTGTAGCTTGGTTGATTTGATGTGTAAGAAGGCAAAGAATGTCTGCAGTTGATCGACATCGTCTAAAACCATATTACCTATCACTGATTTATTTATTATTCTCAAGATGCTTTATTATGTGATTATTTAATATAATTTCAAAGACTTTACCAAGAGTGGAAGTTATAGCTATTGGTCTGTAGTTTGATGGATCTGAAGAGGCACCTTTTTGAGGAACTGGATGGATGTTTGCTTCTTTCCAGGGTACTGGGAAGCCTGAGGTATGAGTACACAGACGGAAATTTTTTGCCAATACAGGAGCGAGCACCAAGGAGCAATTCTTAAGTACTATTGGAGGAATTTCATCTGGACCAGGAGCCTTATCTGCTGAGAGATTCTGCAAAATAGTTTTGACATGTCTGGTGTGGATCTTAAGTGAGGGAATTTCAGGCGAATTAAAATTAAGTACAGGGACATCTTGATTTATTTCATCTAAGGTTGAGTTGGTGGAGAAAATATCCGCAAGAAGGTTAGCTTTACCTCGTGGGTCACTTACAAGATTGCCAGTCGGAGATTTTAATGGTGGAATGGATGAAGCAGTAGTGAAGTTGGATTTGAATGAGTTAAGAGTAGACCAAAATATTTTGTTATCATTTGGATTATTTAGAAGTTTATTTGCCTGCTTGTGGAGAAAGTTTGATTTAGTTAGGTTTAGTACAGTTTTGGCATGATTTCTGATGTTTCTAAAGTACTTAAAGGCTTCATGTGTTTTTGATCTTGAATAGTAAAAAAAGAGAAATGAAAATACACATGAGTACACTGAACTTAGAATGAAAGATAATGATAATACATATGGAAATATAATGTGAATAAGTACTACTGAATTACATCAGTGCATAAATGCAAGTATAGTTATTATAAATCATCTATGAAAGTATGCAATATAAATGACATAACATACCTGAAAAAAAACAGCAAGTAAAAACACAAACATGTAGTTTCTCACCTATATCATGGTCTCCTGCCACGACACACTCCCAACTGGTGAGTCTACGTACTTCGTCAAATACTCCCGTACTCTCTTGCCAGCCTGGTTGCCTGTGTTGCGAGCTGTAGGGGCGGGAATACTAGGCAGTACGTCGCCATCTCGCCAGGGGCCGCAGGAAATCACATGGGTTTCGGGGTCCTCCTGGTCTACCTCATTGGCCGATGGGCGACGTATCCTGAGGAAGTTGTGGAGGGTGCAGCAAGCCGTCATCACAGACTCGATCCTTGCTGGGGCGAGTGTGATTGATGTGTGGAGAACTCTGAACCTGTGGGTTGGGTGGGTAGAGGTGTCGGGAATTTAGATAAAGAGGTTAAATTGGATATCACTGGTACATGAAATATCCCAACAAATAGTTATATTATAATTACCAATGAGGTATTCTATGGGTGTAATCCAGTCCCCCACACACGGCTAATTCAATTGCATGACATGTAGGAATGTTCACATAATACAATATCGATACAATGAACTTAGCTTAGATTCTAGAGGACTGGTGATGTAGGACTGTTGTTATAGATTGATATTTGTAGCACATGGTGAACTGTGGGTTGAGTCAGAGCCGGGGGGGGGGGGGGAGATGTTGGCTGTATGGTGTTGATTGAGAGACTAAAGGGCCGGCGTCCGATCGCTCCGCGAAATTACATATGGCTGCCGGCTCATAATAATTATAACCCATAACTTGGTTTCATGATACATCTAGAGCTGATGTAGATATTTATACATTACAGTTAATATTTAACCTATACCTAAGAATAAACTACAATACACAAAGAACCAGCCGAAATCGTACAAGCGATACGATACCGCCAAATTCCAATGTGCTATTGGACCTAAAACTGTCGGGATCATTACCCTATTCCCGACATATTGCCCGCCACCAAAAATGATATACAGGAGCTATATACAGAGAACAACCAAAGGACATCGAAGAGTCAAAGATCACCTTGTTTGATCTTTGATCTCCAAAGATCCACGGAACTCATAGCCGCCCTCCTTTTGGGACGAGCGCCACCTGAAGCCTGAGGAGGATCATCCTTCTCATCATCAGCTACCCCCCCTTGAGGAGCACTGTCACCAGCATTCTCCCGCGGAGGGGTATCAGTAGAGACGCCAGGATCATCCGGCAGTTCTACATCCTGCTCCAAGGGATATAACCTTACGACTGGGCGAGTAGTAACCCCAGTCGAAGTTCGTATTCTAGCAACCTTTATAAGACCATCAATGCCCTGGAACAAATCGATAATCCTCCCAAGCTTCCAAAATAACCTAGGACGCTCATCATGAATCAGGACGATATCCCGATTCGAGGCCATCGTTGATTCGTCCGTTTGATCTTATTAGAGTGACGCTCGCGAAGAGACAGCAAATATTCTTGGGTCCACCGTTTCCATAGATCGTCGGACACCTTGTTTACATACTGGAAGCGACGACGTGTGGCGTCAGCATTGCCGAATGTAGGGTCATGCAGATCTTCGTCATTTACGGACGATCTAGGAAAGGTATTAAGGGTTCGTCCACGTGTTAGCATAGAAGGCGAAATGGGTAAGAGGTCATCAACATCTGCCGAGGTATAAGTCAAGGGCCTGTCGTTGACTGACATCTCAATCTCTATTAAGATGGTTTGCAACTCCCGTCTAGTCACCATTGCCCTTCCTAATACCTTCTTCATGGCAGATTTGACGATACCGATAGTTCTCTCCCAAATCGCCCCGAACCATGGTGCACATGCTGGTATAAATCTCCACTGACAACCCTTTCCAGTGAGGGTAGCCACTACCTGCGGGTCATCCATTAAACTCTGGCGATATTTAGAGGCCCCGACAAAACAAGTCACATTATCGCTCATAATAATTTGAGGGAAACCATTGCGGCCAGCAAAGCGTCTTAGAGTATGCAAAAACCCCTCACTGGATAGGTCGTAAATAAATTTAATATGAATCGCTCTGGTTACCGCACATGTGAATAGAACGGCATATGCCTGGCCGAACAGCCCCGAGTCCTTAAGGAAGGCCATGGCCATGGTCGGGCTTTCCCACAGAGCTCTCAGAGAGTGTATATTGTGTTGTTGGCGTAAGTGGTTGTGTGAAATGCAGTCTTCTATGATGTGTTTAATGGTATGGGGTGCTGTGTTACAACCCGGGCAAGTGTCGACGACGGAGTCATCCAGTCTCTTCTGATAGCTAACCGCAGTTCTGTTGGCTGCTAGACTCGTTCACTTTATCGAGGAAACTTTTAACAAATTTGCTAAGCATCTCTGAGACAGTTATATGGAGTGACAGCCAAATTACGCTCTACTGGTTACATAGCGGAAAGAAGCTACCAGTGTACGTCACCAACCGTGTCGACGAGATTCATACCCTGTTCCCGACCGCACAGTTCCAGTTTGAGTCTACCAAGGAGAATCCAAGTGACTGCATTACTTGTGGTGTGTCTGCTAAATTTCTCAAATCTTCTGCGTTGTGGTGGAATGGCCCATGCTGGCTTAATAATCCCAACAAATGGCCAGAGAATATAGATTTGAATGAGCAACACACTGCTATTGTGGCACCGGTAATTGACTCGGTACCTAAAGATGACACATGGTTATTGGACTGGGCTAAATTCAGCAGCTATGAGAAGCTACAACGTGTTACAGCATGGGTGATACACTTTGTACACAATGTAAAATCAAAAATCAAAGGCCCACCGCCCACAGGTAGTGCTCACCTCAATGTGAAGGAGATAAGAATTGCGGATAAAATACTACATAAGCTCTGTCAACAAGAAATATATACGCAGGAATATAAATTATTGGTTAAGGGAACAAAGTCCAGGAATAACCTGATCAACCACTGCAACCAGTTGGGCTTACACTTGAAGGGAGATTTGATATACTGTGGAGGCAGATTACGATTGGCAGCACTCGCTGAGACAAGTAAGTATCCAATACTACTGCCCTCCAATCATCCCTTAACCCACCTTATCTTAAATAAGTGTCACCGACTCTGTTGCCATTATGGGGTTGGACACATAGTCACCTATGTCAGACAGAGATGGTGGGTGCCTAGAATCAGGCAGGTGGTCAAGAAAGTCCTACGCCAATGTTTATAATGTAGACTGGTACAGGGAGCACATTATGATCCCGTTGGAGTACCTCCCTTACCAAACCTGCGAACCACCCCAGGTGACCCATACAAAGTTACCGGGGTAGACTACAGTGGAGCAATCCCTATGAAAGATTCACCCAATCTTAAGGTATGATACTTTTCACCTGTGCCGTTACCAGATCCATTCACCTGGAACTGGTCACCAATCTCACTTGTGATAGCTTCTTACATGCCTTCAGAAGATTCTGCAGTAGACAGGGATATCCACGTATCATGCTGAGTGATAACGCAAAAACTTCATAGGGGCATATACTTATCTTAAAGACGTGAGCAATAACCCCTAGATTCAGACCTGCCTTGCGGACGTGAAATGCGAGTGGCGATTTATTCCCGCCAGAGCACCTTGGTTCAACGCGATTTGGGAAAGAGCCATTGGGATCGTGAAGGCGGGTCTGAAGAAGGTGTTGGGAAGAGCTCTCATTTCAATTGAGGAACTCGACACCATACTCTTGGAGATTGAAGCCACAGTGAATTATCACCCTCTATATTACACTTCTGGTGATTTGGATGACCTTACCCCAATCACACCCTAAGTACTGGTACGTGGATACAGACTGCGGGATCTTCCTGAGAAACATGATGAGGATGCTATGGGAGATCCAGACTACGTGAGTAAGGAAGTGATATCGGCCCGCTACAAGTATATTCGTAAGCTGTCGCGAGACATTTGGCATCGCTGGTCAACAGAATATCTGGTAACTCTAGGAGAAGCACAGAAAAGTAAAATAGCACCAATAACGGGTCATTGGCCTAGGGTAGGTGACGTGGTAACCGTCCATGAAGAGGGCCCGCGCGCATTCTGGAAATTGAGTCGTATAGAGGAGTTGTTACCCGGTCGTGATGGTGAGATTCGGGTGGCAAAGGTCCGCACCAAGACTGGAGTAATCACACGTCCAACTATACGGCTATACCCTCTTGAAGGTGACCTAGATCGCAAGGATGCCCCCTCGGACCAGTTATCCATAGATGTCCCCTCCTTGGCTTCTACTTCGGCGCAGCCTGTTTGACGCATCCAGCGGACGCCTAAGTCTACAGGCAGCCCAAATATCCTCCCAATCCTGGTGGGATAAGATTGCCTCCAGGCAATTATAATCATGTATAATTTGTTTATTTCGGTGGCGGGAATATGTCCATACTCTATAATCTATGTGCTTTATTTAGTATGAACAGCATAAATGCTGCGTAATTTGGGTTAATGTAGCGATACGTATCATTCCTAAGTTGAATGCTCCCGTAACCTTAGGTTGAACGTTCCATATTTCAGGAAGAATATCTTATTCTATAGTTAAATATGGGAAAGTATTGTTGGACTATAATTTCCATATCTTACTGTGTTGTTTATTAATATTGTTCCCATGTATCTCATTGTATATTAATGGGATACATTTACCGCACGCTCTGCGCGTGCGCGGACAAGTCACGAGAGACTCAAAGACGCCTTCCTCGCCCTCACTCTCCAACCAACCTCCGTCCCAGACACACGCTAAGCACTTTATTCTCATTGTCTCATCTTTAGGTGTTTAAGCTTCACTTCCACCTCATATTAATCGTCCATCATCATAATTAGTTATTATGAAACTTTAATGTAAATACTCTCTAAATTAGCCTATTCTAGCTACTTTCCCTTAGCCTATTCCTTATCCCACTGACAACTTGAGTTCACCTAGCCTACCTTCCGCCATCTTTACGATCACCATCTGATCTTTCATCTTATAAAGGTAAATGTATTCTATGTGAGTTATTTAATTATTAATACAGTCCACTTAAAATATCTAAATAACCATATTGTTGATGTTAATGATGGGTGTGCTGTTTAGTAAAAGGTAGAGGTTCAGGGTATTTGGAGGAGTCAATCTGATAGGGAGTGCCACTGTGATCGGCTGGTGACTACAGTCTCCTCCTCCAGGGATCGGTTCTAGGACCAATTCTCTTTCTAATTTATATCAACGACATAGATGAGTGTCTCACCTGTACAATCTCAAAGTTTGCTGACGATACAAAAATTGCATATAGCGTACTCTCAAAAGAACAAGTTGACAATTTGCACCACAATCTAGATAAGTTATGATGTTGGGTCCAAATTTGGCAAATGAGTTTCAATGCGGATATATGTAAAGTACTACATATCGGATACCGAAATGAGAAAGCAAACTATTTGATGAATGGCACTCAGCTTAAGAGTGCAGACATAGAAACAGATATGGGAGTAACAATATCGAGTAAGCTAAAACCAAGTCAACAATGTTCAGAAGTTGTTAAGAAGGCAAACAAAATAATTGGCTTTATAGGCATAAATCCAAAGAAGTTATCCTAACTCTTTACAATTCCAAATTACACCTAGCCTAAAGAACAATCCATACTAGGAGTGTCTTAGAGAACTAAATCTATTTCCTTTAATCCAGCGAAGATTAAGAGGCGACTTAATTCAAGTGTTCAAAATCATCAATGGCATTGACAATATGAACTGTAGTAAGTACTTCAATTTCGACCAGTCTAATTAAATGCGGGGAAACGGTTGCAAAATTATTGGCAAATCTTTTAACTCGCACGAATCTAAGAATTCCTTCTTCAATCGAGTTGTCAACTTGTGGAATGGGCTTCCCAGAGACATTATAGACTGCATCACCGTTGATTCTTTTAAACTTCGCCTAGGTAAATTTCCTGCATCAAACCCGCGACTGACTGCATTTGTAAATGAATAACTTTATTTTATTCCCCCGTCAGATTCATCAAAGGATTATTGCGTTTATATATTGCTAAGACGTTACTCTCTTTTTCCCAGCTATACGAAAGATCCTTATAACTGTGTTATGTTACTAACCCACCTGTCCCCTACTAACTTCCTAGTCCTGCCACGGACTTTAGATCCAGGGCAGTGGTTTCCTTTCCAATGTTCCCTTACCCACTCCAATCCACTGTTTGGACACTTGATCCGCAGTGTTTTGGAGGACAAGCAGCCTAGAGGGGTCACTAGAACTGTTGTTGCTTGATTTCCTTTGTACTCCTAATAACACGTATTATTCACACACTTTCCCCACAAAATAATTATTTGTCTATCGCCAATAGTTTATTTTATATGAATATAATAACACAAGAGCATACATACCCTTGCGTGTTTTGCACTCGTATTCGATACCAAACATAATTTTCGGTTTGATTTGTTTTACAGGGTGTTCAGAGTTATATACAGTATTATAGTGATACATATATCACATTGTATAGGAAAGAGAACACAACAAACCCAAAGTCCTCCCTCCTAATATATGTTATTAAACGAATATAATTATAAATACGCATTCCTCAGATATGTTTTCTGACACACCTATTCATTTAAATTTGAAGCGAATTATATGGTAGACTAATATTAGCTCACACAATATGAAAAATATATAAAACAAAATTCTAACACACCCTAAAACATCATAATGTATTTAAGATATACTCACCAGTCACATTCCATTGTCCAGACACACTTTCCACCATGTATAAAGCCTCTGCTGACCGTAGCTCACCGCTTGACTCACAGAGAGAAACTGAGGTGCTAGGCTCTCCCGCACTTAAGTCCTGCCCTAAACCTTCAAGAACGAAATAAGCAGAAACAAAATATAGTGAGCTTTCTGAAACTGAATGATATTAAGCCCTTTATCACAAATACGGGGGCATTGGCTTATGCGGCCTTCTTCTTCTATGTTCCTCATAATATTATATGGTTGTAAACAAATATATACAAACGTTTTTCTTTATTAATTATGGTAATTTGAGCATGGTATAATTATTACATACTAAAAATCGAGTTGATTCTGACCCAGCAAACGAGGTCATTTTCAAGATGGCGTTCATGAAGGTGGCCGGGGAGCTTTCAATAGCTATACCTCGATTACTATTCAGCATCGAGAGGTGGTTTTGGTGTCTAACCCTAGGTTTCAAGGCTCAAGGAATCCAAATATATCGGTCAAATTATCAACTCTAAATTATATATTAAAATACATAATTCCGGGCAAAGGTCCCGATTCACTAAATTAGCTTTGTCGAATAGCAGTATTTTTTTTTTTCTTTTTTTCTATGTGATTGAGGGAGGCAAAAGGCATAACTGCCTATAGCGAGTGCCTCACCCATAGTTGAAAGAGTGACAGGGCCAAAATCAAGGGACGTTCTAGCCAAAATGCCTGGACACACAGAGTTTGAAGCAATTTAAGTCATAGGAAGCGGGAAAAACTGATTCTGGGAGAGAGTTCCAGAGCTCAGCTGTTGAGTAGAAGAAAGTTTGAGAGTAACGTTTCACTCTTGGGTTGGAGAGTTGCACAGAGTAGGGGTGGGATTGAGTTGCAAGACGGGTACCACGTGCCCTACGTAAAGGAGGTGGTATGCACTGGGATAGCACTGAGGAACACTGATTATTATAGTAGCGATAGAATAGCGAGAGAGATGCAACATTGCGGCGGAGAGAGAGAGATTGCAGAGAGTTGGTGAGTGGACGGGAGTTAATGATACGAAAGGCCTTCCTTTCAACCTTGTCTAGGAGAGCGGTGTGAGAGGAACCTCCCCAAACATGTGAACAATACTCAATACAAGGGCGCACTATGCCCCTGTACAGAGCAAGAAGCTGTGCAGGGGAAAAGAACCCCCTAAGGCGGTTGAGCACACCCAGCTTCTGGGAGGCTGCCTTAGCAAGACTGGTAATATGGTCCTTCCAAATGAGAGCAGAAGAAAAAGAGACACCAAGAATATTGAGAGAAGATGAAGGGTTGATTTTTGTATTGTTGAAGAATAAGGGATAGTCCGCTGGGAGATCCTGACGGGTAGATCGATGGAGAAATTGGGTTTTGGAAGCATTAAAGTTAACAAGGTTTTCTCTGCCCCAATTGGAAATAGTATTTAGATCAGAATTTAAGAGTTGTATGGCTTCATTACGTTTGTCGTTGAGGGATTGCTGGCTGGGGCGTTCTGAAAAAGTAATGGAGTAGTGTAAGGTTGAGTCGTCTGCGTATGAATGGATGGGAATTAAGGTACAGTTAAGGAGATCATTTATAAAAATTAGAACGAGAATAGGAGATAGGACAGAGCCCTGAGGAACACCGGAGTTTATAGGGTGAGGAAGTGAACAATGGCCGTCCACAACCGCGGCTATGGAACGGCCGGAAAGAAAATTAGAGACAAAGGCACAGATGGAGGGATAGAAACCGAAGGAGGGTAGTTTAGATATTAAAGATTTATGCCAGACTCTATGGAAGGCTTTCGATATGTCTAGTGCAATAGAAAAAGTATAGAGAAGTATTTTCAGTGTGTATATGTAGGTTCAAAACACCCGGACAATAATTGAAATTACTTAACCGCAAAGTAATCAGGTATTCCAGTAAACCAGGTTTGTTCGCCAGCTTGTTTGAGGTAGTTGTGGTTTATTAGTCTTTCATAAAACGTTTATGGCTTCAAACAGGGCAGGAGGAAGGGGACTGTGCTCGTGACTCATAACCATCTTCAACGATACCTCTCCAGTTTTGGTGACTACCAGGAAATATTAGGAAAGAATTGTGTAATCAATTGCTCAATCAGAGGCGACCTCGATAGCTGACATTTGATCAAGGGTTCTTGCTTTATCTACTCAGCGAGAATGTCTATGTAGGCTGTCGGATAATTTTGCACATGCTACTGTATCCAACAGACTTTTCTTTGTGCACGTTTACACCTTCCTGAGTCATAACACCAGTAAAAAACGTTCCTTGACAATAGGTCTGGTGAGAAATGTAAGCATCCAACATATTTTGAACTGATGGCGTCCAGATCAGCAGCATCCCTTTTCATCCTTTATATAATTTGCTGAGTGCTTACAACCAAGATATACACGCTGAAAGTACTTTTCTGGGTTGACTAGTATTTGGGACAACCAATATTATAATGGATTGGAACATCATCTTGGGATGCTATTGTATATTTGACAATAAATAATTAACTGATAGTAGTTTCACTCTTTCAAACGGATTCCTTGAGCCCCAAAACCAAGGATAATACACCAAAACCACCTTTCTATGTTGAATAGTAATTGTGATATAGCCATTTTAAGTTCCTGGTGGGCATCTTAGATGCCATCTTGAAAATAAACCTTATTTCCGTGGTCAGATTTGACTTGATTTTTAGTATGTTATTTAGTATGCCCAATAGTACTGAATTTATTGAAAAATCTTTTAAACCAATATTGTTGGGGTTAGGTGCTTATCTTTTGTAATTTTACCCGTCTATTGTAGCTTAACTGTAGCTTAACGTCGCTGATCGAAACAAGCGTTACAAAACATGCCACGTGTTTGACCTGCTCCTCCTACGACTTCATAGGCAGCACAGGAAGCTGCATTGCATGTTGATTGTGTTTTGCGGCAAAGGCGTTCACGCATGGCAGTTTACCGATCCCCCATTAATTTTCCGCATATCCACGAGTTTATCGTACTATTGTCGTCATAATAGTACCCGAGCTGGAAAGCGTTTGGAAATTGGTCTATATTTACGATTTTTTCAACTTTTGCGGGCCCAAGAAATTGATTTTTTTATGTGTTTTCCTCTTTTCAAATTAAACGGCATGCTGTGCATAAACAGGGAGAGGGAGGAGGGGGGCAGGGATTATAAGAACATGGGTCTACCAGTTTACAGTGTTTTACACGCGCTTTCCAGTGGTATATGAATCATGCACCTACAACAAGTAGTAACTTAGTTAATCTATTGATTTCAAAATTTGCTAAATTACATTTCGAGTTGTTTTTCCATATTTTTTGCAACTTTGACGACATGCTGTGCACTAACGGGAGAGTGTAGACACAAAGTGGCTCACACGTTTTATAGAAATTGTACACGCTTTCCATTGGTATATGCATAATCTTCCTACAATCAATAGTTACCAAGGATATCGATTTCAAAGTTCGCTAAAATTACTTTTTGATATATAATAGGACCCGGAAAAAAAAACTTCCCGAATTTTGTGGGTTTTTTTCTTAATACATAAAATGTCATCGACTTTTCTTATCGCCGAATTCGAGAACTAGATAAGATATCAACGTAGTACTTGAACAAATTCAATAACCACTTTTTGCGAGTTGATTGAACACTAAAATAAGATGATGCAAGGGATTTTGTTGGACAAGTTATATTTTGTTTATGCTAATTTGTATTTAATTCAGAAAAAATACTTATTTTCAATTGGTCAGTGCCGATCTTCATCTCTCATTCTCCCCTATTCATGTGCCAAATCTCATTTACGCATGTCCCAAATGAACAAGCAATCAAGTGAAAATCAGTAGATATGTAACTCTGATTACTTTGTTATACTGTATAATACATTGCATGTCGTGCATGTTAATTGTATTGGAGTAGCATTATGGATAAGTGAGTTAGACTAATATTACAAACTGTAATTAGAAAATACTCACATCTAAGAACAGGTGTAAAATATCTTTGTATGATTATATATCCGTAAAAATTACACATACTAAGCTGTTGCAAGCAATGAACATTCAAATACGTCGGCTGGAGAAACTTAGTTTGAACAATACTGTTGGTGTAAATATACTGATAATTGTGTCAATGATTAGAACCAACACCTGAGAGTTGAACTAATTAACGTAAGTATCCTAACTCCTCGGTGCTACAAACCAGTTGTAATGTGTGAAGTTAAGATAATTGAACCAGCCAATTATAACACAGTAGCTTAATATGATTACCTTGGAGGTGAATTCGAAGCATAATGTAAAATCTTTTTGGAAAACATGTGAACATAAACCATGCTGAATCGAAACTCTATCCTATTTAATTAAATATACAACAATATGTTTCAGAAATATGTACACCATCTACAGTATACTCGGTAGCAATCACATTCATGACCTTATTAAAACGGGAATTATAGTGATGCAACATATTTATGCGTAACCTTAACGTCATATCGCTACCAGTATGTAAATGCACTTATCATTATGTCTGTCTTTAATATGACCCTTCATTATTTCTATTACTTATATTATTTATATTTTCTTCACTCTTCCTTGTGATCGTAACCTTCTTCTGCATGGAACTGCTAATCACGTATTTACGAAGGGTGTCCCTAAATGCACAAATACGCTATTTGCGTATTGGATACTTTATAAATATATTGAATGGAAAATGATTATTCAAATTGCAAATAAATTGGGCTATGATAGGTCTTGGTAGTGGCACGCTGAATTAAATCCTTTGGTTTGAGTCAACCTACTGCCATGCGCTAGGTAGACATAGGCTCGGGGCTCTGTCCACTCAGTCAGTCACACAGTAAAGCTCGGTTCACACATACCCGTCCTGAGCTCCCGTCCTTCCCCGACCACTGAATTCGTATGCAATCGTGCAAGGACGCCGACATAAACGGGTATGGTCTGTTTATGAATGTACAGTGATGCCACAACACGGGCCGCGGCAGCGAAGGCGGTGAACCCTTTTGGTACACCCAAAATAAACCCCTCAGGACGGACCAACCGCCAAAAACCGGGATAGGGTGGGTCACCCACGTGACTGGTCTGCGCATAGACGCCGTATGTTGGCGTATATGCGCCGCCTAGACGCCACCAGACGTCGTCTATGCGAAGACCAAAATATTTGAAAGTTGAGACGGCGATGTGGCAACGTCGCCTCACGTGATCCCCCCGCGCGCACCCGCCAGTGCCCCGGCCACCAGGCGTCCATAAGAGGGCCAGCCTCGTGTGGTCTGCTCTCAGTTCCCAAGCCACCGTCACCACAGCAACAAGCACCACCTCGCACAACCTCCTACCTCCAAGCTCCAACCTTCGTTATTATGCCACCAAAGTCTGAGTCGAAGAAACAGCGAGCCATCATCACCAAATCCAAGACGCCCAAGGACACTCAGGACACCATCGACAGCCAGGTGATGGAGGAGGAAACACAGGAGCGCCCTGCTTTTGTAGAGCAGCAGGGTGCCCCTCAGTCACCCATGCCTGTCATCAGCCTGGACAAGGATACAGTGGTTGTAGAGGCGGCCACCGGTGATTCCGATCTAGAGCACCAGCAGAGTACATCATCCGATCAGGTCACCGACGTGGATGATACCCAGGCGGGTGCTGTGGCGGATGATCGTGGGAAGAAGCGTTCCCGCTCGACGAAGGCCCCCATCAGGGCCGTGCTCCTGGAGGAGCGTGTAGAATTGGATCTGTGGGAGTGGTACAAGGAAAATCCAATTCTGTACCAGAAGACCCGCAGGGACTACAAAGACACCACCAAAAAGAACCGCCTGTACGAGGAGAAGGGGGCGTCCATGTCCCCACGCCTTCCAGGTTAGTCTATGGTAATTGTTTATTATTGTGTAGTCTATGGTAATTGTTTATTGTGTATGGCCTCATCCTAAAGAAAATGGATTTTTGAGCACAGACTAAACCAATAGTTCACTACTGTATTTACATAGATAGAGTCTGGCATCAATCCTTATTGTCGAAGATGTCACACTACGGCCTTGCATCATTCGTTCCACTAATTTCTTCTTATCTTCATAACAGAAAAATATGTGTAATGGTAGATGGCCTTTATTCTCAATTTCACTCAATAAATGCTAGTGTTCCCCAGGGATCAGTTTTGGCCCCAATTCTGTTCCTCATTCATATCAATGATCTCATATCTACCACTCATAATCCAATACATTCCTACGCAGATGACTCAACACTCCACAGTTCCTTCACATTTACCAATTCTTTCACCCAACCCGATCTTATAAATTCAAAAATAAACACTGCAATTTCTCTGAACCAGGACCTTTCTAGAATTAATGGATGGGGACAAAAGAATCTAGTTTCCTTTAATGCACAGAAAACCAAATACATTCAATTTTCTAACCGACAGAATTTCACTGACTCCCATATATTTTTTAATGATGTAAATATTCCCACTTCCCCTAGTATTGACATTCTCGGTGTAACATTAACTACTAACTTGAGCTGGACACATTATGTTAGAAGCGTTGCTAAGAATGCCTCTAAAAAACTGGGACTCCTGTACAGAGTTCGAGAATTCTTCACTGACGAGCAGTTGGCCGTGATATATAAAAGTCATGTGCGTTCTCAGATGGATTACTGTTCACCTCTGTGGGGTGGAAGTGGAGTGGTTGCATTGAGGCAGTTGGACAAAATTCAAAATAAAGCTATTAGATTAATCAATAACCCTGCAATCACACAGGACCTTCCTACATTATCCATACGAAGAAACGTTGCATCCCTTGCATTATTCTACAGATATTTTCACAGCAATTGTTCCGAGGAACTTGCTTCAATTGTGCCGCCTCTCCACATCTTTCCCCGAAGAACTAGGGCAGCTGAGAGCGCCCATGAATTTACACTTTCTCCTCCACAATGCAGAACTTCTGCTTATCAGAATTAATTTATCCCCAGAGCTACTACTCTTTGGAATTCACTTCCCTCGAATTGCTTTCCACAAACTTACAATCTACAAATGTTTAAATCCAGTTGTTACAAACATTTTATGAATGGAGGATGCCTTTAGGCACATGGACCTTTTTGTTTTATCTGTGTTTTCCTTCCTCTGTTCATTGTCTCTTAAAAAAAAAAAAAAAAAAACATAGCTGGTCATTAACCTAACCTAACCTACCTAACCTAACCTAACCTAACCTAACCTGGGCATCCTGGGGGCTACCGCCCCCAGACTTTTGGGTTGAAAAATGATTAAAAACACATATCTCTTACCTCATTATTCAAAGTTTTGTATTTGGTATAATATACACTTCCCAGGTCATTTTAACAGTTCTATTGCTTATATATCATATAATACACCATAGAATACGTTTTTAATAGCTAGGAAAAGAGGCCTTCGATTAAACAATTACGAAGTCTATATATGTATCTGTAATAATTCAGTGTCGTGCAAGTTCAGTGTTTTATTTGTTAAATTGTCTGTAATTGTCACGGGTTCATTCTAGAATATTCTACGATATACCCATGCGTTCACTAGATTGTGTGAGGAGAAGGGGCGCTCCCTCGAATCACCCATCATAGTTTATAACATTATTGTGCAAAAAATAATTGGCGTGTGCAAATTCAGTGTTGTATTTGTTATATTTTCTGAAATTGCCACTTGTTCACTCTAGAATATTGAATGATATTTTCATGCGTTAACTTAAAGAGACGCTAAACATTATTTGGTCTGAGCCAGGTAGCCAATGCTTATATTAAATGATTTTATGTCTGTGTGAACTCAGAAACATCTCTTCCACAGGATATCAGGTCAGACTCTTCCTTGACACCATGAGGACACACTACGGCAAGCTGACTGCCCCCAAGAGCGGTTCTGGGAACACCAAGACCCTGACGGAGGGGGACAGGTGGATCCTAGATGTAAATTCTCCTTCCTGGCCACCCACATCGTCCGGCACAAACCCCGGAGCATTGGTTGTAAAAAGGTATGCTCAAGTATTGTTATTTCTTTGGTTTATATAGGGTTTATACATAATTATATATCTACATAATTCTGTATATACCTTTATATATAATGCGATTCATCTCTGGTTTGGGTTCATTCATCTATTTGTGTGGCATTTTCTGTACTGTTCTCTAACCTGACAGCCTTTTCCAATATATATTGTTACCTATGAAATATTTTGTTACCTTTCCTTAAAAAAGTATTTATAATGTATTTAATTCATACCTTCGGAATAGTTATTGACAGACATGGTGGGAATATACACACTAAGAGTTGTTTACAACATTTTATTAAGTCTCAATAAAAAGTACATAGATAGGCACTTTAACATAATAAATAAAAGCTATCCTTGGTCTGCAGGCACACCACCCTGCCGCCACTGCTACGGTGCCGGAGGAGGGTGGGAACGAGGAGGAGGACGAGGAGGTGGATGCAGCTGGCACAGTCCCAGGCCCTTCGCGCCCAACCGCTGGGGGTAGCCAGCCACATCGGCGTCGGCACAGCGTCGGCAATGGCGACGTGTTATACGAGGCCACCTCCGTCATGGCGACTGTAAGTAAAAATCAGATATTATATTTAAAGCATATTCAGAATATGGAGTGTGTGTTTACTGATCAAACTTTGGTATTTTATTGTGGTCGACCAGGCTTCGTTGTCCTGAAACAGGTAAAATAAATTAACTTCTACAGTCTAATGTTAAGTGTAAGTAGGGTAGACTAATAAAGTATAAAGTGGATGTATAATATGTTCCTCTTGACATTTCCAGGTGGGGGCTGCAGTATCTATACACATTTTATTAATATTATTATTATTATTCGATGCAATAACAATATTAAACACTAATATCACACTCCTGGTTTTCCCCAAACAGCTCCAGGAACAGGCCAGTGGTGTCCGCAGGATGGTGGACAAGTTCGCGACCCCTCAGCCAAGCACCAGGGAGGAGGACTCGTGGAAGCAGTTCTTCGGGTCAATTACTATTGATGCCAGCAAGCTCGACCCCACCGTGTGGGGCCACACCAGAATGGAGATGTTGCTCCTGCTGGAGAAATACCGGGGTAAGACTGCCCAGCACGATACCATGCTTAACATCATGAAGTCCTTCTCGGCTGCTTCTCCCCAGGTCCTCCAGCAGGTGCAACAGCCCATTCAGGTGCAACACCCCATGCAGCATGTTCAGCAGCCCATGCCGCAGGTGCAGACGGTTCAATATATGAACCAACCACCTGTGCTGTATAATCAGTACCCTGCACCTGCAACAGCCAACCTTGTGCCCTCCACAACACCACAACGCAACTGCTCCACACCCAAGGACACGACACTCCACAACCTTAGTGTCTCCTCAAGCCTCTTCGATGCCCTGGCCACCGGCACATCACCAGGGACCAGCACGCAGATCCTGCATACTCCACCGCAATACCAAATAAAAATATGTAACCTACCATGTAATAAATGCAAAATAAATATGTTTAATGTGCAAAATGATTGTTTTCTATGTCCCTAATTATGTTATTAAATCATAATGAAGATATCTATGAAAAATAATAAGAACATATAAGAAACATGCACCAGTATATGAAAATTAATAAATCAATGAAGAGGCATATCATAATAATAATAATAAATGCAATTATAGAACAACTGCCAACAGAGAATACACTGCAAAAATATGGAATTAGTCTACATCCAGATAAATATGAATAATTAATACATAACTAAGATATATGATTTACAATAAGCAATGCAAAACTAAAACAATAAAACAAAACATGAATTAACTGAACTTACACTGACATGCAATGAGAGTATAAATAAAGAATAATCTTATCAATGCATAAAAGATTAAATTGAAGCACAAATATTCCTACAGAAAAAATACTAAACAATAATAAGAATACGCAATATAATTTTGTGTTTGTTTTTTTGTTTTTTTAAGAGACAATGAACGGAGGAAGGAAAAACACATATAAAACAAAATGGTCCATGTGCCTAAAGGCATCCTCCATTCATAAAATGTTTGTAACAACTGGATTTAAACATTTGTAGATTGTAAGTTTGTGGAAAGCAATTCGAGGGAAGTGAATTCCAAAGAGTAGTAGCTCTGGGGATAAAATAATTCTGATAAGCAGAAGTTCTGCATTGTGGAGGAGAAAGTGTAAATTCATGGGCACTCTCAGCTGCCCTAGTTCTACGGGGAAAGATGTGGAGAGAGGCGGCACAATTGAAGCAAGTTCCTCGGAACAATTGCTGTGAAAATATCTGTAGAATAATGCAAGGGATGCAACGTTTCTTCGTATGGATAATGTAGGAAGGTCCTGTGTAATTGCAGGGTTATTGATTAATCTAATAGCTTTATTTTGAATTTGTCCAACTGCCTCAATGCAACCACTCCACTTCCACCCCTCAGAGGTGAACAGTAATCCATCTGAGAACGCACATGACTTTTATATATTACGGCCAACTGCTCGTCAGTGAAGAAATCTCGCACTCTGTACAAGAGTCCCAGTTTGTTAGAGGCATTCTTAGCAATGCCTCTAACATAATGTGTAGTTCAAGTTAGTAGTTAATGTTACACCGAGAATGTCAATACTAGGGGAAGTGGGAATATTTACATCATTAACAAATATATGGGAGTCAGTGAGATTCTGTCGGTTAGAAAATTGAATGTACTTGGTTTTCTGTGCATTAAAGGAAACTAGATTCTTTTGTCCCAATTCATTAATTCTAGAAATGTCCTGGTTCAGAGAAATTGCAGTGTTTATTTTTGAATTTATAAGATCGGGTTAAGTGAAAGAATTGGTAAATGTGAAGGAACTGTGGAGTGTTGAGTCATCTGTGTAGAAATGTATTGGATTATGAGTGGTAGATATGAGATCATTGATATGAATGAGGAACAGAGTTGGGGCCAAAACTGATCCCTGGGGAACACCAGCATTTATTGAGTGAAATTGAGAATAAAGGCCATCTACCATTACACATATTTTTATGTTATGAAGATAAGAAGAAATTAGTGGAACTAATGATGCAAGGCCGTAGTGTGACATCTTCGACAATAAGGATTGATGCCAGACTCTATCAAATGCCTTTGATATATCCAGTGCTAATGTATGTGTTTCACCATGTTGGTCTGTAGCTTGGTTGATTTGATGTGTAAGAAGGCAAAGAATGTCTGCAGTTGATCGACATCGTCTAAAACCATATTACCTATCACTGATTAATTTATTATTCTCAAGATGCTTTATTATGTGATTATTTAATATAATTTCAAAGACTTTACCAAGAGTGGAAGTTATAGCTATTGGTCTGTAGTTTGATGGATCTGAAGAGGCACCTTTTTGAGGAACTGGATGGATGTTTGCTTCTTTCCAGGGTACTGGGAAGCCTGAGGTATGAGTACACAGACGGAAATTTTTTGCCAATACAGGAGCGAGCACCAAGGAGCAATTCTTAAGTACTATTGGAGGAATTTCATCTGGACCAGGAGCCTTATCTGCTGAGAGATTCTGCAAAATAGTTTTGACATGTCTGGTGTGGATCTTAAGTGAGGGAATTTCAGGCGAATTAAAATTAAGTACAGGGACATCTTGATTTATTTCATCTAAGGTTGAGTTGGTGGAGAAAATATCCGCAAGAAGGTTAGCTTTACCTCGTGGGTCACTTACAAGATTGCCAGTCGGAGATTTTAATGGTGGAATGGATGAAGCAGTAGTGAAGTTGGATTTGAATGAGTTAAGAGTAGACCAAATATTTTGTTATCATTTGGATTATTTAGAAGTTTATTTGCCTGCTTGTGGAGAAAGTTTGATTTAGTTAGGTTTAGTACAGTTTTGGCATGATTTCTGATGTTTCTAAAGTACTTAAAGGCTTCATGTGTTTTTGATCTTGAATAGTAAAAAAAGAGAAATGAAAATACACATGAGTACACTGAACTTAGAATGAAAGATAATGATAATACATATGGAAATATAATGTGAATAAGTACTACTGAATTACATCAGTGCATAAATGCAAGTATAGTTATTATAAATCATCTATGAAAGTATGCAATATAAATGACATAACATACCTGAAAAAAAACAGCAAGTAAAAACACAAACATGTAGTTTCTCACCTATATCATGGTCTCCTGCCACGACACACTCCCAACTGGTGAGTCTACGTACTTCGTCAAATACTCCCGTACTCTCTTGCCAGCCTGGTTGCCTGTGTTGCGAGCTGTAGGGGCGGGAATACTAGGCAGTACGTCGCCATCTCGCCAGGGGCCGCAGGAAATCACATGGGTTTCGGGGTCCTCCTGGTCTACCTCATTGGCCGATGGGCGACGTATCCTGAGGAAGTTGTGGAGGGTGCAGCAAGCCGTCATCACAGACTCGATCCTTGCTGGGGCGAGTGTGATTGATGTGTGGAGAACTCTGAACCTGTGGGTTGGGTGGGTAGAGGTGTCGGGAATTTAGATAAAGAGGTTAAATTGGATATCACTGGTACATGAAATATCCCAACAAATAGTTATATTATAATTACCAATGAGGTATTCTATGGGTGTAATCCAGTCCCCCACACACGGCTAATTCAATTGCATGACATGTAGGAATGTTCACATAATACAATATCGATACAATGAACTTAGCTTAGATTCTAGAGGACTGGTGATGTAGGACTGTTGTTATAGATTGATATTTGTAGCACATGGTGAACTGTGGGTTGAGTCAGAGCCGGGGGGGGGGGGGGGAGATGTTGGCTGTATGGTGTTGATTGAGAGACTAAAGGGCCGGCGTCCGATCGCTCCGCGAAATTACATATGGCTGCCGGCTCATAATAATTAT
Organism: Paralithodes platypus; assembly: GCA_032716605.1. Taxonomy (NCBI): domain Eukaryota; kingdom Metazoa; phylum Arthropoda; class Malacostraca; order Decapoda; family Lithodidae; genus Paralithodes; species Paralithodes platypus. Next base: position 33,375,990 of record CM064567.1, on the reverse strand, counting down.
AACCCATAACTTGGTTTCATGATACATCTAGAGCTGATGTAGATATTTATACATTACAGTTAATATTTAACCTATACCTAAGAATAAACTACAATACACAAAGAACCAGCCGAAATCGTACAAGCGATACGATACCGCCAAATTCCAATGTGCTATTGGACCTAAAACTGTCGGGATCATTACCCTATTCCCGACATATTGCCCGCCACCAAAAATGATATACAGGAGCTATATACAGAGAACAACCAAAGGACATCGAAGAGTCAAAGATCACCTTGTTTGATCTTTGATCTCCAAAGATCCACGGAACTCATAGCCGCCCTCCTTTTGGGACGAGCGCCACCTGAAGCCTGAGGAGGATCATCCTTCTCATCATCAGCTACCCCCCCTTGAGGAGCACTGTCACCAGCATTCTCCCGCGGAGGGGTATCAGTAGAGACGCCAGGATCATCCGGCAGTTCTACATCCTGCTCCAAGGGATATAACCTTACGACTGGGCGAGTAGTAACCCCAGTCGAAGTTCGTATTCTAGCAACCCTTATAAGACCATCAATGCCCTGGAACAAATCGATAATCCTCCCAAGCTTCCAAAATAACCTAGGACGCTCATCATGAATCAGGACGATATCCCGATTCGAGGCCATCGTTGATTCGTCCGTTTGATCTTATTAGAGTGACGCTCGCGAAGAGACAGCAAATATTCTTGGGTCCACCGTTTCCATAGATCGTCGGACACCTTGTTTACATACTGGAAGCGACGACGTGTGGCGTCAGCATTGCCGAATGTAGGGTCATGCAGATCTTCGTCATTTACGGACGATCTAGGAAAGGTATTAAGGGTTCGTCCACGTGTTAGCATAGAAGGCGAAATGGGTAAGAGGTCATCAACATCTGCCGAGGTATAAGTCAAGGGCCTGTCGTTGACATCTCAATCTCTATTAAGATGGTTTGCAACTCCCGTCTAGTCACCATTGCCCTTCCTAATACCTTCTTCATGGCAGATTTGACGATACCGATAGTTCTCTCCCAAATCGCCCCGAACCATGGTGCACATGCTGGTATAAATCTCCACTGACAACCCTTTCCAGTGAGGGTAGCCACTACCTGCGGGTCATCCATTAAACTCTGGCGATATTTAGAGGCCCCGACAAAACAAGTCGCATTATCGCTCATAATAATTTGAGGGAAACCATTGCGGCCAGCAAAGCGTCTTAGAGTATGCAAAAACCCCTCACTGGATAGGTCGTAAATAAATTCAATATGAATCGCTCTGGTTACCGCACATGTGAATAGAACGGCATATACCTTTATGATATTACCGGGCGATTCTCTAACATGAATCGCTCCGGTGTAGTCCACCCTGGTTACCTGAAATGGTTCAGTCCTTTGTACCCTGAACTCAGGCAAGGGAGGTAGACCTACTGGTGAGTAAGGTTTACCCTGTAATCTTTTACAGATAGTACAGCTATTGTGGATCCTTTTAATTGCTTGTCACATCTTAGGGATCCACCAACGTTGTCGCATATACGCCAGAACATAATTTACGCCAAAATGTAGGCAGGTCCTATGGCATAGGCGAATCAACAATTTGGTAATCAAATGAGAGGAGCTAAGGAGGACAGGATATTTCGCAGAATCAATAATGTCCACCTTTTGTATCCTGCCTCTACACTTAATTATGCCTCCTTCCATATATAATCCTAGCTGCCTCATTAAGTTAGAGGGTTTGGCCTTTGACTCCTTGCTCAGGATTTGATGTTCAGTAGGATAAGATTCCCTTTGTACTAAACATATTAGTTTCGCTTCTGTTGATCTCAATTCATGGAGTCTGATATGCTTCGAATCTTCACTAAGGAAAGACCCGTGAGCCCGACTTCTCATGTTGTTATTGAAACGGTATATCCATGCAAATACCCGTATTACTTGATCATTGCTGCCGTAACGTTCCCACTCTACCAACTTGTTATCCTGATGTGTAGTACTCACATTCGAACTACTTAACACATCATCTTGGGGCCGACTTGAAGGATCAGATATGCATTCCCTGAAATCCTGAGGCCATTCAGTTGGAGATATTAGCCATGGAGGTCCATGCCACCAAATAGAGGACGACATAAACTGTTGCGCCGAGATCCCCCGGGAAATTATGTCACTAGGGTTATCCCTGGTGCTCACATAGCGAAATTTAGCTGTAGGAACTAAGTTATGTATCTCATCAGTGCGATTAGAAACATAAACAGGTAACACTTTCTGGCTGTGTACCCATGAAACTGCTATTTGACTGTCGCTCCAGACATAGACGTTATTAATCTGTAGTATGTCTGTATAAGCATCCAGTGTAAACTTTATTAGACGAGCAGACAGAAGCAATGCAGTAAGTTCTAATTTAGGAACTGTAATCTTCTTGATAGGGGCTACTTTGGCCTTCGCTATAGCCAGTGTCGCTTCACTACCATTGCATATGTATATGGCAGTACCATACGCACTATTACTAGCATCAGAAAAGGCATGTAGATCCACCTGTTGACCACTAATAACCTGACGATTAAGTTGGACCTTGCAACATGTGGAAAAGTCCGACCGAATCAACCGCCAAGTATCTTGTAACTCAGTCGGGAGGGGCGTGTCCCAATCTAGTTTTAGCCGCCATAGTTGCTGTAAAAACATACGAGCACGGATAGTAACAGGCAGCAAAAAACCTAGGGGATCAAACAACCTCGCTGACAAGCTTAAGCAGTTTCGCTTGGTCATAAGCTCACTGCCGCATGGGGTGTGACAGAAGGATATACAATCTGTGGTAGTGTCCCATTTGTGGCCTATAAACTTCACCTCACTATTCTCAGTAGCTACACCGTCAGAAGCAAATTGACCTTTCAAAAGATCACTATTAGTGGCCCATTCTCTCAAGTATAGATGAGCCTTGGCAAATATATCGCGGATCTCCCAGCATCTTTCGAGCAATAAATCTTCATTGTCTCCAGTGCCTTGAAGATTGTCCACATAGATCCCCTGCTTGATCTCATTCTTGAAGTCAGGATCTAGTCCAGCCTCCTCAAGATGACGCAAGATAGTAGCGTTGAGAAGGAACTGGGAACAGGTTGCCCCGAATAAGACGACTCTGAACCTGTAGACCAGATACTCTGAATCTAGATCCATTGGGTCCCGTGGCCATAAAAATCTTGTCGAGTCCCTGTCTTCACGATGGAGTTGAAGCATCAGGAAGGCCTTCTCAATATCGGCGACCCATGCAAACTTATGACATCTGAAGCGCAACATAATTTGCGCAAGATCAGAGACCAGGGACGGACCCGTGTATAGACAATCATTCAGGCTACAGGAGCGCTCCGATTACTGGATTTAGCAGAACAGTCATACACAATACGAACAGGAGTGGTGGAACTGTCCTTTTTAATCCCATGGTGAGCAAGGTAATGGATGTTATCCCCATACTCACTGAGATCTACTCTTTCCACAAATCCACGTTGTACCTGCTCGGCTAAAACTGCCGCATAAGTCTCGCAATAATTTGGATCCTTGACAAACTGCTTCTGAAGGCCACGTAATCTACCAAGTGCTAGATGGAAATTAGTAGGTAATTTACTCTTGTTATCATTCCAAGGGAGCCTTACCACATACTGACCCCTGCCAGAGTCATACGTTACAGTCTCTTCATATGAGCTTAATGCTAGCTTGGACTCCCGATCAAGTTCATGTGGGTCAATTCCAATATTGTCCAAGTCCCATAGCTTATCTATATCAGTACATATATTATCAGGCACATTTGGCCTAATATATTTATCTATGGGGCTTACTGCTACCTTGAGGACCGTAACCATCTCCACCTGTGTGTCTTGAGAGGAAGTGGCATAGGATCCAGAAATGGCATACCCTTGGATCGTGGGAGCATTATAAGCTTATCTACCCGCCGATATCCAGGGTGAACCAGGTCGTAGTAATAATCAGCTCCGACCAGTAGCATAATACCATTGTTAGCAGAGAGTTGATCATCAGCCAGTTTATAACCCTTGCTTCTGAGATATTTCAAATGTGGTTGAATCTCTGATGCTATATAGAAACTGGGTAGTGTGTCGACCACAACAGCCTTGATGGGACATACCTTTCTTCTACAAACATAGGAAATCTCCACGATATCATAGTCACTGGAATCTATTTCACCAGTGAAACCATGGAGACGCAAATTCTCTTGACCCTTGCTGGTACACTTGAGCTGGGGTAATGATGACCGCAGAACGAATGACCTCTGTGAGCACTGGTCAAGTAAGGTGCGCATCATTATAGTATTATTATTACTCCTCACTACTGGCAGCATCATAGTAGGAAGCAATTGACATTCTCGAGAAGCAATGGACATGGCAGATACTTTATCACCCTCGCTCTTACCTTTCTCATGTGACTCTTTGGGGGTTCTCCCCTTTTCTTTGCCGTCGTGCCGATCAGACTGGGTGCAAAGGGAAAACCAATGTTTCCCCTTGCAATACTTACAAGGTTTGATGTAGGAATTGGTGCAAGTACTGTTGAAGTGGTCTCTTGCCAAACAGCTGGTACATAACTTAAGCGATTTAGCCTGGCCAATCTTCTGTGTAGCCTTAGGATTCTTAGGACACTGGTACCACAGATGACCGTGGACACTGCACAACTTGCAACCTAATGATATTGTCCTTTTCTGTTTAGAAGAAGTCTGTACCGGGAAAGCTGCAGTAGATGGCGACCTCTCCACTTGTCGGTAGTGTCCAGTACTCTCCATATTGAAGACTTCAGTCTGGTACACCTGCACCAACGCTTCCAAGTTTAGTGGAGAGTTGCTTAGTTGTCGTCTTACGATTTCCTTTAGGGGAGAGGGTATCTTGTTCAAGATACTTACACTAAATATCTCCTCCTTGGTGATGGCCATTGTCTCCATAGATCGGAGGAGGCTCTCAAAGGAGGAATAGTACTCCTTTAGGTCCGCCACATCATAGGATGGAGGATCTAGTGTGAAGAATTTGGTAATTAACGCGGTCTTGATGACTTCCACTCTTCCTTAAGTTCTCTTCAGCAACTCCACTGCAGACTCGTAGCTGGTAGCTTCTAGCTTGTACCCATCGACCAACTTCAATGCCTCCCCTTTCAATTGACCACGGAGATATGTGAACCTTTGGATGGATGTGAGTGTTTTATTATGATGGACGGAACACTCAAAGATATCCCAAAATCCAGTCCAGGTAGCCGAATCCCCGGAAAAGGTAGGCAAAGTTAGCTTCGGCAGGTTAAAACCAGTCGCCTTTGGTGTACCGGTATCCTTAACAGGGGTTGATTCGTGGGTGGAAGATAGTCTGGCTAAGGCTGTATTAACGACCTCAAAGTACTCAAGATCTGCCGACATTTCTTGTTCCACATCGTCAGTAATTGTCAATAAACCATATACCTGCTGAGCATAACTATCAAAAGTAGCTAGCGATTTAGTAACAGTAGCGAATTTACCCTTTATTTGATCAGCCGTGGCACTTAATATAAATTCATCAAGATCTCTTAAACACCTATTTAAACTTCCCTTCATCCCTCCCTTAAAAATCTTAAGTTTCTTTAAATCTGTCATCGTTAAGTCTATTAGGCTATTAACTCTCTAAACTATAAAGCAAACTATTACGCAAATTAATTTAAATTAAAAAATGTGGCAATAGCATTGCCACTCCCAATTTGGAAACGGTCATAGGCTACCAGCTGCAGTAGGAAGAATTAATTGAATAAGAATGACAAATAGCAGAAACAAACTAGGGCTAGAGAAAGAAGGGTAAATGAAAAGAACTGACTAGGCCTAGTAATAAGTATTAGGCTTAGCCCAGCTGCCCATCCCACAATCATGAGGTCTGTTGGCTGTCAATCGCTGAGGAATCAACAGAGACCGAACCCCATGACCGTAATTAGGCAACTAGGCTATTAAATTTAATTAAATGAGTCACATGAGAACCCTCCCCACCGGCAAAATTACGAAAAGTCCCATAATGACAAAACACAATGAACACCACAGGCCCACCAAAGCGAAATGAACAGCTACCACAGACACCTGCTGGCCTAGCCTAGCCTATGAGCGCGAAATGGCACCCGACGAAAGTACCCCTACCCCAATCCTCAGCCTAGCTAACCCACCAAAAAACGCCAAGAAACACACGCCCAAAAAACCCTGGAAACTAGTCCCAAAAAAGATAGGGACGGCGCCTATTCGGAAAAAAATACGAGGGACGAGGGAAGAAGCTGGGTCTAAACTAGGGAAACGACAGTCGGCCAACAACGCGCGAGGCGGCAGCCATTTGTAAGCCCACAAGCGTCAAGGCAGCAAACAAAACGGTACTACGGTAAGGAAGCCTGAGGGCACAAAGGACCATTATTTGTCGGGAATTTAGATAAAGAGGTTAAATTGCATATCACTGGTACATGAAATATCCCAACAAATAGTTATAATATAATTTCCAACGAGTATTCGATGGGTGTAATCCAGTCCCCCGCACACGGCTAATTCAATTGCATGACATGTAGGAATGTTCACATAATACAATATCGATACAATGAACTTAGCTTAGACTCTAGAGTACAAAGGAGTACAAAGGAAATCAAGCAACAACATATCTAGTGACCCTTCTAGGTTGCTTGTCCTCCAAAACACTGAGGATCAAGTGTCCAAACAGTGGTTTAGAGTGGGTAAGGGAACATTGGAAAGGGAATTACTGCCCTGGAACTAATGTCCGTGGCAGGATTATGAAGTTAGTAGGGGACAGATGGGTTAGTAACTGAGGGGGGGATAAAATAAAGTTATTCATTTACAAACGTAGTCAGTCGCGGGTTTGATGCGAGATATTTGTCTAGGCGGAGTTTAAATGAATCAACGGTGATGCATTCAATAACGTTTCGGGGAAGCCCATTCCACAAGTTGACAACTCGATTGAAGAAGAAATTCTTAGATTCGTGTGAGTTAAAAGATTTACCAATAATTTTGCAACCGTTTCCCCGCGTGTAATTAGATTGGTCGATAGTGAAGTACTTACTACAGTTCATATTGTCGATGCCTTTGATGATTTTGAACACTTGAATTAAGTCACCTCTTAATCTGCGCTGGGTTAAAGGAAATAGATTAAATTCTCTAAGACGCTCTTCGTATGGTTTGTTCTTTAGGCTAGGTATCATTTTGGTAACTCTACGTTGAACTCGTTCTAGCTTGTTTATATCTTTTTGGTAATAAGGGCACCAGGATTGAACGCAGTATTCCAGAAGAGGGCGGACTAAGGAATTGTAAAGGATTAGGATAACTTCTTTGGATTTATGCTCAAATGACCTGCCTATAAAGCCAATTATTTTGTTTGCCTTCTTAACAACTTCTGAACATTGTTGACTCGGTTTTAGGTTACTCGATATTGTTACTCCCAGATCGGTTTCTCTGTTTACATTCTTAAGCTGAGTGCCATTCATCCCATAGTTTGCTTTCTCATTTAGGTATCCGATATGTAGTACTTTACATTTATCCGCATTGAAACTCATTTGCCAAATTTGGGCCCAACATGACAATTTATCTAGATTGTGTTGCATATCGTCAACTTGTTCTTTTGAGAGTACGCTATTTGCAATTTTTGTATCGTCAGCAAATTTTGAGATTGTACAGGTGAGACCCTCATCTATGTCGTTGATGTAAATTAGAAAGAGAATTGGTCCTAGTACCGATCCCTGGGGTACCCCGCTACTTACATTGGTCCATTTAGATGCCTTACCGTTTATGACTACTCTTTGCTTTCTGTCGCTGAGCCAATTTTCTATCCATTTCAACACACCGTCTTGTATTCCATGCGCTTTTAGTTTTAGCAGTAAACGTTTGTGGGGAACTTTGTCAAAGGCCTTTTGAAAATCAAGGTATATAATATCTACAGCTTTACTCTCATCGTAGAGGTTGAGGATATCGTGGAAGAAGTCTAATAGGTTTGTTAAACAGGAACGTTTTTTACGAAAGCCGTGTTGAGTATCTTTAAGTATGTTATTTTCCTCTAAGTGATTTACGAGTCTGTCTCGTATGACCGTTTCTAGCATTTTACATACAACTGAGGTTAAGCTAATTGGACGATAGTTACTGGGTAGGGATTTGCTGCCTTTTTTTAATATCGGTGTTACGTTGGCTAGCTTCCACTGATCGGGCATAGTTCCAGACTGCAAGGATTTATTGAATAGTAATGTCAGTGGTTTGGAGAGCTCATCCTTAGCTTCCTTTAGAACTCTAGGCGAGATTGTATCAGGTCCAGGCGTTTTATTTACCTCGAGTTTATCTAAACAATTCAATACTTCTCTCTCTGTAACGGTGATATTGCTTAGAACATCTGAATTATCAATCTGAATCGGCGATGGTGTAGGGATATCACTGAGGTCTTCTGTTGTAAAAACTGATGCAAAGAAGGTATTGAGGGCATTACTCATTTGTACTTCGTCTTGGGTGTATTCTCCATTTTCATCGACTAACGGTCCAACAGTTGAAGTAACTACTTTTTTCTTTCTGATATAACTATAGAATTCTTTCGGGTTTGTTTTCCTTTGATTCGCAATATGTAACTCTAAGGTCTTTTTACTTTGCTTAATTAACTTTTTGGCTTTGCGTCGTAGCTCTACAAATTTCAGCCGTTCTTCGTCATTTTGTGAAGATTTTAATCTATCATTAGCAAATTTTTTAGCAAGCAGGCAGTTTGAAATATCTTTATTCCACCATTTGGGCTTATTATTATGGCCTGGACGCCGTATTTTCGATGGTATGCAGTCTTGCACTGCTTTTAGGTAAGTGGCTTCGAATAACTTCCAAGATGTATTTATGTCGTTATTGTGAATTAAAAAGCTCCAGTCAGTTTCTTTAAACATAGCTCTAAGTTTATGGAAGTTTGCTTTCTTGAAATTAGGGACTTTTTCGATGCTACTATTTGGTTCGTTACTAGTAAAGTTTAAAGTGAAAGTTATCGTACGATGGTCGCTGTTACTGAATTCATCACCAACATTCAAATTCTCTATTAATTCTTCTTTTGTTGCAAGTACAATGTCAAGAACGTTATTACCACGGGTTGGCGTTCGAACAAATTGATAAAGCGAACTCTCTTGCAAGTTCGTATACAAGTCATGTCCGGAGTGTGAAGTAAGAGTATCGCCCCACTTGGACACAGGTAAATTAAAGTCGCCAAAAATTACGGTATCTTGTGAGTTACTTACATCTGCAATTTGTTCGTAAATTTCTCGGTCAGTTTGCACTGATTGAGCTGGAGGTCTGTATATTAATGCAAGTATTATTTTTGTACCTTTATTATTCTTTATTAGCACAAAAGATGCGTCGACGTTCACAATTTGAGGTTTTGACAAGAGGGTAGGGTTAAGACTTTCTTTGATATAAAGTAAAACGCCACCTCCATTTCGATTTTTTCGGCTTTTCTCAAACATTACATAACCGGGAAGTGAATACTCTGCTAAAAAGTCTCTATCTTCTGTATTGAGCCAAGATTCTGTTATGCCAATCACATCATAATTTTCTGTAAACACTAGCTCCTCTAAATCTGAAAATTTATTGCGTATACTACGAGCGTTTGCAATAGAAAACCTTTAAATTTGTTATTTTAGAACTCACGGAACGCTCTTTAATAATATTTTTGGTTCTTGTCGGATCTACATTTATGTTCATGGCTGTCCTCGGTCCTCGCTGTCTTCGGTCCTTATCGCTGGTGGTCCTCGGTTGCCTCTGTTTTTTTCCTGGCATTGGATGATTTATGTCACTGCTGCTTCTACTCGGATGGCGTTTTTTGATCCACTGGTGATCCACTGGTTTGATTGACTGGTGATGTAGGACTGTTGTTATAGATTAATATTTGTAGCACATGGTGAACTGTGGGTTGAGTCAGAGCCGGGGGTGGGGGGGTGGGAGATGTTGGCTGTATGGTGTTGATTGAGAGACTAAAGGGCCGGCGCCCGATCGCTTCGCGAAATTACATATGGCTGCCGGCTCATAATAATTATAACCCATAACTTGGTTTCATGATACATCTAGAGCTGATGTAGATATTTATACATTACAGTTAATATTTAACCTATACTTAAGAATAAACTACAATACACAAAGAACCAGCCGAAATCGTTCAAGCGATACGATACCGCCCAATTCAAATGTCCTATTGGACCTAAAACTGTCGGGATCATTACCCTATTCCCGACAAGAGGAATATATAAGTGTCATTGTCAGAGATGTGGTGCTCCATCTGAGATACATTTGTCTCTCTCTATTCTGTATTAATGTCTGTCAGATGTTCAATTAGGTGGGTAAGTGTAGGAACATATTCGTATCTCTCACTCGAAATAAATAAATCATGTTTCGACATTGCTGATACCAATTATTGATCAAAATGTACTTGGTGCAGAAAACCCGGCCCATCCCCCATTAAACAGAAATAGGACAGGGAAAGATGAAGATAGATAATACAAAGGAGATAAAGATAATACAAAGGAGATACAGATAATTCAAAGGAGATCAAGATAATACAAAGGAGATAAAGATCATACAAAGGAGGTAAAGATAATACAAAGGAGATATCAATACCATACAATACTATATGTCTTGCTCACCTGTTCGCTAGGATTCCAAAGGCGTTCTCCACCACTCTTCGTGCCCTTGATAGCCGGTAGTTGAATATCCTTTCGTCGTGGCCCAGACCCCGTTGTGGATACGGAATCATCATCCACGGACGAAGGCTGAAGGCGTTGTCACCGATAAAGTAGTAGCGTACATCTTGGTGAAGGGCGTCGGACAGTGGCTCAGGTGGTGGGAAGTTTGGATGGTTGGCATTGATGAGTTCATTTAGTGGCGATTTAATGAAGCACCCGGCGTCTGACTCGCATCCAGGGCTGCCAATGTCCACATGGATGAACTTGTAAGTAGCAAGTAGACTGCAAGTAGGCCAACAGAGTAGATCTTTTTATAGTTATAATACTTTGATCCACCGAATGATGGGTTCCTGATCCGAATATGTTTCCCATCGATCGCCCGTGGTGTATGTTGGATGTCCCACCGACTTAAGAACCTGTGTGCAATAGCCTTCCACTCCTCTGGTGTCGTGGGGAAGTTGAACACCTCGTCAGAAAAGGCTTCAACGATGGCCTCACACATCTCTGGAACAAGTAGGGAGATGATGTTCTTGGCTACACAGAAAGCGAATCTGAGACTGGCGTAGGTGTTGCCACTTGCGAGAAATCGCAAGGTTATGACCACTCTCAGCCCTACCTCCAGGGGCCTCCTCCAGAAGGTGGTCTTCTTCTCCAGCTGAGGCCGCACACGCTCGCATATCTCGTCGAAGAGACCCTCGTCGAGCCGCAGGAAGCTCCGATACTGTTCTGGATCCACTGCTCACAATTCCCTCATGAGGGTGTGGTAGTGGCCATAGGTCTCCCTCCTCAATAGGTATGGCTTCACCCACACACTTCGCTTTTTCCTTCTCTTCAGTTTGGTCAGAACTTCGATGAGATTTATTAGCGTTGAGCACAGTTGTACGTTGCAATCCATGTACAGCTGCACTTGATTCAACAGAGTGGCGTGGTCGTCCATGTTGAGGGACAATCGGCAGGAGAAGTTATGTCGGCGGAACCTGGTTGATGACTGAGGTGTTTCTGTGCAACGCCCCTATTATATATGCATGGTGGTGGCCATCGCCGACGATACTGCGTCCATCGTATTGTACAAAGGAGTACAAAGGAGTACAAAGGTCGCAGTGCCGTCGCAGTGCGTCTCAGACAGGTCGTAAACAGACTTATTAGGTCGCCTTCCAACGTGACTGGTCGTGGCACCAAGTCGCCATCCATGTGCCGCCCATGCGCCGTCTGCCGGGGTGGTGACGTGTTGAGGTCGGGCATTGTGGCCACACGTGGCCACTCGGGACACAAGGTACTCCGTTTGATGCCGTCCAACAATTTTTGGTGGTCGGGGAAGAACGGGAGCTCAGGACGGGTATGTGTGAACCGAGCTTAAGGTGCCATCGCTTGTCCCTTTAAACACGTCAGATCTTGCGCCTGGACTGCGACTGGTAAGAGTATCTAAAAATACTTTATTATAGGGTTTTGTATCTTATATTATGTATTGTTAAATTGGTATCGAACTGTATGTATTAATGGAAGATTCGTATTTGTGAATTTCTCTTGTGTTCATTATGTGCTCCGGTTCATTGGTATGTTTAATGTATATTTTCATGAAACATAGCTGAGAACATTTGAGCTGGTTCAGGAAGCCTTCTTTTTTCGTTCATGGTTTTGTTCCTAGTGGTTCACTGAGGTTCTGGTTGTGAGTTTCCTTTCTTTCTCGTATGACTGTGGGCCGGCCCAGTGTAGTTTGTATGTTGGTTAATAATTACAAGATGACGAGATACCAGGATTTTAGAAGGTTAGTCAGTAGTTATCTACAGTGTGACGAGACAGGATCAATCTTAACCTTCTGCCTGGATTTGTGTATTGTGTTTTCGCCATGAATTCTGTATTCTAAGCTAAGTTTTATGTTGTTATTTTGGCTGTTTTTTGTTACTAGGAATTATGTGTGTTCGTTAGATTTGTCTTATGTGCCGACAATGTAAAAGTAGGTCGGGTTTATTGGCCTCACGATTTCTGTTAAGAACTCCTATTATTTATTATACTGTATAATTTGATTAACCAATTTTGGGTTTCTGCCATATCAGGCTATATTACCTAAATTATATTGCCTCAGTTTAATTGATGTTTGTGAATATAGTGTAATAAATGTTTGTATAATTGTACAGAGACTTTGAACTTTACCATTATATTTTTATTTTGTAAATTAAAACCGCTACTCCCATTCTGAAATAATTAACAGGGAATATCAGAATCCTTCAGTTGAAAACATAATTATTTGCCTTCGGCTATACTATAATATATAAACCAGTGACTGATTCCTGAGTGGCATTTACTAATTTGAAGTTAAGAACCTGTGATATTTGATATATGATTCAATAACTGATCATTTATACTATATATATACAATTTAATTTATACTTCAAAATTACCCATTTCCCTGTGGGAGATGTTGTCAAACATCATGGCAATTTACAGCAATCTACATGCTTTTAAGGCCTCTTAAAGCCTGTATAATCGAGTGCAAGGGAACGGGAGCACGACAGGTCACACGTCCTTCTCCCAGCCAGGCAGCTGTGTCACTGAGGGCTCTGAGTCAGAGTCTCGCGAGATATACAGTGCTGCCAAAGGCAAATGTAGCGAGAAATTAGCGAGAATTGCTCATTTGGTAGCGCTGCGGGTGAACCCTGTGAGCTACGAAGCTCGTTATGGCGTAATTTTGAAGCTATTTTCGAATAATGTTCGGCTGAATAAATGTTATTTCATTCAGGAGCAATAATGGTTTGGTAGTTTCCACAGGTACGCCATGGTAGCCTTGTTCGTTTCCTAGTCATTCAGGTGTGACTTTAACCTTATGACACAGGGACAAGTGGCGTAATTCTCCACTTTTGGTAATGCACTATATTGACAAAAATTAGGGGACGGTGTGAAACAAGCTGTGGCAAAATATCATGCTGATCCAACTGTTTGTTAATAAGTTATTCCCGAAAAATTATGTAACACGGCCTCTGAAACCCATAGTAGATAGAATGTGTATTCGGGGTAGACTGGTCTTTGGAAATTAGTAGTATTCCTGACTTGGCTGATACCGTGAGTGTGGGAGAGAGGCGACGGAGGGAGAATTCAGACATGGCAGTAAACATATAAGATTTATATTTTTAATATTAACTGAAGTGGTAATGATGTTCTTTTTACATGAAATGATTTAACTTAACTTAACTTTGAATTGCAACTCTAAGATACCGTACTTAACATACTTGGTGTGGTCATGCAATTAAATGATGACAGGTTATAACTTCCAGGTGTGTTGAGGTGAACCTTGTGTGTTAAATTGTATTTATTCTGTGAATCTAGAAAGGTTAATAATGAGGTGTGATAATTGAGAAGTTTAGTGGTGACTTTAGTAATGAATAGTGAAACTAGTCTTTTATTCATCAATTTGTCAATCACATTATATTTTTGATATCTAAATAACTTGCAATGCGTCCTTGTTGTAATTTCTATTAATAAGAGTGATACTTGATTAAGCATTGGAATAATTTGATATTGGGCAAACTAGCGAGCAGTGAACGACCGGACAATCATATACCGGTACGTCCTAGATCTCCATATTTATTTATATATATTTTGTTTTTACTTTATTTTGTACATACGCTATCTTTTTGTTTATTGGGTTTGTAAATACATTTATTGTTGTTGCATTGGTTAATTTAATATCTTACCTTCCTCAATAGTACTTGTAAACAAAATAATAAGATAATGACCATAAATATATATAGTAAATAATAAATTATCCAAGTAAATTAGAAATAACACAAATACTTAAGAAATAATACTTTATAATAATTTATCTCTATTGTAATTAATATTAACCCTTTGGCTGAGGGAACCGTTTGGGATAACTCATCATAATAAATAATAATAGATAATAATAATAATAATAATTTATATAATAAACATAATTAATCATAATTTATCTTGATAATCATCATTAATCGTGATAATCATTAGTAAATTAAATATGATCTTAAAGTGCTTCTGGAACTTAGAATTTATCTAGCTAAGGTTCCTTTATGACTAGTATATAATTCTTGAGCTGTCTGATTTATTTGAAGTGAAAAGAAAGCAATCAAGAACAGACAGCCACAATCCTACCAGATATTTGAGAATCCTAAAAACTCACTGTTACCACTCTGGTCAAGCGAGCCAACTGCTTCGTGGCCGCTAGGGTCGTAACAATATCTATATATAAATTATATATTAATTCAAAGAAGATTGAGTCTAATTTTATTTTTCCTAACTTGGTTAGATACTAGTGATTATACGAAAAATATTGTTTGATCTAGCCAGGAAATAATGAAGAAAGACTTGAGTTGTGATACTTAGTAATACTTAGTGATACTTAGTAAGAGCTTCATTCGTAACCCCTGGTCAAGATTACTCGGTTTATATAAGTTTATTATTAAATATGTGTTAGTATATGCAAGTAGGCTACCTACTGTTTTGCTTATACGATATATTTGGTAATGATAAGTAAATTATCGTATATCGTCGATTTCGGTCACTCAAAATCATGGCGATTCAAATCGAAATGTTTTGAAAGTCATATAAAACAACGGTACAATATTGATTTATATCTCCCATGACGTGTCCGGGAATTGGCGAGGTTTGGATAATGGCAGGCCAGTTATGGGGGTGATTAATGTATTCAAATATATATATATATATATATATATATATATATATATATATATATATATATATATATATATATATATATATATATATATATATAATTATATATAGGTATATATATATATATATATATATATATATATATATATATATATATATATATATATATATATATATATATGTACAGTATAAATATTATATTATATATATACAGTATGCTTTCCATTATTTCAGATTTTTTCAAGATGTCTCTATTTTCATGCAAGGGAGAAATTCTGGTTAGACTTTTTAAATCACACAAATAAAGATACGTCCATCAGTGTTGTGTGGAGGAAAATAAATATTGCAAGGGGGAAAACTAACCAAGCTGCAGCACATCCCCACCCTCAGGAATATGCTCAAACCCTTATGGATGAATGGGCCTCTGCCTCCACCTACAGTAATCTGCCTCTCAGAGTTAGGAATAAGCTAGGACCCAACCTGCCGGATTTTCGCCAATAAGTAGACGAAGCAATAGCCATTAAGGATGACTCGTGTAAAGATATAAACACTTACGAGCTCCAAAGAGCCCTATCCAACAACAAAAGTAGTGCCCCAGGGGAGGATGGGATAACATATCCCATTCTACGTGCAATGACAGAGGTTGCAGGCAATCCATTGCTGGATTTCTTTAACCTTAGCTATCGCAACAGTGTCATCCCTCCTGACTGGAAAAGAGCTGTCATAATTCCTGTACCCAAGGCTGGTTCTGTTACAGCCATGAGACCTATATCACTTCTTTCTTGTTATTGCAAGACAATTGAAAGGATTGTCCTTAATAGGCTACTGCACAAATAGAGTCACAATTGAGCCCGCATTTGAATGGCTACATCAAAGGCAGAAGTACAATGTCCTGTATCACATCATATCTCTCTAACCATAGGTGTAACTTTACTGTATTTTTAGATGTAAAGGGTGCATTTGATGTAGCAAACAGGGATGTAATACTTTGCGAGTTGGCGAAAATGGGTGTAAAAGGTAAACTATTGGGCTGGATCAAGGAATACCTCAGCAATAGAAGTGCATATGTCGTCTTTCAAGGTAAAAAGTCTGAAGTACGTAAGCTTGAGCTGGGTACACCACAGGGGGGAGTATTAAGTCCAATACTGTTCAACATATTAATGCACATTATTGTTAGACTCAAATTTCCCAGAGGAGTGATCTGTGAAAGCTATGCTGATGATATTTTGATCCAGGCCGATAGTCACAGGGACATGCAACGTGCCCTAGACTTGGTAGGAGAAGCTTGTGACCAATTAGGCCTGGTAATATCAACAAACAAAACAAAAGCCATAACAAAAGGTTGGAATCGTAACAAGCCTCTACATCTCCATGGTAATGTACTGGAGAGGGTAGACTATTATAAATATCTGGGAGTGTATGTTGGGGGACTACAGGGTAATAATGCTGAATTTAATCATGTAATGACCACCTGTAAAAGACGACTAAGGCCCCTTAAAGTAATGTCATGGAAAGGCTTGGGTGCCTCCATCACTATCCTCAGGACCATGTGCATTGCCTATATTAGATCAGTAATTGACTACCATGCACCTGCTCTCTCCTGTCTACCTGCTAATCAGATCGAAAAACTTGACAAACTGCAAAATGAGGCCATGAGACTTATTTTTGGATGTCCGAGAAATGTCAAGGTAAACAATCTTAGATATGAGTTAAATCTATCGTCCATCACTGATAGAATAAAAGAAACAAATATGATAATAGGCATACGAACACTGAGAGACGACAGAGAAACACGACCTAAGACTGCACTAATGGAGCTACTTAGAATAGATGACTTAAAAGGCAGGGACTGGCCACATGTAACTGCTGCTGACATTCTTGACTACCAGCTTACAGACTACTATATCGGTGACTGGCAACTGACTGACCCCACCCCGCCCACCCAGCTTACAGACTACCATCCAGATGACCGGCAATTGAGTGTCCCCTTTCCGCCCTGGGAAGAGGCCACTATTGAGATTATAGTGACTCAACTCGACACAAAAAAGTCTGAGATCCCGTCCTACGCTCTGAAGACAAACTTTATGTCACTAATAGAAGATATGACAGATGAGAACACTGATCAGGTATACTGTGACGGCTCACTTAACCTGACAAGCGCGATATAGATGTAGGTGCTAGGGTAGTTATTTGTGCATTTCTAGCCCTGGATTCTGACAGAATTCGTTATATTTACAATATAAACCATTATTTGTTTTCGGTATGCTTTTATTTTACATATATGATGTATATATGAACCTTCAAGAGTGCTAAAATAAGTGGGAAAAGCATTTGGGTGGTGAAAAACGAAGATATTGGCCACCCGGTCATAATCTCAGGCGAGAGAGAGAGACAGGCAGCCTTCCCCTCTCGCTGTCTGGGAGTCAACTGAGGAGAGCGGGGCGGTGTGTGCCGGTGTCTGGGTGTTGCATAACGATCTTTTATGCAACCCACTTGTGCTACATTATCGCGGGAGAGAAAAATAACCGATAAATGATGATAATAAGAGGAAAAATAGGTGATAATTGAGGAGGGGAGGGAGGGGGGAATAAGGTGGGGAAGGAGGGGAGGGGGGTGGGTGAGATTTACATGGATGAGTACTGGAGGGGAATTATCTCACCTAGAGACAAATTCCTTTGTTTTGATAGGCCCTTTTTTTTTATGGAAGGCTTTTTTTATGGTCCTGCTTCCGTGAGGCCTATCGCGTTCCCTATAGGAAGCCTTCCGTGAGGCCTATCGCGCTTGCCGGGTTAACACCGTAACTGGGAGGGCAGGAGCTGCCATCACTATTATGAGTGGTGGCAACTTTGCTCAGGAAGACGATGAACTATCCAGGCTACAGGACTGGGCCTCCTCCACTCAAACTGAGCTGGTGGCAATAGCGATGGGAATTGGGAGTATCTTTCGAAGGGGAAAGAATATTCTTATCCTATCTGACAGCAGGGCGGCCTTGGAAGCTATATCTAGCCCCCAACCCACCTATCCTTTCCTTGTACAAGATATCAGACGGGGGATAAAATGTGTAGGGGAGAAGGGGCTAGGGGTCAAATTTGCCTGGATTCCTTCACATGTAGGCATCCCAGGCAATGAAAGGGCAGATAAGCTTGCCAAGGAGGCCTCAGAGAAAGAAGAACCTGATCATATTCTTGAACTGTCATTGAAACAAATGAGAACTATAATTAAAAAGACACAAGAAGAAAGAGTGGATGAAGACAGAGCTAGACATCATAATACCAGCCGATCTATAAACTACTACAATAAAGTAGCATTTACGACCAAATACACCTATGGTAAACGTACAACGAGTAGGTGGGTAGACTCAGTACATGCAAGAATAAGGCTTGGCTATTGTTATCCATGGCAGCTGAATTGGCAGGTAGAAGAAGAGCACAGGCAATGTAGGGTTTGCAGAGCTCCCAACAAACACTCTCTCGAACACTATATCTTGGAATGCCCAATGATTAGGGAATACAGGAATAATCAGTTAACCACAATTGAGGATCAAGCAATATACATGCTAAAGAATAACGTAATCAATAACATACTCAAAAAACACAAGAACTTTGCCCCCCCACAATAATATGTACTGTAAACATGAAACATGAACCTTATAAGTATGCACCCCTTGCCCTCCACACATCTCTTCTTTCTTACAAGGTCACACTTAAACCCTTTGTAACGCCCTCTACACGATTTCATATTTTCATTGATCATGTCACACTTATAATATCAGTCAGTATTTCTTTACTTATCACTGCTATTCTCATTTAATAGATTGACAATGTACAGTATATACATATCCCTCTGAGCCTCTAACACAGCTTTTATTTAAATAATCTGTTAAGTGCCAATTCATATCCTTTTGCAAGCCAATATACATGACCCTTGCATATGTAAGCAACATAATTGTCCTCAATATTCTTTGTTAATGGTTTGATCTACAATTAAGTACCTTCGGATATGCGCATATCCATCCCGGAGGACTACTAGTATCTTCCTTCTGAATATTGTTTTGCTACTAAACTTAATTGAATCTTGATCTTTGCACGTATACAGTTTCCTTCCCTACTTATTGATATGTTGTGTCAGGTACTATGAAGCGATACTGCTGATATCTGTAGACTTGCGTTGAAATTCAAACTTTTCCCTTTTAAGATTTTTATTTTTTATTTTTTATTTTTTTTGTACTACCATATTTATCTTCAGTACTATCGCTGGCCTTAAACAACTTATTTATATGTAGTATGTCCCACCCTCCCCAACACATACACACACACACACACCTCCCCTTTCACACTTTCCTTCTCCCTGGAGTACCTTACCTCCTCCCCCCCCCCCCCCCCCCCCCCCCCTATTCCTCCTCCTCTCCCACCCATTTCTCTACCTCATACAAAACCCCTAACCATACTGCTGTATTGTCCTCAATATTCTCGGCTAATGGCTTGATGTACAAGTACCTCCGGATATGCGGCACTGTCCCTCCCGGAGGACCACTTGCACCTTCCCTCCGAATATTATTTTATGGAAATAAAATAATTTGAATCTGAATCTGAATCTGTATGGCTGTGTGTTTTGGGTGCTGGGGCAATGCCTTCTCTATACATAATTATGTATAGAGAAGGCATTGGCTGGGGTCTGGTGACTGGGTCACGACGGGTAGGGTCCCTCTAGGATGTTTAAGAAGGGACATACACACACACACACACCTCCCCTCTCACACTTTCCTCCTCCCTGGAGTACCTTACCTCCTCCTCCCCCCCCCCCCCTACTCCTCCTCCTCTCCCACCCATTCCTCTACCTCCTACAACCCCCCTCCCTCTCTCCCATTACCACACACCCTACTAAATATTATATTACTATCGGCATGTACACTTCTCCACTGGTCATATTGCGCTAACTATCCCCTCAATAACCATTATTGTAATAAGAATTTGAACCATGTAACTCATCTTTGTAAAATATTTGTATTACTATAATTCCATTATAGCTTCGGTAGTTGGTAATATTAGTCACATTATGTATGTGACTCTTGTATTCAGCTAACTATGACCTCAATAACCGTTGATGTAATGAAGAATGTGAAGTGTCCCTCATATGATTGTAATATATTTGTGGTACTATTATTGCATAATAATTAATGTAGTTCGAAATATTAGTCACATCATGTATGTAATAATTGTATTCAGCTAACTATGATCTCAATAACCATTGATGTAAGAAAACATGAATGGCCTCCTCATATGATTGCACTAGTCTTGTAGTGCTATTATTTACCTGTCAATTTATAATTCAGTCACATATTTTTTTTTTTTTTTTTTTTTTTTTCCATGAGCACGTATATACAGCACATGTGGCAATCAAATGAGGAAACTATAATAACACTAGACGACGATACTGTTGTTACAGTAGAATAATGGCTCTTTGAGCAGTATGTATTGCCTTACCAGTGGTTGTCCCCTTATTATTATTATTATTTTATTATTATTATTGAAATACCACAGGAACGAAAATTCCTGGGAGCGAAACTTCCACCCCCAGCGAGATCCCTCTCTTTCTACCACCTCCGTCCACATGTTACACGTCTCGTTAATCACAGTCTTCTAATATACAAATCACATTTCCTTACCCCCTGACATTCTTGAAATACCCACTAAGTATATTCAATTAGATACCAACCATGCAGACTATAATACGTTCGTTGTGTATGGGTACGAGGCGATCTCAAGACACCTTAGCTCCCAGTGCACAACGAACCGGATCATGATTATGTCCGCCTGTATTAAATTATGTATTATGTTGATTTATACCATTGCCTATTTTTGTAATAATTGTATTCAGCTAACTATGATCTCAATAATCATTGATGTAATGAAAATATGAATAGTCTCCTCATACGATTGCACTAGTTCTGTAGTGCTATTATTTACAACCTGTCAATTAATAATTCAGTCACTACAAGCTTGCTTGCTTTTTTTTTTTTTTTTTAATATATATATACAGACCATGTGACAATTAAATGAGGAAACTATAATAACACATCTGAATAATGCCAACCTGACTTATAAACACAAATATGAATGTAACCAGACGACGATGCTGTTGTTTCAGTGGAATAATGGCTCTTTGAACAGTATGTATCGCCTTACTAGTGGTTGTCCCCTCACAGGATGGGGGGCGCTGCTCAATAAACTCGCCCCTCTGGGCAAAATCAATCTATTTCCATGCTTTACTCATATTTCCATAACTGTATTGTTTATGTATATTTTCTTTAATATCTGTATGTGGTAACTAGGTTCGAATCCAGATAGGATCACATGCTTTAATCACATTTAATCACATTAATTTAATTGGGAAGTGTTTGGTGTTGGGAGTGAAATTAATTCATTAGATAATTATTTCCTATAGGTTCAGGAATAGTTCATAGCGAGGGCTGTCCTTCGAGAGCTGTGCCCCATCAAATGTCCTTTCCTTTCACTAAAGCATTAGGCTATTCAGTGTGCAGTTTGGTATGAGTACATGATTATATTGATATCTAGTATTCGATAAATGGATATATAACCGTAGTCATGTATTTAACCTTTAACTGTCTTGATGGTGTAATGTTTAGAGTGTTTAAGATCTGTATGTGATAATCCAGGAAGGATCACATGTATTTCATTGGGAAGTGTTTGATGTTGGGAGTTAAATTAATAAATTAGATTATATACATGTAAATCAAAATGTAACAATTAATTAATCATTGTATGTTTTTATGTCAATTATTTGTATAACATATTACTTTTGTAATGATTATTTTACCATTGTACATTATCTAGCATTATATATTATACATACAAGAGGGGAATATGTACATAGAAAATAATGTCAACAAATTATATTTATGCTTTTACATCTGTGTTTCTTCCCATTCTTCCATGATCATTATATCATGGCGATGGCGATGTGGTTGCATTGCGAAATAGAAGACAGTAATGCACTGCGAGGGTGCTGTGACGACGAGACGTTCTTTGGCCCACGGTCCTGTCGCGCTCAAATTTTGCGAGATTTGAAATTTTCTTTCCGGTAGATGAGGCGCGCATATTCCGCTGCGATGGCGATAGCCTCACACACAGTCCCACTGAGAGTACCACGAATGCGTAGACGATTGCGACGCGATCGCAAAATCGTGCCTTCGCACGACGCTTTTCGTGTATGTGTGAAGTACACTTTTTCTATAGACGACGCGTGCAAAGACGACTGCGATACCTTTATCCTCGCATTTATCTCACTGCGCGTACCACGAATGCCCACACAATTGCGACGCAATCGTTTATTTGTGCCTTCGCACAACGTTTTTCGTGTATGTGTGAAGTACCCATAACTGTCATGGTGGTATAATTGTTAGAGCGTGTAAGTTCAGAATATACTGTCTTGGTTTCGAATTCACGGAGGATCTTACCAATCAATGAGGTAATTTGCTGTGACAGCGCGTAGCAGCACACAACCTCCGACTCCACCCCGGGAGATTCCCCCATGCGAGACTCAAGGCATCCGCCCGGCCCACATCAAGTATCCTATAGCAAGATTGGTTAACTTACCTCAGCCATGAGTGCTGTGGTCTTTCCCTAGGCCTCCTCCACTCAGGGTTGTCCTCTGTAGAGATCACCTTAGGGTCAGCATCTAGGAGGCGAACTACATGTCCATATATCTAAAGTTGGCATCACGGATCATGAAACTAATATATTTTGTATTAGTTTCACAGAGTAGTTGCTGGTTTGAGATGTAATCATGCCAGCGATAGCCCATGATCCTATGAAGACAATTAGGATCAAAGGAGTTGATGTGTCTCTTCAACTCACTGTTTAGTGTCCATGTCTCACATTCATTATTAGACAGGGAGCATGAGTGTCTTAAAGATCCGCAGCTCCTTCTGCACAGGTATCGACAATACCATGTTGAGTGAATCCATAACCTAATATGCTAAGCCGAGGTTACATTGTATCCCGACTCGCCACTTTTGTGGATCATGCTACCAAGACAAACAAACCCATCCAAGAACTCCAAGTTCCCTACACACGCATGAACAGGCCGCACTGCACCACCAAAAAAGTCGCCAAATACTTGGACTCCGGCCCCAGTCCAAGAGACCCACAAACTCAGCGGCTCCGACTCCTCATGCAGCGTCTCAAGGGTTAACCCGAGAACATCGAAAGTCTCCGCCAAGACCATCACGTCATCCGCAAAACCAAGATCAGCGAGCTCGAAATTGCAAACATTCGCTCCACAGCGACTCTACTGAACTGTCCGGTCGCGCAACAAGTCCACAAAAGTGCCGAAAAGTGCAGCTGCTATTACTAACCCCCGACCAACCCCCATACCCAAAATGAAGAAGGTGGCCGCTCCCTTACCACACCCGCCACACCCCCTGCTCCTGTACGGATAAATGCTTTCATTAATAATTTGAGGTTTAATGGTGTTAAGTATGATATATGTTAATATAACGGATATGGTAAGTGTGACGAGAATCTTTATAGTTTATTTCATGATGCAAATCTAAAATTCATATTGAGTTAGGTTAGGTTAAAGTTGAGGGGGGGGGATCGATAGGATGGGGAGGAGAGAAGTCTCTCAAAATGTTGAAGTAAAGGTGAAAAGCAACAACACAGTAGGAGAGTAAAAGGTTGTATACATTTTTGTTTTTTTTATGTAGTTTTTTAATGTTTATTTTATATTCTACTCCCAATATATTTTTTTAAACTTAAAGAGTACCGTAGAATTATTCCGTGATTTTCTCATACGGAACTATGACCAAATATTATAATATAAGCAAAAGTTGCCAGGCAGATATGTTAGTAACAGTGTATTTCATTATGATAGCAAACAGAGCATAACCCTTATATATACATATATGTATATATATATATATATATATATATATATATATATATATATATATATATATATATACGTTAAGATGCTAAGATACATACTGTAGACTGATTTGTTTACACCCACACACACACCCACACATATATACAAACACACACACAGTGATTTAGTTTATGTGAGTAAGTACTGTATGTGTGTATGTATTGTATATGCAAGTGCATACGTGTTGTGTTGTCTGCCGTTGATAAAATATGTAAGTGGAACATTACTGAGTAACTACAGAAAGTGAAATGTACTATATATTGAAAGCCTTGTTTGTAGTATGTGATAGTTTTTGCAATTTGTATGAAGAAGACAAAAGGCAAAACTGCTTTTAAAAGGTTTCCTCAAAAGTTGAAAGAGTGACAGAGAGCCAAATTCAAGATACGATAGAGTCAAAATGTCTGGACACACATATATCTAGCAGTAGTTTAAGTCATATGATGAGGAAAAGACAGATTGAGAGAGAGTTCCAAAGCTTGCTTGTTGAGAATAAGAAAGACTAGGAAAATCGGTTCACGTTTGGGTTACAGAGTTAGAACCTCTCCAAACATGCAAACAATACTCGGTAGATGGGTGCACTGTGCCTCGGTACAGAGTAAGAAGCTGTGCAGGGATGAGAACCCAAAGAGACGAATGAGCACACTCAACTTCTGGGAAGCCTTTTTAGCAAGAAAGTTCAGAAGATCCCATGACTACTGAGAGAAGATGAAGGGATGATCTGTGTATTTTTGAAGAGTAAGGGATAGTCGTGTGGAAGAATGTGACGGGTAGATATGTGGAGAAAGTGGGTCTTGGAAACATTGAAAAGTAACATGATTATCTTTGCCCCAAATCGAAATAGTTGATAGATCAGAAGATAGGCATGCTATGGCCTCATCATGTGAGTTTTAGAAGGACTGCAAGGAGGGTCGTTGTGGAAAACTAATTGAATAGTGTATGGTAGAGTCGTCAGCATAGGAGTGGATAGGACTGGAGGTAAGGTTGAAATGATAATTAATGAATGTTAGTAGAGAACTGGAGATAGGACAGAACCCTAAGGAACACCGGAGTTGAGAGGTTGAGAAAGTGAGCGACGGCCATCTACAACTACAGAATGGCCAGAAAGGAAATAGAGACAAAGGCACAGATGGAGGGATAGAAAACATAGAAGGGTAGTTTAGAAAATTGAGATTTGTCCCAGACTCTATTGAAGGCTTTCGATATGTTTAGTGCAATAGAATTGGTCTCACCAAAGTCCCGTAAGGAGGATGACAAAGAGGTAGTAAGATAAGAAAGATCACCAGTGAGTGGCCCTAAAGGAAAACATACTGGCGATCTGGAAGACAAATGCTTAAGAAATTATGAATTAAGAATAGTTTTAACCCTTAATTAGCGGCTCACCACATAGGTCGAGTTAAATAAAGCTGGACTATGTGGCGGCGCTCGACATAGGTCGAGTGGCAATTTCAGCACGTAATGTTGCTGAGAGAGAGAGACAAGTGGTGGCAGGAGACTAGCGAGCGTATGACTGCTCCAGACCACCGCGGCGAACCTACTGACACGAATCTCAGCTCCCTCCTCCCTCTCTCACTCGCTACATACTGAATTATATGGGGAAAGTACCGAATTACATGCTTTTTGCACTCGCGTTGCACGGTTATTGCAAGAAAACTAGCCATCATAAAAGGATCGTTATGGTGTCATTCGAAAGCTCTGTTTATGCCCTTTCAGGGATAGGTACTTGTTTTACGTTCTGGGTCTTATTTAGGCATGAAAATGATCACGTAAACATCCCTATTTTGGCTAAAAACACCCCGCTGGGCGGTACATATAAATAAACCGCATAGGCCGCTCGTAAGGTGTTAAAAACTACATATGCAAGCAATGAGAGAAATTAGACGATAGTTGGAGAGTTGAGAGTAGTCACCTATCTTTAGGACAAGTTGCATGAGAACATACTTCCAGGAAGATGGGAAGACATTAGAGGAAAGATAGAGATGAAAGAGTTTACCTAGGTAGGGAGTCAGCATGGAAAAAAGTGTTTGATATAACAGAAGGAAAACCATTCGGTCTGCACGCCTTTTTAGTATTAAGCCCAGAGAGGGCAGAAAGTACATTCTTAGAAAATATTTGGATAATATGCATAAGAGAGACAGGGGTGGACTGCACCATAATCATCCAAGTTGGAATTTTTAGAAAAAGTTTGAGTGAAGAGTTCAGCTTTGTCAGAGGAAGAAATGACAGAGGTGCCATCAGAGTGGAAAAGAGGATGGAAAGACAAGGAAATGAAGTTGTTAGAGTAGTTTTTGTGTAGATGCCAGAAAGCTTGGGAAGAGACAAAGTTAGAAAGTTCAGAACATTTATTAGTGATGAAAGAGTTTATGGCGAGTCAAAGAACAAATTTGGCATGAATCCGGGCAGAAACATATAATATATGAGATTCTTGAGTATGAAGGCGACAGTACTGTTAGAATGCTTCCTCCTCTTTGCGGACTGCAGTAGAAAAAGGGTGAGTAAACCAAGTCTTTTTACATAAGACTAAAAGATATAAAATGGATTGTATGCCTCCATGCCAGAGATCATTACCTTCGTGATGCGTTCAGCACACTCCCAGGGTCCCGGAACATCAAAGCAAACCTCATTACATGGAAAATCAAAGAAGTTCTGCCGAAGAGCCTCCTAGTCGGCAGGGCTAAAGTGCACCAAGCGCTGCTGGCTGAGAGTTTTAGATGGCCGTACTGGAGAGATAGGATAGGCAATAGAGATAAGTTTGTGATCCGAGGAGCCCAATGGAGAGAAAAGGTTTTCAATGTAAGCAGAAGGATTAGAGGATAGAAAAAGGGTCAAGGATGTTGGGCCAATCTCCTAGGCGGTCAAGGATACAAGTAGGGTGCTGAACTAACTGCTCTAGGTAATTAAGGATAGAAAGATGTAGGCTTGTTTATCAGGTTGGCCAGTGAAATATGAGGAGAGCCATTGGCAGTGGTGAACATTGAAGTCTCCTAAGATGGAGATTTTAGAGAAAGAGGAGGTTGATACAATGTGTTCCACTTTTAGGAAAGTCAGTCGGGTTAGGAGATAGATAGAGATCACAGAAATATTTAGTTCGATAGTGACAGGAAAGATTTAGCCACAGAGTTGAGAACTCGGAAGAATCAAAGCTGGGAAAACGGGAGAAAGCGAGTTTGCTGTGCACATACACATAACATCAACTTTGGATTGGAAACTAGGAGAGAGAAAGTAGGAGGATGCAGAGAATGGCCTGCCGGCAGTTGCTTCAGACGCCTGAGTCTCGGTGAGGAAAAGAAGTTATGATTGAATATTTCTTCCAATTTATAAAATGTATCAAAGTCAATATTCCTAATACTTATACAATGATATCTAGGTCTCAGATTTTAACAGATTCGGAGAGTGCACCTACTAGTACTTGGAATTATTGTGTAGTGGCAATGCATCTTGTATTTGAGGTAGGCGAGAGTTATACATACATTTTCCAGCAACACCAGAGTGCCTTTGAATAGTCAATGATGTCAACAGTTACCGTGCTGTATGACATTGTAGTAACAATTTAAATCTACCATTTACCGTTGTTCTTCGCTATTTAGAAATAGTCTCTCAATACTGACTTACGGAAGCGAAGCATGGACGTTGGTTGAGAGACTCAGACCAAGAGTGAGAGCAGAGGAAATGAATTACTTAAGGAGTGCGTGCGGAGTTACATGGAGGGATAGACAGACTAATGAGGAAGTAAGAAGGAGGTGTGGTGTGGAGGTAGATGTGCTGAAAAGTGTGAAAAGGAACAACTTGAGATGGTTCGGCCATATGGAACGTATGGAAAGCGAGAGAATGACTAAGAGGGTGTACGAGAGCGAGGTGGAGGGACAGAGGGAGAGGTAGACCGAATGAGAGGTGTAAGGATGGAGTGAGGAAGTACATGAACGAAGGCGGTGCTGGTTGGGGGGAGGGGCGTCGACTGACTGGGGACTGCATGGGGGCGGTTCGTTCGTGGCCACACCTTCGGGGATCACGGCGTCAGGCAATAGATAGATAGATAGATCTCAATAAAATATATAACGGTCCATTGCTATTAATAGCATTTGGATTTGCTGAAGTATCATTACCACTAATTTTTTCGGTGTATATACGTGCTTCATTGTATATTGGACCTGTTCTCGGCGCAAAGAGGTTTCAAAGAAATATTACGTACAGTTGGTCAAAGTTCCAGCTGACCCACCCTCGCTCTGGGGCTCGCAGAATTAGCTGGCAATACTGGTGTAGTGGTGCAGGGACACCACTTGCCATTAATGTGTTACCTGTGTCTGTCCTGTATATTACTGCAAATTATACTATGTAATGTTCACGTTGTGAAGACTAAATGCTCCTTCATTAAGCAGCCACCAATAAAACAAAAATATGTATTCCTATAAAATCGAGTAAAGTATGTTGTGTCAGTCAGCAGGTTTTATATGCGTTGCCAATCAGTGGATATAATAACTTGAATATTTAAGCAAATCTACGAACTTTGGGTGAATGTTCGGGATCATACATAGCGATGTATGCATTTTTATTTGAGATAGGCTTACTTTCCCTTGCTTAGTATATGTTCTAACAATGATATAGCCGAAATCAGATCTACCAATCCCAATCTTTATAAGACACACCTCCTTCCTACACCAGTATTACCAGATTATTCTGCGAGCCCCAGAACGAGGGTGGGTCAGCTGGAACTTTGACCAACTGTACGTTCACCCACCAACCATATAACGTATTATAGGACAACATATATGTTCGTGTAGCAACTGTACGGGTTCATGCATTATATCAATGACAATCAACATATAATTAGATTGCTCAATTGTTCTGTTTTGCTAGACGCTATAATTATATAATACTCATATACAGATACATACAGTATATCATACTTAAATATATTTATGTAACCGCTAGAACATGTAGAAGATGATCACATACCTTCCCAGCGCAATAGATAACTGTCACTAAAACTATGATATATTCGCTTATTTCAATGGAACACCATAATATACATAAGTCAATATCCTTGGCTCAATATCAACGGTTACAAAATTATTCTTCGCAGAGAGTATGTTTCTTCGTTTCGGTATAATATGATTGACTAAACAATGGAAGGAAGTAGGTAGGTGGTTGTTGTTGTTGTTGTTGTTCCCCAGGCTGTCTGGCCGAACAGCCCCAAGGTCTCGAGCAAGGCCAAGGCCATAAACGAGCGCCCCCACAAAATCCTCCCTGCTTACCACTAACAAAGCCCGGGTGACCGAAGCCACTCCAAGGCAGGGAGCTGAGGAGGGTGCGGAAACGCCCGGGAAACCAAAGCCCCACCCAAGGCCCTGTGCCCCTCAGCAATTATGAAGGGAAAGTTGAGGGGTAAGGGAAAAATGTGACGCTTTGGCTCCCAATCTGCCAACTTCTAGGTTGGCAGTAGGGAGGTCAATCCATGGAAAAGACGCCGCCACTTGAGATCTAGAAGATATATAAGTAAAAGGAACAGTCAGAGTAAGCTATGGGTATGGCAGAGATCGCTCAGTTCTCACTCGGATAGACCAGCCCATCACCACATGACTAGAACACAATCCTCTCAGCATCAGCTAGGAAAGGCCCTAGAAATCCGCCTTTGGCGGGGGGATAGCTCCCCTATTTCAACTCCTTTCGGGGTTGGGCACCCGCCCTTCGGGGTTAGGGAGAGTACTTGTAGGTTATTAAGATGGATATTTACACATGAATTAGAACCCTAAAAACCTATATATACTCAACAATGACATATGGAAGTGAGACGTGGACCCTAAGCACCAAAAACAGGAGGAGACTCGACGCAGGGGAGATGTGGTGCTTGAGGACATTGCTGAGAATCCCGTGGACTGACGAATTAGCTGGACTGAGGAAGCAAGTACACAGAAGAGCTCACAGTCAAAGATCTCGGCTCAAAATAATTATGAGACAGACCATTTACTTTCTTGGGCAATGTCCCCCGTCGCCAAACCAATAACGGGCAATATTGGCGGACAGAGGTTAAGAGGAAGACATACTTTTATTTGTGGAGAGTCTACTGGAGGGAATGGGGGGGGGGGAATT
Organism: Paralithodes platypus; assembly: GCA_032716605.1. Classification (NCBI taxonomy): domain Eukaryota; kingdom Metazoa; phylum Arthropoda; class Malacostraca; order Decapoda; family Lithodidae; genus Paralithodes; species Paralithodes platypus. The sequence continues at coordinate 33,345,633 of CM064567.1, read as the reverse complement.
AAATGTCAACACAGTTCATTAAAGCAGCACAGGAGAGATCGAGGTGGAAACGCATGCTCGCAAACGCCAACGATGCGACACTTCGGTAAAGGTAAACATATATAATAGCTATATATAATTTGACATTATAACTGGTGAAGAGGATGAAAATAATAGTAGGATCTGACAGGTACATACTAACATTTTTAATGGAATTATTTGCATATAATGAGGGTGCACGTACCTGTAAGCTATTAGAAGTCTGCATGAGTTAGGAAATATTTTTGTTCACACAGTTTTTAAACCAAAGGATACCCGAGGGTCTTTCAAAAGTAAAGAGAACCAAGTACTGTAATCGTAGCCCGAACAAAGCAGCGAAAAAGGAATACCGTTTTGATAGGGATTACGTGAAGCTCGTATATTATACATTCCCAGGTGACGCGAGGAGGCCAAGATATAATTATGGAAATATTCTTCAGGTAGCATCTGGCTCCTCAAGCAGTTTATCATGGAGCTCTCTCATGCAGCTGACGGTTAATCACTGAGCTTGTCTGCAGAAGCTGTCTCGGAATATGACAACACGCGATATTAATTATTTTAAAGCAGGCTGACAGTTCGACGAGAAAACTAAATACCGTATTCTTAATTAATCCCTCCGAATTAGAATGTTTATCCAGATGATAGATTTTGCTGTATTTATTGTTTGTATGTCTGAACAATACATTTAGCATGTATATCAGTCATTCTAGGACTCTATGCTTTGGTCTTTAAAGAAACATTTTGTTTCAATAATTAAATCGTAGAATGATCTACATTTGTTTTCCGTACCATTTTGTTTATGGATTAATATTGTTTTCATAGTGAATGTTTTATATTGATATTCAAGTGGATGGGTTCAATTAGGATAAGATAGATCCCACACAACCCACCTGGGGTTGAACCCTGGCCATATTGATCAACAGACAGGCGTGATAGGTGTCCAGGGTTCAATCCCAGGTGGGCTTTGTGGATTTTTTCTCAGGCAGGTAAGTTATAATTAATGCTGTAAATATTTGCCGTTTCGAATAGTCTAGGTTAACTTATGTTTGCCAAGGTGGTGATAGATTAAGCTGCTGTGTTTATAGACAAATATATGAAGGTGCCATCAGTATTATTTGTGATCATGGTGGTTAAGATGGGTGTTAATATGATGGTTAAGTTGGTAATTTTACGGAACATATTAGTGATAATAATGTTAGTGGCAATGCAAAATAATGTTATGGGATGGTAATGTCTAACTAATCTTGTGATAGTTATAATAGTGATGCCAATCAAGTCAAGACGATGGTGATAGCCGGGGTAATACAAAGGAATACAAAAGAAGACTAGCAACAACTGAGCTAATGGTCTTTACTAGGCTACTTGTTGAAATAAATATTATTGATGATCGCCACAACAATCAACTGGAGGGCTTCAGCTCCAGAACACATCTTTGGAACTGTAAACGAAATTACAGTACTATTAATGATATTGGTACGTGTTATACTGATAAAAGTGGATCCTATATAAGGGAAGTTTCAATAATCAAACTCACAGGACGATTCATACACATTTATTTATTGAGTTAATGGCAAGGTTTATGGGAGATAAGTTCTCCTATCAAGAATACTGATCACGAGTTAGTATGGAACTCCGTAATTCAGTGTTTTGTATTTGCAAGGGATATCAACTCTGTCGTCAATATAGGACAGACGATATGAGCCGACCTGAATCAATAATCAAGCTTATATACACAATATAAATTACTTCTGGAATAAATACACAAGAAAGGATATGTACAGCTACACACCGGAAAGCAAGCAGGACGAAACGGGGTAGGATGAGTAACTTAGGAGTGATATTAAGGAAGGGGGAATGCTTTATGTAAGAAACGGGTATAGGAATTGTGAAGGGAACAGGAGGTTTGAGGTTTGGTGATAATGTAATTTAAGTTAGGTGATTGTATCCTGGGTAATATGTTTTGATATAAGTCAAGGGGAGTAACTTGAGTTTAATATATAATATATGCGTGATGGTCTAGGATATGCTTGTCTCAGAATAAAACTAGATAGCTTTGGTAATTGAGTGGTTACTTGGGCGAAACAAAGTTTTATTAAGCGAGGGTTTACGTTTTGATAGGGGTGTTTTGTGAGACAATAAATTTACCTAGAAGGTTATTGAGAGGGTTTAACAGATTAACAGAATTATGCGGGGTAGACTATTTCTCTAACCCAGCGAGAATGAGACCAGAGTGATCCCTTATTATTAGTTTAAATATATTTCCTTTACCACTCTTGTTCTAGAGAACCATTAGGTAGGGATTCCTATTGGTGTTGATAAGGGAATGAGAGGTTGATTCTACCTAATAATTTCGCCCTGCTTACTTGGTGAAGAATTTGATCCGGTGTGAGGGAAAAAGTTTGTGGGCAAGAAAGGAACCCTTAGGCCTCCTTCTCGTTGTCCGTAGGTTCTTCTGTCTCGATCCGGGCAGGTAAGGTCGGTAGCAGGGGCAGCTTCTCTCTGATGCGCCGACGTAACCCCTCCAGGGACCAATCAGGGTACGGGGGGCTGGTGGCGGCCATTTTATTTACAGCCCGACCAATGGCGGGTTGGCTGTGGGTAACGTCACGGCATCGGCTGGATCTAATGGCCGACACCGTTACCATAGGTTTTTGATGGGGGGGGGGGGGGGGGTGCCTCCTTCGGCCCCACGTTCGTTTTCCCAAGTGGACGTAGGGGACACTGTTATGTTTCTGGTTGATTTTGGAGGAGACACTTGGTTAATTCGAGCTGGTCTCGTCGTCTTATACCATTCCGGTATTAATAGATCCCACACTTTCCGGGGGCTCTGTTGGGGGTTTTTCTGTGGTCTTTTGGCCGGGCAGCTGCTGAAGACGGCTCTAGGGGCATGAGGCGGCTACCTGGTGGTGCGGGAGTGCTGGTAGCTGGTTGTGGTGTCGTCTCTTACCGTACAGTAGTCTCCCCTACCTCTAGATACTGGTATCACAGTACGGTTACATCAGTCGAGGATACATGGCAAGATATTAATCTAGGCAATATTTAAATGCCTGGACTGTATGGCATTCTACAACATTTCTAGGCAGTTTGTTCCATAAGTTGACTATGCAGTTGAACAAGTAGTGCTTCGCTTCATGTGAATTAAATGCCTTTCCGACAATTTTATAACTATTATATACTTCTTGTGTAATTTGAGTTATCTAGTGTGAAGTACTTGCTTGCGTCCATGTTGTCATGACCTTTGACAATATAAATAACGTAGATTAGGTACCCTTCTAGTCTGCGGATTGCGCAAGTAAATAGGTTAAACTCTTTTAGTCATTCCTCTTATGAATTATTTCTTAGTAGCTGAATAATTTAGTTACTCTCCGTTGTACTCTCTGTAGTTTTTAAATGTCCATTTTATAGTATGGTGGCCAAAACTGGATCTATCTACCTATCTATTGCTGGACGCCTTACTCCCCTTACGAGGGTGGCCATACACAGAATGCCCCCAAGCGGACCTATTCCCTGTGAGAAGGACAACCCGAGCCAGTTTAGTGAAGGACTTACAGGATAGACCACTCATTTTAGGATCCGTCAGACTCCGAGGCCCTCTGTGTATCTTGTTAGCACTATTTTTCTACAGTGGTGTTCGGCTAATCCATCCACTAACCTGCCTTACCCTTAGGTAAGCAGTACGGATTTGTATCAGGTTTACTCCCCTAGACAGGTTGCCAACCAAGGCTGACGAGTCCCATCCACCCGGATTTGTATAAGGTTGTCTCCCCTAGATGAGTTGCCGACCAAGGCTAACGAGTCCCATCCAAAACTGGATACAATATTCTAAGTGCGGATGAACCAATGAATTATATATAGTGCGAACACGTTTTCAGATTTATATTCAAAATGTTGAGGTGAGGCTTATTGGATGATGGTTGCTAGGCAGAGTTATATTTATTTTGTTGTCAATGGGTATTATGTTATCTAATTTCCATTATTTGGGGTCTTTTGTGTATTGTATTGATTTGTTCAAAAGAAGGGGAAGTTTTTTTAAATTTCATCTTTTACTTTTGTAATGACTTTTGTAAAATACTTATCGGGTGTAGGGGATTTATTGGAGTTTAGTTTTGATATGGAATGGGATATGTCAGTGCTTGTAATGTTACTGTTTCATAGAGCATTGTAGTTGTGTATTTGAACTGGCGGAATATGAGGAACAGAGTTCATGTCTTCCTCAGTAAACAATGACGCAAAAAACTAAGGGAGAATAATGTTTATTTGGCCTACGTCATCAATTTGTTCCCATCCATCGTCAACTAGTGAGCCAATCATGGAGGTAACACATTATTTTACATCTGATATAGCTAGAAAACGCGTTTAGATTTGACTTGCTTAAGGTTGCAATATGTGATTAATAGGACTGGACAATATTTCTGGTAGATTTGTGTTGGAAATAATATTTGTATACCCGTGTGGGATACCTTTGTCCCCAACCTCAACTCGCCTGCATAGGTTCGAATCCTAGCCCTAGCTGTTACATTTGTTATCAAATAAACAGCTTGTCATGCTTAGGGGAGCCGGATTTCGATTAAAAGACTGTCTGTCACTCACACTCGTTGAGATTGGGGATGAATAGAGGTAGGAATACAAATTGCCTCCTTTTAACCTCCGTTGGGGTATAGGTGGCAAGACCTCTTGCCTGCATAGGTTCGAATCCTAGCTCTATCTGTTATATTTGTCATAACATAAATTCATATATATATATATGTATATATATATATATATATATATATATATATATATAGTGACAGTGAAATGCTCTATTTGAAAGTGAAACTTTTTATTTAGCCAAACATTTTTACAATATATATAATAGTACATTGTCAAATTTAACTGGCTGAGCCTTTTAACCCCTTAAGACTCATACGACGCAGAGGTTGCCAGATTAGCAACAAGAAATAGAGTTCTCTCACACTTATAATTACCTCTCCAAAATTTCCAAAAGTTCCATATGACGCGATCGCGTCATATGGAACTTATAACCAAAAACTCATATGACGCGATCGCGTCATATGGACTTATCTCCATGGCTCTCCAATAAGTTTATGATGCAATTTTGCGTCATATGAGCTCAGTAAGTCCGATAAGGTAGCTTATGATAAAACCGTTGGTGGCAACCTCAGCCACCTCCGATAATTCTAACGGCCGCAGTGTTGTTGTGAGTGTAGTGCGAGGCAGTGGCAATGATACCGGGGCTCCTGCCTCCTTGGACTTACTGGAACATAATATGTCTGAAGGAGTTAAGCAGCCACCAATAAAACAAAAATATGTATTCCTATAAAATCGAGTAAAGTATGTTGTGGCAGCCAGCAGGTTTTATATGCGTTGCCAATCAGTGGATATAATAACTTGAATATTTAAGCAAATCTACGAACTTTAGGTGAATGTTCGGGATCATACATAGCGATGTATGCATTTTTATTTGAGATAGGCTTACTTTCCCTTGCTTAGTATATGTTCTAACAATGATATAGCCGAAATCAGATCTACCAATCCCAATCTTTATAAGACACACCTCCTTCCTACACCAGTTTTGCCAGATTATTCTGCGAGCCCCAGAACGAGGGTGGGTCAGCTGGAACTTTGACCAACTGTACGTTCACCCACCAACCATATAACGTATTATAGGACAAAATATATGTTCGTGTAGCAACTGTACGGGTTCATGCATTATATCAATGACAATCAACATATAATTGGATTGCTCAATTGTTCTGTTTTGCTAGACGCTATAATTATATAATACTCATATACAGATACATACAGTATATCATACTTAAATATATTTATGTAACCGCTAGAACATGTAGAAGATGATCACATACCTTCCAAGCGCAATAGATAATTGTCACTAAAACTATGATATATTCGCTTATTTCAATGGAACACTATAATATACATAAGTCAATATCCTTGGCTCAATATCAACGGTTACAAAATTATTCTTCGCAGAGAGTATGTTTCTTCGTTTCGGTATAATATGATTGGCTAAACAATGGAAGGAAGTAGGTAGGTGGTTGTTGTTGTTGTTGTTGTTCCCCAGGCTGTCTGGCCGAACAGGCCCAAGGTCTCGAGCAAGGCCAAGGCCATAAACGAGCGCCCCCACAAAATCCTGCCTGCTTACCACTAACAGAGCCCGGGTGACCGAAGCCACTCCAAGGCAGGGAGCTGAGGAGGGTGCGGAAAGGCCCGGGAAACCAAAGCCCCACCCAAGGCTCTGTGCCCCTCAGCAATTATGAAGGGAAAATTGAGGGGTAAGGGAAAAATGTGACGCTTTGGCTGCAACTTCTAGGTTGGCAGTAGGGAGGTCAATCCACGGAAAAGACGCCGCCACTTGAGATCTAGAAGATATATAAGTAAAATGAACAGTCAGAGTAAGCTATGGGTATGGCAGAGATCGCTCAGTTCTCACTCGGATAGACCAGCCCATCACCACATGACTAGAACCCAATCCTCTCAGCATCAGCTAGGAAAGGCCCTAGAAAGCCGCCTTTGGCGGGGGGATAGCTCCCCTATTTCAACTCCTTTCGGGGTTGGGCACCCGCCCTTCGGGGTTGGGCACCCGCCCAAGGTGGTTGGGGAGAGTACTTGTAGGTTATTAAGATGGATATTTACACATGAATTAGAACCCTAAAAACCTATATATACTCAACAATGACATATGGAAGTGAGACGTGGACCCTAAGCACCAAAAACAGGAGGAGATTCGACGCAGGGAAGATGTGGTGCTTGAGGACATTGCTGAGAATCCCGTGGACTGACGAATTAGCTGGACTGAGGAAGCAAGTACACAGAAGAGCTCACAGTCAAAGATCTCGGCTCAAAATAATTATGAGACAGACCATTTACTTTCTTGGGCAATGTCCCCCGTCGCCAAACCAATAACGGGCAATATTGGCGGACAGAGGTTAAGAGGAAGACATACTTTTATATGTGGAGAGTCTACTGGAGGGAATGGGGGGGGGGGAATTAAATGTCAACACAGTTCATTAAAGCAGCACAGGAGAGATCGAGGTGGAAACGCATGCTCGCAAACGCCAACGATGCGACACTTCGGTAAAGGTAAACATATATAATAGCTATATATAATTTGACATTATAACTGGTGAAGAGGATGAAAATAATAGTAGGATCTGACAGGTACATACTAACATTTTTAAAGGAATTATTTGCATATAATGAGGGTGCACGTACCTGTAAGCTATTAGAAGTCTGCATGAGTTAGGAAATATTTTTGTTCAGACAGTTTTTAAACCAAAGGATACCCGAGGGTCTTTCAAAAGTAAAGAGAACCAAGTACTGTAATCGTAGCCCGAACAAAGCAGCGAAAAAGGAATACCGTTTTGATAGGGATTACGCGAAGCTCGTATATTATACATTCCCAGGTGACGCGAGGAGGCCAAGATATAATTATGGAAATATTCTTCAGGTAGCATCTGGCTCCTCAAGCAGTTTATCATGGAGCTCTCTCATGCAGCTGACGGTTAATCACTGAGCTTGTCTGCAGAAGCTGTCTCGGAATATGACAACACGCGATATTAATTATTTTAAAGCAGGCTGACAGTTCGACGAGAAAACTAAATACCGTATTCTTAATTAATCCCTCCGAATTAGAATGTTTATCCAGATGATAGATTTTGCTGTATTTATTGTTTGTATGTCTGAACAATACATTTAGCATGTATATCAGTCATTCTAAGACTCTATGCTTTGGTCTTTAAAGAAACATTTTGTTTCAATAATTAAATCGTAGAATGATCTACATTTGTTTTCCGTAGCATTTTGTTTATGGATTAATATTGTTTTCATAGTGAATGTTTTATATTGATATACAAGTTGATGGGTTCAATTTAGGATAAGACAGATCCCACACAACCCACATGGGGTTGAAACCTGGCCATATTGATCAACAGACAGGCGTGATAGGTGTCCAGGGTTCAATCCCAGGTGGGCTTTGTGGAATTTTCTCAGGCAGGTAAGTTATAATTAATGCTGTAAATATTTGCCGTTTCGAATAGTCTAGGTTAACTTATGTTTGCCAAGGTGGTGATAGATTAAGCTGCTGTGTTTATAGACAAATATATGAAGGTGCCATCAGTATTATTTGTGATCATGGTGGTTAAGATGGGTGTTAATATGATGGTTAAGTTGGTAATTTTACGGAACATATTAGTGATAATAATGTTAGTGGCAATGCAAAATAATGTTATGGGATGGTAATGTCTAACTAATCTTGTGAGAGTTATAATAGTGATGCCAATCAAGTCAAGACGATGGTGATAGCCGGGGTAATACAAAGGAATACAAAAGAAGACTAGCAACAACTGAGCTAATGGTTTTTACTAGGCTACTTGTTGAAATAAATATTATTGATGATCGCCACAACAATCAACTGGAGGGCTTCAGCACCAGAACACATCTTTGGAACTGTAAACGAAATTACAGTACTATTGATGATATTGGTACGTGTTATACTGATAAAGGTGGATCTTATATAAGGGAAGTTTCAATAATCAAACTCACAGGACGATTCATACACATTTATTTATTGAGTTAATGGCAAGGTTTATGGGAGATAAGTTCTCCTATCAAGAATACTGATCACGAGTTAGTATGGAACTCCGTAATTCAGTGTTTTGTATTTGCAAGGGATATCAACTCTGTCGTCAATATAGGACAGACGATATGAGCCGACCTGAATCAATAATCAAGTTTATACAGGTAAGGTCGGTAGCAGGGGCAGCTTCTCTCTGATGCGCCGACGTAACCCCTCCAGGGACCAATCAGGGTACGGGGGGCTCGTTGCGGCTATTTTATTTACAGCCCGACCAATGGCGGGTTGGCTGTGGGTAACGTCACGGCATCGGCTGGATCTAATGGCCGACACCGTTTCCGTAGGTTTTTGATGGGGGGGGGATGCCTCCTTCGGCCCCACGTTCGTTTTCCCAAGTGGACGTAGGGGACACTGTTATGTTTCTGGTTAATTTTGGAGGAAACACTTGGTTAATTCGAGCTGGTCTCGTCGTCTTATACCATTCCGGTATTAATAGATCCCACACTTTCCGGGGGCTCTGTTGGGGTTTTTTCTGTGGTCTTTTGGCCGGGCAGCTGCTGAAGACGGCTCTAGGGGGATGAGGTGGCTACCTGGTGGTGCGGGAGTGCTGGTAGCTGGTTGTGGTGTCGTCTCTTACCGTACAGTAGTCTCCCCTACCTCTAGATACTGGTATCACAGTACGGTTACATCAGTCGAGGATACATGGCAAGATATTAATCTAGGCAATATTTAAATACCTGGACTGTATGGCATTCCACAACATTTCTAGGCAGTTTGTTCCATAAGTTGACTATGCAGTTGAAAAAGTAGTGCTTCGCTTCATGTGAATTAAATGCCTTTCCGACAATTTTATAACTATTACTTCTTGTGTAATTTGAGTTATCTAGTGTGAAGTACTTGCTTGCGTCCATGTTGTCATGACCTTTGATAATATAAATAACGTCGATTAGGTACCCTTCTAGTCTGCGGATTGCGCAAGTAAATAGGTTAAACTCTTTTAGTCGTTCCTCTTATGAATTATTTCTTAGTAGCTGAATAATTTTAGTTACTCTCCGTTGTACTCTCTGTAGTTTTTAACACCTTACGAGCGGCCTATGCGGTTTATTTATGTGTACTGCCCAGCGGGGTGTTTTTAGCCAAAATAGGGCTGTTTATCATTTTCATGCCATAAATAAGACCGTAACAAGTACCTATCCCTGAAAGGGCATAAACAGAGCTTTCGAATGACACCATAACGATCCTTGTATGATGGATAGTTTTCTTGCAATAACCGTGCAACGCGAGTGCAAAAAGCAGGTAATTCGGTACTTTCGGTACATAATTGAGTATGTAGCGAGTGAGAGAGGGAGGAGGGAGCTGAGATTTGTGTCAGTAGGTTCGCCGCGGTGGTCTGGAGCAGTCATACGCTCGCTAGTCTCCTGCCACCACTTGTCTCTCTCTCTCAGCCACATTACGTGCTGAAATTGCCACTCGAGTTATGTCGAGCGCCGCCAACTCGACTCGATGTTTGCCGCTAAATAAGGGTTAAATGTCCATTTTATAGTATGGTGGCCAAAACTGGATCTATCTACCTATCTATTGCCGGACGCCTTACTCCCCTTACGAGGGTGGCCATACACAGAATGCCCCCAAGCGGACCTATTCCCTGTGAGAAGGACAACCCGAGCCAGTTTAGTGAAGGACTTACAGGATAGACCACTCATTTTAGGATCCGTCAGACTCCGAGGCCCTCTGTGTATCTTGTTAGCACTATTTTTCTACAGTGGTGTTCGGCTAATCCATCCACTAACCTGCCTTACCCTTAGGTAAGCAGTACGGATTGGTGATCAGGTTTACTCCCCTAGACAGGTTGCCAACCAAGGCTGACGAGTCCCATCCACCCGGATTTGTATAAGGTTGTCTCCCCTAGATGAGTTGCCGACCAAGGCTAACGAGTCCCATCCAAAACTGGATACAATATTCTAAATGCGGATGAACCAATGAATTATATATAGTGCGAACACGTTTTCAGATTTATATTCAAAATGTTGAGGTGAGGCTTATTGGATGATGGTTGCTAGGCAGAGTTATATTTATTTATTTGTTAATGGGTATTATGTTATCTAATTTCCATTATTTGGGGTCTTTTGTGTATTGTATTGATTTGTTCAAAAGAAGGGGTAGTTTTTTTAAATTTCATCTTTTACTTTTGTAATGACTTTTGTAAAATACTTATCGGGTCTAGGGGATTTATTGGAGTTTAGTTTTGATATGGAATGGGATATGTCAGTGCTTGTAATTTTACTGTTTCATAGAGCATTGTAGTTGTGTATTTGAACTGGCGGAATATGAGGAACAGAGTTCATGTGTTCCTCAGTAAACAACGACGCAAAAAAGTAAGGGAGAATTTTGTTTATTTGGCCTACGTCATCAATTTGTTCCCCTCCATCGTCAACTAGTGAGCCAATCATGGAGGTAACACATTATTTTACATCTGATATAGCTAGAAAACGCGTTTAGATTTGACTTGCTGAAGGTTGCAATATGTGATTAATAGGAGTGGACAATATTTCTGGTAGATTTGTGTTGGAAATAATATTTGTATACCCGTGTGGGATACCTTTCTCCCCAACCTCAACTCGCCTGCATAGGTTCGAATCCTAGCCCTAGCTGTTACATTTGTTATCAAATAAACAGCTTGTCATGCTTAGGGGAGCCGGATTTCGATTAAAAGACTGTCTGTCACTCACACGCGTTGAGATTGGGGAGGAATAGAGGTAGGAATACAAATTGCCTCCTTTTAACCTCCGTTGGGGTATAGGTGGCAAGACCTCTTGCCTGCATAGGTTCGAATCCTAGCTCTATCTGTTATATTTGTCATAAAATAAATTCATATATATATATATATATATATATATATATATATATATATATATATATATATATATAAATATATATATATATATATATAGTGGCAGTGAAATGCTCTATTTGAAAGTGAAACTTTTTATTTAGCCAAACATTTTTACAATATATATAATAGTATATTGTCAAATTTAACTGGCTGAGCCTTTTAAGAGAAAACTCTCTTTAAACTTGAGTATTCCTCATTATGATATAACATCTATTTTGGCTAGATGGATTATATAAATGTAAATGCATTTGTTACATTCCTAAGAACAATTTTGGAAGGACCGAGCACCTGGAGACTCCTATACAATATTGGGAAGCTAAATATATACCAACAAAAATATAAATATAACAGTGACAACCTTCCATCAAAAGCTGCAAAAACTATTTCATAACCATGTGGTAGGTACTTTACAAACACACACACACACACACACACATATTCACACACACACCAAACACCAGCAGACAATACTGCCCTACAAGTCAGAAGATCAACATGATTTAAAAATTAAGAACTGAACGAAAAGCTGACGGAAAGAAGTTTGATATATTATATTATAATACTGTATACATTTTTGCGACGAGTGGTAGATCATAATCCCCCGCTGGGTAGGGTTGGGCCCGTCAGACAGCCGTCTCGATAGCCCCGGCCCAGCAAACCCACACTGTCGGGTATAAATACATATAATCACCGGACGATACTGGCTGATAAAGGCCGTGGGGCGATAGTCGTCCGACCACAATGAGAAACGCCCTCCGCCAACAGCCCGACACACAAGGGAGCCTTACGGCCGCGAAACGGCAAGCAACCAACCGATTGACGCAACCCCCCCCCCAGACAGACAACCGGCTTTTTGGACTGAATTCAGATCACAATACAAAGGCCATCAGCCCATCAGGACTATTATACAATTGGCGGCCGCCCTTGGGAAGACACTCCACCATGAACCAGGGCTGCATATAATGGGGCCTGTAACAGGCCTGGCCCTGTCGAATGTAGGAAAAAAAGGCACCAGAACAATAGGCACTGGAAAAAAGGGCACTGGGAAAAAATTGCATATTCTTTGGGGTAGGAAAAATGGCATATTATGAATATGTGTCACAATGTTTAATAAGACAAGTTTATTATCTAGGATTTACATAATAACATAATTTTAATATATTTGTATTATTTATTGTACTTCTATCATGTACTTAAATTACACTATATATCTATCTAACCTAAGCTAACTCAATCTTTCTTTTATTCTTTTTTTTTCTAGATTCCAACATCTCCCTCTCGGGCATAGGCTGAGAGCCTGTTCAATCTACCTCTGAATGCAGTGAAGCCCGTGAGGTATCGTTCCAGTCTAGGGAGTGAGACATGCGAAGCACCCACTTACGGCATGAAAAAGGCCCATCTCTGAAGCCGCTTTGCCCCCGTGCTTCATCATCTCAACCCCTAGACTCGGACCCTCACTCGTAGAACGCCACCTATTGAGCAATGAACTCACTAGGCATTGCCCCCTTGTAGCATATTTTGAATATGGAAATCATTCATACAGCACTATTTAATCAGGGAAAATGAAAGTATTATTTTGGCGTTTCGGTGAGCTTTGTGGTAATGCACTGCTACTATATACTGTAGGTACAGCACAAAATCCATCCCAATAATATCTTCCCATCGACATATTGTGATTCAAACCCGGGTCCATTGGATAACCAGTGCAGTGGCAAGACCACTCCACCATACCTCCCCTGTGGAACAGCTGACCTGTAGAACTCTCTCTCAGAATCAGTCTTTCCCTCTTCCTATGACTTAAATTACTTCAAACTGTCACTCTTTCAACTCTGGGGGAGGCACTCGCCACAGGCAGTTCTGCCTCTTGTCTCCCCCACTCACATAAAACAAAAACCTAACCTAACCTAACCTATGGTGAGTACACTACCAGGTATATATATAATTACAATATTGCATAATGCATTGGAACACATTTTACTGATCTATTACTCCTTAATACAACATTTGTTTGATGTGCCATTTTTTGTGACATATTTTCCTGTGCCTTCAGGTGTGTCTGCAGCGCAACGGTAGTCATTTGGAACATGTGCTCTAATGGATGTATCCTTTGAGCTAGATACCTCAAATCTTTATGTTTTTAACTTTTATAATATCAGCTTCTAGAAAATGTAATCTTTTTTGGAGTTTCTTGACTGAGTAATACATTATTATAATGTTAATGGGTTGCATCTGTTTTGAGACACCCTGTATATATATATATATATTATGTACTCCTATTTTGCTTCCTTAACCTATTTTATTCCTGTCTTACATATATACAGGGATTACTTTTATTATTACTATTTTGTACTAATATTCCTATTATAACAACTTAGATATAGTTATCATTGTATTTCTTGTATTATATATACCTAGTGTAGGCTACAGGAAACGACAGAATGTATTCAGTTGACCTTTCAGAGGCACAGGTCATGGGAATCACTTGGATCATCATATCAAGATTGGCCTTCTATCACGTGATATGGTCATGGATAAGGCATGATCGGAGTGTGGATAACATGTGTTATGGGTGTGATTGAATATTTTAACCACATCCCTTTTATGTAATCTTGACAGGTACTGGTTAAGAGTTCTGTAGGTAAGACATCATTCAGAGGGCGTAACCCGATGTCATAATAGGTTGAGATATCGATATGAGAGGCAGAGAACAATACCCTATCACTTATTGACAGTAAAGAGGTCGGAGGCCAGTCGTGATAATGAAAGCCAGACATTTATACTTGTCTTTATACCTGCTAATTAAAATTTTAATTCTATATAGTACTTCTGAATAAGTTATAAGTTATTATTCATTAAAGCAAATGCTAATTTACTCAAGTTTCAGTTTCCATATATTATATCTGTAAGGCCTGATACTATTATATATATATTTATTAATTATTATTTCCCGTATAACCCGGGATGGTGGCAGTCCTTTGAGAGTTACTTAATCAAGATATAACTAACTTCAGTGGCCATTATATATATACTGTATATATATATATTATATATATATATATTTGTTATCATATCATCTTCACCATATACCGGTACTTGTATTTTTGTTTTGTAATATTAATAGCATTATTATTCGTATTATACTTATTAACTCCCAAAAAGTGGGCATGCTTGTTTACATGACCGTAGTGATGGGTGGGTATATTTACCCTAAACGAGCTTCATTCCATGCTCTTTTTCATGCATAAGCAAGAGCCAGAGCGTAATACAATTATATATCCGTAAAAGGGCGACAATAGAGCTTTCCAATGACACCTGAATCAACCTTGTACGAACACAGGTTCTTTTGCAACGATCGAGTAACTGGAGGAGAAAATATCCTAAAATGAGGTATTTTTCCCGGTGTTTTCCTTGTTGCGCGTGGTAGAGACGTGGTGAGGAGAGATAGTATGTGCTAGTGACAGCCCCAAGGTGGTGGAAAGCGGTCCGAGGCCAGCTATCGTCCCCCCAACCCGCGGTCTCTCTCTCATAGCTCATAATGTCCTCAAAATGGCAAGCGTCATATGAAGAGTGCCGCAGGGGTGGCCAATATTCTCTCTCCCGTCACAATTATGACGGGCACCGTCAGTTGAGGGTTAATATTATTATTGTTATTATCATTATTATGATTCATATATCACTGGAGCCGTGATGCAGGCAGGGCTTGACAATTTTCAGCCCGGCTATTTCTGGTCTGACGGGGGCGTATTGGCATGCGATATGTCCGATATCGGATTAGTGTTGGAATTTACTATTGTTTCCGATAATAAGGGACCACTGCCAGGCTGCCTCCCGGTTGTATAACCGCCTCCCGTCTACTTTCTGTCTGCCTCCCATTTACCACCCGCGATATTACGACCGCTATGGTCGGGCCACACCTCCCGAATATTTTGGGTAGAAGTCAAATTTGTGGGGCTATCCACAGAAACACAGGAATGCCCCCAGATACTGAGGATCACCACAGGACAATGCGCAGATCTTCACAAAACAACACAAGAATGCTGGTCTCCTGGCGATCTCGGAGTGTCTGGACAGCTGTGCGAAGGGGGCTTAACTATTTACCGATGTTTCACTTGCAGTCTTGTAACACATATACAGTACAGTAGAGTATGCCTTTATTACAAATATTCATGCATACTTTAACACATACCCATTTACACTCACATGAACACATCCATACACTCACATGCACTGTATAGGTACGTGCTGCAGTGATAAGCTGTATATCCTGTGAAGAAGTATTTTGATTCACCATTGAATTATATTGAAACATTACCTTGAACCGTATTAATCAAGTAATTTTGTTTCGCTCAATCATCGTTAACCTTGTGCACAAACCAAAGCACCAATTATGCAGAGCACGAGACTACACACCGACAAACACACACACACAAATGTTAATATACAAATACACTCAATATATAATTATATAAGGAATAATAAGGCCAACGTAAGGAATAACATCTTTATTGCATAACGTTTCGGCTTCTCTTCACGAACCATAATGAGATCTTAAAATTAAATGTACGTACATGTAGCTAATTTCACGTGTAAAATTTGATTATCAATGAATTATGCACATTTATAATTACCAAAGAATGGGAAACTAAGACGGAAACTAGTGAAACTATTAATTATCATTGTGTTTTGTGTCCAGTGATCGTAACCAAGTTTACATTGCAAAAATAGTGAATTTAGTAGCAGTCTCTACGTTTCCAACGTAGGGCTTAAGATCTCAGCCGCTACCACAGCGGGCCGATTTATAGGTACTAACGCGAAGTACCAATAATCTATAGAGTTGCACCTCAATTCACTATTAGGCACGTTGTACACACTCCGAGACTACTAAAGAAGGAAACAAAAATAGGATAGCGAAGGAGAGAAAAAAGTTATAGGTACACATTTAATCTAGCTGCTCTCCTCTTAGCCATGCTCCATTTTCTATGAGCCTGTGCCAGTATATATAACAGTATCAGTCTCTTCGCAACCACCGTCGATGACACACGCCTTTTTTGTCTGTGTTACGCGAGTGCCTGGTTCTGCCAGCCCCTTCGCTTCAACTAAGTGAGTGTGAGCCTTTTCAGCCTGTTAAGGTTTTAGAAGGATGTTTCAGTGATGTAGGCAGCACTTTTCGGATTTGTGGCGTGTTTTTGATGTGTGCTTAGTGCTGGAGACGTATTGAATAATATTGTTTACTTCGAGGGTGGTTGGTCCTCAGCGCCGCGTAGCGGTCGTTGAGTGCACTATTCTACCCTCGCTTTTCGGGGTTATATTAACTTTTTAGTCGCCATTAACGTAAATTGTGGGGGATGTATACTTTCCGTGTGATGCATTGTGTTTCTTTTCCCTTTTTCAGGTTTTGTATTTAATTGTTTTTCGTATGACTGAGCATGAAGTTTCTCCGGATTCTGCTTTTGTGAGAGCATAGGGCATACAGCCTTTATTCTCTTTCAAACATGCTGCTTTGGTCTCCACTTGACCTATAAGCCCTTCTGACATATTTTTCAACATGTCCATAGTTGATGATCTTGTAATTCGTCGCCTGGTTCACTCTCTTGTCAGTTCCTTTTCATTTCCCCGGGCCTACTTGAGTCGCGGATACGTGGTTCTGGTAACAGTGTCGGTCGCTCGCTTACCCTAACTTTTATTTTGCTTCCTTTAATGTAATTGTGGGTTTTTTTCGGGCAGTGTTTAGCTTTGTTACTAGGTTCTTTCACTCAGGGATTGACGATGCCCTAGTGTTTTATCTTTTTATGTGTATTGTTTAACTAAGCTAAGCCTGTTTTTTTACCTTGAGCCGACTGCAGTCGGATTGGTCCACACAGGTCCTTTCCTTCTATTCGACCAGTGTCTCAGGAAGTGGCCAAATTAGGCCGCGATTAGGCATGCGTGCTGTGGGTCTACATTTGCGTAATGTCGTTACAATCAGTAACCCCCTTATGAAAGGTTAATCGCATGATATCCGCTCTTAAGCGGCGACCATCCGCTTTTAAATAATTGCTCGCTCACTGACATAACCGACACAGGGTTATGGTCCTCCCACAGCACGTTTGTCTCATCGTACGTCTCCGTGTCCGCTGCAATGCCGGGAATGACTTGTGTTGCGTTAGGCCAACGGGTCCCCTGATTCATCTTCCATCCTGCATCTATTCATCCCATACTGTATTTGCTTCCTTTCCCTACACAAGGGGGGAGGGGGGGGGGGGGGTTAATTTTGTATACTTGTACAAAGACTTTTTCTTTTTCTTTACATGTTTGTACTGTATGTTTAGTGTTAAGGATGCACCTCTTAATGTTTTTACATTTGGACTACACTGTCTACGGGTTGTGTGTTGGTATGCTTATGCCTCCTCCCCATGTCATGTAACTACAGAATGTCCCTATAATTAAAGTTTTTTACATTCTGAGCCCCAGTGGCGTATGGTTGTTATAGTCACAGGGTGTGCTGAATCTCAATCTTGACCATAATTATTACCAATACTACTTATAATAAATAGCCTACTTTAAATGTATTTGTATATGTAGCCTATTCATGATAAAGGTCAATAAATATAGCAGAGTAGTTTTGAAAATAAACTGAATTAGGCCTAGATAGTTTTGCTTAATTACTTATTCAATATCTATTCTTCTTTGAGATGAAAATTTGTCAATGTTCAACAGAAAAGCATACTGTTAGTCAGTCTAGTCTACATTTTCATATTGGGTTGATGAGAAATACCTTGTATGTATATAGTAAAACCATACAAGATCTTCCCTAGTGGTTAAGGTCCCACGTATGTTCCCTTTCATATACAAAAATAGGCAATCATAGTGCAGAATTGAGATAAGTTTAGGATGAAAAGGGTGATTTTAAGAATATGTGATAATCTGAAATTACTTTAGGAAAAGTGCATAGTCTACTTCAAAACCAATAACATACATTTAACACCTAACGAGCGGCCTAGGCGGTAATTTATATGTACCGCCCAGCGGGTTGTTTTTACCCTAAATAGGGTTGTTTACGTGATCATTTTCATGCCTAAATAAGACGCAGAGCGTAAAACAAGTATCTATCCATGAAAGGGCATATACAGAGCTTTCCAATGACACCCCAACCATCCTTGTACGACCACTGGTTTTCTTGCAACGATCGCGCAACACGAGTGCAAAAACCATGTAATTAGGTACTTTCCCTACATAATTCCCTGTGTAGCGAGTGTGAGGGGGGATGGAAGGGTGGTTTTCACTTCAGTTGGCCCACCGCGGTGGTGGGCGCCGGTCATAGCCTTACTACGCTCCTCACACCGCTCAGCTCTCTCTCTCTGCAACATTACGTGCTGAAAATGGCACACGACATAAGTTGCGTGCCGCCAAAGAAGGGTTAAATATATATTAATATGAATATCTGAAGTAGAAACAATGTGAAAGGACAGTGAGAGTGAGTAAAAACCATACATCCTCACCCGACATCAGCACACAAGCAACTGAACCTCTGAACGATAAGTCCAGACTCCAGAGACCAGTATTACCAAAAGAAAGCATAAAATATAGCTAGATCTGGTATAAAAAGATGCTAGAATGTCATTAGATAGTAAATAAATGTATGAAATTGTTAGAATAACATAATCTGTTGCATATGGTTAAAAATATCTGAATTCTGTAGAATAGGGCTGGGAATTATGTCATTAGATGTAAAACATTGGTGCTAGATTGACGAAATACCTCTACATCTAGCAATATAGTAGCTAATATGGCAACACTGCATTTGTCCCCTTACTCCACCATCCACCTTATGCCATATTACGATACAACTAATTATAGGTTGTGCAATGCTTCTTCAGAACAACTATCACAACATTTCATAACAGGGCTCAAACATAATAAAACTAACAAGGAAAAGTAGTTTCCCTCTACATTATTAACACTTATTATGTTCTCTTCTGTTTTCTATGGGTGTGCACAGCACACTTAGCACACCCAGAATATACGCCACTGTAGACTCCGGGTCTTGTGTTGGTATGCTTATGCCTCCTACCCATATCATGTCACTACAGAGTGTCATATGATGATGTCCACCATCTCCCGTGTCTCTTCATCCCATACTGTATTTTCTTCCATTCCCTAAACTGGGGGGGGGGGGGGGGGGGAGTTATTTTTGTATACTTGTACAAAGACTTTCTATTTTTCATTTACATGTATGTACTGTATGTTTCGCGATAAGGATGTAACTCTTAAGGTTTTTACATTTGGACTACACTGTCTACGGGTTTTTGTATTGGTATGCCTATTCCTCATACCCATGTCTTGTAATTAAAGAGAGTCTTCAGATGTCATCCGCCTGCTGTGCCATGCCTTTTGTTCTTGTACTACTTTACAATTGACTTCACCTTTCCAATGTTGGTGTGCCATTCCAAGGTCGAAATGACCTATTCCTTTACCTGCCTGTGCATTTTAGACCCTAGACGGATACGCTTGTGACTGTATTTTCTTAATATGCACCATACTGTTACGCTCTTTTTCCCAATAAACTAAAACGTTTATTTGTGTCTTTTCTTGGTCCTCTACTTTTGCTAAGACTTGGGTTTTTGTGGTTTATTGGATGTCTGCCTCCAATGTGGGACTCAAGCCCTACGTTGGAAACGTAGAGACTGCTACTAAATTGGGAGGTTTGACGACCTCCCTCTTAACCAAATGAGGAAAACCTCTTATTTGGTAGCAGTCTCGGAGTATCCAACGACAGAGTATCCCGCCCTCATGCCGATCCCCTGCCCATCCAATCTAAACTGATTACTTGATACCTAGATACTGTTATATGTACTGGCGCAGGCTCATAGAAAATGGATCATGGCTAAGAGGAGAGCAGCTAGATTAAATGGGTAACTATAACTTTTTTCTCTCCTTCGCTATCCTAATTTCTTGTCCTTCTATTATAGTCTCGGAGTGTGTACAACGTGCCTAGTAGTGAATTGAGGTGCAACTCTAGAGACTATTGGTACTTCGCGTTAGTACTGATAAATCGATAATGGTAGCGGCTGAGATCTTAAACCCTACGTTGGATACTCAGAGACTGCTACCAAATAAGAAGCTTTCCGTATTTGGTTAAGAGGGAGGTCGTCAAACCTCCCAATAAATTATTCTTATATAGTTGAGGGACAGGTAATGGTGAATTGTAATTTTAGTCATAAGAGTAGAAAAGCGTGGTAATCACTTAGATCAATCTAAGCGAAGTTAACATAATTGAATTTGAAAATATCATAGTGTATAAGCAAGGTTAAAATGATTATTTTTGAATATTATGCATTGAGGTTTTGATGTAATTTGTATTATGTATGTTAGAATTTGGGTTGAAACAGTAGGATGGGTAAGTACATAATTATAGAAAAAATGTTTCGATAAATTTAAATTGAATTTGTAAACGTGTGTGGAAAAGCGTGGAATTTAACTAATTTTGCCTACTATAAACCAGATATTCCAAAAAATATAAGTATACATAACATACCAGTTAATTTTATAACATAGTAGTGGAGTAGATGTCTCGTGCGCACTGAGGGATGGTTTGAGGTCCTGGGTGAGAAGGGACTCTAAACTACCTATGGGAAGTTTGTATGAATAGTAAAGACATTAGGATATTGACTATATAATTGATGTCTGCTACAACAGGAACAGCGGCTACTTCAGGAACAAGACTTTCAGGAATGATAACTGCTACCACAGGAACAACGGCCTCTTCAGGAACAAGCTAGGCTTTCAGGAACGATGACTGGTACTACAGGAACAAAAGGAAACGATGACTGTTACTACAATAACAAACAGAGATGATGATTGCCACTATAAGAATAACAGCTACTTCAGGAACAAGTCTTCTTCAGGAATGATGGCTTCAGTCTTCAGTATTTTCTCCTGTCACAGGCAAAATCTCTCAACAAGCTTACGGAGTTCTGGGTAGTTCCTCCTTCCACTACCTGCTGAGTTCTTCAAAGTATTCAACAGGGGAGATTAAGGTTCTAAGTTAATTTAGCTCGGGGCACTCCATGGGCTTCTCATTTTCCAGTGGTATGGGTGGCAGGCTAGAGGGAGTCTTTGTATGTTTCTCTTTCTTAGCAGTACGGTTGTTAGCCTTTGGTTTATCATTCATCTTTTTCAGAAGTTCACATATGTCGCCAATGCTGTCTGTTAATCTGGATGGTTGGTGCTGAAGGAACTGAAGGGGGCTGAAGTGGAAGAGAGGTCAAAACTTGTGACAAGGTTGTGTACTTCTCTGGTGGATTCCAGGCTGTATAAGGCCCAGAGGCCTGGATTAAGAGGTCTTTCTGCTAAAGTGGGGTGAACCAATCACATGCTGATATTTGGTCCACTGTTTCTCTCTCCTCTCTCTCTCTCTCGTTTGTTTCTCTTTCTCACTCTCCATATATTCTTCAGATACTGCTAGTGTATTCTATCCTCTCTCCTGTATCCCCTTCCTTCACCCCCTCCAGCCCAAAAATATACGCAATACCCATATCCTCATTCGTCTTCACTCTCTGCCATTCCTCTTCCCCTATACACTCGCACATCCTTCATTCTACACACTCCCTCTCCCTCTCATATGCCTCGCATTCCACCAACACATGCTCTGAGTCTAAAGTCTCTTCCACTCTTTCTCCCCCCACCCAACAATCTACACATTCTTTCACCCCTCCATTCCATCTCCACGATCGTGATGTCACTTCAGCTGCCCCTGCCCTAAACTGAAACAATAGCTGCGACGCCCAGTCTCCCTCATAAAAAAAACTCTCTCCTCGGTCTCTCCTTCTTCTTATACCTCTCCAATGTCTTTTTCTTTTCCATCTCCCTCCTCCAATCATCTCGGCCCCTCTGCTCTACTCTCTTCATCAGAATGTTATCCAGACTTCTACCTCTCTCCTCTACCCTTTCCCCCGTTACATACATTAACTCTCCATTTCTACCTCTTCTCATTCCAATCCTCTTCACTCTGTTCCTACATTCCCTTCCCCATCTACTCTTCTCCCTTGCCTAATGGCCTCAAAATGACACCCGTCATATGACGGGCGCCGCAGGGGTGGCCAATATTCTGTCTCCCGTCATATGACAGGCACCACGGTTTGAGAGTTGATTTCACTCCTGATCGTCTCATCAGTCTTGTAGTTAGAGGACATGTAATTGTGGTAGTAAATCATGATGTCGTCGGAGGGGCTGTTGTTTGGGCTGACCTGGTTGCACCACTTTTCTAGTTGCCGTTTGATGGTGGTAGATACGTCAGAGTTAGAGTATCCATTATTAATGAGTACTTGGGAGAGTCTGTCTGTCTGTCTGTCCGATAACTCCTCATAGACCGTTCGACGGATTTTCACCAAAATTCACACGAACATTCGGTGCGTGAATCCGACGGTAATCAATTGTTTGTTTTTTAAATTTGTGCTATAGTTATGATTTTAGGTCCACAATATGGTTTTGCCCTCCCCCCCACCCCCCCTCCCCACCAGCCCCATCCCCCAAAACCAGCCCCCCCCCTCAGGATCCCCACCCCCGACCCTGTAAATATTACCAAGCAATGATGATGGTGTTCTGTGTGTGTGACACTCACACAGAACTCCATCGTTCAGGGGGCGAAAAAAAACTCGCCCACATTTGTTAGGTTAAGTTAGTTTAGTTGACATTAGAAGGTGACAATTGTAGTGATGATGATAGTAGTAGTGATGATGATGATAATATTAGTGATGATGGTAGTACTAGTGATGATGGTGACAATTGTAGTGATGATGATAGTAGTAGTAATAATGGTGGTAATATTAGTGATGATGGTAACCATTTGCAGAGTTGGGTATGCCGTTTTGATTTTGGGCGAAACGGCACGTCTACTTTATTATATATATATATATATATATATATATATATATATATATATATATATATATATATATATATAAATACACAGAGTGATAAAGCTAGCTCTCACAAACACCTCCTCTTGTTATCTACTTCACAACACTAAACAATCACACCACACTTCTTTCTGTTACGACCGGCACTACGAAATAAACAAGGGCACTTAATATTGGACTAGAAGATAGGCTATATCTGCAACAACGGTACGCTAATTCCAAACCCTCGAACTATTACGCCGGTGAACAAAACACTTAAACCCTCCAGAGTTAATCTACTGGATAATGAGGTATCAATTAACTGGGTTTAGTGCACTTCTACAAAGGCTGTCCGGTGACGGCAAAGCCTACTCACAACAGGAGTACTTTACGTTAATAAAATAATCTCAAGTAATAACAATGCTTAAATAAACTATAACAAGATTTAATAAAGGAGTATATGCTTACGTTAACTTTAGTGTGAGTCTGAACTCAACACTAAACTCTTCAATGCTCTATGAAAACACTGGAAGTCTAGTCCTACAGCAAACAGATATGGAATCTTCTGAAAACGTCTGATGCTCTAAGATGCTCGTCAATATAGAACAGAAATAATGCAGGGGCAGGACACCAAAGCGTGTATCTTAAATACACCAACAAGTAGGATACATATATATAAAACAAGGGACTGCAACAACTCTGTGACAGCACTAATAATAGCCACTCAAAAACAGTACTTCCTTAGCCAATGTAACAGCCAAACTGGGTTATGCACTATGCATCAACCTAGGCTAAAATAATGCGTGAATAATTCCTAAAGCATACGCAATTAAAGTTAATAAACACAATGCTGTCTTTCTCACTAATAAAGTCTAGCAGTGGCATAAAAGGTACAAGGAACCTAGGCAGAGCGCAAGCATGCTCGTAGCCTACTGTCTCCCCTTGAACAGATTTCCCTTATGTTACGTTAAGTGACTAGGAGGCTCTCTTGGTAAGTCCAGATCTCAAGTATCTGGTCTTACCCTGGCGCTCCACAAAGGTCAACAAAATGAGTTAGCAAGCATACGAGCAATAGTAGGCAAAAGCCCTTCACTTGTATGCTACTACACTCGCAAAGGAAAAATATGCACAAGGGTTACAGGCTACCTAGCTCCGTCGAAGTCGTACAGGCTCTGACTTGCCATATACTTAACTTGGACAACGACCAAAGATACGCTCCACTGTCTAAATAGTAGGAAAGAACAACTCAATAATTAGAAGCACCCCGATACTATGATACCATGTGACTATGACTCTAATAATCCCTAAAGCTAGTGCAAAACATATATGTGAGAACTGGTGCTGTTAATACGACTGGCCGACTATGGAAGTCGTATGCAGAACCAGAAGGGATAAGTAATTGAATAAAGACAAGAAGTATGAAAAAGAAGAAGTTCAGAAAGAGAAACAGTAGTACAGAGGGTTAGATTGGGGACAGATTGCAAGGGACGTCTAGGACCGAGCACAACATACCAAGCTCTGAAGAGACGGGCGGGAAGGATGCCCGCACCACCTTACTAGGACAGCGGTCTCCAATCACAGACAACTACGTCATGAAGAACAGGCGTCATATGACGCGCCAGGCTAGCCGACCAATCACGAGCGTGGGAACCTCCGCCCGAGCGAGGAAGGAACCCGTACATACACACGCACATATTAGCCCCTTGCTGCTCCTTCTCGCTCTCTCTCCTTGCAATTCACACTACACATCTTATACTCTATCAATGATATAAAATACTTCCAAGTGTCACAGACAAGAATAAAGACCACCACTGATCTGTCTGTGACAACATGAATACTAAGAAAGAAAGACCATCGTTCTACGATTATTATAGCCCATTTCACTGCCCTGGCGAGCGCTAGCGAGTACGAGTACATTCTGGCAAGCTGGCCAGCGTAACACCCCGCCCAAGATGTGGGACGTTTTAACCTCAGGTAAACGCCACATCTGACCAGACAGAATGCCCACCAACCCCGCATCACCCAGCTACTCCCCCAAGTTGTGAAAACAAGGCACAATCACAAACATAAAACACTTCATTATATAAAAACAAATCTACACAACACTACCCCCAAATAATAGTATCACTTAACAATATTACGCTCAACGAGCAAGCTTCACCAAGTCTAGCCTACTAAGAACAAAAAAACTCAGAATGTGTTAGATTCTTGCTGTAACATACTGCACTTATTATACTATCAAAAGAAAGAGTTTTATGTGAGGTTTTTGTATTATTTTAATAGTGTTTTTGGCGGCTTTGCACTACAGGGGCAAGCCTAATTTTTCTCCACTCTCAAACCAACACTGACTGAACGGCGAGGGTGCTCCTTAAAACATACCCTCCCGTGACAAACAATCAGCCAGAACATTATCAGTGCCCTTAACATGCCACACATCCAACTTGTTTTCCGGCAGCAAAACAACACCTGACACTGATAAACTGCCCAGTCCATCACAAGACTGGCACTTCTCTTCGCTCTCTCCGGCAACGGGACCTGCCAATAAGCTTTCACTATTTCCACCTTAGTGATAAACGAGGCAGCCCCGATGCGGTCTATGGGGTCGTCAACTCTGGGTAAGGTATAGGCGTCTGACAGGGATGATGCACCAACACTCGTGCAATCAACACAAACACGGATCTTGCCACTCAACTCAGGTTGCAAAGTTACTGGCAACGACCACTCACGATATCCTTTATCCCTCAGACCCTTTTTCAACATGTAGTCCAGCTCTGCTTTCACAACAGGCTGTCGAGCAGGATTTATACGGTAGAGGGCCAACTTGAGCCTTGCACTGTCTCCAGCCTCCATGTCGGGTTCTACCCCGTACATTAGGCCTGGAGAATCAACAAACATGCGGACGTACTGCCACAGCCTAGTAAACAACTTCTCTTGATGCCTAGGAACAAGAGGTTGCAACTTATCTCGAAGAACAACATGCTCATTGCCCTCCCACAACCCAGCCGGGACGGCAGTTTCTAAACTAAAATCTCCCTCCTTCTCCACCTCTGTCCCTAGAACAGCCAGGTCATGAGAGAGACAACCTGTGCAGTCACTCCCATAGTTCATAAGTGCTAAGGCTTCTCCACCAATACCGTACATGCGCACCCCCGCATTCCTTGCGACTACACCTGCCGGCGCAGCATCACCGCCTTCAGCGCCACGGCCAGATACAGTCGGTCTATGGTAGGGCTGTTGCATTCTCCTAGAGCAGCATTGGGAGGCTATGCGACGACCGGGCGCAGCCAATCCACAGCCAACCTCACCAATCTGCTCAAAGTCCTAATACTGACCACCACCCTTTTTTTTTTTTTTTTTTTTTTCTATGTGATTGAGGGAGGCAAAAGGCATAACTGCCTATAGCGAGTGCCCCCCCCATAGTTGAAAGAGTGACAGGGCCAAAATCAAGGGACGTTCTAGCCAAAATGCCTGGACACACGGAGTTTGAAGAAATTTAAGTCATAGGAAGAGGGAAAGACTGATTCTGGGAGAGAGTTCCAGAGCTCAGCTGTTGAGTAGAAGAAAGTTTGAGAGTAACGTTTCACTCTTGGGTTGGAGAGTTGCACAGAGTAGGGGTGGGATTGAGTTGCAAGACGGGTACCACGTGCCCTACGTAAAGGAGGTGGTATGCACTGGGATAGCTCTGAGGAACACTGATTATTATAGTAGCGATAGAATAGCGAGAGAGATGCAACATTGCGGAGGAGAGAGAGAGATTGCAGAGAGTTGGTGAGTGGACGGGAGTTAATGATACGAAAGGCCTTCCTTTCAACTTTGTCTAGGAGAGCGGTGTGAGAGGAACCTCCCCACACATGTGAACAATACTCAATACAAGGGCGCACTTTGCCCCTGTACAGAGCAAGAAGCTGTGCAGGGGAAAAGAACCCCCTAAGGCGGTTGAGCACACCCAGCTTCTGGGAGGCTGCCTTAGCAAGACTGGTAATATGGTCCTTCCAAATGAGAGCAGAAGAAAAAGAGACACCAAGAATATTGAGAGAAGATGAAGGGTTGATTTTTGTATTGTTGAAGAATAGCAGCCATGGGTCGACCCTGACCTGACAACGATGCCAAAGCCTCGTCGCCCACCTTGAACAGCTTCAACAACGAGGCCAACGGTTTACTCACACCCAAGTGACCTGCCAGCGGAACATCGTGCACCGCAGGAGTTGTGAGGCCTGGGTGCTCGGCACAAACAGTGGGGTATGAACCGAACATGTGCTGGACCGCTGCACACTGCTCTCAGGCAGGTGCTCAAGCGCTTCCACAGCCACCTGACTCGTGTTCCCCGCCCACTGCTCCGCTGAGACATGACAATCCCAACTTTTCACCACCTGTGCCTCACTGCCCCCCTCTCCTTCTCCACCTTGGCCGCTGCAGACCAACACAGGGACAGTAGGCTGCTCAGGTGGGCGCCTCACAAACTCCTTCAACAGGTTCACATGACATGCTTCCTCGTCCTCATCGAGTTCAATAGCCCCGTTCCCACAACTCTCAAGACTAAGATCTTCTTGTTGTACCTGGGAACTACTCTGTCGCGGAGTGCCATCACGCCCTACCATGTCACTAGGGGGGACAGGTTCTGGGGCCACTCCGGAGCTCAATTTTGGTGCAAGTACCGAGTCACCAAGGAGTGTCGCTGGGTCCAAACTCTCAACCCGACCACCAGCCTCGACTTTCTCCTTCCGACCCTTCCTCCGCTGGTCTGAAACCTGGGTACTAGGCTGTGACACCTGAGCGGACTGAGATCTCTCGAGCCCCTCTTGCCCCTCCCTACTCGTGTCGGCCGCCCTCTCGGCATCGACTAAGGGTGGCACCTCGGAAGTAGGCACCGCAAAGTCGTTACCGAGAAGGAGGTCGACCCCCTGAACTGGCAATTTCTCCACAACACCCACATCCAACTCCCGTGTCACACCGTGCACCTCAAACTCCACTCTGATCAGCGGGTAAGACCGCGTAGCATTGATACCTTGAACTACCACAACCTGAGCCGCGTTAATAGGCTTGCCAGTGAAGTTCTTAATAAGTGTCTGGGAAGCGCTCATATCACGCAGCAACTCAAGCCTATGCTCCACACCATCCCACCTCACAGTGCCGTGCCCCCTATGACCGCAAAAAGCATCTCGGACGGGTGACGAGCCCTCCTGCTGCTTCTGCACCGACTGTGACTTCGCAACCGACATATTACCCCGGGCAAACGCGGAAGACCTCAAAGACACACCGATGTTGCTCACTAGTGACACCACTGCTGTAGGCGGTGTGCTCGGACACGAGCGCACAATATGCCCCTTCTCATGACACTTGAAACAATCCACTTCGCTCTTGGACTTCCTCTGAGGTGAGGAAGGGCCCTGGCCTTTCTTTAACGGGAAGGGTTTCGACTTGAGATCAAAATTGGCACCAGTACTCTTAAATGGGTAATTAGTTGTGTCCTTAATTCGGGGGGGTGGAGTGGTACGCCCCTGGTTACCTGCCTCAGCTCTCTGTGCAGACCCGCACCCACGAATCAATGACAATCTGAGGTCAGCCATCTGAGCTGCCTCCTGCAGAGTTTTAGGTTGCTTTTCTTTCAGGTTAAGAGTCAAGTCACATGGACTTTTTGTTTTATCTGTGTTTTTCCTTCCTCCGTTCATTGCCTCTTAAAAAAAAAAAAAAAAAAAAAAAAAAAAGTCACTGCCAGTACATTTGAAAAATTGTTCTAACAACACTAGTTGCTTCACTGCATCAAAAGTAGTTGCCTTCTCCGACCTTAACCAATTTTCAAATGCATCTGACAGCTCTCTAGCGTGTTCCTGGAAAGTACTCTCCTTTCTTTTAGGAACAGCCCTAAACTTCAGCCTATAGGTCTCTGGCTGCAACTCATACGCCCTAAGGACAGCCTCTTTCAACGCCTCAAAATTCACGCAGGAATCTAGGGGCAAAGCATCTTACGCCTTGAGTGCTTTCCCCGTCAATCGTGAAGAGACAAGGGCTGCCCACTTCTCCTCAGGCCATTGGTGCTCCCGGCACTTTTTCTCAAAACGGAGAAAGAATTCTGTAACTCCTATCTCATCAAACACTGGAACCAACTTTAGTAGATGCGACAGGGCCTGGTCATGGGGTCGACCCCCCTGGACAACCCGGTTCCTCGTCACCTCTACACAAGTTTTCTCTAGGTCAATATCGGCACAATACATTGCAGACTCAAACTTGAGCTCATTCTCATACTTATACTTGAGCTCAGCCTCTCGCTGCCGCTGCTGCTGCTCGAGCTCAGCCTCATGCTTTCGCTGCTCGAGCTCAGTCTGTTGCTTAAGTTTGGCGAGCTCGAGCTGAAGCAACATCTCGGGAGACAAACTTTGAAGAGGGGTTGCTACTACCGGGGACCCACCCCGTGAGTCACCTAGAGGCATACCCAACCGCCAGCGGGCATCGGCCTGCGGGAACGTACTCGACTCCGGACCCTGAGGGGGCGCCCTGATAGTAGTTGAGTGGAATGGGGGCTGGGACGAAGGTGCCCCAGCGTCCGCACCACCCGAACCCCCATGCACCCCACCCAGCACACAGGTAACCAGCTCACTTCTCGACAAACCGCTAGTACCAGAAAACCCTAAGACCGTGGCTATACACTGCAGTCCGTACTGGTCCAGCCCCGACACCCGGTCCGCCGACACAGGCTCCTCCAAAAAAATCCGAGCATCCTCCTCATTGTTCACCACCCGAACGCCGTTAAACAACTCAACCTTCTCCACCTCCTCGCCTGTCTCTCGCACTGTGCCCTCACTATGCTCAGACCCGTCCAGTGACATGATGGAGTCAACCAAAAAATTCTTAAGTCAAGACAAAATTAGCCAAACTCTCGCGTAGCTTTATTCACCAAAAATATTCGAAGATGTTTTTATGTGCAATACTAGGTCACCAATAAACTACAACAAGTTCCATATATCCTCAAAACAATGTCCACTGCCAACACTGCGAGAAATAAATTCAACCCCAAATGGCAATAAGATTTCTCAAAAAAAAAACATGCAATATTCAGTTCACTATATACTGGACTAAGGTCGCCATTTGTTACGACCAGCCCTACGAAATATTGGACTAGAAGATAGGCTATATCTGCAACAACGGTAAGCTAATCGCAAACCATCGAACTATTACGCCGGTGAACAAAACACTTAAACCCTCCAGAGTTAATCTACTGGATAACGGGGTATCAATTAACTGGGTTTAGTGCACTTCTACAAAGGCTTTTTGGTGACGGCAAAGCCTACTCACAACAGGAGTACTTTACGTTAATCAAATAATCTCAAGTAATAACAATGCTTAAATAAACTATAACAAGATTTAATAAAGGAGTATATGATTACGTTAACTTTAGTGTGAGTCTGAACTCAACACTAAACTCTTCAATGCTCTATGAAAACACTGGAAGTCTAGTCCTACAGCAAACAGATATGGAATCTTCTGAAAACGTCTGATGCTCTAAGATGCTCGTCAATATAGAACAGAAATAATGCAGGGGCAGAACACCAAAGTGTGTATCTTAAATACACCAACAAGTAGGATACATATATATAAAACAAGGGAGTGCAACAACTCTGAGACAGCACTAATAATAGCCACTCAAAAACAGTACTTCCTTAGCCAACGTAACAGCCAAACTGGGTTATGCACTATGCATCAACCTAGGCTAAAATAATGCGTGAATAATTCCTAAAGCATACGCAATTTAAGTTAATAAACACAATGCTGTCTTTCTCACTAATAAAGTCTAGCAGTGGCATAAAAGGTACAAGGAACCTAGGCAGAGCGCAAGCATGCTCGTAGCCTACTGTCTCCCCTTGAACAGATTTCCCTTATGTTACGTTAAGTGACTAGGAGGCTCTCTTGGTAAGTCCAGATCTCAAGTATCTGGTCTTACCCTGGCGCTCCACAAAGGTCAACAAAATGAGGTAGCAAGCATACGAGCAAGAGTAGGCAAAAGCCCTTCGCTTGTATGCTGCTACACTCGCAAAGGAAAAATATGCACAAGGGTTACAGGCTACCTAGCTCCGTCGAAGTCGTACAGGCTCTGACTTGCCATATACTTTACTCGGACAACGACCAAAGATACCCTCCACTGTCTAGCATTAAATAGTAGGAAAGAACAACTCAATAATTAGAAGCACCCCAATATTATGATACCATGGGACTATGACTCTAATAATCCCTAAAGCTAGTGCAAAGCATATATGTGAGAACTGGTGCTGGTAATACGACTGGCCGACTATGGAAGTCGTATGCAGAACCAGAAGGGATAAGTAATTGAATAAAGACAAGAAGTATGAAAAAGAAGAAGTTCAGAGAGAGAAACAGTAGTACAGATGGTTAGATTGGGGACAGATTGCAAGGGACGTCTAGGACCAAGCACAACATACCAAGCTCTGAAGAGACGGGCGGGAAGGATGCCCGCACCACCTTACTAGGACAGCGGTCTCCAATCACAGACGACTACGTCATGAAGAACAGGCGTCATATGACGCGCCAGGCCAGCCAACCAATCACGAGCGAGGGAACCTCCGCCCGAGCGAGGAAGGCACACGTACATACACACGCACATATTAGCCCCTTGCTGCTCCTTCTCGCTCTCTCTCCTTGCAATTCACACTACACATCTTATACTCTATCAATGATATAAAATACTTCCAAGTGTCACAGACAAGAATAAAGACCACCACTGATCTGTCTGTGACAACATGAATACTAAGAAAGAAAGACCATCGTTCTACAATTATTATAGCCCATTTCACTGCCCTGGCGAGCGCTAGTGAGTACGAGAACATTCTGGCAAGCTGGCCAGCGAAACACCCCGCCCAAGATGTGGGATGTTTTAACCTCAGGTAAACGCCACATCTGACCAGACAGAATGCCCACCAACTCCGCATCACCCAGCTACTCCCCCAAGTTGTGAAAACAAGGCACAATCACAAACATAAAACACTTCATTATATACAAAAAAATCTACACAACACTTCCCCCAAATAATAGTATCACTTAACAATATTACGCTCAACGAGCAAGCTTCACCAAGTCTAGCCTACTAAGAACAAAAAACTCAGAATGTCTTAGATTCTTGCTGTACCATACTGCACTTATTATACTATCAAAAGAATGAGTTTTTATGTGAGGTGTTTGTATTATTTTAATAGTGTTTTTGGCGGCTTTGCACTACAGGGGCAAGCCTAATTTTTCTCCACTCTCAAACCAACACTGATTGAACGGCGAGGGTGCTCCTTAAAACATACCCTCCCGTGACAAACAATCAGCCAGAACATTATCAGTGCCCTTAACATGCCACACATCCAACTTGTGTTCCGGTAGCAAAACAACACCTGACACTGATAAACTGCCCAGTCCATCACAAGACTGGCACTTCTTTTCGCTCTCTCCGGCAACGGGACCTGCCAATAAGCTTTCACTGAAGCTTGCTCGTTGAGCGTAATATTGTTAAGTGATACTTCTACAACCAGCCTACTCTGTTCCGCAAGGATGGCACTCATCTAAACCCTGTGGGTTCAGCACGCATGGGTCGTCTCCTACACGAAGCAGTCCGCAGCCATGGATCAAAAAACGCCATCCGAGAAGAAGCAGCAGTGACATAAATCATCCAACGCCAAGAAAAAAACAGAGGCAACCGAGGACCACCAGCGATAAGGACCGAAGACAGCGAGGACCTAGGACAGCCATGAACATAAATGTAGATCCGACAAGAACCAAAAATATTATTAAAGAGCGTTCCGTGAGTTCTAAAATAACAAATTTAAAGGTTTTCTATGCAAACGCTCGTAGCATACGCAATAAATTTTCAGATTTAGAGGAGCTAGAGTTTACAGAAAATTATGATGTGATTGGCATAACAGAATCTTGGCTCAATACAGAAGATAGAGACTTTTTAGCGGAGTATTCACTTCCCGGTTATGTAATGTTTGAGAAAAGCCGAATAAATCGAAATGGAGGTGGCGTTTTACTTTATATCAAAGAAAGTCTTAACCCTACCCTCTTGTCAAAACCTCAAATTGTGAACGTCGACGCATCTTTTGTGCTAATAAAGAATAATAAAGGTACCAAAATAATACTTGCATTAATATACAGACCTCCAGCTCAATCAGTGCAAACTGACCGAGATATTTACGAACAAATTGCAGATGTAAGTAACTCGCAAGATACCGTAATTTTTGGTGACTTTAATTTACCTGTGACCAAGTGGGGCGATACTCTTACTTCACACTCCGGACATGACTTGTATACGAACTTGCAAGAGAGTTCGCTTTATCAATTTGTTGGAACGCCGACCCGTGGTAATAACGTTCTTGACATTGTACTTGCAACAAAAGAAGAATTAATAGAGAATTTGAATGTTGGTGATGAATTCAGTAACAGCGACCATCGTACGATAACTTTCACTTTAAAGTTTACTAGTAACGAACCAAATAGTAGCATCGAAAAAGTCCCTAATTTCAAGAAAGCAAACTTCCATAAACTTAGAGCTATGTTTAAAGAAACTGACTGGAGCTTTTTAATTCACAATAACGACATAAATACATCTTGGAAGTTATTCGAAGCCACTTACCTAAAAGCAGTGCAAGACTGCTTACCATCGAAAACTCGGCGTCCAGGCCATAATAATAAGCCCAAATGGTGGAATAAAGATATTTCAAACTGCCTGCTTGCTAAAAAATTTGCTAATGATAGATTAAAATCCTCACAAAATGACGAAGAACGGCTGAAATTTGTAGAGCTACTACGACGCAAAGCCAAAAAGTTAATTAAGCAAAGTAAAAAGACCTTAGAGTTACATATTGCGAATCAAAGTAAAACAAACCCGAAAGAATTCTATAGTTATATCAGAAAGAAAAAAGTCGTTACTTCAACTGTTGGACCGTTAGTCGATGAAAATGGAGAATACACCAAAGACGAAGAACAAATGAGTAATGCCCTCAATACCTTCTTTGCATCAGTTTTTACAACAGAAGACCTCAGTGATATCCCTACACCATCGCCGATTCAGATTGATAATTCAGATGTTCTAAGCAATATCACCGTTACAGAGAGAGAAGTATTGAATTGTTTAGATAAACTCAAGGTAAATAAAACGCCTGGACCTGATACAATCTCGCCTAGAGTTCTAAAAGAAGCTAAGGATGAGCTCTCTAAACCACTGACATTACTATTCAATAAATCCTTGCAGTCTGGAACTATGCCCGATCAGTGGAAGCTAGCCAACGTAACACCGATATTCAAAAAAGGCAGCAAATCCCTACCCAGTAACTATCGTCCAATTAGCTTAACCTCAGTTGTATGTAAAATGCTAGAAACGGTCATACGAGACAGACTCGTAAATCACTTAGAGGAAAATAACATACTTAAAGATACTCAACACGGCTTTCGTAAAAAACGTTCCTGTTTAACCCTTAATTAGCGGCGAGCAACATAAGTCGAGTTAAATAAAGCTGGACTATGTGGCGGCGCTCGACATAACTCGAGTGGCAATTTCAGCACGTAATGTGGCTGAGAGAGAGAGACAAGTGGTGGCAGGAGACTAGCGAGCGTATGACTGCTCCAGACCACCGCGGCGAACCTACTGACACAAATCTCAGCTCCCTCCTCCCTCTCTCACTCGCTACATACTCAATTATGTACTGAAAGTACCGAATTACCTGCTTTTTGCACTCGCGTTGCACGGTTATTGCAAGAAAACTATCCATCATACAAGGATCGTTATGGTGTCATTCGAAAGCTCTGTTTATGCCCTTTCAGGGATAGGTACTTGTTTTACGTTCTGGGTCCTATTTAGGCATGAAAATGATCACGTAAACAGCCCTATTTTGGCTAAAAACACCCCGCTGTGCGGTACACATAAATAAACCGCATAGGCCGCTCGTAAGGTGTTAACAAACCTCTTAGACTTCTTCCACGATATCCTCAACCTCTACGATGAGAGTAAAGCTGTAGATATTATATACCTTGATTTTCAAAAGGCCTTTGACAAAGTTCCCCACAAACGTTTACTGCTAAAACTAAAAGCGCATGGAATACAAGACGGTGTGTTGAAATGGATAGAAAATTGGCTCAGCGACAGAAAGCAAAGAGTAGTCATAAACGGTAAGGCATCAAAATGGACCAATGTAAGTAGCGGGGTACCCCAGGGATCGGTACTAGGACCAATTCTCTTTCTAATTTACATCAACGACATAGATGAGGGTCTCACCTGTACAATTTCAAAATTTGCTGACGATACAAAAATTGCAAATACCGTACTCTCAAAAGAACAAGTTGACGATATGCAACACAATCTAGATAAATTGTCATGTTGGGCCCAAATTTGGCAAATGAGTTTCAATGCGGATAAATGTAAAGTACTACATATCGGATACCTAAATGAGAAAGCAAACTATTCGATGAATGGCACTCAGCTTAAGAATGTAAACAGAGAAACCGATCTGGGAGTAACAATATCGAGTAACCTAAAACTGAGTCAACAATGTTCAGAAGTTGTTAAGAAGGCAAACAAAATAATTGGCTTTATAGGCAGGTCATTTGAGCATAAATCCAAAGAAGTTATCCTAACCCTTTACAATTCATTAGTCCGCCCTCTTCTGGAATACTGCGTTCAATCCTGGTGCCCTTATTACCAAAAAGATATAAACAAGCTAGAACGAGTTCAACGTAGAGTTACCAAAATGATACCTAGCCTAAAGAACAAACCATACGAAGAGTGTCTTAGAGAATTAAATCTATTTCCTTTAACCCAGCGCAGATTAAGAGGTGACTTAATTCAAGTGTTCAAAATCATCAAAAGCATCGACAATATGAACTGTAGTAAGTACTTCACTATCGACCAATCTAATTACACGCGGGGGAAACGGTTGCAAAATTATTGGTAAATCTTTTAACTCACACGAATCTAAGAATTTCTTCTTCAATCGAGTTGTCAACTTGTGGAATGGGCTTCCCCGAAACGTTATAGACTGCATCACCGTTGATTCATTTAAACTCCGCCTAGACAAATATCTCGCATCAAACCCGCGACTGACTGCGTTTGTAAATGAATAACTTTATTTTATCCCCCCCTCAGTTACTAACCTATCTGTCCCTTACTAACTTCCTAATCCTGCCACGGACATTAGTTCCAGGGCAGTAATTCCCTTTCCAATGTTCCCTTACCCACTCTAAACCACTGTTTGGACACTTGATCCTCAGTGTTTTGGAGGACAAGCAACCTAGAAGGGTCACTAGATCTGTTGTTGCTTGATTTCCTTTGTACTCCTTTGTACTATTTCCACCTTAGTGATAAACGAGGCAGCCCCGATGCGGTCTATGGGGTCGTCAACTCTGGGTAAGGTATAGGCGTCTGACAGGGATGATGCACCAACACTCGTGCAATCAACACAAACACGGATCTTGCCACTCAACTCAGGTTGCAAAGTTTCTGGCAACGACCACTCACGATATCCTTTATCCCTCAGACCCTCTTTCAACATGTAGTCCAGCTCTGCTTTCACAACAGGCTGTCGAGCAGGATTTATACGGTAGGGATCCAACTTGAGCCTTGCACTGTCTCCAGCCTCCATGTCCGGTTCTACCCTGTACATTAGGCCTGGAGAATCAACAAACATGCGGACGTACTGCCACAGCCTAGTAAACAACTTCTCTTGATGCCTAGGAACAAGAGGTTGCAACTTTTCTCGAAGAACAACATGCTCATTGCCCTCCCACAACCCAGCCGGGACGGCAGTTTCTAAACTATAATCTCCCTCCTTCTCCACCTCTGTCCCTAGAACAGCCAGGTCATGAGAGAGACAATCTATACCACCTGTGCAGTCACTCCCATAGTTCATAAGTGCTAAGGCTTCACCACCGATACCGTACATGCGCACCCCCGCATTCCTTGCGACTACACCTGCCGGCGCAGCATCACCGCCTTCAGCTCCACAGCCAGATACAGTCGGTCTATGGTAGGGCTGTTGCATTCTCCTAGAGCAGCATTGGGAGGCTATGCGACGACCGGGCGCAGCCACTCCACAGCCAACCTCACCAATCTGCTCAATGTCCTGACACTGAGCACCACCCTTAGCAGCCATGGGTCGACCCTGACCTGACAACCCTGCCAAAGCCTCGTCGCCCACCTTGAACAGCTTCAACAACGAGGCCAACGGTTTACTCACACCCAAGTGACCTGCCAGCGGAACATCGTGCACCGCATGAGTTGTGAGGCCTGGGTGCTCCGCACAAACAGTGGGGTATGAACCGAGCAGGTGCTGGATCGCTGCACACTGCTCTCAGGCAGGTGCTCAAGCGCTTCCACAGCCACCTGACTCGTGTTCCCCGCCCAATGCTCCGCTGAGACATGACAATCCCAACTTTTCACCACCTGTGCCTCACTGCCCCCCTCTCCTTCTCCACCTTGGCCGCTGCAGACCAACACAGGGACTGTAGGCTGCTCAGGTGGGCGCCTCACAAACTCCTTCAACAGGTTCACATGACATGCTTCCCCGTCCTCATCGAGTTCAATAGCCCCATTCCCACAACTCTCAAGACTAAGATCTTCTTGTTGTACCTGGGAACTACTCTGTCGCGGAGTGCCATCACGCCCTACCATGTCACTAGGGGGGACAGGTTCTGGGGCTGCTCCGGAGCTCAATTTTGTTGCAAGTACCGAGTCACCAAGGAGTGTCACTGGGTCCAAACTCTCAACCCGACCACCAGCCTCGACTTTCTCCTTCCGACCCTTCCTCCGCTGGTCTGAAACCTGGGTACTAGGCTGTGACACCTGAGCGGACTGAGATCTCTCGAGCCCCTCTTGCCCCTCCCTACTCGTGTCGGCCGCCCTCTCGGCAACGACTAAGGGTGGAACCTCGGAAGTAGGCACCGCAAAGTCGTTACCGAGAAGGAGGTAGACCCCCTCAACTGGCAATTTCTCCACAACACCCACATCCAACTCCCGTGTCACACCGTCCACCTCAAGCTCCACTCTGACCAGCGGGAAAGACCGCGTAGCATTGATACCTTGAACTACCACAACCCGAGCCGCGTTAATAGGCTTGCCAGTGAAGTTCTTAATAAGTGTCTGGGAAGCGCCCATATCACGCAGCAACTCAAGCCTATGCTCCACACCATCCCACCTCACAGTGCCGTGCCCCCTATGACCGCAAAAAACATCTCGGACGGGTGATGAGCCCTCCTGCTGCTTCTGCACCGACTGTGACTTCGCAACCGACATATTACCCCGGGCAAACGCGGAAGACCTCAAAGACACACCGATGTTGCTCACTAGAGACACCACTGCTGTAGGCGGTGTGCTCGGACACGAGCGCACAATATGCCCCTTCTCATGACACTTGAAACACTCCACTTCGCTCTTGGACTTCTTCTGAGGTGAGGAAGGGTCCTGGCCTTTCTTTAACGGGAAGGGTTTCGACTTGAGATCATAATTGGCACCTGTACTCTTAAATGGGTAATTAGTTGTGTCCTTAATTCGGGGGGTGGAGTGGTACGCCCCTGGTTACCTGCCTCATCTCTCTGTGCAGACCCGCACCCACGAATCGATGACAACCTGAGATCAGCCATCTGAGCCGCCTCCTGCATAGTTTTAGGTTGCTTTTCTTTCAGGTTAAGAGTCAAGTCACATGGACCTTTTTGTTTTATCTGTGTTTTTCCTTCCTCCATTCATTGTCTCTTTAAAAAAAAAAAAAAAAAAAAAAAAAAAAAAAAAGTCACTGCCAGTACATTTGAAACAAAATTCTAACAACACTAGTTGCTTCACTGCATCAAAAGTAGTTGCCTTCTCCGACCTTAACCAATTTTCAAATGCATCTGACAGCTCTCTAGCGTGTTCCTGGAAAGTACTCTCCTTTCTTTTAGGAACAGCCCTAAACTTCAGCCTATAGGTCTCTGGCTGCAACTCATACGCCCTCAGGACAGCCTCTTTCAATGCCTCATAATTCACGCAGGAATCTAGGGGCAAAGCATCGTACGCCTTGAGTGCTTTCCCCGTCAATCGTGAAGAGACAAGGGCTGCTCACTTCTCCTCAGGCCATTGGTGCTCCCGGCACTTTTTCTCCAAACGGAGAAAGAATTCTGTAACTCCTATCTCATCAAACACTGGAACCAACTTTAGTAGATGCGACAGGGACTGGTCATGGGGTCGACCCCCTGGATGACCCGGTTCCTCGTCACCTCTACACGAGTTTTCTCTAGGTCAATATCGGCACAATACCTTGCAGACTCAAACTTGAGCTCATTCTCATACTTATACTTGAGCTCAGCCTCTCGCTGCCGCTGCTGCTGCTCGAGCTCAGCCTCATGCATTTGCTGCTCGAGCTCAGTCTGTTGCTTAAGTTTGGCGAGCTCGAGCTGAAGCAACATCTCGGGAGACAAACTTTGAAGAGGGGGTGCTACTACCGGGGACCCACCCCGTGAGTCACCTAGAGGCATACCCAACCGCCAGCGGGCATCGGCCTGCGGGAACGTACTCGACTCCGGGCCCCGAGTGGGCGCCCTGATAGGAGTTGAGTGGAATGGGGGCTGGGACGAAGGTGCCCCAGCTCCCGCTCCACCCGAACCCCCATGCACCCCACCCAGCACACAGGTAACCAGCTCACTTCTCGACAAACCGCTAGTACCAGAAAACCCTAAGACCGTGGCTATACAATGCAGTCCGTACTGGTCCAGCCCCGACACCCGGTCCGCCGACACAGGCTCCTCCAAAAAAATCCGAGCATCCTCCTCATTGTTCACCACCTGAACGCCGTTAAACATCTCCACCTTCTCCACCTCCTCGCCTGTCTCTCGCACTGTGCCCTCACTATGCTCAGACCCGTCCAGTGACATGATGGAGTCAACAACAACATTCTCAAGTCAAGACAAAAGTAGCCAAACTCTCGCGTAGCTTTATTCACCAAAAATATTCGAAGATGTTTTTATGTGCAATACTAGGTCACCAATAAACTCCAACAAGTTCCATATA
Organism: Paralithodes platypus; assembly: GCA_032716605.1. NCBI lineage: Eukaryota > Metazoa > Arthropoda > Malacostraca > Decapoda > Lithodidae > Paralithodes > Paralithodes platypus. Next base: position 33,305,233 of record CM064567.1, on the reverse strand, counting down.
TCCTCAAAACAATGTCCACTGCCAACACTGCGAGAAATAAATTCAACCCCAAATGGCAATAAGATTTCTCAAAAAAAAAACATGCAATATTCAGTTCACTATATACTGGACTAAGGTCGCCATTTGTTACGACCGGCACTACGAAATAAACAAGGGCACTTAATATTGGACTAGAATATAGGCTATATCTGCAACAACGGTTCGCTAATCCCAAACCCTCGAACTATTATGCCGGTGAACAAAACACTTAAACCCTCCAGAGTTAATCTACTGGATAACGGGGTATCAATTAACTGGGTTTAGTGCACTTCTACAAAGGCTTTCCGGTGACGGAAAAGCCTACTCACAACAGGAGTACTTTACGTTAATAAAATAATCTCAAGTAATAACAATGCTTAAATAAACTATAACAAGATTTAATAAAGGAGTATATGCTTACGTTAACTTTAGTGTGAGTCTGAACTCAACACTAAACTCTTCAATGCTCTATGAAAACACTGGAAGTCTAGTCCTACAGCAAACAGATATGGAATCTTCTGAAAACGTCTGATGCTCTAAGATGCTCGTCAATATAGAACAGAAATAATGCAGGGGCAGGACACCAAAACGTGTATCTTAAATACACCAACAAGTAGGATACATATATATAAAACAAGGGACTGCAACAACTCTGTGACAGCACTAATAATAGCCACTCAAAAACAGTACTTCCTTAGCCAACGTAACAGCCAAACTGGGTTGTGCACTATGCATCAACCTAGGCTAAAATAATGCGTGAATAATTCCTAAAGCATACGCAATTAAAGTTAATTAACACAATGCTGTCTTTCTCACTAATAAAGTCTAGCAGTGGCATAAAAGGTACAAGCAACCTAGGCAGAGCGCAAGCATGCTCGTAGCCTACTGTCTCTCCTTGAACAGATTTCCCTTATGTTACATTAAGTGACTAGGAGGCTCTCTTGGTAAGTCCAGATCTCAAGTATCTGGTCTTACCCTGGCGCTCCACAAAGGTCAACAAAATGAGGTAGCAAGCATACGAGCAAGAGTAGGCAAAAGCCCTTCGCTTGTATGCTGCTACACTCGCAAAGGAAAAATATGCACAAGGGTTACAGGCTACCTAGCTCCGTCGAAGTCGTACAGGCTCTGACTTGCCATATACTTAACTCGGACAACGACCAAAGATACCCTCCACTGTCTAGGATTAAATAGTAGGAAAGAACAACTCAATAATTAGAAGCACCCCAATATTATGATACCATGTGACTATGACTCTAATAATCCCTAAAGCTAGTGCAAAGCATATATGTGAGAACTGGTAATACGACTGGCCGACTATGGAAGTCGTATGCAGAACCAGAAGGGATAAGTAATTGAATAAAGACAAGAAGTATGAAAAAGAAGAAGTTCAGAGAGAGAAACTGTAGTACAGAGGGTTAGATTGGGGACAGATTGCAAGGGACGTCTAGGACCAAGCACAAAATATCAAGCTCTGAAGAGACGGGCGGGAAGGATGCCCGCACCACCTTACTAGGACAGCGGCCTCCAATCGCAGACGACTACGTCATGAAGAACAGGCGTCATGTGACGCGCCAGGCCAGCCGACCAATCACGAGCGTGGGAACCTCCGCCTGAGCGAGGAAGGCACACGTACATACACACGCACATATTACCACCTCGCTGCTCCTTCTCGCTCTCTCTCCTTGCAATTCACACTACACATCTTATACTCTATCAATGATATAAAATACTTCCAAGTGTCACAGACAAGAATAAAGACCACCACTGATCTGTCTGTGACAACATGAATACTAAGAAAGAAAGACCATCGTTCTACGATTATTATAGCCCATTTCACTGCTCTGGCGAGCGCTAGCGAGTACGAGTACATTCTGACAAGCTGGCCAGCGTAACATTTCTGCCACAAAACAAAAATAAAAATAAAAACAAATCACTCTTTCAACTCTGGGGGAGGCGCTTGTCACAGGCAGCGCTGCCTTTTGTCTCCCTCATCCTCCCCCCCCCCAAAAAAAAAATACATAAATATATAAAATCACCGATGCATATACTGTTGATCTATCTATATCTATCTATATGCTCAGGCCCAATCCCCATTTTGGGGGTAGCCGACTCAAGACAGAGCAAGAACAGGAAAAACACAAAAACAACCTAAAACAACGAATAAACACAGAAAAAAAGCACAAACTCACACACATCCAGGTCACCCAGGAGAAGACCCAGAGACCAGGGTCACCAAGGTCGCTCCAGCATTGACAAATAATTGACAAATATTAAAATATATATTTGACCTTCAAAGAAACAGTTTGATATCAGCGTGCCAGGGCCATCGGTCATTAGAATTACAGCGCTGCCTAATGCAGTGGTAAATGTTTATTAATTTCGTCTACAGATTTCGGTTGCAACATTTGTTTATGAGTTCTTAATATACTAAGGGAATACATTCCATAAATAATACATAATAGCACCCTGTGGGTGATTAAGGAATTAACTATTCAGGACATACATAAAAATATGTAATACCTGGCACTACAGTAGATTCAATCATATGTTTGAATGATGCACCCTTTATTTTTCAGTAATCTGCGCTTCTAAACCTTTTTTCTTAATCTTGAAGCTTAATGCCATAACTATTTTCACTTATATATATATATATATCGCCAATGCTGTCTGTTAATCTGGAAGGTTGGTTCACCAACCTGGTGAACAAGCCTACGTCTTTTCTATCATAAATTACCTAGAACAGCTGGTCAAGCAACCCACCCGTATCCCGGATCGCTTCGTAGATCGGCCCAACATTCTTGACTTATTTCTGACTTCTAACTCTTCTTCTTATATTGTCAATCTTTTCTCTCCTTTGGGCTCCTCCGACCATAAACTTATCTCCGTCATCTGTCCTATCTCTTCAGTATGGCCACCAGATCCTCCCAGCCGGCGGCGCTTGTGGCACTTTGGCGCTGTCGACAGGGAGGCTCTCCGGCAGTACTTCTTTGATTTCCCATGGAAAGACTTCTGCTTCCGTGGCCGAAGAAACTCGGAGAGTGCTGAATGCGATGGCACAACCATCACTTCTTCCTCTGACAAAGCTGAACTCTTCACTCAAACTTTTGCTAGAAACTCTACCTTTGATGATTCCGGTGCTATTCCTCCCTCTCCACCCCCCTCTCTCCTAATTATGCCTAATATCCTAATCACTTCTAAAGATGTACTTTCTACCCTCTCTGGGCTTAATACTAAGAAGGCGTACAGTCCGGACGGTGTTCTTCCTGTTATACTCAAAAACTGTGCTTCCGTGCTGACCCCCTGCCTAGGCAAACTCTTTCGTCTCTGTCTCTCCTCTAACGTCTTACCTTCTTGCTGGAAGTTTGCTCTCATTCAACCTGTCCCAAATAAGGGTGACCGCTCTCAACTCTCTAACTATCGTCCAATTGCTCTCCTCTCTTGTCTCTCTAAAGTTTTTGAAACTATTCTTGCTTCCAAATTTATTAGGCATTTCTTTTCTCATAATCTGCTCTCAGATCGCCAGTATGGCTTACTTAGGATTTGCTCTACTGGTGATCTTCTTTCATATCTTACTAACTCTTGGCCATCCAACTTTCGAGACTTCAGTGAGAATTGTTCTGTTGCATTAGACATATTGAAGGCCTTCGATAGTCTGGCACAAATCTATAATTTCCAAACTACCCTCCTTCGGTTTCTGTCCCTCCATCTGTGCCTTTGTCTCTAATTTCATTTCCGGCCGTTCCATAGCTGCGGTTGTTGACGGCCATCGCTCACTTTCTCATTCTATCAACTCCGGTGTTCCTCAGGGTTCTGTTCTCTCTCCTATTCTCTTTCTAATTTTCATAAATGATCTTCTCAACTGTACATCCAGTCTCATCTATTCATATGCAGACGACTCTACCTTACACCACTCAATTAGTTTTCCAGAACGCCCCAGCCAGGAGTCCCTCAAAAGCAAACGTAATTAAGCCATACAACACTTGTCTTTTGATCTAGCTACTATTTCCAATTGGGGTAGAGAAAACCTTGTTGCATTTAATGCTTCCAAGACTCAATTTATCCATCTTACTACCCGTCAGGAACCTCCACAGGACTCATCTTCTCTCAATGTTCTCGGTGTCTCTTTTTCTTCTGCTCTCACTTTGACCATATTACCAGTCTCAGTAAGGCAGCCTCCCAGAAGCTGGGTGTGCTCAACCGCCTCAAGGGGTTCTTTACCCCTGCTCAGCTTCTTGCTCTGTACAGGGGCACAGTGCGTCCTTGTATTGAGTATTGTTCACATGTGTGGGGAGGATCCTCTCACACCGCACTCCTAGACAAAGTAGAAAGGAAAGCCTTTCGTATCATTAACTCCCATCCACTCACCAACTCTCTGCAATCTCTCTCTCTTCGCCGCAATGTTGCATCTCTCTCGCTATTCAATCGCTACTGCAATAATCAGTGTTCCTCGGAGCCTTCCCAGTGTATACCACCTCCTCTACGTAGGTTACGTACTACATAGTACCCGCCTTGCAACACAATCCCACCCCTACTCTGTGCAACTCTCCAACCCAAGAGTGAAACGTTATCCTCAGACTTTCTTCAATTCAACTGCTGAGCTCTGGAATTCTCCCAGAATCAGTCTTTCCCTCTTCCTATGATTTTGGCCCTGTCACTCTTTCAACTCTGGGGGAGGCACTCACTGCAGGCAGTTAGGCCTTTTGTCTCCCTCATTCACATAGAAAACAAAAATATATATAGATATACTGTATAAACTATATATATATATATACAAATGTATATTTCCTACATTCTCATTCTCTCCCTTTCCCTTTAAGCTTCTCAGCTCACTTTCCTTTCTGCCTTCCACCCTCCTTCCCTTATTACAGAGGCCAGTAAACCAAATGATCTCATAACAGGGGGGTTTGCATGCAGGTGGTTGCGGTGCATCGGCCAATGTTCACGGACCAAGGAGAACAACAGGCTCATTCACCCCGGGCACCATCGGCACTTTAAAGCGCTCAGGATACTTTTAGCCGGGAATAGCAGGAACACAGACTTTGATAATTATACAGAAACTACAATAGTTCTCATAATTTTCATATTTGGGATAGAGAAACTTTAAAGACAAAACAACACTTTTCTCCATTACAGCATGTGAGGCATTGTAATTTTAAAATACATATATCACAACATTCTATACCATTATACCAGTATACTATTCAAGGTAGAGATTTAATGTAATCCACAGATCACTAAGCTTTTCAATATGATGTTATCCCTGGAAATAGAACGTATATATATATATATATATATATACAAAACCCATGGTCCATGGGTTACATACCGTCCTAATTTCTGTGTGGCAGACCAATGCCATTCCTCTTGACTAAAGAAGGGGTCTTGTCACCCCTATTACATGTTATATTCAGTAATTATTATAGGAATCATTAATACAACTCTCATATAATTTTAATGTGATTTACTTACAATGAATTGTATATATATACGGATGACTTTACATCTAGGAGGTTGAATCAATGTGACTCCCTGGTGTTTTTGTCTTGTCAGTTTTATACTACACTCAACTCAACACTCCTGGGTTCTACATGCATTGCTCACGTGATGCGGAAGTGGCCATGGGATTTTCCATCAGCTCAGTGGAAGGTGAAAGAAAGGTAGAGAGAGGTATGAAGATAGGTTTTTACTTCACTTAGACAGTAGACGTGGCATCGATAAGAGGTCTGGAGATTTTTGTTCTCCACATGACGGAATTTTCCTTGTAATATTTTACTTATCATTTAAACATACTAGATATCCTGTGGCTGGATTACAAGTTTCTTTTTCCCTAAATAGATGTGGTAAAGGTGGTGGCAGCTTTTACTATTACTTATATAAGAATAGAATAATAAAGAAGGTAAATCAGCATCTATATTTAACCAGAGAATCTACGAGAATCGACCAGAATCTTAACCCAAGGCTTAAGGTAACAACAAACAAAACGTTTCCTTACATCCCTCTCTGGAAAGGGAAAGGGACTGATAGGACTGCAATAACTACTGTGTTATTACACTGCTCAGTGTGCCAGGCAAGGTTTTCGCCCATATTTAGCTGGTGAGAATCCGAGGCCACCTGCTAAAGGAGCAGAGACCTGAGCAATCTGGATTTACACCCAAGAAGTAAACAATTGACCGGATTCTGGCGCTCCGTGTACTCGTGGAACGCCGACTTGGGTTTAAAAAAGGGCTGCTTGTAGTCTATGTTGACTCAGTGCATCGAGAGACGTTGTCAGAGCTACTACAGTTATGCGAGATTCTCACGGCGATTGTTGACCTGGTGTCTGGACTCTATACAGGAACAGAGAGTACTGTCAAGTGGGGTGGAGGAAAATCGACCTTCTTCCCTGTGAAATCAGGTGTGAGACACATGTGTGTACTGGTGCCTACACATTTCAACACTTGTATGGACTAGTTACTGGGCCGGACAGTCAGGCGGAGTCGCTGCGGAGCAGACATCAGCAAGTTCAGATCACAGATCATGACTTTGCAGATGAACCAGTAATCGTAGTAAAGACATCCAATGTTCTCAGATTGGCATTTGAGGCACTACACGAGCAGTCCAAGCCGTTGGATTTAAAGGTCTCTTGGACTAAGACTAAAGTCCAAGCATATATTGACTTATTGGATGATGCAGTGCAATCTGTTCATGCATGTGGTGAGGATTTAGAGATCTTGGATACATTTACTTTTCTTAGTAGTGTGTCACATTATAGTGGTGATTCTGGCTACGATGTCAATCATCGCCTCACCTTAGCATATGGAGTTATGGATTCACTCAACAAAAGTATATGGCGCTGTTGATACCTGTGCAGAAGGACGAAGATGCGGATCTTGAAGTTGCTGGTGCTCCCTATTTTATTATATGGATGTGAGAAGTGGACACTTAACAGCGAGTTGTAGAGACGCATCAACTCCTTTGATATTAAATGCCTTCGCAGAATCATGGGCTATGATGGAATGATAATATCTCAAACCAGCGACTACTCCATGAAACTAACTCAAGATATATTAGTTGCATGCTCCGTGAACGCCAACTTCGGCTATATGGGCATTTGGTTCACCTCCTTGAAGCAGACCCTGCTCACCAGGTGGTCTCTACAGAAGACAACCCTGAGTGGAGGAGGCCTAGGGAAAGATCACGAAACTCATGGCCGAGACAAGTCAGCCAATCATGCGATATGATACTTGATATGGGCCTGCAGATGCCTGGAGCCTCGCCTGGGAGGGTCCCCTGGAATGGAGTCGGAGGGTATGCGGCTACGCGCTGTCACAGTATATGCCCCCATTGACTGATTTATTTATCTATAAATATGATAAAAATAGTTAACCATTTCTGTCCATAGTTCGAATTTGCTCAGAATAGAAATACATATAGCCTATATGTTTTTTGTTTGTTCCTATGTGTATGAAAGTGACAAATGGCAATGCTGCCTGTAATAAGTATATATATATATATATATATATACTGTATATGTATATATATATATATATATATATATATATATATATAACTGCTGGAGCTCAGATTCGAGCCATACAGGCAAGAGATCCAGCCACCTACAGTTTACCATCAAGAAGGTTAAAAGGAGAAATCTGATACTTCTACCAGTATTCCTCCCCAACCTTAACTATGGTGGGGGTTAGAGGTGCCGGACCTCGAGTAAAAGACTGTCTGCCCCTCACCATAGTTGAGGTTGGGGAGGAATACTGGTAGAAGTCCAATACCGAAGGAAAGGCAAGCTGCCCACAACAACCAGCCACCTTCACCCCCTGGAACTTTCCAGGGCGCTCCAAGCCGACCACCACACCAGCACGAACAGAACCAGCCACATCCCTACAGCCGGGGTCACCTGCAGCAGGCGCACCAAAGGCCTACCTCCCATACGGTACCACAACAACCAGGGACAACCGAGAGAGCGGTACTACAGTTCCACTCCGCCAGATGTGACGTCACCCCTACAAGCTGACCCGGGATTGGCCAACGGCCAGGTTAACCCAACCAACCAGGACGATGCAGCGCCGCCCTCCACACACACACCTGTAGAGTGGACCTGGGAGGGGATCTTGAAGTAAATATTGTGGGTCCTACAATTGCTATCCCCCCCTCCCCCCATCGCCGAAGCGATAAGGGCCTATGTCAACGTTAGGAAGGGCCATAGTCGCCCTTTTTCCGTGCAGGCAATCAGGGCCTAGGAAGACCTAAGGAGTGAATAGGTACTCAGACCAGGTTAGGGAAAGTATCTCATCTTTCCTCCTGAGCTGAGTGTTCAAATACCTCCCTAGGTGCTTCAAGGCCCCAAAGTCTCAGTGTGGTATGAACAATAAGCCGGATTCAATAACTCAATATCTCCCTCTGTCAGCCTCACTGCAGAAGCCATTCATTGTTGGATGCAAAGAATATCTAATATCTCTATGTTCTCTGTCAGCTTCACTGCATAAGTTATCCGTGGTCTGTCTATCAGGCCCCCTCTTAACATAACTTTCACAGTTGTCGTTAAAGTCAAACCATCAACACACTATCAGTAATAAATATTGTTATCTTATGAGTAGATTGTTACACGTTAGTCCGACCACTCAGTGGCCTAACCGCTGCCTACTTACTGTATAGATAACTAACTCTGCCTTACATTACACCATACTAGAACCCAGCTAGATTACCCACCTTACATTCCCATTACACTCACGAGCATCATTCTTGATAATTAAATATATCACCCTTGTCTAATTCTGTGTATGTTGTGTATATATATTACTTGTCATATTTATTGTGTCCTTGTTCTTGTACAGGTAAAGAGAATACAAGTTGATACCTGATTGTTTGCCAATTGTACTCTGTTAATTCGGGTAATCTCGTAAAGGAAGGCCCAGTGTATATAAAATATCCCGTACTATTTCATGCCAATTCTAAATATAATAAATGTGTGGAACCTGATTCGACTACTCACTCTGACACCTTTCCCTTAGCAATTAAAGACCCACATACACACAGTATAGTTTATGCAGCCCTAACTCTTCCTCATCTATAACAAGGGCTGATCTCTTAAGAAGTATCAAATTTCTCCTTTGAACCTTCTTGATGGTATTGGTGGCTGGACCTCTTGCCTGTATGGTTCGATTCTGAGCCCTAGCAGTTATATGTGTCACCAAATAAACAATATATATATATTTATATATATATATTTGTATACAGTATATATAAGGAGTATATCACACAAATATGCGTGAGTTTCATAAATATGTTTTTATTCCCACTGGGATTTGAACCACGAACAGGCAAGACGAGAGTCTATGCTTTAAATCAGTCCACCACAGCGTGATAAAAATAGTTAATCATTTCTGTCTGTGGTTCGAATCTCGCAGAGAGTAAAAAACATATTTTGTTTCCTATGTGTATGAAGGAGACAAAAGACAATGCTGCCTGCAACAAGTCCCCTCCACCCCAAATTAATAGAGTGACAGGGAGCCAAAGTCAAGGGACGTTTGAGCCAAATGTCTGGTCACATGGAGTTTGAGTAAGTTTTAATCATAGGATGAGGGTAAAATAAATTGAGAAAAAGACTTCCAGAGTTTTCTTATTGAGTAAAAGAAAGACTTGGATAATTGGTTTACTCTTGGGTTAGTGAGTTAGAGTAGGGATGGGCATGTTATGTGTGGAAAGACGGGTGCCACCCACTCTCAATAAGGGAGGTGGTAACACGGAGAGAGCTCTGAAAAACATTGATTATTGAAATTGTGGTAAAATAATGAGGCTTATGCAACATTGCAGCATGTAATGAGAGATTGTAAGGAATTATGAAGAGGAGCTGAGTTATATATATATATATATATATATATATATATATATATATGAAAAGGAGAAAAACCATAGATTTGTTAGTTCGAATGTTTTGAAGCAAGTATCGGGACATAGGAATTGGAAGGTGGCGAGGAAACGAAATCTAGTAGGAGGAAAAGTGTCTGGGTTTGACTTAACACGCTACTGCATAAGGTTATTGTTGAAAGAAGAGCGTGTGGAATACACAGCATGTCACGGTCTGAATGCACTACTAACTGATCATTCACTAGCCAAGTGCTTTGATCTGTATTAATGAGGGATTTTGTAACCAGCTGTCTCAGTCTGAATGTACTGACAGTACTGTACTGTACTAACTTTATTTTCTCTCTATACGGATGAAGGAGGCAAAAGGCAGAACTGCCTGTGATGAGTGCCTCCCTCATTGTTTATATTTTAGTATTATATATATTTTTGTTCGGTACCATGGGTCGATGGTGTCTCGTTCTGAATGTACTGCACTGCACTGATATTTTAGCCAGCTGTATCGATCTAAATATCTCCTTCAGACATATTATGTTCCAATAAGTCCGAGGAGGCGGGAGCCCCGGGATCATTGCCACTGCCTCGCACTACACTCACAAGAACACTGCGGCCGTTTGAATTATCGGAGGAGGCTGAGGTTGCCACCAACGGTTTTATCGTAAGCTAACTTATCGGACTTACTGAGCTCATATGACGCAAAATTGCATCATAAACTTATTGGAGAGGCATGGAGATAAGTCCATATGGCGCGATCGCGTCATATGAGTTTTTGGTTATAAGTTCCATATGACGCGATCGTGTCATATATGTCACAAGGAGATATACTGTACTGTACTAATGTGTTGGTTCTTTAGCCATATGTTTCGGTCTCTATGTACTGTACTGTACGCGGTGAGAGACTTGGTTTGGAGACTGGCTGGACCAACACTGTAGATTGTAGAAAATGACTGGTGGAGGTGTGCAGTTGTTATCTAGGTTGGAAAAGGTGAGGTGGTGGGCTCTGATGTCCACATGGGCATGGATTGAGGAGAGGATATCCCATCCGAGGTAGCCATCGAACGTGTGGGGAAACATCTTAATGATCGTGAAGTTCTCCTTGACTGTACCAGCTTTCAACTGAAGGGGCAAGTTTCTATTGACTCCATACAGCTGGATCGGGTTTCCGTCTGCACCCAGGAGGGTGACAGGGTACCCAGCTTCTTGTGGTAGAAGGAGTAGAGCTTCCACAATATACAGTTCCGAATAGCTCTGGTGACTAATAATATCTGGAATTGTGCTCCCCCTAACAATCAGTGGAAGAATTGGAGGTGGGGCGTTATGGATTGCTCCCAGGTCGTCCTCGACATGGTAGCCTCTTAAAAATCATTCGAGGTAGGGCACTACAGGCTCATGTGTCCCCTCCCTCCACAATTTTATCAAAAGAAAATAATGTTCTTCTCTGGGTCGCTTTTGTTCTGATTCAGCTGGAGGTTGATTTTCTGTGGCTGAAGTACATGGCACAGCATGCCCACTATCCCTGCCAGAAATCCTTTATGGTCATCTTTTCTCTCTTTGCCTCCTTTCGTGATAGGGTGTGGTTTTTTGGGTAGGTGCAGGTGCTGGTGTACCCTCGTCCTCGGGGTAGCCAGTAGGGGCCAATACCACCTACCTGATATAGAACAGGTTCTCCATTCTCTCTTGCCCCGGTCCTCCTGCACTAAATCAGGGTGGGCCACTTGGTATAATTTCTTAACCTGTACATGGAAGTTGTCCACGTATTCCGTAATCTGGAGAGCGTGGATTCGGACTTCATCATCATCGGGTGTGAGGGTGAAGCCAAACGCGGCCATGAGGATTTTCTTTGTGTCAACCGAGGACACCTCATTGTTGATCCTGTTGAGAACTTGTTGTGCATGCACGCCCTGGTGAAACACCACATACACATATTTTTGTTTTTCTCTGATGTTAAGTATGGTGTGAGACATGATGTCCAACAATGTCAGCCATTCCTTTATGCTCCATGTTGCGGGATTATGTTGCTGGAAGGTGACAGACATGTTGTATAGGCTTTCTCTAGTTTGTCTTTGTCTGTATAAAAGTTCTCATACCACTCTTTCATTTTACTCCCAAGTCAAGACCACTACTTGCCGCCAATGAAGTGCCAATATTATCAACGGGCTTGATCAGGGGTGTTTGACTGGAGAGTAAAAATACAATTAATATATGCACCCAAGATGGAGCTTATTTATACAGACACATAAAATACACAGAATTGCAAAGGGAGAAAGCATATAGGAGTACAGTATAATCTCGGCCAGAATGGTGCCTCTTTTGTGGGATTGGTAGTGTGTTTTCCAACCCTGGTGGCTATGGATATCAGCTACTACATGGGTAGTTCCTTCATCAGGTAGGGGCTGGGCTTTGGGGGTATGAGCTTGTTCGCTTCAAACGTTAGTCGCTACTGCTGGGCATGGGCAGTTCCATTATCGGGTTGTTACAGGCAGCTACTTCTTCAGGTATTGCCTTCGTCGTTTTTTTACCGGCAGCTACTTCTTCAGGTACCAGCTGGGAATCCTTATTTGTGAGTTCCTGGCAAAGGTAGCAATAGTTCAGGGTAGCTTGACCTTTCAATGCCGGCTTAACTGTTTGTTGTAGTTGTCTTTCTCGTTCCTTTTCCCGCACAGATCAACTGCTTGAGTTCCTTCACTTCAGGACACTTGGACACCAGAGGTGAGTCCAGTGGTGGCTGCGGCAGGCAAGAGGGCTTTGTCAAAATTTCTTTCTATTAATGGGAGTTATCAGCCCTTCGGTCATAACATTTCTCTTTCGCTATGCCTCTTACATCACCAGTACTGTCCACCAATCTGGTCTCACTTACTGGAGTCCTTCTGTCTTCCCTTCAGAAGGAGAAAGCTAGGCTGCTGCTGCTCATGCTGGAGTGTCTCGAGAAGGGGGAAGTTGGGTTGCTGGTGAGTCTGTGTTTTGTCTTCCTGCTTCAGAATCCAGGCCCAACCCAGGATCCTAGAACCTAATCTGTAGTTTCAACTGCCCTCTGATTGGCTGATGATGGAGGTGTTGGACCAATCAGGGCAGTGGCCCTGATTGGGTACATAATTTCAAAGGATTAACACGATTGTGGGGAAGATTACAGGGTTCAGTTGTCTTGGGTAGAGTTGGTGAAGGTGTTGGGCCACCGGGTAAACTAGTTAAAGCCCTGGGTAGAGTTGGGAGTGTCCTGGTAGTAGATCCATGAGCTAAAAGGATGAGCAATGTTATGATGTGTAGTTGTCCTGGGTAGAATTGGGGAAGGTGTTGGTTCAGCGGGTGAACTAAACTCTGTTTCTTTTCATCTGGCGATAAATGTAATCCCTTAGCAGTTATTTACTTGATACTTAACCCACGGGACCCCAGCGCCACAGCGTATGCGTCGGCAATGTATGTAACGCTAAACCCAAGCGCCGCATACGTTGCGTCCGCTACTTCGAAATGATTTACTCTTGTCCTATGGTAGCTAGAGGCTTGAGGATGGTATGAGAAACTACCTTATGATGTTGCCAAACAGTGGCGGTACGCGGCAACCCCCTAGCCCATCCGCGCGGGTGAGTAAGGGCGGATGGGGAAAGCCAGCTTACCCATTTATCCCGCCGCCACTTTTGTGCTTATTTATTCTTATCCTATGGTAGCTAGAGGATTCAATTTCATATGGGATATACTTTATAATGTTGCCCAACAGTGGCAATACTTATTAATTGGCAATACCCAAGTCCCGCCGCGGTGGTGAGTGGGGAGAGAGAGAGCGGGAGTGGAAGGGCTGGGTGGCCTCCCACCTCCCTCCCGGCCCAGTTGCCTTGTTTACCTCGTCGCCTCGCTATGTTTATCGCTCCCCTAATGCTTCCCATATCATAGTTAACTCCCCACCAAGTGGGGAAGAGAAAGAGGAGGATGACCCAGACCCCACAGCATACCTCAAAATTCCGCCAGGTCATGGTAGGGGTAAGAAGAGAGGAGATAGTGTGTCATGTTGCTACGTACACAGCAAGTTTAGGCTTTTGTGTACACTGGTCCTCCCCCACTCCCCCTGCTTTCACCACCACCTCCCTTGTCTCCCCACTAAGAATACGTCAAAACCCATATTTCTAAGTCAAAGGTGCCTAAAACAATGTGTAACACTCATATTCTAACTATATAATATACTGTAAAGTATAAAATCAATAAACAGAGTACGTGAGAGAAGCATAATAAAAGTGAGAGTGAGTGAAGGGGAAGTCAGGTGTCATTCAGCTGGCAGTGTGTATGTGCGTGAGTCCATGAACAAGGTGGCCGCCAGCCCGCCAGTCGTCATGGTAACCACGACACGTGCGAGTCTTGCCACACCCTTGACACTTAAAAAACATGAATCTATGCACTAATCACACTGTAACTTCACTTGCAATGACAATATGTGATACATGTTGCTAATATCTGAACTATGAAGGCTCACATGATGCTCGGGTGGTGTTAATAAGTGTCACTCGAAAACTGGACACATAATACATCTGCCATGCTGCCGCGCTCAGCTGTGTCTAGCCGGGCGGGAAGCTTGAAGGCCGCCCGGCATCAGCTGATGCCTGAGGCTGCCCCCCCCCCCCCCCCATAGGACCCCCAAATGACCGAGGCGAGTGTTTTTTTTTGTTATTCTTCATTGCTCACCTATTTAAGCTATTTAAAAAAAAAAGGCCAAATCAGCTGGTCTCTCGATGTACATTTATTCTAAATTAGCTGGGGTTCAGAGGGTTAATGGATAAATATGAAACTATTATGCCTCTGCATCAAATATAGACCAATTGTATATAATTAGCGCCATACTTCACTAAAAAGTCTTCAAAGTAACTGAGAAATGTTGATGGGAACTTTACAATTTACCGTCTGTTGAAAAGCAACCGACTATAGTCAAAGTCTTGGGTAGAGTTGGGAGTGTCCTGGACAGAGGTGTAGGCCGCCAGGTGCTCCAATCAGAGCAGGTATCTCACAGGGCTTGCGAACATCTCTCTGTGTGGCGAGTACGGGGGAATATGAATGGTCGAACTCAGCTTCTGTGCCTTCTGTGGCTTCTTTTTTTTATCCACCCATAAACCCTATTTGGTCTGAAGTGTTTATTTTTGTTGGATCTCCTCTGTTTCGCTCTATTAATTTGGAGATTCTAAGACGTTTTACCCCTTTAGTTTGGCGATAATACACATCACCCCTTTCAGGTATGGATTTTTTTCGGGGTGAGCGAGTATGTAACTTAGAAGATTTAGGCCTTTGACCAGGACATTTTAGAATTAAAAAGGGAACAAACTTAGCTTGAAGGGGCTCTGGGTGGTTATTTTATATAGTTTGAAGGAAGTATAGGAGAACGTTTTTGTTAACCAAATGGACAAGCTAAAATGCTGTAGGCTATATTGCTAACAAATGGCAATAACACTCAACAGTAATGATTAGACAAAATATCATATTTACCCTCAAGACGACGAACCAGTTGTTTAAGCAATCCCCGCAGCGAGTGCCTAGCTGCTTCACTCTAATAGCCCACCATTTATAAGGAGCACACGACAATCTCTCTAAAGCACCTGCCATTTTGCATACATTGCATTGTTAATTGGTGTTGATATGGAAACACGAATATCTTACCAACGCTTTCTTTGATTATGATAATATGACTTTCCTAATCAAAGATTCTCCAGTATTAGCCAAACAGAATGTATCATGATATAAATGAAGTTACTCAGCAATTACTAATTTGTTGCTATAACCCCTTCAGTATATCAGGACTCATTCTTTCATTTTAATTTGACTATTATTACAATATATTATTAATATTATGAAGAAATGATTGGAGCCTAAGGGGTAATGATTGGAGCCTAAGGGGTAATGATTGGAGCCTAAGGGGTAATGAGAACGAGTTTACCTATTCCATTACTAAAGACTGTGTATAAACACATCTAAAAAAAAAGACAAAAAAAGAATGACATGAAGAAAAATGTCCTCGAAAACTGAAAAGGTTAACAAATAAAAGTAGTCTTGTATTTGTCAAATCAAAATGTGGACGTTTTCATTGCAATCAACGTGTATACTTACTCTTGTTCTGTGCGACAATTTATAAACTGATATTAATAAGAGTTAGTTTATCTTCCCAATAATTGACAGGCTTGGGGACCAAATCAATCAAAGCATTTAAGATTACTAACTTATGATCGTCGAGTCCAAATGTTAACCCTTACAGTACCGGTGACGTTTTATATATTTGATGTGAGCCCCCTTTACACTGATGTATTAAGGGCTGGAGACCTTTCCTTGATACAATGATAATAAATAATAATGGTCACTTAAAATGTAAATTAAGTATGTTTTTAAGAGCATTGAGGATATGTGACCCATATTTCATAGATAATGAATACAGACAAATATATAATCTAGCCAAAACACTCTGCTATCCTGAGAGTCTGGTTTATCAAAGCTTAGCCAAAGTCGAACAAAACTTCTAGGCCTATACTGTAAGAAATAAAGCTCCCTTTCCATGGAAACATATCTTAGTTTTGCCATATCAAGAGGAACTAACACCACTCGCAACATCTCTCAAAAATTTGAATATAATTGTAGTATTCAATTATGAAAACTCCGTCAAGTCTACTTTTGATCGAAAACAGCCCTAAAAATTATGCAGGTGGTGTATATTTTATTCCGTGTAAAGGATGTCATGACATACATATACATAGGACACAATGGAAAACATTAGAATTATTATGTTCTCTCCACCAACCAACTTTACTCCTAAACTCGATTAATGAAATCAACAAACACATGTGGCAGTCCGGGGATTCGAACCCTGGACGCTCACACCGAAAACCGACACACTTATGTATTGCGCAACGAAGACAGTTAAAGAATGCTGCACAAGCCTACGATTTGTTATGCAGTTTCGAATCCTGCATACTAATCTTAGCATGTACATTCATTCCAATTGCACTATCGGAGGCTATGAATAGGTGAATGGAAATAGTAATTAATGGGGTGCTTAACCCTAGGGAAGGCCTCTCGATAAACTACTACTAAACCAGAATTAATTATTATGTTCTCTCCACCAACCAATAACACCAACAATCAGTAATGTCAACTCAAGAATCCAATGGTATATTTAAACACAAACAAAGACAAGACCATATTATAATTTGGGATGAGGCTAAAATGATATACTGGTCAAGCTGCTATTATGAAAGACTATTTGCCGAGTGCGCCTTGTTCAAAGTATGTAGTAACACTATGAATCTAAATGATGGCCTTAACAAAATAGATAACATCCTGCTAAATCTCCTTCTTGAAAATGATAACATGAAAAGAGCTAGAAATCTATGTCCAGACCGTCAGATTATAGACTGAAACATCTGGTAGTTTGACCCTTTTGGTGAGGTCAATCCTTATAGTGTTAGTAAGTTAGGTACCTGTATATAATTATTAAGGTACATATGAGCGTATGATCATCACATATTTACTAATAATAATTGTATATATGTACGTGTGTGTATGTATGTATACTGTATGTGTAGGTATATGTATGTATGTGTGTGTATGTGCATGCAATTATGTGTGTGTATGTTTTTTGGGTCTTTTCTATGTGAATGAGGGAGACAAAAGGCATAACTGCCTGCAGCGAGTGCCTCCCCCAGATTTCAAAGAGTGACAGGGCCGAAATCAAGGGACGTTCGAGCTAAAATGCCTGGACACACGGAGTTTGAAGCAATTTAAGTCATAGGAAGGGGGAAAGACTGATTCTGGGAGAGAGTTCCAGAGCTCAGCAGTTGAATAGAAGACAGTGTGAGAATAGCGTTTCACTCTGGGGTTGGCGAGTTCCACAGATTAGGGGTGGGATTGTGTTGCAAGGCGGGTATTATGTACCCTACGTAGAGGAGGTGGTATACACTGGGAAAGCTCCGAGGAACACAGCTGATTATTGTAGTAGCGATAGAATAGTGAGAGAGATGCAACATTGCAACGAAGAGAGAGAGATTGCAGACAGTTGGTGAGTGGACGGGAGTTAATGATACGAAAGGCTTTCCTTTCTACTTTATCTAGGAGTGCGGTGTAAGATGATCCTCCCCACACATGTGAACAATACTCAATACAAGGACACACTGTGCCCCTGTACAGAGCAAGTAGCTGTGCAGGGGTAAAGAACCCCTTGAGGCGGTTGAGCACACCCAGCTTCTGGGAGGCTGCCTTAGCGAGACTGGTAGTATGGTCTTTCCAAGTGAGACCAGAAGAAAAAGAGACACCGAGAACATTGAGGGAAGATGCGTGTATTTGTATGTATATGTGTATGTATATATACAGAATGTAATTACATGTATATATATATATATGTATATATATATATGTATTTCTTCATATTTACATAAGTTAGATAACAGTTTGAAAGGGATCCGCCTAGTGTGGGCCATGCGGCTATCTGCAGGCTCCTGTTGTCTTACATTCTAATGTACTGTATAGTTGTGTTCATCGTGTATTACAGCACATATCGTTGTATCATAACTATTATATAGTTTTATTAGTTTACTGTGTATGTACGTTTCATGTTATATTTTCATATAGGCTATTCTGTATACGTTAAGTTAATTTATTTGTTTTAAACTGTATATATGATTATATTATATTGTTATTAGGCACATTTCAATGTATATGCATATTTGTATAAGTATATATAATTTGCAAGACATTAATTTTGTATTTAAAAGAGGTATGTTCGTATACATATCGCAAAAGGCAGTAGGATGGCAACACATTTGTTTGTATATATTATATGCTGACAACTCACAGATGATTTAGGACGGGTATTGAAGCCCCACTCTTTCCCTGTTCTCTTGTATTACCCTGAAGATGTCTTGAGAGAACAGATGAAAGCTTGGTGTTCAATTGTTTCATTTTTCCTAGCGAATTTTACTACATAATTTGATCACACGTATTTGTGATTTATTCTCCTTAAAAAAAAATATATATATATATATATGTATACAGTATATATATATATATATATATATATATATATATATATATATATATATATATTCACTGTGTGTGTATGTATGCATATTATAACAAAGACAATTCGCATTTAAATATATATTCGAATATCAATATATACTTTGACTGTGATTTTTAACGTAAGCTGAGCTGAATTGTTGTGAAGTGTCTCAAACTTAGTGAAAACGTAATTGGATTAATATATACTGTAAATAATTCTAGTAAAATTCGAGTTGAGGTGAGGTGGCTTTAGCTCATGGTGTATAGATTATTTGGTTAGCTATCGTATCAGCTACGTGATCTACATAGTAGGGGTCAGCAGAATATGTGTACTATTCATATGCCCTATAAACTGTATTAATTATACGAATATTCTATAATTTGTTTCTGGAAAATACTATACATGAACAATCGGTACTTGTTAGTGATATATTCTTTCCAATTGTCTGACGGGATTGTTAACGGAAACCAGAACCGCCCAACCCTGTCATCCGACCCCTGACAGTTTCCATGCAACACTGAATACAGATCCAGTTAGGGGGATGAAAATATTGATGTGTACCAGTCAGAGGGTTTTCATAGCACTCTGGCATATATATATATATATATATATATATATATATATATATATAAGAACAGGAAAAATAGGGACAGTACTCCAAATAAGGCCATCTTTATTAACAAATGTTCGGCTATCAACAAGCAGCCATCTTCAGGTATACATCTTGATCCTAGAAAACACAGAGTAGACAACTATAAGAAAGACATAAACACGTGGATCTTTTAACAATGAAGTTATCATTTTTGTTTATTAAAATAACTCGCTTGATACAAATTAAACAGAACCGGTACCGGTACGTAAAACAAATACTTGAAAATATCTAATGTCTAAAATAATCGTTTGACATAAGAAATAGTAGAAGAATTCACCAAGAAAGAACTAACTCAACAAATACGCCTAATAAAGATTGCAGGCAAACATACAGACGTAAACACACTGAATTTGAATTTATCTGACAAATATTAATGTTATTTTTTAAAAGTAAACAGAAAATAAATAGTGACACCTAAAGTAACAATCATGAAGCCTAAAATATAACTAAAATTGAGCCTACTATCCATTTCAGACCCCATGAGGCATCGTTTTTTGCAAATATCTTCTAAACAAACAGTTGGATCAATATGACAATTTGGCACAGCTTGTGCTACACCGTCCCCTAATTTATGGCACTACAGTGGATTGTCAAGTGTATTTCATTAAGGAGTTTACTCTTGGTTTTCAAGGCAAAGCTGGCAAGAGCTGATTAAGCATTCGGACAGGTGGAGTTTCCCCCACTCCCGTCATCCCCTCCCTCCCTACTTGCTTACCTCCAACCCCATATCTCCGCCTTCCCCCTCGCACTCCCACCCTTCTTCTATCCTTTCTTCTCTCCCTCTCTCTCTCTCTCTCTCTCTCTCTCTTGCGTTGTACATAAGATATGAAGCCATGCACATGATACTTGTCTATAATGGCAGATAACAAACATTATACGCCGAGTATGGTTGGATCGTTTATACAAACGATCGTGGACGCTGTTCTACCTTGTTTGACCGTTATACGGTGTTTGGTAGGTGAAAATGTTAACGTGGTAACTGACGGGCATGCGGCCGTAGAAGGTGTATAGCCACATGCTGTGGAGGAAGGTGTGCTTCATCGCTGACGGTTCATCGCTGACGGTCATGGCCAACATGCTACGATGTGCGCGTAGGTCCAAAGCAGTAATTCCTCTTCGACTTTTCCATGTCTTTAACCAGGAGAAAAGCGCTAACAAAATGAGGATTAGTCTGAATAGGTAAGTCATTAATCAGTGTTATGCCGATCTATAGCTGGTGTGTTATGACTTTGTTCCTTATTAAATTTTGATCTCATTCTTCATATTTATTATCCATTCCATGTCGCTTGGCTGGCTCAGTGGTTATCATCTCCGTCTCCCACGCAAGGGGTAGGGGGTTCAAATCTCGCTCAGATTTGAAAGGTTTTTTCTGAGATACAAGCTGGGCGGTACTGTCTCTCCTTGAGCAAGGGAGATGGGGTAATGGTGTCTGGTTGTTACTAAGCGTTCCAAGCGCTTGAGAATCCCCGAAGGAGGAGATCCGGGCGCTATATAAGCAACCACACGATTATTATTATATTTTGTATTATTATTCTCTTCCTCTCCAAATCGTTCTACTGTCTCAGCCAAAGGTTAGATTCAGTGTAATGGGGTCGGCACTTTTCCTGCGCTTGAGAGGGACGGTATGTAATTGTTGTCATGTTACTCGATGATTTAAAGCTGGGGCTGGTTATTACTCTCTTACAACATATTCCTTGTTCATTTCTCTGGACATTAAGAGTTATCGAGGGTTATTACTTGTTGTGAGTTTTCGAGGGTTATTACTTGTGAGTTTTCGAGGGTTATTACTTGTGAGTTTTCAAGGGTTATTACTTGTTATGAATTCAGCCTTCACCAACTGAAATGCAATCCCGTTAAATCGTGTTCTTGAGTTCTTGACTTCCCTTCTCAGAGTTCGTATTTCGCTTGATGGTGGTTGACTTATTATTGCTGACTTCCATAATAGTTGTTAATTGAGCATTGCTATTACTTGTATAATTATTCATGGGTCAATTATTCGTTTTGTTACACATGGTCATGTGAAGAAAACGTAGTGTCCAGATAAAACGCTAAGTATGTTTCACTGCTATCTATGACATTAAAAGTGAAATTATTTTGATCATGGTACCGTTATCAATATCCGTTATATATTATATTTTGAAGCATGTTATCAGATTATCTAATCTACAGCTTTTCCTTCCCCACATAGGCCATATGATCGTGTTGCAGAGGCCATGGGAATGACCGTAAAAGCAGTGCGGTTGATGGTGACCCGCAGCATGGATTCTCGGACAGATACACCACCTGGGACAGCTACTCCCCCCGTAGCACCGCCAAACTCACCGACACCCCCTGCCACACCACCTGTCGTTGACAATTTCACTGTTGGTGCCATTCGCCGCCATATACATGCCAAGTTTGCAGCCAAGGAAACCTTTACTATTTGCACCCTGACAGAAAGTATGAAGATGGCAGGTATTATTCCGAGGGAAATCTCAGAGACGGCGATGTGGCGAGTGCTGCACAACATGGGGTTCCGGTACAGGACATCACAGCGGAAAATGTTTGTGCGAAAGGAGTCGTTGGATGTTGTGTGCCGCCGTGTTGAGGCTCTCCGAGCACTCCAGCGACATCGGAAGGAGGGAAGACAGGTGGTGTATGTGGACGAAACGTGGTTCACCACCCGAATGCAGCACAACATGGAGTAGGTAGATACATCCCAGCCTGCCACTAGTGCCACCTACAGCCGTCAGGTGCCACCTGGAGAAGGGGAGCGATTTGTGGTAGTAGCAGGTGGTACAGTTGACGGTTTCGTTAATGATTCCTTTTTGTGCTTCGCTGCAAAAAACCAAACTGGCGACTACCACGGGGAAATTAATAGCAACCTGTTCCTCCGCTGGCTCACGTCGCAACTCCTACCGGCTCTGGCTGAGCCATCAGTGTTAGTGTTAGATAATGCACCCTATCACAGCCAGATGACGGAGGAGAGTCGCTGCCCCACGACTGCCACCAACAAAGCGGAGCTGGTGAAATGGCTGGAGCACCGCAAGTTCCCCTTGCCACAACATGCCACACGTCCCGAGCTTTTGCAACTCTGCAAGAAGAATCGGCCAGAACCACGGTACATGGTTGACAAAATCATCCGAGAATGGGGTCATGAAGTCGTCCGACTGCCACCTGCGCATCCAGAGCTTAATGCCATCGAACAGGTGTGGGGCTGCATGAAGCGGTATGTGTGCTCCACGTTGCACCGGTTCACGCGGGCAGGTGCGGTACGACGAGCCAGAGCCTTCGAAAACGAGTATTGGTCATCTGACAATATACATGCAGGTGTGGAACCTGTCTGCATCACCATCGACAGCGATGACGACGATGAGCTGTTTCTCGATAGTGATGAAGATTAAAATATAATATATTATGCTCGATTGTTTGCATTATTAATCCACCCATCATATATCCACTTTCTATCTTTGTATGCAATGACTTTTTAGAACATGTCTACAAGAACGCTGATCGTATGACACTGTCTTCCTAACGTCAGAAGTAATATATATATGTATCTTTCATTTGAGTTTCGTTTTACGTATTTACTCTGCTCTTGATTCCCCGCTCCATTACCACCCGTATTCCTTTCCGACTCCTACCCAATATCCTATAAATGATCAAGCCTCAGCTGCCTCATCCCATCATACGCACAACGTAGCCTGTGGGAAAGAGGGATATATACAACCTTCAATGGTTATATAATAACCAAACAAACCTCATACAGCACTTATGCAACAGGCAATTACGCTGGAACAACAATCACTATTGTTCGCAGAAAAAAAAACTACCTTACGTAGCATATACTTTCGAGTTATCTGTCAATATAGACAAGTAACATGTGCATGGCTTCATATATCATGTACAGTCACAAGCAAAAATGCTGCAACACCAGCTACATACCAACAACCATTTAATTACGAAAGATTTATGCTAAACATTATAAAACTTCACAACTATTTGTTTATACTATAAACAAATAGTTGCAAAATGTTAGAATGTTTATCACAAATCTTTCGTAATGAAATAGTTGTTGGCATCTGGTTGGTGTTGCAGCATTTTTGCTTGTGACTGTACAGTCGCACTATCAAGTGATGACTCGATTCCCAGTACCCTTCTTTTAGAAAAATAAGCTCGTTGTCGCTCGCTATCTTCAGGCTAGCGAGCCTATTTTTCGATAAATAAAAGAAGTCCGGCTTCGCAGTAGACAGTTTTCTACCGAAAAATCAGCTCGCTACCGCTCGCTAGCCTGAAAGGGGAAGGGGAAAGGGAGAATATATTAAATGGAACTTTGTCAGAAACTTTAAATAAGCGAGACATCACTTATTTGGCCGATTGTACAACGAAAGTGGAAGAGAGAGATATATATATATATATATATATATATATATATATATATATATATATATATATAGAGAGAGAGAGAGAGAGAGAGAGAGAGAGAGAGAGAGAGAGAGAGAGAGAGAGAGAGAGAGAGAGAGAGAGAGGAGAGAAGAAAGGATAGAAGAAGGGTGGGAGTGCGAGGGGGAAGGCGGGGATATGGGGTTGGAGGTAAGCAAGTAGGGAGGGAGGGGATGACGGGAGTGGGGGAAACTCCACCTGTCCGAATGCTTAATCAGCTCTTGCCAGCTTTGCCTTGAAAACCAAGAGTAAATTCCTTAATGAAATACACTTGACAATCGACTGTAGTGCCATAAATTAGGGGACGGTGTAGAACAAGCTGTGCCAAATTGTCATATTGATCCAACTGTTTGTTTAGAAGATATTTGCAAAAAACGATGCCTCATGGGGTCTGAAATGGATTTATTTTAGTAGAAATGTACAAACACCTAACAAACATACCCTATCCACTGGACAGTCCTTTACCCACGGAGATATCAGAGCAACTAACAAGCACCAACATTGAACTAATATATCTACACAGAGTACCAGAAAGAACGAAAAACATATCCAACCCAACTGAAGTATTATGAATTAATGCTAATTATTGTTGGAAACGTTAAGTTCAGGGTTATGCTTCTTTATGAGAAGCTTTTCACATAATAGTGTATCATATTGATTTCCGAAACGAGCAATTATTTTAAAATCTTTTGTTGAAAATGGATGGTCTTCGGCTCGACAATGATTCCTAATTGCCGAGAAAGCCATTTTACCCAAATATTTACCAGTTCTGAAGCTTTTCCCAATGTGCTCAAATATCCTCATTCTGAAAGAACGTCCCGAACTTCCCACATACCGAGCCTGACAGCTTGGACAAGTAAACAAATAAGCGATATTCGAACACAGTTGTTCCGGCACCCTATCTTTGATGGTAAAGAAGCGTCTTATTTTGAAATCATTTGTGAAGACAATCTTGAAATTTGCAGAGGGAAAATTACTTCTTAATAAATTCAGCATGAGTTTTCTATATTGATAACTAACTTTTCCATAAAAAGGCAATTTAAGGCATTTTAGTCATTTAGGTACAGTGGCTACAGGCAATCTATAGCCCGATTGTTTCTTGCTCAAAAATACATTTAGAATCCTATCGAAAATAGCAACCTTATTATTATTCTGTAGAGTGTAATTTCTTAATTTGCAGATTTCTTCATGCAAAGTGACATAAGTCGAACAAATACTGTAAGCTCTGTTTAGCAAAGTCTTGATGGAATTAAGCTTGTAAATCTCCGGACAGAAATTGTACACATGCTTAGATTGATATGCAGGATTCAAAACTGCATAATAAATCGTAGGCTTGTCCACCATTCTTTAACTGTCTTCGTAGCGCAATGGATAAATGCACTGAATTTCGGTGTGAGCATCCTAGGTTCGAATCCCTGGACTGCCACATGTATTTGTTGATTTCATTAATTGAGTTTTGGAGTAAAGTCGGTTGGTGGAGGGAACATAATATTTACATATGCCTAATACCATAATCTCTTTTGAGGATGTACTTTCTGCCCTCTCTGGGTTAATACTAAAAGGCGTACGAAGCGGATGGTGTTCCTCCTGTTGTACTCAAAAACTGTTCTTCTGTGCTATAACTGACCTTGATTATTGTATTTTGTGAGTTATATAGTTATCTACAATTGTGCTTATAATGAGTTATGCTTTATACTTAACCCACTATAATAACTAACCTGTAATATCTTAGATATATGTAGCCTATTTTGAAGTGTTCAGTTGATTATAGTAAATCAAGGGACAGACCTTTACCCTGAGAGTAATATTTTCAAATGTGGAGATAAAGAAAATAATCCAGTTCACATTTTGTTGATAGGATTCCCGAAATATATGTTTATATTCTTAAACAACGAAATAATTTGTAAAATGACGTCACCTTTAGAAATAGGAATGCTAATCCGCATACTCTCTGTAAACAATATTCATCTCATCAGTATTCGTTTGGTATCAGGCTCTCCAAAGAAGAATTGTTTATGAATACAAGCGATACATTTATCACCATATTGCCATATACATGTGTGTGTTTATGAGATGGGCGGGACCTAATATACGACATTTGTTTTGTAAAAACAATATTAATATGTGTTACTCTCAATCCAATACAAATAGCATGAGATAATATATTATATAATCCTGAACATTTAGAAGTACTAGTATTTATCGAAGTTAATAATGCAAATTTGCACACATTGCATATTGACTATACATCTGCTTAGATGCATATGTTCTGGGTGTGGTGTCCCGAGTTCGAATCACGGGAGGACCATTAGTTTATTAAAGTACATTGGGGTTTGTAATGGATGATTAATGTTAGGAACAGGGTGTTCCTTAATATATATTTTCCTTATTTATATGGGTTATTTTAGAAATTTACAAGTAAGGTGTGAGTACAAGAGGCTAAAATAAGTGATCTGCGCGGACTGACTGGCCCACTATGCTGAAGTCCCGCAGTATCCTTCAGACCATTGTAGAGGGCTATACAGACAGCCGTGGTATATCGCTCTGCCTGGGAGACCAGCCAGCCTCTCCCTGGGCAAAACAATGGTTTGTACAGTGGAATGTGGATGTTTATCAATATTTTGTGGTCTCTCATTCTTCACATGTACCTTATCCTTGAAAACTATGCACATGTTGAACCACATTATTGCTTTAAAGTGGAGATATGACTATTTAATTCACAATGTTACCCAAAACCTCACGCCTAGGCGTTTCTTGGGTTAAGTGAGTGTGTAGTACAGTCTCATACAGCTGGATAAATCTTATGGGGAATTACATTAGAATGTACCTTTTTCGACACATAATATCTCTCTAGTAGTTGATAGTTTGACTTATATTAAGAGAACATGCTATGCTCAGACGAATTTATATAACATAATACTGAAGATTGACATACCTACTTCGGGACATCCTGTACATAATAATGCCTTCATTATCTTCAACACTGCTAGTATTATTGGAATATGTGTTATATCGGGTTGTAATAATTAACAATCCGTCGTATAGTCTGAAAACGATCCAATTATGGATTGAGAGACTACTATATTCCTGACAGGAACATTCCGAGCAATTCTTCATCAATAGAAAGGGGTATTCAACAGGACAATACAGAACTCAATAACAACACAAACATAAACATATAAATGGTTTTATTATAATAATGGTACTAAAGGCGAGGCAATAGCTCGTCTGATCAAAATAGTCTCTATCTCAAGAGTCCGAAAATAATCATGTAAACTTGGGTGTCTTCTGTATTGCAACAATAGTAATGTTACAATCAGGAGACTGAGTGACATAAATATCAAAACAGCTCAATGGGGAGAGTTCTGAATCAATTATCTAAATGGCGAAATATACAACAAGGAGAAAACAATGTACAAATTAATTAAAAGCCCTCAATACAATAATAAATGAGAGTCGAGTATCTTCCGTATAATACAATAAAGTATTAATGCAAGAAGAGATTTACCTGACGAGGGAAATGGGGGGAATTGAGGTGAACAAACAGACTCACAGGATACCGGGTGAGTCACACGGTATGTCAAGGTTGGTTGAGGTTTGACCGCGTATACTAAAGTGACCTCAGGTAAGGGAAGCGCGTCAGTTCATTCCCTGGACTGAGGTGGTGAGAAATTAATTTCAAGTTAATGCAACTAGGATCGTAAAATAGTTTCAATACTAATCTTACTAGGTCAAGGGAGTTAGTTATTTAATTCTGTTTAACCCACTGAGCCCCAGCTAGTTATAAATAAATGTACCACCAGGAACCGGCAGGATTTGAATTTTGTTTGTATTCCAGAAACAATAGCGAATGGGTTAGGAATGAAGGAAACACCACAAAAAAACGATCAAAAAGGTAAAAAATTGGTCCTACGTAGCCCCCGAAAACGGATTTTAGAAGAGTACAAAATTGAAGGCAAAAACACCCAAAAACCATGTTTTTGCGCGCTCATGCGCACGCGGTTGGACTTAGAGAGTTTCAACCATCGCCAAGGTTGCGTGGGATACTTACACAGTTCCCATACAAATCTGAGCCCTCTAGGTGCCATAGGACCGGAGTAATTGGTACCGGAGTACCAGTGACGACACGTTGTCGTCGCTGGGGTTTAGCGTTACATACATTGCCGACGACACGTTGTCGTCGCTGGGGTTCAGTGGGTTAAGGCAGCTTAGAAATCCCTCACAAAATTAAGTATTTATTTTACCTACAATTTACGTTAGATGATCGTATGCAATGGTAACGAATCAAGCTTAGGAATTCTTATTAAATCAATATGATGAAATAAATCTAATTGAGAATATTCAAATGACACAAGTCAAAACGGAGACAGAAAGGCGTAGCTCATACAAGGTAAATTTATCTGCTCAAAATAGGCAAGTACACAGGAAAAGTACTAAATGAATTACTAAGATCAGAAGTAGTAATTAACTGGGCGCATATGACAAAGTTATGCTCAACAATACTTATAGCAGTATCGGGTTATGGTTCTGAACGGGTTAACAGGAACGAGATGAACTAAATTACACGGACGAAAAGAAGTGTAAGAATGGATGTATAACAAAGTAATTAGAAACTATGCGGGGAGAATTTCTACGCATGACGTATCGAATATCACTTACATCAGTAATCAAATGAACATAAATAGGAGTTCGTAAAATAATTACTAACGAAAGGACGAACCTAAATATCAAGTTCGAAGTATTAAGAGGGAATCAATGGTGGGAAAGTGGATAACTTCTCGTTAGGAAATTGGGAGTAGGTTCTAGGTAAATACGTAATTGAAAGAATTAATTCACGGAATACACTGCGACTTCAACTCACAAAAGATTATACAGAATACATATAACTATAAAATCTGCGAGCGTGTGGTGAATCAGAATAACTAACACGGGTATGTAACGTATGCGTAAGACGTAAAATGCAAGGTAGAATTAACACGGTATAACTGAATACGAAATTAAAACAGGTAAGATCAAGAGTACACAAGGATTAATTAATCACGCACATACAGGATCTAGGGCACAGATCACAGAATGAATTCACGCAACACGTTTCACATATTTTACATAGAATACCTCACAACAATAACACAAACTTAAGACACACAGAAACACTTATGTGGATTTGGAGGGCAGGGGTCGAGAGTACCAGGTCTGGCCCACGTGGAACGAGAATAGTGGACAGCACTTCAGGGTGGACCGGCGTCACTCGGGCAGAGGTCCAGGGTTCAGGACTTCAGGTAGGTAGGTCGTCCACGGGCAGGCCTTCAGTAGTACTTCAGGCAGGTACTCTCATTGGGCGTAGGGGTAGACTGGTACAAACCAACACTTTTACTTAAACTCCGATCCCATCGTGGGGTAGTAAGAATAAAAGCGAGGTGTGGTTTGCATACTCCTCTATTATTTCCTGGATGTCCTATTCATGATTATATTTTACCATCATTGGTGTTCTGGTTTCGAGGTCACAAGGCTATGGGGAAATAGGTTATGTGATCAATGCGAGGTACATACTAAGCCTAGCCTTGGAAGTGAGGTATTAATAGAATGGCATACTTTCAAGGTAAAATCTTACATATATAATACTGGCCGGTTTGGCTTAAGGCTGGTGTAATCTTACTTAAACTAGGATAGGCCTTTAATCCCAGTTACCTCTTCAGCTGTGAATATCTAGTTAGTTACATACAGTTACTCAGTGACTCTTCTATCTATTCAGTGATTGACTTTCAGGTTATCTGTTAGGTCCATTTATACCTGTAGGCCTCGGGTCATTGATGGGGTAGTTGCATAAACGTCTGTTCGTCATAGCGTAAGTTTGGCTGGAGCGAAGATGTTGAGGTATGAACCTTCGACTTCATCCAAAAGCTGTGTTACAGTTGGCTGTTTCGGTTGTGATTGGTTAGGTCTTCCCGTGTTTAGTGGAGGCGGCAGGTAGATTTGAGCACGGTTTGGAACCTTTGGGAGGGCCAACTGAGGTGTTTTGATGAGAGGTTTTAGGGGTGACTTGTCCATGCTGGTGTTGTTTGTTCTGGGCTTCTTGTTCATCTGTTTTGGTGGCTGCACTTGTAAACTGGCTATTTGGTATGTGGTGACTTCAGTACCCTTGTTTAGGCCGGTCATCTCAATATGCAATATGTTTAAAAATAAATTGTAATTGTGAATTACTGGCCGGACATACAGTATGTGTTATCACTGTGAAAGTACTAATGGTTAAAACTACAGGTATTTATAGAATGGTGTATAAAAAGTGCACTATGTTAATGTTTTTATTTTGTTTTTCTCTCTCAAAAATATTATGCGTATATAGAATATGCAAACAACGTTAAACTATCCTAATGGATTTGATTAGTTAATGTAAGAATCTCATTTAACAAATGTCTCCCCTGGGTCATTCCCTTTGTTCCAAGTGGCTGATGTGTAACACACTTTTCACAAAGACTGGGCTCTCTCTGACGAGCAGCCACGCTACACTCTTAAGTTATATAATATCTGTGTTCAGTCATTATTCTAGGGAATATATTCTGGCCGGTGAGGCTGCTTCTTTCTTTGATTAGATGACATTTGGTGTAACACTGTATCTTAGTGAACGCTGGCACACCGATATCCAACTTGCTTCATACAAATTTTTTTTTTTTTTTTTTTTTTTTTGCAATAAGCTACTCTTCTGTACGATTATTCTTGGCAATGATTTAATATCTTACCATATTTTAAATTATAATTTGACGCTTTATGTTACACCTCTTTTAGGTTTGCTTAACCCATTCGCTGCGGGTGATGTTCTGGAACGTCTTGGCAAGTTACAGCAATTTCCAGGCTTTAATAGCCTGTAAAAACCGTAAAAATCGAGTGTCAGTGGGCGGGAGCGTGAGGGGCCCACCTCCGACCCTCAGAGCACCGAGCGGCTCACTGAGGTTGACTGTGTCTCGCGTGGGTCTCTCTCTGTGTCTCCCAGCAGTGTAGCCAAGCGAGCGAGTGTTACATAATAGCGGGTTTCCCGCGTTTCACTGGCACCACTGCGGGTGAACCAGACCACGTACGGGGCCCGTTCTGGTGTCATTGTGAAGCTATTCTCGCCTAGTTTTCGGCAGAATACACTTCATTTAATGCAGATGCTTAATTTATCATTCAGGAGTGCCTGAATATGCCCTAAATATCCCAAAAAATGGCTGCAGCCAAAGGGTTAAACTATCATTTACTCTCCAGATATGCTATTATATATTTGCTCACACATTATTTAAATTTGTTATTGTGAAAATTATCTCTGAATTTTTCCTTTTTTTCACTATTCAGAAATCTGAGTTTCGATAGTATACCATGCCAGCCAATCACAGTCTACTCTCATGTCTCATGAGAGTAGGCTATAGTACAGTAGTACTATCATTATATCCAATCATGTTTTGTGTATACCTCAAAGGATTTATTATTTGTATATGCCTACCGCCCAATCTGAAGTTTCTCAAATATATACTGTATATATCAACTGTATATGCAATTTATATTATATTCCGTTATGGATTGATAGTCATTGTTAGTGATAGCCTGCAAGACAAATTATGTCATTATCGCATATCACCAGTATATTTCATACTTCAGTGGCATGTACTATGCAATTAATTGTCTTTGTCTTGAACCAGTTTAACCCATAAAAAGATACAAATAATTGCAAAGTTTCTGATACAAAATGAATACACTTATATTGTGCGTATTTCGTCTTATGCATACAAACGTAAATTTTTGTTTTTTTTCTATATTCCAACTTACTTCCTCTCGGGCATAGGCTGAGAGCCTTAACATTCACCGCTTTACAATGAACAGTGAAGCCTGTGAGGTCTTGTTCCAGTCTAGGGAGTGAGACATGTGAAGCACGTAGAGTACAACGAGCACCTACCATCTTGCCTTCACATGAGGCACGGTGCTCACTCATGGCCCGAAACGACCTCATCTCTGAAGCCACCTCGTTCCCGTGCTTCACTGTCTCACCCCCTACACTCGGACTCTCACACTTACACACACACAACGCCACCTGTTGAGCAGATAACTCACCAGGCATTGCACCCCTATAGCATATTTTTGAATATGGGAATATTCATACAGTGCTATTTAATCAGGGAACAATGAGGGTATTTTATTGACGTTTCGGTGGGCTTGTGGTAATGCACTGATACTAGGTACAGCACAAATTCCATCCCAATAATATCTTCCCATTGATACATCGGGATTTGAACCCGGGACCTTTGGATTACCAGGCCAGTGGCAAGACCACTCCACCACACCTCCCCTAATACATACATACATACATACATACATACACGCCTAAAGAGCGCTTTTCGTCCACAGAGCGGGGTTGCATTCTTAAGTCCAAAATGGCAGCATTCCAGGTGGCCCTGTTCTGAGCTGCCTCTATCGTCAGGCTCCTTATGTTGAGACCGGACCGAAGTACCTGATCAGCACGGTCAAAGCTCGGTATTACTTCAAACTAAACTGCCATAAAATCATAAGTAAATGTCGATGCAGTTGTAATGTAATTATCTTATAGCAGTGATATGACGTTATTCAGTACTAATATTTGAGGAGTGGAGAGATTCTGCAGATCATCGGAGATTTGAATTATTGAAAGTATGTACTGAATTTCCATACAGTAATATAAATTGTAAATTCACGAATATCAATAAATTCAATTGATTGTAATTAATAGGTACGTTGTTAAAGTGCATTAGGGCCATAGGAAATTACACAAACCATTGTAATTTTTCGTCCATGTAACCAAACACAAAGTTTTTGGTGGAGGTGGAAAAGGAAGGATTGTTAAAAATAAATTGGGTAATAAAAATAATAATGAAGTAGTATGTACCGGGAGAATTGACGTGCACGGAGAGGGGGGCCAGCCGAAGAACACAATAAACCGGTATGTCTAGAAGGAGAGAACATGATTGACGTGCACGGAGAGGGGGGTCAGCCGAAGAACACAATAAACCGGTATGTCTAGAAGGAGAGAACATGATTGACGTGCACGGAGAGGGGGGTCAGCCGAAGAACACAATAAACCGGTATGTCTAGAAGGAGAGAACATGATTGACGTGCACGGAGAGGGGGGTCAGCCGAAGAACACAATAAACCGGTATGTCTAGAAGGAGAGAACATGATTGACGTGCACGGAGAGGGGGGTCAGCCGAAGAACACAATAAACCGGTATGTCTAGAAGGAGAGAACATGATTGACGTGCACGGAGAGGGGGGTCAGCCGAAGAACACAATAAACCGGTATGTCTAGAAGGAGAGAACATGATTGACGTGCACGGAGAGGGGGGTCAGCCGAAGAACACAATAAACCGGTATGTCTAGAAGGAGAGAACATGATTGACGTGCACGGAGAGGGGGGTCAGCCGAAGAACACAATAAACCGGTATGTCTAGAAGGAGAGAACATGATTGACGTGCACGGAGAGGGGGGTCAGCCGAAGAACACAATAAACCGGTATGTCTAGAAGGAGAGAACATGATTGACGTGCACGGAGAGGGGGGTCAGCCGAAGAACACAATAAACCGGTATGTCTAGAAGGAGAGAACATGATTGACGTGCACGGAGAGGGGGGTCAGCCGAAGAACACAATAAACCGGTATGTCTAGAAGGAGAGAACATGATTGACGTGCACGGAGAGGGGGGTCAGCCGAAGAACACAATAAACCGGTATGTCTAGAAGGAGAGAACATGATTGACGTGCACGGAGAGGGGGGTCAGCCGAAGAACACAATAAACCGGTATGTCTAGAAGGAGAGAACATGATTGACGTGCACGGAGAGGGGGGTCAGCCGAAGAACACAATAAACCGGTATGTCTAGAAGGAGAGAACATGATTGACGTGCACGGAGAGGGGGGTCAGCCGAAGAACACAATAAACCGGTATGTCTAGAAGGAGAGAAAATGATTGACGTGCACGGAGAGGGGGGTCAGCCGAAGAACA
This sequence comes from Paralithodes platypus, assembly GCA_032716605.1. Lineage (NCBI taxonomy): Eukaryota > Metazoa > Arthropoda > Malacostraca > Decapoda > Lithodidae > Paralithodes > Paralithodes platypus. Next base: position 33,271,274 of record CM064567.1, on the reverse strand, counting down.
CAATAAACCGGTATGTCTAGAAGGAGAGAACATGATTGACGTGCACGGAGAGGGGGGTCAGCCGAAGAACACAATAAACCGGTATGTCTAGAAGGAGAGAACATGATTGACGTGCACGGAGAGGGGGGTCAGCCGAAGAACACAATAAACCGGTATGTCTAGAAGGAGAGAACATGATTGACGTGCACGGAGAGGGGGGTCAGCCGAAGAACACAATAAACCGGTATGTCTAGAAGGAGAGAACATGATTGACGTGCACGGAGAGGGGGGTCAGCCGAAGAACACAATAAACCGGTATGTCTAGAAGGAGAGAACATGATTGACGTGCACGGAGAGGGGGGTCAGCCGAAGAACACAATAAACCGGTATGTCTAGAAGGAGAGAACATGATTGACGTGCACGGAGAGGGGGGTCAGCCGAAGAACACAATAAACCGGTATGTCTAGAAGGAGAGAACATGATTGACGTGCACGGAGAGGGGGGTCAGCCGAAGAACACAATAAACCGGTATGTCTAGAAGGAGAGAACATGATTGACGTGCACGGAGAGGGGGGTCAGCCGAAGAACACAATAAACCGGTATGTCTAGAAGGAGAGAACATGATTGACGTGCACGGAGAGGGGGGTCAGCCGAAGAACACAATAAACCGGTATGTCTAGAAGGAGAGAACATGATTGACGTGCACGGAGAGGGGGGTCAGCCGAAGAACACAATAAACCGGTATGTCTAGAAGGAGAGAACATGATTGACGTGCACGGAGAGGGGGGTCAGCCGAAGAACACAATAAACCGGTATGTCTAGAAGGAGAGAACATGATTGACGTGCACGGAGAGGGGGGTCAGCCGAAGAACACAATAAACCGGTATGTCTAGAAGGAGAGAACATGATTGCTCTGGATATAGGATAGTACGAGAGCTGAAATTCAGGAGAGACATTGAATCCCACAATAATTGTCGATTGTGCTCTTTACAGAATAGAAAGTATATACCAAAATAAATATGTGTTGCAAGATACGGCAAGAATGATATATTAATTATGTAGTACAGCATTAGTGTCACAGACGACTATAAAATACTCTTTAGCTAATCACGAAGCAGTAGTAATTTGTATTAATATCTTTTGAAGCACAGTTAATTATAACGAAGCAGTATTAATTTGTATGAATAAAGTTTGAAGCACATTTATTTATTACGAAGCAGTGGTAATTTGTATGAATTATGTTCACCTATGTTTACAGGAATGCAATAATTGTCCTTATTATCACCATCTATGTTTTGTGAGAGGAATTACTTTATTAATATTATGCTTAACATCCATTGATCTCCGTTGTTCAGAAGATTGGATCAATAGGTTCATATGGTTTAAATTGTATTGTTAATTTGTATTGATACTAAAGGAAAATGGTAAATACAGTTATATTGTACAAAGGGGTACAAAGGAAATCAAGTAACAACAGGTCTAGTGACCCTTCTAGGCTTCTTGTCCTCCAAAACACTGAGGATCAAGTGTCCAAACAGTGGTTTAGAGTGGGTAAGGGAACATTGGCAAGGGAACTACTGCCCTGGAACTAATGTCCGTGGCAGGATTAGGAAGCTAGTAGGGGACAGATGGGTTAGTAACTGAGGGGAGGATAAAATAAAGATATTCATTTACAAACGCAGTCAGCGCGGGTTTGATGCGAGATATTTGTCTAGGTGAAGTTTAAATGAATCAACGGTACTGCAGTCTATAACATCTCGGGGAAGCCCATTCCATAAGTTGACTACTCGATTGAAGAAGAAATGTTTAGCTTCGTGTGAGTTAAAAGATTTACCAATAATTTTGCACCCGTTTCCCCACATGTAATTAGATTGGTCGATAGTGAAGTACTTACTACAGTTCATATTGTCGATGCCTTTGATGATTTTGAACACTTGAATTAAGTCGCCTCTTAATCTGCGCTGGGTTAAAGGAAATAAATTTTAATTTTCTAAGACGCTCCTCGCATGGTTTGTTCTTTAGGCTAGGTATAATTTTGGTAACTCTACGTTGAACTCGTTCTAGCTTGTCTATATCTTTTTTGGTAATAAGGGCACCAGGATTGAATGCAGTTTTCCAGAAGAGGGCGGACTAAGGAATTGTAAAGGGTTAGGATAACGTCTTTGGATTAATGCTCAAATTACCTGCCTATAAAGCCAATTATTTTGTTTGCCTTAACAACTTCTGAACATTGTTGACTCGGTTTTAGGTTACTCGATAATGTTACTCCCAGATTGGTTTCTCTGTTTACATTCTTAAGCTGAGTGCCATTCATCAAATAGTTTGCTTTCTCATTTTGGTATCCGATATGTAGTACTTTACATTTATCCGCATTGAAACTCATTTGCCAAATTTGGGCCCACCATGACAACTTATCTAGATTGTGTTGCATATCGTCAACTTGTTCTTTTGAGAGTACGCTATTTGCAATTTTTGTATCGTCAGCAAACTTTGAGATTGTACAGGTGAGACCCTCATCTATGTCGTTGATGTAAATTAGAAAGAGAATTGGTCCTAGTACCGATCCCTGGGGTACCCCGCTACTTACATTGGTCCATTTAGATGCCTTACCGTTTATGACTACTCCTTGCTTTCTGTCGCTGAGCCAATTTTCTATCCATTTCAACACACCGTCTTGTATTCCATGCACTTTTAGTTTTAGCAGTAAACGTTTGTGGGGAACTTTGTCAAAGGCCTTTTGAAAATCAAGGTATATAATATCTACAGCTTTACTCTCATCGTAGAGGTTGAGGATATCGTGGAAGAAGTCTAAGAGGTTTGTTAAACAGGAACGTTTTTTACGAAAGCCGTTTACGTTGAGTATCTTTAAGTATGTTATTTTCCTCTAAGTGATTTACGAGTCTGTCTCTTATGAGTGTTTCTAGCATTTTACTTACAACTGAGGTTAAGCTAATTGGACGATAGTTACTGGGTAGGGATTTGCTGCCTTTTTTGAATATCGGTGTTACGTTGGCTAGCTTCCACTGATGAGGCATAGTTCCAGACAGCAAGGATTTATTGAATAGAAATGTCAGTGGTTTAGAGAGCTCATCCTTAGCTTCCTATAGGACTCTAGGTTAAATTGTATCAGACAAGAGTAAAGTTCAGGTTTGCTGAACACTTATTGGCTGTAGAAGGGTATCTGAACTCTGATTGGGTGAGGAGCCTAAAGGAAGGTGAGGTGAGGCTTAGTGTTTGGTGAGACAGGGAGTTACTCTGGATTAACGACATTGGACGGATAATACATAGTGCCTCCACTCCACCTTGGAAATAGTTATTGAGACTTTGCTCACCTTGGATTATCGTGTTTGTGTTTTGACATTTACTGTGGAGAATATTAGTACACTTGACTTGCGTTCTGGAAAATATTACTCAAGATTTGTTCACTTTGTGTTAATGTGGTTAAGGTGAAATACAGAGGAGACTTTGCTCACAAGGATTGCATCAGTGGAAGTTACTTTGAAGAAACTTGTACATATGTAAATATGTTATATTGCACTATTAAAGAAAAGACAAAAGTCGCATTTACTTTCCTTCTCCCTCCTATAAACACCAGTGTCTGTGAAAATATGAAAATAATGATACAACATTATATTCTGATTATTTCAAAATGTCAGTTAAATTCATGCGTATATTCACAAAGCAATTAGTATTCAACATGGATATATATATACTCCCAAACATCCTAATGTAAACTCCATAGTAAATGTCTGTTCTTAAAGGCATCTGTATAATAACAAGTCGGGGACAAAACCAGGTGATATCACTGGACGAGGGCTTCATAATGACAGGTAATGACCACTGACGTGGTAGGGGATAGAACAAGATGATATCACTGGAAGGGGACAACCAGGTCTTCATGGGGAATGAATGTATCGTCTCCTATGATGAAATTTGGGATGGGGTGATTGTCATTCGGCAGGGGTTCGGATCCAAGGGTTTCTATAACGGTGCTCTCAAGTGCCGTCCTAAGGGCTGTGTGGCCGAAGATACACCTGTCAGAACAGCTGCCATGTTCACCCACGTCGCAATACAGAAACTTGTGCTCCGCATATACGAGATCCATGAGGACGATGGAGTGAAACCCTTTGAAATTGTAAAACTCCACTCCTTCCTTGCCTGGACACTTAATGGCAACCTATTTTCCGTCGAGGGCACCTCCGGCGTGAGGAAATTGCCAACGCTCTGAGAACTGCTGGGCCACCTGCTTCCACTCTCCAGATGTATGTGCGCAGGAAAGGACTTCTGGTTAGCATTCGGTTATTATTGCATCGCATGTCTCTTTCACAATCAGGGATATCGTGTAGTGGGCCACGCAGAAACTGTATTGAAGGCTGACACGACTCCCCTGTAGACAAGCATCATAGTGTTATAGCTACATGTTTTCTGGGTGTTAATGCCTGCTGCCAAAAGGTGTGCTACTTCTCGATCCTAGGTCCCAAACGTGGCACAAGCTACTTGTACAAGATTTTACGATGCGTAGGAAGTTCTTGAACCTTTTTTCATCCTCAGCCTCAAGCTCCTTAAGTAGTTGCTCATATGTCCCATACTTGGGCAGTTTCAGAATCCAGCTCCTAGCCCATGTTGACCTTCTTTACTTTTTGCATTCCTTTCTAGTTTGGTGTCTCTATTTCAACATGGATGTTCGCACTAGCACGATTTGTTGAAGGGTGGCGTGGTCCATGGTGTTGACTGTCCCGGTGTGTTCTGTGCGTGGGTATACACTGGTATGACAGGAACATCCGCAGGGGAAGATATATATTCCCCTTGCAAAAAATAGCCACCTTCTCAGGACTCTTCTCAGTTTTTTGCAATGCAGTTGTGTGCATACTCGCAGACACTCATAACTATTCGCATGTAATCAAAATGTACTCGTCAACACTCGAGGAGACACGAGAGTACTCAGGCCCAAATTGTGACCGTTAAATTCAAATTTGTCATCATTCGTCGGCAATTCGCAGGTCATGCCGGGTTACCCCGAGTGCTCTCTTAACTATACAATATCTTAGTTAACTATACAATATCTTAATAATATCGAGTAACCTAAAACCGAGTCAACAATGTTCAGAAGTTGTTAAGAAGGCAAACAAAATAATTGGCTTTATAGGCAGGTCATTTGAGCATAAATCCAAAGAAGTTATCCTAACCCTTTACAATTCCTTAGTCCGCCCTCTTCTGGAATACTGCGTTCAATCTTGGTGCCCTTATTTCCAAAAAGATATAAACAAGCTAGAACGAGTTCAACGTAGAGTTACCAAAATGATACCCAGCCTAAAGAACAAACCATATGAAGAGCGTCTTAGAGAATTAAATCTATTTCCTTTAACCCAGCGCAAATTAACCCGTACAGCCCCAGCGACGCGTCTGACGCGTCGGCGATGTATGTAACGCACAGCCCCAGAGACGCGCCTGACGCGTCACCCTAATTGCGCCGACCGTAACCTCAGGTGTAGCCACTCAAGAGGGCTCAGATTTGTATGGGAACTGTGTACGTATCCCACGCAACCGTGCCGATGGTTGAAAACTCTCAAAGTCCACGTGCGTGCACGCGAGCGCGCAATAACCTTGTTTTGGGGGATAATTGCCTTACATTTTTTACTCTTGTAAAATCCGTTTTCTGTAGCACCATTTTTTAAGCTTTTTGAGCGTTTTTTCGTGGTTTTTCCTTCATTCCTAACCCATTCGCTATTGTTTCTGGAATAAAACCATTTTTTGAAAACCGGCTGGGTTCTGGTGCGCAAACATTACAAAACTAGCCGGGGGTCCACGGGTTAAGAGGTGACTTAATTCAAGTGTTCAAAATCATCAAAGGCATCGACAATATGAACTGTAGTAAGTACTTCACTATCGACCAATCTAATTACACACGGGGAAACGGTTGCAAAATTATTGGTAAATCTTTTAACTCGCACGAATCTAAGAATTTCTTCTTCAATCGAGTTGTCAAAATGTGGAATGGGCTTCACCGAAACGTTACAGACTGCATCACCGTTGATTCATTTAAACTCCGCCTAGACAAATATCTCGCATCAAACCCGCGACTGACTGCGTTTATAAATGAATAACTTTATTTTATCCCTCCCTCAGTTACTAACCCATCTGTCCTCTACTAACTTCCTAATCCTGCCACGGACATTAGTTCCAGGGCAGTAGTTCCCTTTCCAATGGTTCCCTTACCCCCTCTAAACAACTGTTTGGACACTTGATCCTCAGTGTTTTGGAGGACAAGCAACCTAGAAGGGTCACTAGATCTGTTGTTGCTTGATTTCATTTGTACTCCTTTGTACTCCTTTGTACTCACTACTATTCTCCTACTTTCGCATAAAAATAACAAATGCTATTAGCCTTCAAATTTTGCCGGGTGTTGGCAAGTAGACACTCGCCAACACTCGGCATCCGACTCTCGTACAGTATATATGTGTGAATGAGGCTTTAGAATGGAAGGGAAGAAGGACCTAACATTATTCTATGTTCGAAGAATAATTTGTTATCAGGACTGTGACAATAACAGCTATAAATATAGGAAAAATTAAATTACCTTATTATAGTTGTAGTGACACATAGGAAAAGCACTCGCTACATAATATTGGTCCCAGTGATTATAAACTAAGGCTTATCTGGTTTAATGAGTAGAGCTTAGTTGTATAGTGTCAAGGATGCAGCAGATAGATGGCGATCACTTTTGATTAATTGTGGGCAGCTTGGATAGTTGATAGCAAGTGGGCGGCAGGTTTGTTTATACCCCTGACAAATGATCGGTTCGATGCACAACTGAGAACGCAACTAATATAGTATATTAATTCCCAAGGTACATTCATACATTTGCATATACATGGATCAATCCCAGCAAATGATTATGTATGAATGTAATCTTTAAACTATATAATAAGATAAATGATCATCCTACTGTATCGATGTAAATAAAAGAAAACTTAATGTTCTACCTAGACCAAATAAATACTGTCAAGTCATGACTACTACATAGCTAAATGGTAATGTAAAGGGAAAGGGGAGAGACTGTTACTGCCAAGTAAAAGGAATAATTGTAAATAATGGATGTGCCACACCATCAGTCGTCCAAACATCAATTATATATCAATGATGTAGTTAAATGTATGGTTTATCCAAAAAAGTTATCCATGGTACCCTTCTAAACTTAACAGTAAAAAGAGATATTATATTTTCCAAAATAAAAAATTGCGATCAAAATATACCTTATTTGTAATCAACTGTTTCAGCCCATTAGTGCAACTTATTTAATCAAATTATTATTTAATTATTTTATTGGGTGGTCAGTATGGAATTGAAGAAGTCCTTGCATGACAGTGTGGTAATCCCGACACTGACTTACGGAAGCGAAGTATGTACGTTGGTTGAGAGACTCCGACCAAGAGTGAGAGCAGTGGAAATGAATTACTTAAGAAGTGCGTGCGGAGTTACATGGAGGGATAGACAGAATAATGAGGAAGTAAGAAGGAGGTGTGGTGTGGAGGTAGATGTGCTGGAAAGTGTGAAAAGGAACAACTTGAGATGGTTCGCCCATATGGAACGTATGGAAAGCGAGAGAATGACTAAGAGGGTGTATGAGAGCGAGGTGGTGGGACAGAGAGGGAGAGGTAGACCGAATGAGAGGTGGAAGGATGGAGTGAGGAAGTATATGAACGAAGGCGGTGCTGGTTGGGGGGGAGGGGCGTCGACTGACTGGGGATAGAGGTGCATGGGGGTGGTTCGTTCGTGGCCATCCCTTCGGGGATCACGGCGTCAGGCAATAGATAGATAGATTATTTAAAAACTCCAACGATTCGTGAGAGTATAGTTCTTGGCTTGAAGGTGTCTTGATTTATTCAACATTCTATAAACTTGGTTTCGGAAAAATAAAATAAATTGATTGCGTGATTACCTATGGATAATATTGCAAGGATGTTAGTAATTTTACGAATTTGATATGTTGTGAGTTTTCACTTTTTCCCTATATTCCATTATCCGCACTTGATTATAAACGTCTTCCAACTGGCAAATTTATAACCATGCCTCCGATAAATTGCACTACAAAAAATACCTAAGAAAAGTGTAGCTTTTGCTCGGATATGTATATTCGCTCCCAGATTCATGAACCAGTAAATTGTAGACCCTTCTATTTTATGGCATTCTGAATAAGAAATCCACTGTATGTGACCTCACACTCAGCAGTCACATGGATACGACTTAGCTAAGAATAAGAAATAAGTGAAAGTATTTTTTTAGGAAAACTTAGGGTCATAATTATTGGCTTATCAATTTTGTTGTAAGTCTAAATAGGAGACAAAATTCAAGCTTACCTTCAAATTGAAATATGATAGAGAGCTAAATTCATGATACAGTAGGCTACATTGGAGTTAAAATGTCTGGACATACAGTATAGAGCTTGAGAGAGTTAAAGTCTGCTTACTTTATTAAATCGTTAGTCTATCAACTATCAGACACATGCACCGTCGTGAGCATATAAGGTTACACCATTTCGATTCCACGAACCTTTTAGGGGGGATGGTTCGCTTTTTGGTCGAATTTTTCAGTTTTTGTTTCTTTTTCTAGTTTTCCCCCTAGACCTCCATCAAATTTATAAATAACCCCCCCTAGACTCCCCTTCAAGATAGATTTGTTAATTTTCGGTAAAAAAATGTTCAGGCCGAAGGCCGGTTTCCCATAAAACTACAGGCTCGCTATCGCTCGACAGGAAAAAATAGACACCTAAATGGCACGAAAGGTCTTAATTTTGACAAAGAAATGGGGTGAAATGTCTGAAAATCGCCAAACTAATGGAACGAACGTCTTAACATTTCAAAACTAATAGGGCTAAAACATGAGGGAGAAGGGGTCCAGAAAAATTAACCATCTTGTTGCCAAGGTCTGAAGTATCTGGCCGAGAATAAATCTTGTTATTGTCTCGTTTGCGTCACCATTAATTTCGTGAATGTACAGACCATACAATGGCATGTCCTGAATAATAAGTTACATACCGTTTTCATTTTCAGCCGATAAACTTACTTAAGTATGAGCCTGCCAGAAACCTTAAACATATAAAATTATCACTATGATTTTCAAGCCGCTAGTATACATCCCATCTTAACAAAAACTGCCAAATGTCCACTACTGCCACTAATGGCAGACTCACAGATTTTGTTTTACCACACATTTGTGTCAACAAACCTGCTCTCGCAATTTCTAAATATGTGTTTTATCAGTTATATGTAAAATAGATAAAACTTAACCTCATTTGACAAAACCAGCGCACAAACAATAAAATCCACCATTGCAAAATATTGACCTTAAATATATATAAGATTATAGCAAATTCCAATCTGCAGCAACTTGCTTCCGGCTATTTCATCTTATGAACCATCTTATACCCATGAATATCTCTACCATTAGGTTATACCCATGAATATCTCTACCATTAGGTTATACCCATGAATATCTCTACCATTAGGTTATACCCATGAATATCTCTACCATTAGGTTATACCCATGAATATCTCTACCATTAGGTTATACCCATGAATATCTCTACCATTAGGTTATACCCATGAATATCTCTACCATTAGGTTATTTTGATAATATCGTCACGTTTCTTTCAACGCTAACATTCATTACTAGCAAATTCACGCATACAGGTACTGTATTTCAAAAATAATCCGGAGTGATCGTGCTATATAATTGTGTGTGTGTGTGTGTGTGTACATAGCCCATGTTACGATAGATGTTTTATATAATATCTCTGCTTTCAACTTTCATGTCAATTCTTCAATATTGTTGCTGCAAGGGTAATAATTAATGCAAGATTTAAACTGATCAATTTGTGAGTGGGGCAGAATCCCCATGCTTAATCCACGTAAGTTAGGAAAATTAGCAACAATCAGTATATCTTATGTTGCTTGTTTTCCTTTATACTCTATACTTTGGCTATAATTATCCTACTCGACGAGACAGAGAAACGGGCGAGGGAACGCGAAAGTGGTCCTGGACCCTGGGAATGGTAACTACTGTATGTAGTTTCTGTTCTGGTGTCGGCCACCCACAGCAATGGGGTATGTGCCTGAGAGTATACATACATACATACACACATACATACATACATATTTTGACTATTATGGCACATATCTAGGCTCTTGGATAGCCTCAAGTGTATTTCAAATGATAATGATATATGATATGACTAATGTCGTAGATTAAGGTGACGGCAGCGCTGTATGTGATGGAGCTACACTATTCCACCAGCCAGGCCATGGTAATGTCTATACAGTAGGCTAGTGCGTCCCAGAACAACATTTTGTATTCACATTCGCTGTCTGAGATAGTCATTATACATAGATTGATAGAGAATGTTATATATTATACAGTATATACACATACTTACAGTACATGAATTAATACATTCAGATATATAAACGGACAGAAATATTGTATATATAAGCATACAGAGAGACAGAAAGACACTTAGTCATGAATCCCGACTGACTGCGCTTGTATTGTGCCCAAGTAATGTGACCGTACCAGTATCGTACATAGTACGATCATTTTGTTTTCTATTCCACATACATTTTGGAGCTGAAGACCTTCAGTTGATGGCTGAAGCAATTCATTTTTGTTTTTAAAGCAGCCTTGTAAGGTATGTCTTCGTTTGAATTTGTTGTATAAGTGCAAAGTTTTCCTAAAACTTGAGATGACGTTATTATATTGTTGAAATATTGATCTCAATCTTGTGGACCTTGTTACTAGCGGGTTGGAACAAACAATACTGTTACGACTGAGGTTTAAATATATCAGGGCTCTTATTCATTGGACTAGTAATAGCATAAATGCTACAACGGAAAGCGCTAGATCCAACCTCTGATGTATATTCCCAGTGAACAAAGAACACAAATACTCTACAGAGTTCTATATGCAATAATAGGCTATCAAACTCTCAATAAATGTGCATCTACTCTAGGCTTAATGTTATGTGAAAACAGCCTATTACTACCTATAACCGAAGGTGCTTGGTTATGGTATGCAAAGTAAGGTGGTAAGAGAAGTTACAGCTTACGTTACTTTAATCAATAAATGTCAGGCACTCCTGCATGAAAGAAAGTGCACTAAAGTCCTTCAACACCAACAAGGAATCTTCTTTAAATGTTAGATGCTATAAAGATGCTCGTATCGGAAATGGAACCCAAAAAAGGCAGGCAGCGGAACAATGCTCGTGCAGGCTATGCACACAAAAAGGCAGAATATATAATGCAGTAGGGGCCAAGAATATCCTAAACGCTACAACAATAATAATCGCCACGACAATGCAGTATTCCTATCAACAAAAAGAGCCTAAGTCGTTTGTGTCTCCATACATCAAACTAGGCTGCGAAATGCTTGTGTAATCATAAATGGGTATGCATAAAAAGAGTAATTGGGTTAATATATGTCTACTATGATTGATAAAGTCTAGCTAGAGTCAATGATACGAGATACTGGTGCGCATGGCATGCCGCATAGCCTAGTGCAAATCTCAAGTCTGTGCGTCAAATATTACGTTATAGGGAAGGGTAGCTCTCTTGAGAAACCTTAATACCGAAGTATTAAGCGTTCTCCTGGCGTACCTCAAAGACAAACAACGAGCTTAGAACAGTGCAGAATGGTATAGGTAAAAAGCCCTCATTCGTGCATGCTCTACTCTCAATGGCACACAGACTAGAATTTACTCAATCAACTCCAGTTCTCAGGTATGTCGTGCAGCTTTTTCCTAAAGCCAGCACTCATAGGAAACAATACCTTATACTATCAGACCCCTAGTCTAGCATTATCTAATCCAGCAGAACACTAATAATTATAGGAAGCGGTACTTAAACAATATAAATGCCAACCAATGCTTCGTGATCAACTTATCTTAACAACTAACATACATGGGTTATATCAGACCTTAACGCACAATACAATTGGCCAGCATGAAGCTGATTTTGCAGAGTTAACCAGAGGGGATATGGTATTAATAAAAGGTGGTGAAAGATATGGAAAAAGAGAGAGGTAGGCAGAGGAAAAGATTCTCAGGTGCAAGTCGGGAGACAAGTATCAAAGGATAAAGAGAAATGCGTTCTAGAAACCAGATCTGAGGGAGAGACTCGAGAGAGTGGCGAGGCGGCAGTATATATACCCGGACTAGCTTGCACCGCGCAGGTAATGCGGTAACAAGTCCTCTAGCCACTAGCAAGGGAGCTAGCAACATGGTAAGGACCTCCCTCAACCAACCCCCACGAGGCAGCCAGCCGTGACGTTATCGAGCGGGGCAAAAACACTGCGCGCCCCCTCTCACTCTGTTCTACTCTCTCTCTCTCTCCCAGATCCCATCATTACTAGTTAATGATAAAACATATACTTTACAATTAAATATAGAAAGCCTTGACATGGGTGAAAACAAAGAGCCTTTCTGGACTGCCCATGACACGAGCTTTCATATGAAATAAAGCACACTCTAATACATAAACTGTAGCCCCATCCACTGCCCTGGCGATCCTAGCGAGTCACTGTACGACAAGCCATGCGGTTCTAACGGAGTGGTTAACGTCACAATACTCATATATATATATATATATAATCTCTCTCTCTCCGTCGCAATGTTGCATCTCTCTCGCTATTCTATCGCTACTATAATAATCAGTGTTCCTCAGAGCTATCCCAGTGCATACCACCTCCTTTACGTAGGGCACGTGGTACCCGTCTTGCAACTCAATCCCACCCCTACTCTGTGCAACTCTCCAACCCAAGAGTGAAACGTTACTCTCAAACTTTCTTCTACTCAACATCTGAGCTCTGGAACTCTCTCCCAGAATCAGTCTTTCCCTCTTCCTATGACTTAAATTGCTTCAAACTCCGTGTGTCCAGGCATTTTGGCTCGAACGTCCCTTGATTTTGGCCCTGTCACTCTTTCAACTATGGGGGAGGCACTCGCTATAGGCAGTTATGCCTTTTGCCTCCCTCAATCACATAGAAAAAAGAAAAAAAAAAAAAAAAAATATATATATATATATATATATATGTATATGGTCTGTGTCGAAGATAAAGGCTAAACACTGATAGAATTTGGTGTTCGTCTATTGTTTGTTATCTCTTTTTTTAACATACTAATTATTATTATTTATTTGTCACCGTATTTGTTGAACCATTGAATACTATGCAAACTGGACATTAGGCTTCAAAGAAATGTCCAAATTATATTCGAGCCATAACTGACATCTCACCTATAAAAATCTGCCGTCATTCGATAAGATTTTGAGTATAACCCTATACTAGTCGAGTTATTGGTTCGGAATTTTGAGTATAACCCTATACTAGTCGAGTTATTGGTTCGGATTTTGGCAACCATAATGATTTCCCCCATAAGGATGTTCATCTAGGCCTATACTATGTTGAAAAGAAAAGCTTTATACCCAAGTCTGAATAATATGTTGTAAATCTCGAGATACCGTGGTGAAATTGGAAACTCTTATAGATACCGGCTTGATAGACCTCTCAAATTAAAGCATACCCATCCTTACAACAGTATGGAGTAAAATTTGTTTTATTTGTTCTCTTACTTCTAAAATCTCTACCCTGATGTATGACAATAATAAGGAATGTTTTATATTCACATTTTGTAGAAATAAAAGCTGCATACATTGCATTGACATAGGGAGGTGATGGTATTTTAATTTATCATATGCTTTATAATTATTGAAGTCCTGAATTAAATATGGTAGTCATATCGATTATTACTGACAGCTTGCATATATGGTTAGATCTGACTGACATTTGGAAAGTATTGAATTAGCGTATGCATGTTTACCATTTTCACTTGGTATTTCCTTTTATTCTTACTATTTATGTCTGGAAGGTCATCGCCTACGTTTATCTAAACATTAACAAGTAGCTGAGGTAGGTAAATAATTAAGAAGTTCCATAAGGAGTAAATGTAGTAGCTGAGGTAGGTAAATAATTAAGAAGTTCCATAAGGAGTAAATTTTATTAATCTTAAGTTATACCTACTGTATTTCAAAAAGAAAAAAATCGAAATTATAATATTGTTCTCCAACATAATTACATATCAAAAACAATATGAATTAAAATAAATGCTTGGATAAAACTTATATAAAACATATTGTGGTACCATTGACATCAATCAAGACATGATTTCTAATAGCATCTGTATTCACCATGTAAGAGATGGAATATTCCTAAATGTAAAACTAACTTCCACCTTTAAGAAACATACCCACAGTCACTATCAGGCCCACGAACAGACACAAACGTATGTGAAGAAGTCCCAGAATTGAGTCCCTTTTTCCCGTCCCGGGTGTCTTGGACAGTGATGGAGGTCTTGCCGAGTTGCGTCCTCAATATTTTTCAGAGATATATATTGCAGACGACACGCAATATCCTGCACCTCGAATTATCCGGAAGATGCGAGGGGAATTGGACAAACTTGTAATCGTTCATTCACTCTTGCAGAGAAGACGGGTTCTCCTTAAGCCGTTCTTTTGAGTCTGAAGTTTTTGCGTGTTTCCGGTGTTTTGCAGTTGCCAGGAAAATGTTGTGTTTCTGTTTGTATAAGCTCATATTAATAAATTTACTTTAAAACAATGAAGAAGTAAATCATTATTTAAAAGGAAGAGGATTGTGTTGGTATATAGTCAAAGTAAAGGAGATTAATAAAAAAAAAAAAAAAAAAAAAAAAAAATCGGACGAACATGAAAACAAATGTAGTAACTAGTGAATTTATTAAATTGAAATATGTAGTTAAAATCTACCCAATGAACTGCTGGCTGTACATATGCATATTCCTGGCTATGGTGTAAATTAAAATGGTTGAATTTACAAATTTATGAGTTTTAGAGGTTTAGCCAATTGCCGTGGTTTATAAATCTCTATCTATCTATCTATATGCTCAGGCCCAATCCCCATTTTGGGGGTAGCCGACTCAAGACAGAGCAAGAACAGGGAAAACACAAAAACAACATAAAACAACAAATAAACACAGATAAAAAGCACAAACTCACACACATCCAGGTCACCCAGGAGAAGACCCAGAGACCAGGGTCACCAAGGTCGCTCCAGCGCTCCCCCGGCCCCCGACCACCCGGAGAGGTTCCGATCTCGGCAGGCAGACATGCAGCGGAGCCAAAGCCACAAGCCCTCCCACCACACTTCCAGGCGCACCCTTCTTATTAATCGTCTCCCCGGGCCAGGCGCCTGATGGACTAATATCTAGTCCAACTTGCGCCCGACCCCTTACTCCAAATGACCACGTGTTCACTCAACTATTCACAAGCATTCTCCATTCACTCCTGTCCACCACAACTTCCCCTGCCTGATCTATAGTCATTCCTCTATCATCCCAAGCCTTTCTTACACAGTCTCTCCATCTCAATGGGGGTACAACGGCACAATACATGCACTCTTCCAGTCTATTGGTACCATTGACACAGCAAAGCACACATTGAAAAGTCTCACCAACCAATCTATTATCACATCTCCACCCTTCTTTATACACTCGACAGCAATACCATCCAAACCTTCTGCTTTTCCCGCTCTCATTTGCATCACTGCTTCTTTCACCTCATTTTCCTCAATCCTTTCATTCATTCCCTGCCACCTGGGTGGCCTGGGTAACCTATCTCCATCCACCTCTGCTTCAATCACTGCTTCTCTTCCATCTCTTGTATTTAACAAAGATTCAAAATACTCGGCATATCTTTTCCTCACTTCAACTGGTTCCACTAGTAATTCTCCATTTTCATCTTTCACTGACTCTTACCTCTTTATGTCCTCCTTTCCTTACTTTATTTACCTCCTTCCAGTTTATAAATGACCAGGCAAAATATATTTGAAATTATTATTATTTTATTACTATTAATATTATTTTATAATCTGTTGGGGCCTGCCAATGGGGTGCAGATACACCTGTAATAGATGAATCCTAACAGAATACCCGAAAGTACTGGAGAGAGACTCCTACAAATAAGAACAAATGAAAGGGATAATTAGAGAGCCCAGAAGAGAAATCAGTAAGTAAATTATATCACCAATGTAAAAGAACAAATCATGATTTAATAAATAAAATCCTGTAATAAAACATTAACTCTAGACTTAAAAGCTAAGAAAATTGGAAACATGCTTTACGCATTCCATCTCTCGGTTTAAATTGTACCACATTCTTGTTCATGTCAATGCCAATATTGTGTAACCTAACAACGTCTATTGTATATATCATCTTATATCATGTGGACAATGACCTCTTGCTTTGTTTACCTTTCTATCTAGTATATTGTTTTTTGTTTGTAGGTCAAGTTCTGTATTTGTCTTCCCTGTTTGATTAGTCCAAAGTTTCCGTTCTAAAGACACTGATAATCTTCGAGTCGCTGATGTAGACGATACTAATGCTATTTTCCTCTTAAAAGGAAATAAGAAATTACGATTTGTGTTGTAATTTGCAGCCCCCCCCCCCCCCCCCAGAAAACACAAATCCTGTCCTTACTGTAGATAATATTTAATCACTTGAGTTACCCTTCCTCTAACATTATAAGCATTTGCACAGAATATTGTATAATACAACTATTGTCAAACCTAATGTTAAGTATTTTCCCTAAAGTTTTACCAGTACGCATTATACATTTTATCTTCAGACACTGAACAAAGTGGTTCAGGGGTTACTTTTATTATCTTGGAATGTTTATTTGTCGGTTGTCTGAATTAATTACGAATCCTAAGCGATTATACTGTACTTACAAAGACATAAACCTTGTATCATGCTTGGAAGGATTGGCTGCCATTACAAACGATATCAGGAGCATAGTATTAATTTTATTGATTTGCCAGACCCAATTGTAACATTATTACAAAAGCAGATTGTGACTTGGGAGGAATAAACAATCGGAGAGCATTACATTCCGTCTATTCTTCAGACCACATGTCACATGCCTTTTATATATTTTGGCAACTATGCAGGCGCAGTAAAGTTTGCTTCATACCTCCTCACCTTTGATGTAATATTCTCTAAGCTGTATGCTGAAATTTGAGCTAACACCTCTACATAAAATAGTTTTATGCATAAATGCTCAGGTATGTTAAGAATTAATTTGTTTGTTTGCATTCATGCTCTAATTCTACTTCCAGAGGTCCCACCAGGAAGGGCCCAAATAACCCGAAGCTGGTGCTCAGTCGCTCACACAATATACAACCATTATTCCTCAAATCACTTTCAGAGAGTAAATGCTGGTTTGATGGGGTCATACAAAGGACAGCACATAAGTCTGCAAGAGTTGATGCCCCTTTCCAAAGCACTATTCAGTGCTATGTCTCTTAATCATA
Organism: Paralithodes platypus; assembly: GCA_032716605.1. Taxonomy (NCBI): domain Eukaryota; kingdom Metazoa; phylum Arthropoda; class Malacostraca; order Decapoda; family Lithodidae; genus Paralithodes; species Paralithodes platypus. Next base: position 33,253,906 of record CM064567.1, on the reverse strand, counting down.
AAATGAAACTGGGAACACCATTGTTTTGATGAGTCCCAACATTGTCCTTTTGCATACTATCTATATTGCTATATACTTTGACAGGACAAAATTCATCAGCATATCTTAGGGCTAGTCGTTGAATGATATCGTGGTGTCACCCAACACTGTTTTAGATCTCGCACTGGAACATTATAGACGATAGTCGTGCTGCCAGACTTGCTGGATACAGGACACTATATTGCATAGCAAAAGCGTATCTGCTGAAAGATAAAGAAATGCCTGCTTAGCGAGTTCTTAACAAGCACTGCTCTATACATGCCCTAAGGTTAAAACAGGTCTTATGGTAGATGGCATATTGGATGATCTTAAGAATAGGGCCAACTGGTCTGACTACTATGAGCAGTTGTGCATCGCTTATCTCAATATCAGCTATCAGTTCCTGATCTGCCATTCAGTGAAGATCGACCCTCCCTTGCTGAGGCTTGGGCTAGACTTAGTATCTGGAGCATTTTTTGAGAACTTTTGAACACTAAGGATGATGTAATTCCATGACCTATGGGTTGTATGCAATCCTGACTGCTGTTGACAGACAGGTATCATTCATTTTGACTGGAAAAGGGCGTGGCCATCCCTCTCTGGAGTGACAAAAGTAACCGAATGAGCTGCAACAACTTCACTGGTCTGTATACCAGGCAATGTCTTTAATCATGCCTTAGTGTTATGCTGAGAGTCAAGAGAGAGGAGAGCCAAGAATTCTCAAGCAACAGCCCAAACACCAAAGACAATACCAGCTGCTTCTTCAACGAACAGAATAGTTGCGATCCAGACAATTTAATGCAATGCCCCCTCCAGATATATCTACCCCCTGTTACCCCGTTCTCTCTCTGACCAACAGGTACAGCCAATCACAGAGCCTGTGACATCAGAGCGCCGCCCACCAAAGACACTCAATTGCGCAGCTTGCATCGTTCCTACCACCTCTCTTGCTACCTGAGTGGGCATAATACAGGAGAACGCAGTCCCAGAACAACAAAGGCACAAGAGCCGCTCCAACCCCACCACAAAGGCCCTTTTCCCCCTTAAGGACAATGAGACCAGGAGGAACAGTGAAATGACCAAAGAGTGAGAGGAAAAATTCTTTGACAGGCTCACCCTATCTCCTAAAACCAGCAACACTTTTTTTAGGATCTACCACCCTCAGTAACCCTTGGGGGATACACCTAGCGACCAACCTCAACAACCCTCATTTGGCAATTCTTGTTAATTTCAAAGCTGAAGGTGAAGTTAAGTATATGTGCATAACAAACTCACTTTCTCTCATGTTCCCGACTTCGACTCCTCTGAATTCTCAACTCTCTGGCTCAAACTTTCCTGTCACTCTCATACAAAACATTTGTGTGATGTCTATCTGTCCTTAACTCTACTGACTTTCCCAAGTTCTTTTACTATTTTACCTCTAAAGTGGAACTCATTCTATCCATCTCTCCCTTCTGTGAAACCTCCATCTTGGTGATTTCAACTTTCACCACTGCCAATGGCTCTCTTCTCATTTCACTGGCCAACTTGGTGAAAAACCTAATATTTTCTATCCTAAATGACCTAGAGAAGTTAATCCAGCATCCTACTTGTATTCCTGACTGCCTTGGAGATTGGTCCAACATCCTTGACTTATTTCATAACCTCTAATCCTTCCGCTTACACTGTAAACTTTTTATCTCCGTTGAGCCTGTCCAATCTCTCCAGTTCGGTCATCTGATTCTTCCAGCCGGCGACGCTTGTGGCACTTTGATGCTGCCAACTGGGAGGCACTTTTGCAGTACTTCTTTGATTTCCTGTGGAAAGATTTTTGTTTCCGTGGCCGGGGACCATCGGAGTGTGCTGAAAGCATTACCAAGGTAATTATCTCAGGCATGAAGGCATACATTCCATTTTATTTCTCACTGATTAATGCAAACAAATCTTTGTTTGCTCATGCTTGTTTTACTGCTGTTCACAATGAGGAGGAAGCATTCAAATGGAACTGTCGCCTTCAAACTCACGAATTTCACACTTTCTTTGTTTCTGTGATAATAAGAAAGTAGGAGAGGTCACGGGCAGCAGTTAGAGTGAATGGGGGTCTGAGCGAAGATTTTCCAGTGAAAGTTGGAGTTCACCAAGGTTCAGTGCTGAGCCCATTACTGTTTATTTTGGTCCTGGAGGCTCTGTCAAGGGACATTAGAACAGGACTCCCATGGGACTTGTTATATGCCGATGACCTAGTTTTTATCACAGATAGTGTGCAGGAAGCAGAGGTAAAGTTCAATAGATGGATGGAGGGTATGGCAAAAAAGGGCCTAAGAGTTAATATAGATAAAACAAAGGTCGTGATCAGTGGTTTAGGGCACGGAACTATGGAAAGAAGTGGCGACTATCCATGCGTAGTATGTTGGAAGTAACTCAATTCATTGTTGAGTCTTTAATGATTGGGTACACAAGAGAAGTAGTTAACGTCTTAACTGCACAGCTATGGTATTTGAATGTGCCCGCAGTGCGAAGGTATTCTGATCAATTCCTCACTAAAATCGTTAATTTACCATATATATATAATTAATACTTATCCATATGTGCCTATTTTACTTTTAATATGAACATATGCACATGAGAAACCAATAAAACAAGTGGTAACAGCAATTGGCTGGTGAAAATTGTATATTTTAGCCCTGCGGTCGTAATCTGGCCTTGAGCAGTGAGAGCCTTACACCCTTACTCTTTCGTGTCTCGCGTGGCAGTAAGAGACCATGGGAGCTTTCAGACTGGCTTGGAGGGACGGAGTTACACTCTTCCACCCTCCTCCCACCCGTTCTCCCACGAAAATACTAGGTAAATATCGGGAATAATAGAGAAAATACCTGATAATTGAGGAGGGGGGGAAAATGGGGGGGGGGGAGGAGGGGAAAGGGGGGTTTGGGACACATGTGTAGGAGTGGTAGAAAGGAATGGAGGGAAATTATCTCACCTAAACACATTGATATTTTTTTTTAGTGCCACTGGGGTGTTTTAAATGTTTTTTTTCTAGGCCTAGGATCTTAACTCTCTCCGTCATATTTAGTTCCGTAAGTTAGGGGTTGCCCGAGCGCCCGGTATTTCCCCCACAACACTCTTTCTCAAACTGAGGGACCGTTAGATGTCGGAGGAATTTGGGGTTGCCACCAACTGACAGATTATGATCTAACTTACCTAACTTATTGAGCTCAATATGATGCAAATCGCGTCATAAACTTATAATTGAGCTATTTCACTATGTTCATATGATGCGATCGTGTCATATGATACTTTTGGGCAAACCAAGAAATGACGCAATCGCGTCATATATGACAGAGAGGGTTAAGAGTCTTCCCGCAGCAGCCCAGTAGGACCTCTTAAGAGTCGTCCTGCAGCTGCCGGGTTAAGTTAGAACACATTTGATGAGAACCATAGACTTTGAATGTGCAGTGTGCAAGGGAGAACTTGTATTAAATGACCCGCCTGTTATTGTTGACTTTGGCAGTGTAACACTGAATATTATGGTTTCCGACGGAGGTGGTGCTGAAGCTGGCTCCATTGCTAGGGTCAGAAAAGGCGGGGGGAAGCTTAGAGAACTGTTGACACTCCTGACCATGAGAGGAATACCACTTCACCTTAAAGGGAAGGTGTATAACTTGTGTGTTAAGAGTGCAATGAACTATGCCTCAGAGACGTGGCTGGTTAAAGCGGAGGATATCAATAAAATGGAACGGAATGAGAAGAGAATGGTGAGATGGATATGTAGGTTTAACCTCAGAAAATTAGGAATTACGGAGTCTGGGCATTAGTGAAGTGATGCTCACAAGCTGACTTGGGTGGTTTGGACATGTGGAGAAAATGGATGATCAGAACTGGGTGAAGAAATGCCGGACTGTGAACGTGGAGGGAGCTGCACTAAGGGGTAGGCCTAGAAAGATGTGAGATCAGGTACTTCGGTCCGATCTCAAAATAAAGAACTTGACAACAGAGACAGCCCTTGGCAGATTAACTTGGAATGCCGCCATTTAGGAAGTGAGACTATAACCACACAACCACATTCTCTGTGGACAAAACGGTCTTTAAACTGTATGTATGTATGTATGTATGATGAACACTCTTATTTTGACCTTTGACCTTGAAAATTGACCATAGCTATTAAAATATTTATATGAGATTACATAACTATATTATTTAAGTAACAAACAACTAACATAGTCAGTTTTCTAAAATGTGAGTAATTTATTTGTAATTAATTATAAAAAATTACCTTTGACCTTGATATGTGACCTTTGCCTTTATGTAGGAGTATTTTGTTTTCTTTTTTGCATTAACGTTGCCCTGGAAAAAACCAAATAAGCATGCCTAATATGATATAATTTGTCAATTAGTTTCAGAGATATTAAAGCAATAGTTGACCTTAACCTTTGACTTTAATGTTTACCTCTATGATATGTTTCTAAGTTTAAAAGTTTGTGAAGTTCGCTTGAATAGTAAAGAAATTAGCATATTGACCATAAATTTAACCTAGACCTTTCAAATGTGTTTTTATTTTATTTAGTTTTGGTTCTTGTACGACCTTGGTTTAGGTATACTGAATATATATGACAATCCTAGTGCGGATCTACCAGGTAGTATAAGAAATGCTATTAAATATATATTTTGACCTGTGACCTTACTCATCAGAATATTGATCAACATATTTAGTCAATATAATAACAATGCTATCAGTAACTTGTATAGTGAGAATGAAATCATTTGAGTGAAAACTAAAAATATGATATATTGAGCATAGTATTAACTTTCAATTTTGACATTTAAGTAAAATTTTCTTTTTCTTTTTGACTGACCTTCGGATTGACAAAATGGATATACCTGTGAAATTTAGTGAAAATCCATTGAACGGTCTGACTCTAGGAGGAGTGTTCGGACCGACAATGAATAAGCTGGCTGGTGATACACAGTATACTGGGGGGCAATAACACTCTGAATACGTTGGGTTGAAAATTAATTATATATATATATATATATATATATATTATATAATATATATATATATATATATATATATATATATATATATATATAGATATATATATATATAATTTTATATATATATATATATATATATATATATATATATATATATATATATATATGTGGTATCCCAGGAGGAAAGGTCATAACTTTAGGAAATTATAAAACAAAATATTCTAAGCCTAAAATGTTCTATAAGACATATTCCCAAGCTCAACCAGTATTGATATATTGAATGTTGAAAATGGTATTGTCTTCAGTATTTCCCCATAAGGATGGCCTAGCTGTCCTAATGTCTACCACACCTCCATCTAAGTGCATTTATTTTACCATGTTATTATAAAGATATAATAATTATGTAAGTTACAAAATTATTATAGACATATTAGCTCACTTTAAACCAGTTTGAAACAATGTGACATGGAAGAGTCCATTACAGTGATGCTGGGAAGTACACTACATAACACCTTCAATATCTGTTTAACGGTTGATACTTGGACTCTTTGTTATGGATCATTTTATGCTTAGAATACCTTTTTTTTATCAGTTCCCAAAGTTATGACCTTTCCTCCTGGGACACCCTATATATATATATATATATATTCAAACACAGCATATATCATTCACTCACTGGTCCCGAAACCCTCCAGAGCCGTGCACCAGTTGCCTGAATCTCTCTTGAGTTGGGCCTGCAGGGTTTTTGTTTTGTTTGTGTATGCACATCTACTTTATTATTATTAAAATAGTTTTTCATAGGACTTTCATTTTTGTAGCCCTGATTCAGTCCCAGAAATTAAGACATATACGTTTTCTGAATTGTCTGTTGGGGTTACAAGCCACTACATATGTGTTTCGGCATAATTAAATTGACTTACAGTAGGTATAAACAGATTTCTATCCTACATGTTGCTTAGGTATTTAAGATGGTGGCGCAGGTTAGATAAGCTAAGATTTGCATTTATGTAGTCCAGGTTCAACCCCAGGCATAGGCACATAGTTTATCCTTACAACTATATGATCAACTTTGTTACGACCGGGATTCGTATAAAACAAGGGCTCTTAATCATTGGACTAGAAAAGCACACAGCCACAACGGTAACACTAGACCCAACCCTCGAACTTATAATGCCGGCGCACAAAAACACCTATACCATCCAGAGTTAAATCTGCGATAACGGGGTATCCTATAACTCGGTATAAATGCACTACAGGCTGATGATCTCTTATACAGCCTGATCACAACAACAAATAATTACGTTAATAAAGTATACAAGGAAAAAGATAGAAAGCTTAATTAAATCACTGCAATGATTTAATGCAAACAAGAAGAAGGTATAATTAAAGTTACTCTAAACAATAATAAACTGTCACTCCTATATTAAAGAAAGTGAATGAAAGTCCTAAAGCATCGAGCAGGAATCTTCTGAAGAAAGTCTGATGCTGTGTAAGATGATCTAATCGGATTTTGAACTGTTATCTAAAGCAGGAACAAGATATGACAAGTGTAGGGACATACAGGGTTAACTGGCACGGGAATAATAATAAATGCGCAATAGTATTATCTCCAACAACAAAAGAAGTACTTCCTCAGGCAACTCAAAAAGCCTGCTCGGGTTGTGCAACTCAACAACAACCAAGGCTTACAGTCGACGTGAATAAAAATGTTGCATACATAACATAAGAGCTTATGATCCTAATCGGGTGTCTGCTAGGCTAATAAAGTCTAGCTGGGATGTCGTAGGCTAGGAAACAATGGCTGAGCAAGCGGCTCGTAGCCTAGCGAGGTCCTTAAGACTGTGCGGCCAAATCACGTTAAATGACGGGGTGCTCTCTTGAGAGATCCAGATCGCTAGTATCTGGTTCTTTCCTACCGACCCTCTCAAAGTCAAAGCAAAACGAGTTAGCACAGTGTTGGGTGGCAGAGGCAAAAGCCCTCACTCGCAACACAGTGCTAAACTCACAAGGTACACAGTCAGAAAGACCACCGAGGCTTCCCACGTCTCCGTTGCGATTGTACAGGTTCAACAAAACCTATTACACATCGGAAATCACAACACAAGTAGCCTTCCCCAGTCTAGCATTAAATAGCCCAGCAGACAGCCAAGGAATAGGTAGGGAGACACCGTGAGTGTGTCGAACCTCTACAGACAAAATGGTAACCCCTCCAAAATGCCTAACTAAACATGTAATATCTGAGAGCTTCAGCATATAATACGATGCCCGATATATGAAATCGTGCAGAACCAAAGGGGAGTTATGATATTAAATAGAGAGGAAGAATGAGAGGTAAGAAGTTGAGAGAGAGAGAAAGTGCTCTATAGGTAGAAGTCGGGGACAGGTGGTAAGGGATATGTGAAGGGTATGCTGGTCAGGCTAGCTCTGAAGAGAGTAGCTCCTCGGGACCCCAGGATCACACAAAGGCATGGTGGTCAGCCAATCACAGGCTGCTACGTCACCAAACAGCAGGCCTGCAGAAGGCGCCAGGAACCACCAGCCAATCAAAATCGAGAGAAAGCCCACGCGGCGAGAAACTCCTCCAGGAGGGAGGAGGGAGGAGGGAAGTAACGCTCACTACCCCCTCGCTAGCCCGCTCGCTCTCTCTCTCTCCTTCACTACAATGCATCTTATGTTCAACTCATGATATAAAATATAATGCATTGTCACAGGCGAAAATAAAGACCACTTCTATACTGCCTGTGACATGACGATTCACATGAAAGAAAGAACAACATTGTAGATAGACTGTAGCCCATTTCACCGCCCTGGCGAGCGCTAGTGGCTACCGGGAGGCGATTCTGCTAACGCTGGCAGGCGTCACACCCCGCCCAAGATATAGGATGCTCAACATTAAGCGAGCACGATATCTGACAAGGCAGAATGCCGACAAGATCCGTCACACATAGCCACTCCGCCAGAAATGAAATGCAAAGCTCAAGTCTTACATAAAACAACATATCAACAAAAAGAAAATCTTATAACCCCTCCCAAACATAATAGTATTATTTAGCCTACTATGCTCCCTGAGCGAGCTTCACAGAGCCCAGCCTCCTAAGTGAAAGACAGGTTCAACTTAGGACTTTAGCTATAATATTGGCAACTTACAATTAACTATCAAAAGAAAGAGTTTTTATGTGATTTTTGATTTAATTTAAATGTTTTTGTTTTTTTGGCGGCTGCTCTACAGGGGCAAGCCTAGTTTTTCTCCACTCTCAACACACACTGACTGAACGGCGAGGGTTCTCCTGCAAACAAACCCTCCCGTGACAAACAATCAGCCAAAACATTATCAGTGCCCTTAGCATGCCACACATCCAACTTGTGTTCCGGCAGCAAAACAACACCTGACACTGATAAACTGCCCAGTTCATCGCAAGACTGGCACTTCTCTTCGCTCTTTCCGGCAACGGGACCTGCCAAAAACCTTTCACTAGTTCTACCTTCGTGATAGGCGATGCAGCCCCGATGCAGTCTATGGTGTCGTCAACTCTCGATAAGGTATAGGCGTCTGTCAGGGATAATGCACACACTCTCTTGCAATCAACACACACACTGATCTTGCCACTTAACACAGGTTGCAAAGTTACAGGCAATGACCACTCACGACATTCCTTATCCCTCAGACCCTTCGTCAACACGTAATCCAGCTCTGCTTGCACCACAGGCTTTCGAGCAGGATTTATACGGTAGGAAATCAAACTGAGCCTTGCACTGTCTCCAGCCTCCATGTCGGCTTCTACCCCGTACATCAGGCCTGGAGAAGCAACACACATGCGGATGCACTGCCACAGCCTAGTAAACAACTTATCTCGCAGAACAACATGCCTAGTGCCCTCCCACAACCCAGCCGAGACCACAGCTTCTAACCTGTAGTCTCCCTCCTTCTCCACCTTCGTCCCTCGAACAGCCAGGTCATGAGAGGGACAATCAGTACCACCTGTGCAGTCACTCCCATAGTTCATTATTGCTAAGGCTTCCCCACCGATACCGTACATGCACACCCCCGCATTCCTTACGACTACATCTGCCTGCGCAGCATCACCGATTTTAGCGACATGGCCAGATATAGTCGGTTTATGGTAGGGCTGTTGCATTCGACTAGAGCAGCATTGGGAGGCTATGCGACGACCGGGCACATCCACTCCACAGCCAACCTCACCAATCTGCTCAAAGTCCTCTTTTTGACCACCACCCTTGGCAGCCATGGGCCTACCTTGACCTGGAAACCATGCCAAAGGCTCGTCGCCCACCTTGAACCACCGAAACAACGAGGCTAACGGTCTCCTAACATTCAAGTGACCTGCCCGCGGAACATCTTGCACCGCCTGAGTTGTGAGGCTCGGGTGCTCGGCACGACCAGTGGGGTATGAACCGAGCTGGTGCTGGAGCGCTGCACACTGCTGCTCAGGCAGGTGCTCTAGCGCTTCCACAGCCACCAGGCTCGTGTGCCCCGCCCACTGCTCCGCCGAGACATGGCAATCCCTACTCTCCTCCACCTGCGCCCTACTGCCCCCTTCTCCTTCTCCACCTTGGCCGCTGCAGACCAACGCAGGGACAGTAGGCTGCTCAGGTGGTTGCCTCACAAACCTCTCCAACAGGTTCACTTGACATGTTTCCCCGTCCTCGTGTTTGATCTCGACAGCACCATTACCACACTTCTGAACTTCCGGATCCTCCAACTGCAGTTTACAAATATCTGAGAGAACCAACCTGTCTTAGTGCTTCCGAAGCAACCCAAGTCCTCCCCCAATATCAAACTGAGCAACCCTTTTTTCTCTTTGTGTGTAACGTTGCTGCCTCGGAGTCTCTTCCTGCCCTACCTCCTCACTAGCTGTGACAGGTCCTGGGGCTTCTCCAGACTCCAACAATGGTGCCAATACTGAGTCGCTAAGAAGAGCTGCTGGTACTAAACTCTCCAAACTTTTACCAACATTAGCCATCTTCTTCCAACCGTTCCCCCGTTGATCAGAAGACTGAGGAATAGGCTGTGACACTTTGGATGCAAGAGGTCTTGTAACAACGCACGCCATAGGTTGTACTTGACACTTCTCTACCCTCTCCTGTTTCTCCCTACTCACGTCGGCCGGCTTCTCGGCAACGACCAAGGGGGAAACCTCAGAAGTAGGCTCCGCAAAGTCGTTGCCGAGAAGGAGGTTGACGCCCCCAACAGGCAAGTTCTCCACAATTCCCACATCCAACTCTTGTGTCACACCATCCACCTCCAGTTCCATCCTGACCAACGGGTATGACCTGATAGCATTGATACCTTGCACCACAACCACCCGTGCCGTGTTTATTGGTCTACCAGTAAAGTTCTTCATCAAAGTCTGAGAGGCACCCATGTCTCGCAACAGCTCAACTCCATGCTTCTTACCAGCCCACTTCACGCAGCCACGCCCTCGATGGTCGCAAAAGACATCGCGGACAGGGTTAGAGCCTTCCGGATTCTTCTCCACTGGCTGTGTCCCAGCCTCTGACGTTATACCCCGGGCAAACTCAGACGACTTCGGGGACACCACAATGTTGCGAGCCAAAGACACAACTGCATTAGGTAGCTTGCTTGGACAGGCTCTTGCAAAATGCCCCTTCTCATGACAATGAAAACACTCTAACTCCCCCTTGGGCTTCCCATGAGGTGGGGAAGGGCACTGACCCTTCTTAAACGGGACGGTACTAGGTTTATGGTCAGTTTTAATATCATTGCTCTTGTAGTTATTGTTATACGGTGTATCACTGACTCGGGGGGGGTGGAATGTTGCGCCCCTTGTTACCTGCATTGTTCCGTTGTGCAGACCCGCACCCACGAATCAGCGATAGCCTACGGTCAGCCATCTCAGCTGCCTCCTGAAGAGTTTTCGGGTTCTTTTCTTTAAGATTCAACGTCAGATCGCCGCCCGTACACTTGAAAAATTGTTCTAGAAGCATCAGCTGTTTCAACTTCTCAAACGTCGATGCCTTCTCAGAACGCAGCCAGTTTCTAAATGCATCGGACAGATCCCGGGCATGCTCAAGAAAGGTGCACTCATGACCCTTCGTTACACCCCGGAACTTCAATCTGTACGTCTCTGGTTGTAACTCATATGCCCGCAGGACAGCCTCCTTCAATACCTCATAATCGATGCAAGACTCCAAGGGCAACGCATCATATGCCTAGAGTCCTTTGCCAACCAACCTAGAGGAAACAAGGGCTGCCCACTTAACCTCGGGCCATTGGTGCTCCCGGCACTTCTTCTCAAAACGCATACAAAATTCAGTGACACCCGACTCATCAAATACAGGGACTAACTTGAGCAGGTGCGATAAAGACTGATCAAGACCTTGATTCCCATAACCGAGACGCTGCCCTGTCGACTCCACCCGCAACTTCTCAAGATCTATGTCTGCACAGTACAGGGCCTTTCTCTCCTCAGACTGAATCCTAAGCTAAGATTCATGCTTTCGTTGCTCAAACTCTGCCTCATGTCTGGCCCTTCTCTCCTCAGCCTGAATCTTAAACTCAGCCTCTCGTATGGCCCTTCTCTCCTCAAGCCGAATCCGCCGCTGCTCGAGCTCAAGCCTAAACAACACCTCGGAAGACAAGCCCCCACTGTACACTGATCCGTCGTCCGACATAGTGTCCACCGAAAATTCTCAACGTTTATAAAAAAAAGAGAAGTACCTAAACTCTTATGCAGCACTATTCACTCAAAATGCTTGAAGACTCTTAAGTGTTATACTACTTGCCAAAAAAAATCCACGTATCCACTATATTCCTTTAAACAAAAAACAAATGACCACAACACTCCTGCAATATTTCTCTAAGTTCACAAAATCCTGGCAAGGTCGCCATTTATTACGACCGGGACTCGTATAAAACAAGGGCTCTTAATCATTGGACTAGAAAAGCACACAGCCACAACGGTAACACTAAATCCAACCCTCGAACTTATAATGCCGGCGCACAAAAACACCTATACCCTCCAGAGTTAAATCTGCGATAACGGGGTATCCTATAACTCGGTATAAATGCACTACTACTACAGGCTGATGATCTCTGATACAGCCTGATCACAACAACATACAATTACGTTAATAAAGTTAACAAGGAAAAAGAGAGAAAGCTTAATTAAATCACTGCAATGATTTAATGCAAACAAGAAGAAGGTATAATTAAAGTTACTCTAAACAATAATAAATTGTCACTCCTATATTAAAGAAAGTTAATGAAAGTCCTAAAGCATCGAGCAGGAATCTTCTGAAGAAAGTCTGATGCTGCGTAAGATGATCGAATCGGATTTTGAACTGTTATCTAAAGCAGGAACAAGATATGACAAGTGTAGGGACATACAGGGTTAACTGGCACGGGAATAATAATAAATGCGCAATAGTATTATCTCCAACAACAAAAGAAGTACTTCCTCAGGCAACTCAAAAAGCCTGCTCGGGTTGTGCAACTCAACAACAACCAAGGCTTACAGTCAACGTGAATAAAAATGCTGCATATATAACATAAGAGCTTATGATCCTAATTGGGTGTCTGCTAGGCTAATAAAGTCTAGCTGGGATGTCGTAGGCTAGGAAACAATGGCTGAGCAAGCGGCTCGTAGCCTAGCGAGGTCCTTAAGACTGTGCGGCCAAATTACGTTAAATGACGGGGTGCTCTCTTGAGAGATCCAGATCGCTAGTATCTGGTTCTCTCCTGGCGACCCTCTCAAAGTCGAAGCAAAACGAGTTAGCACAGTGTTGGGTGCCAGAGGCAAAAGCCCTCACTCGCAACACAGTGCTAAACTCACAAGGTACACAGTCAGAAAGACCACCGAGGCTTCCCACGTCTCCGTTGCGATTGTACAGGTTCAACAAAACCTGTTACACATCGGAAATCACAACAAAAGTAGCCTTACCCCAGTCTAGCATTAAATAGCCCAGCAGACAGCCAAGGAATAGGTAGGGAGACACCATGAGTGTGTCGAACCTCTACAGACAAAATGGTAACCCCTCCAAAATGCCTAACTAAACATGTAATATCTGAGAGCTTCAGCATATAATACGATGGCCGATATATGAAATCGTGCAGAACCAAAGGGGAGTTATGATATTAAATAGAGGAAGAATGAGAGGTAAGAAGTTGAGAGAGAGAGAAAGTGCTCTATAGGTAGAAGTCGGGGACAGATGGTAAGGGATATGTGAAGGGTATGCTGGTCAGGCAAGCTCTGAAGAGAGTAGCTCCTCGGGACCCCAGGATCACACAAAGGCATGGTGGTCAGCCAATCACAGGCCGCTACGTCACCAGACAGCAGGCCTGCAGAAGGCGCCAGGAACCACCAGCCAATCAAAACCGAGAGAAAGCCCACGCGGCGAGAAACTCCTCTAGGAGGTGGGAGGGAGGAGGGAAACAATGCTCACTACCCCCTCGCTAGCCCGCTCGCTCTCTCTCCCTCCTTCACTACAATGCATCTTATGTTCAACTCATGATATAAAATATAATGCATTGTCACAGGTGAAATAACGATCACTTCTATACTGCCTGTGACATGACGATTCACAAAAAAGAAAGTACAACATTGTAGATAGACTGTAGCCCATTTCACTGACCTGGCGAGCGCTAGTGGCTACCGGGAGGCGATTCTGCCAATGCTGGCAGGCATCACAACTTTATCACTAGTTTTGCTGCCACTGGGTCTGTCTGTATGTGTGTATTTATGTTAAATATTTCTAGAATGCATGTATGGAATATCACAAAACTTTATCTGATCGTTAATTTGATTCCCAAATAGTTCGCATACAATTTTAATTACAACTTCAATCATGCACGATCTGTTCCTCCTACCCACCTTTATGGACTATCCTCCCTCATGCTCCACAAACATATCCGTGAAAAGTTGTTGTTGGATGTTCAAGGTATTAACCCATGGCCAACTACTGACTTCATCATCCTCAATAGTTGGTATTGGCTTTAGGCCGTATATAATTATGTAACATTATTATATGGATGAATATTATGTAGATGTGATTTATACTTGATATATATAAATTAACAATCCAAAGTATAATAAGGTATATAATGATGTAATTATGAATTACTATTTGTAATTGTACCGCCCTAGAGATCGGCCCAACATCCATGACTTATTTCTAACCTCTAATCCTTCTGTTTATACTGTAAATTTTCTCTCTCCGTTGGGCTCCTCCGATCATAACCTTATCTCTGTCACCTGTCCTGTCTCTCCAGTACAGCCTTCTGACCCCCCCAGCCGTCGGCGCTTGTGGTACTTTGGCGCGGCCGACTGGCATGCTCGCTTCTACGGCAGTACTTCTTTGATTTCCCATGGAATTAATTTTGCTTCTGGGGAACCTCAGAGAGTGCTGAGTGCATTACTGAGGTATTCCTTTCCGGTATGGAAGCATACATCCCATTCTCTTTATCTCAGACTAACTCACAAAAATCTTGATTTACTCAGGCGTGTTCTACTGCTGTTCGCAATGAGGAGGAAGCATTCAAACGGTAGCGTCGCCTTAAAACTCTTTCATCAATAACAAATGCTCAGAAATTTCCAACTCTAGCTCTTCCCAAGCATTTTGGCATCTAGCCAAAACCCTCCCCAACAATTTCACTTCCTCGTCTTTCCCTCCTCTTTTCCACTCTGACAGTACCACTGTCACCTCTTCCTCTGACAAAGCTGAACTCTTCACTCAAACTTTTGCTAAAAACTCCACCTTGGATGATTCCGGTGCTATTCCTCCCTCTCCACCCACCTCTCACTTACTATGCCTAATATCTCTCGGCCTTCTCTGGGCTTCATACTAAGAAGGTGTACGGACCGGATGGTGTTACCCCTGTTGTACTCAAAAACTGGTCTTCCGTGCTGAATCTCTGCCTAGGCAAACTCTTTCGGCTCTGTCTATCCTCTAACGTCTTTCCTTCATGCTGGAAGTTTGCTCTCATTCAACCTATCCCAAAGAAGGGTGACTGCTCTCAACCCTCCAACTATCGTCCAAGTGCTCTCTTTTCTTGCATTTCTTAAGTTTTTGAAATTAGCTTTTACTCAGAATTTCTTAAGCATTTATCTTCCCATAATCTACTTTCAGATCGCCAATACGGTTTCCTTAAGAGCCGCTCTACTGGTGATCTTCTTACTTATCTTACTAACTCTTGGTCATCCTTCTTTTGGGACTTTGGTGAGACTTTTTCTGTTGCTCTAGACATATCGAAAGCCTTCGATAGAGTTTGGCACAAGTCTTTAATTTACAAACTAGACCTCCTTCGGTTTCTATCCCTCTATCAGTGCCCTTGTCTCTAATTTCCTTTCAGGCCGATTCATAGCTGCAATTGTGGATGACCATCATTCACTTCCTCAATCTATCAACTCCAGTGTTCCTCAGGGTTCTGTCCTGTCTCCAATTATCTTTCTAATATTTATCAATGATCTCCTCAAAAATATCTCTAGTCGGACTAGTCGTATCCACTCATATGCTGATGACTCTACCTTACACTATTCAACTAGTTTTTCACATCAACCCAGCATACAAGCACTCCTAAACAAACGTGGCAAGGCCATAGAATGCCTATCTTCTGATCTTTCAAATATTTCTGATTGGGGCAGAGAAAATCTTGTTACTTTCAATGCCTCCAAGACCCAGTTTCTCCCTCTATCTCTACATCACAATCTTCCACAAAACTATCAACTATTCTTCAACAATACAAAACTCAACCCTTCATCTTCTCTCAACATTCTAGGTGTATCTTTTTCATCTGGCCTTTCTTGGAAAGATCATATTACCACTCTTGCTAAAACTGCTTGCTTCTCAAAAATTTGGTGTGCTCAACCGTCTCCGTAGGTTCTTCTACCCCAGCACAGCTTCTTGCTCTGTATCGGGGCACAGTGCACCCCTGTATTGAGTATTGTTCGCATGAGGGTTTTTTTGTTTTCAATATTCAAAATATCCCTCTCGGGCATAGGCTGAGAGCCTATACATTCAACCGTTCAACACGGTGAAGCCCTTGAGGGCTTTTTCCAGTATAGGGAATGAGACATGTGAAGCACTTTTTGGTACAACAAGCCCCCACCATCTTGCCTCCGCATGATGCACGGGCCTCGGCAGCCCACTCACGACTCGAAGCAGCCCCACATCTGATCCTGTTTTTCCTCAGTGCTTCACTGTCTTATCCCCTAGACTCGAACCCTCACTCTCAGAATGCCATCTATTGAGCAATTAACTAACTAGGCATTGCCCCCCTGTAGCATATTTTGAATATGGGAATATTCATACAGTGCTATTTAATCAGGGAAAAATGAGGGTATTTATTTGGCATTTCGGTAGGGTTTGTGGTAATGCACTGATACTAGGTATAGCAGTGCCAGTGGCAAGACCACTCCACCACACCTCCCAACCCGTACCCCACTTCTCGAACGAGTCAAATAAAATTTTGTTTTGCCGCATTAACTCGCCTCTTACTAGTTCCCTACAATCTCTTTCTACACGCCGCAATGTTCCATCTATTTCACACTTCTATCGCAATTACAAATATCAGTCTTCTTCAGAGCTCTCTCCCTTGCGGTGAGTTCGAGGCATCCGCCTTTCAACACAGTCCCACTTCTATTCTGTGCAGCTCTCCAACCTAAGAATTGGCACAATTTTTAAGTCTTTCTTCTACTTAACAAGTGAACTCTGGAACTCTCTCCCTTATTTAATCTTTCGTTCATCCTTTTTTGTTTCCTACGTGGGAGACAAAAGGAAAAACTGCCTGTGACGATTCTATCCCCCAGAGTTAAAAGAGTGACAGGGCCAAAGCCAAAATGTCTGGACACACGGAATTTGAAACAATTTAAGTTATAGGATGAGGGAAAGATGGATTCAGGGAGAGAGTTCCAGAGCTCAGCTGTTGATTAGAAGAATGATTGGGAGTAACGTTTCACTCTTGATTTGGAGAGTTTTACGGAGTAGGGGTGGGATTGTGTTACAAGACGGGTACTACGTACCCTACGTAGAGGAGGTGGTATGCACTGAGAGAGCTCTGAGGAACACTGATTTATGTAGTAGCGATAGAATAACGGTGAGAGAGATGCAACATTGCGGCGAAGAGAGAGAGATTGCAGAGAGTCGGTGAGTGGACAGGATTTAATAATATGAAAGGCTTTCCTTTCTACTTTGTCTAGAATTGCTGTGTGAGAGAATCCTCCTCACACATGTGAATAATACTCAATACAAGGACGCACTGCCCCTGTACAGAGCAAGAAGCTGAGCAGGAGTAAAGAACCCCTTGAGGCGGTTGAGCACACCCAGCTTCTGGGAGGTTGCCTTAGCAAGACTGGTAATATGGTCCTTCCAAGAGAGAGCAGAAGAAAAAGAGACACCGAGAATATTGAAAGAAGATGAAGGGTTGATTTTTGTATTGTTGAAGAAAAGGGGATAGTCCTCTGGGAGTTCACGGCAGGTAGATAGATGGAGAAATTTGGTTTTGGAAGCATTAAATGTAACTAGGTTTTCTCTGCTCCAATTGGAAATGGTAGTTAGATTAGAAGATAAGTGGGCTTCATTAGGTTTGCTTCTGAGGGATTACTGGCTGGGGCATTCTGGGAAACTAATTGAATAGTGTAAGGTAGAGTCGTCTGTATAATTATGAATGGATAGGACTGGACATATAGTTAAGAAGATCATTTATAAAAATTAGAAAGAAAATAGGAGATAGGACAGATCTCTGAGGAACACCGGAGTTGATAGGATGAGGAAGTTAACGATGGCCATCCACTACTGCAGCTATCGAACGACCGGAAAGGTAATTAGAGACAAAGGCACAGTTGGAGGGATAGAAACCAACGGAGGGTAGTTTAGAAATTAGATATTTGTGCCAGACTCTATCGAAGGCCTTCTATATGTCTAACGCAATAGACAAGGCCTCACCTTTGGTTGTCATCCTTGATATAGTTTATCTCGTAGTTGATAAATAAAACAAAATGTAATTGACAGAGAGAGAGAGAGAGCGTATGAGTATGTATAGTCCCGAAAGGAGGATGACCAAGAGTTAGTAAGATATGCAAGAAGATCACCAGAAGAGCTACCCTTAATGAAGCCATACTGGTGATCTGAGAGAAGATTAGGAGAAGATAAATGCTTAAGATATTTGGAAGTATGAATAGTTTCAAAAACTTTAGGGATACAAGAGATAAGAACAATTGGACAATAGTTAGAAGGTTGAGAGTGGTCACCCTTCTCTGGGACAGGTTGAATGAGAGCAAACTTCCAGTAAGAATGGAACATGTCAGAGGAGAGGCAGCGACGAAAAAGTTTGCCTAAGGCAGGGAGTCAGCATGGAAGCAGAGTTGTTTTGTACAACAGAAGGAACACCATCCGGACTGTACATCTTCTTAGTATGAAGCCCAGAGAGAGTAGAAAGTACATCTTTAGAAGAAATTAGGATATTAGGCATAAGTAGGAGAGAGGGAGGAATAGCACCGGAATCATCCGAGGTTGAGTTTCTATAAAAAGTTTGCAAGAAGAGTTCAGCTTTGTCAGAGGAAGAAGTGATGGTTGTGCCATCAGAGTGGAATTGGGGAGTGAAAGACGAGGACAAACAATGTTAGAGAGGTTTTTGACTAGATGCCAGAAACCTTGGGAAGAGCTAGAGTTGGATAGTTCAGTGCATTCATTATTGAGAAAGAGTGTTTGGCAAGTCGAAGAACAAATTTGGCTTGATTCCGGGCAGAAACATATAAGAATGAGATTCTTGAGTTTTAAGGTGTCGGTTCCGTTTGAATGCTTCCTCCTTGTTGCGGACAGCAGTAGAACAAGCGTGAGTAAACAAAGATTTATTTGCATTAGACTGAGAGAAAGAGAATGGAATGTATGCTTCCATGCCCGAGAGGATCACCTTGGTAGTGCGTTCAGCACTCTCCGAGGGTCCCCGGCCACGGAAGAAAAAGTCATTCCAAGGAAAATCAGAGAAGTACTGCCAAAGCGCCTCCCAGTCGGCAGCGCCAAAGTGCCGCAAGCGTTGCAGGTTGGGAGGATCGGGTGGCCGTACCGGAGAGATAGGACAGGTGCCAGATATTTGTTTATGGTCGGAGGAGCCCAAAGGAGAGAACAGATTTACAGTATAAGCAGAAGGGTTAGAGTTTAGAAATAAGTCAAGAATGTTGGGCCGAACTCCGAAGCGATCCGGGATACGGTTGGGTTGCTAGACTAACTGCTCTAGGTCATTTAGGATAGAAAAGACGTAGGCTTGTTCACCAGGTTGGTCAGTAGTGTGAGAGGAGAGCCATTGGTGGTGGTGAACGTTGAAATCTCCTAAGATGGAGATTTATGAGAAACGAGAAATGGATAGAATGTGTTCCACTTTAGAGTTTAGATAGTCAAAGAATTTGGGAAAGTCGGTAGAGTTAGGGGAAAGATAGACAACACAGAAATATTTAGTATGCGAATGATAGCATAGTTTGAGCCATGAAGTTGAGAATTCAGAGGAGTCAAAATCGGGAACACGAGAGCAAGTGAGTTTGTTGTACACATATGCACAACATTCGCCTTTGGCTTTGAAACTAGGATAGAGAAAGTAGGAGGATACAGAGAAAGGGCTGCTGGCAGTTTCTACAGACACCTGCATTTCAGGGAGGAAAAGAAGATCAGGTTTGTAGGAGGAGAGATTGTGTTCAACAGAGGGAAAATTAGAGGAAAGGCCGCGAATGTTGCAAAAGTTAATAGTATGAGAAACAGGCCGAGGTTCAGAGAATTTTGAGGGGTCTTCAGGTAAATGTCGTGCGGGTGTGGGGGCATTAAGTGTTACCCCCCCCCCCCCTGGGGACTCCGAGGCTGGGCTATGGTTTATCATGGTATTTTTTTTTTTTAATTTTGATGTGGAAGAATGAAGTGTGGTGTGTATGTTTAGTGTAGTGAAGTGGATAGGAGGAGGAGGTCTTGTGAGAGCTAGCTGGATCAATCTGTGTAAGTGAGGCACAAAGGAAATCAGTAAGAGAGGCCAAGCAAATGAAACAGGAGTTGCAGCGACTCCTTATCAAATGCCTATAACCTCTCCTGGGTCTAGCCCTGCTCGATTGGTGCCTACAAGATCCTATGACTTAGACAGCTTTAAACTTTGTGTGTCCAGGCATTTTGATTCCATCGTCCCTTGAATTTAGCTCTGTCACTCTTTTAACTTTGGGGGAGACACTCGTTACAGGTAACTTACCTT
Organism: Paralithodes platypus; assembly: GCA_032716605.1. NCBI lineage: Eukaryota > Metazoa > Arthropoda > Malacostraca > Decapoda > Lithodidae > Paralithodes > Paralithodes platypus. The sequence continues at coordinate 33,233,712 of CM064567.1, read as the reverse complement.
TTGTCTCCTTCATAAAAAAAAAATGAGCACTTGTGTCTGCCTGTATAATTATCTTCTCTCTCTCTCTCTCTCTCTCTCTCTCTCTCTCTCTCTCTCTCTCTCTCTCTCTCTCTCTCTCTCTCTCTCTCTCTCTCTCTCTCTCTCTGACCTACATCATCCATGATTAGTTGATTACATACTGTAAACATAACACCATGTTTCCTCTCGTTTCATGTCTTCTTTTGGGTTTACATTTTGACCAATCAAAGCTGTATTCTCTGTCGCAGTCAGATTTACTCTGTGCCATGCCGCAATCAGCCCCCAAAATAAAATAATGAATTGAGCTTTGTTGCAGGTCTCAATTATCTTGGGATTAGGACCTACGGTGTGTGCGTGCCTGCCTTATATAACTTAAGGTATCTTACTCTCTATGTGGAGTGTGTCTTTGTAGGTTCTTATTATTCTTATTATCGTGACGATGCATATGTTTTATTTGGTTTATATAGTTTATTTTAAGGGGAGGTTTGTTTGTTTGTTTTCTAAACCTTCTTCTCCCTAAAGTTTAGCCCTATTAGTTTTGATATTTCAAAACCTTCGCTCCATTAGTTTGGTGAATATAAGATCTTTAGAGCCATTTTGGTGTCGATTTTTTCCTGGCGAATGATAGCGGGCCTCTAATTTAGTAGGAATCGGCCTTCGGACTGGACATTTTTCAATAGAAAATTACAAATTTATCTCGATGGAGGGTGCTGTGGGTATGTGTTAAGCTTTGATGGAGGTCGTGGGAGGAAAGCAAATAAATAAATAAATTCCTTAATAAATGAACAAATATATACAAATCTTCCAACAACTGAGCAATACATGTTTCACTGGGGTGTTGTGTATATATTAGTGCGTTCGGCTCACAACCAAGAGAACTTCAGTTCACACCCGACGACTCAGTTCACCGGGCACTTAATAGGATTCTGGAGTTATTGCCATTGTGACTGTGTGTAACCAGGATAATATACAGTTGCCCCTGAGTACAATCGGCCAAATAAGTGAAGTATCGGCACCAAGTATATTTTGATCAATAATTGGTATCAGCAATATCTAAACATGATTTCTTCCTTTCGAGTGAGATATGCAAACATGTCCCTACACTTACCCACCCTATTCAACATATTGCAGACATTAATACAGTACAGAGCGAGCCAAACGTAATGCCAGCTGAGACATTGACATATTAGCGAAACTATACCAGACTGGATAGCTCGTCAAAATAGTAAAGATACGGAGATGAGTCCCGCACCAAAATTGTTGTCTAGAGCAAAATACTTACACATAAGTTTATGTTCTATGTTCATTATAGAGCTGTAGCAAAAGCTAAGCAACGAAATACGATATTAATTAGTACACACGTTATAAAAAACAAATAGTATTAGTACTTCAATATGAACAATATTCGTCTCCTTATAGTGAACAGAGTATAGGTAGGTCAGTAAAACATTGACATGATCGAGAATAGTGACGGTGTGGATAGGGCAAGGAAATCTTTGTATATATGTCTCTCTCTCTCTCTCTCTCTCTCTCTCTCTCTCTCTCTCTCTCTCTCTCTCTCTCTCTCTCTCTCTCTCTCTGTATATTTATATTTATATATATATATATATATATATATATATATATATATATATATATATATGTTAGTAAAGCCAGGTAATACATTTTCTTTAATACATACGAGGTTGAAAGAAATGGCAATTTCTGCGTTGGAAATTTTATTATTCAAAGTTTCCAGGTCTCTGATGAGTTTTCGCTGGGTGACAGGAAGTAGATGAAGGAGATGAGCAAAATTCATGGTGGTACAGGTTTACATAAATGTAAATGATGATACAGGATATACGACGCGTTTCACTGGACAACCAGCATTATCAAGTAAGGATGGAATGATATAAAAGGTAAACAGGAAGGGTATATATAGAGGGTGGAGGATCAGAGGAGGCGGAAAACAAGGGGCAAAAATCTACTATTGGTGGAGGAGGTTCTGGAAAAGAGAAAGGGGGGAACCGCTTCACGCATGCGCACTGGATGCGGGATGGTGGTTGGTTGGTGGGGTCGAAGCTGATTGGATGCGTGTCGAGGGGCGTGGCCTAAGTTGGGTGGCGCCTGCGGAAGACGAAGCTGAAGGAGGTAGCGCGGGGGGCTGCATCAAGGGCACCAGGGGGCGACGGGGGGTGTTAGGTCCTGTAGGAAAGTGCCTTTTGGCAGAAGGAAGGATCTGAAGGTCCAGAGTTTGGTTGTTGATGTTGGGATGTAAGGCTTGGATATATAAAGCTTCGAGTATAGGTAATCTCCTTGGGTCACTTTCTTTATCGAGTATGGTGGTGTGTTTCTCTAACTCGTTGCGTGTGAGGTGAGGGTGGTTAGGGGTGAGATAGTGGTCTTTGATGGCTCCAGCCTGAAGGTGAAGAGTTAGCCGACGTGAAACACGAGTCTGCGTCATACCAATATAGGAATGAGGTCCACAGTCCTCATAATTACAGGTATGTTGGTAAATGACGTGATCGTCGGTCATCGGGCTCTTTATCTTGGTGGAGGCAGGTTTGTTGCAGAGAACGAGGTTGGAGGTCTTGGGAGATTTGTAGTAAATTATTAATTTGATTTTGTTTTCCGGGTTGGTTGGGTGGACATGCTTGGAGATTATTTCTTTTAAGACGGCCTCGTCATTTTTGTGTTCAGAGGACATGTAATTGCGGTAGAAGATCTTAATTTCATTGGGGGGGTCAATGTTAGGAGGGCTTTGGGTGTACCATTTTTCAAGATGGTGGTTGATGGTGCTGGAGATGTCGGAGTTGGAGTATCCGTTATTTACTAAAACTTGGGATAGTCTTTCTAGTTCCTGGTGGGTGTCGGCCCAGGTAGAGCAGTGCGTGAGGGCTCTCCTAACATAGGCGGAGATGGAGGATAGAAGATAACGGCGGGGGCATTCACTATCGCCGTTGAGGCATTGTCCTGTGTTAGTTGGTTTAATGTAGACGGTGGTTTTGAACCCACCGTTCAAGTCCTCCGGACTTAACTTCACCTTTGAAAAATCTAACAATGGACAACTCCCCTTCCTCGACATCCTAGTAGCTCTGAACGACCATGGGTTCAAAACCACTGTCTACATTAAACCAACTAACACAGGACAATGCCTCAACGGCGATAGTGAATGCCCCCGCCGTTATCTTCTATCCTCCATCTCCGCCTATGTTAGGAGAGCCCTCACGCACTGCTCTACCTGGGCCGACACCCACCAGGAACTAGAAAGACTATCCCAAGTTTTAGTAAATAACGGATACTCCAACTCCGACATCTCCAGCACCATCAACCACCATCTTGAAAAATGGTACACCCAAAGCCCTCCTAACATTGACCCCCCCAATGAAATTAAGATCTTCTACCGCAATTACATGTCCTCTGAACACAAAAATGACGAGGCCGTCTTAAAAGAAATAATCTCCAAGCATGTCCACCCAACCAACCCGGAAAACAAAATCAAATTAATAATTTACTACAAATCCCCCAAGACCTCCAACCTCGTTCTCCGCAACAAACCTGCCTCCACCAAGATAAAGAGCCCGATGACCGACGATCACGTCATTTACCAACATACCTGTAATTATGAGGACTGTGGACCTCATTCCTATATTGGTATGACGCAGACTCGTCTTTCACGTCGGCTAACTCTTCACCTTCAGGCTGGAGCCATCAAAGACCACTATCTCACCCCTAACCACCCTCACCTCACACGCAACGAGTTAGAGAAACACACCACCATACTCGATAAAGAAAGTGACCCAAGGAGATTACCTATACTCGAAGCTTTATATATCCAAGCCTTACATCCCAACATCAACAACCAAACTCTGGACCTTCAGATCCTTCCTTCTGCCATAAGGCACTTTCCTACAGGACCTAACACCCCCCCTCGCCCCCCGGTGCCCTTGATGCAGCCCCCCGCGCTACCTCCTTCAGCTTCGTCTTCCGCAGGCGCCACACAACTTAGGCCACGCCCCTCGACACGCAGCCAATCAGCTTCGACCCCACCAACCAACCACCATCCCGCATCCAGTGCGCATGCGTGAAGAGGTTCCCCCATTTCTCTTTTCCAGAACCCCCTCCACCAATAGTAGATTTTTGCCCCTTGTTTTCCGCCTCCTCTGATCCTCCACCCTCTATATATACCCTTCCTGTTTACCTTTTATATCATTCCATCCTTACTTGATAATGCTGGTTGTCCAGTGAAACGCGTCGTATATCCTGTATCATCATTTACATTTATGTAACCCTGTACCACCATGAATTTTGCTCATCTCCTTCATCTACTTCCTGCCACCCAGCGAAAACTCATCAGAGCCCTGGAAACTTTGAATAATAAAATTTCCAACGCAGAAATTGCCATTTCTTTCAACCTCGTATGTATTAAAGAATATATATATATATACTGTATATATATATATATATATATATATATATATATATATATATATATATATATATATATATATATATATATATATATATATATATATATATATATATATATATACAGTATATATATATATTTTTGTTTTTCTATGTGAATGAGGGAGGCAAAAGGCATAACTGCCTGCAGCGAGTGCCTCCCCCAGATTTCAAAGAGTGACAGGGCCGAAATCAAGGGACGTTCGAGCTAAAATACCTGGACACACGGAGTTTGAAGCAATTTAAGTCATAGGAAGAGGGAAAGACTGATTATGGGAGAGAGTTCCAGAGCTCAGCAGTTGAATAGAAGAAAGTCTGAGAATAGTGTTTCACTCTTGGGTTGGAGAGTTGCACAGAGTAGGACTGGGATTGTGTTGCAAGGCGGGTACTACATACCCTACGTAGAGGAGGTGGTATACACTGGGAAAGCTCAGAGGATCACTGCTTATTGTTGTAGCGATAGAATAGCGAGAGAGATGCAACATTGCGGTGAAGAGAGAGAGATTGCAGAGAGTTGGTGAGTGGCTGAGAATTAATGATACGAAAGGCTTTCCTTTCTACTTTATCTACGAGTGCGGTGTGAGAGGATCCTCCCCACACATGTGAACAATACTCAATACAAGGAAGCACTGTGCCCCAGTACAGAGCAAGAAGATGCACAGGGGTAAAGAACCCCTTGAGGCGGTTGAGCACACCCAACTTCTGGAAGGCTGCCTTAGCAAGACTGGTAATATGGTGTTTCCAAGTGAGAGCAGAAGAAAAAGACACACCGAGAACATTGAGAGAAGATGAAGGGTTGATTATTGTATTGTTGAAGAATAAGGGATAGTCCTCTGGAGGTTCCTGACGGGTAGTAAGATGGATAAATTAAGTTTTGGAAGCATTAAATGCAACAAGGTTTTCTCTAACCCAATTGGAAATAATAGCTAGATCAGAAGATAAGTACTTTATAGCTTCATTACGTTTACTTTTGAGGAACTGCTGGCTGGGGCATTCTGGAGAACTAATTGAGTGGTGTAAGGTAGAGTCGTCTGCATAATTATGAATGGATGGAACTGGATGTACAGTTGAGATCATTAATGAAAATTATAAAGAGAATAGGAGATAGGACAGAACCCTCAGGAACACCGGAGTTGATAGGATGAGAAAATGAGCGATGGCCGTCCACAACCGCAGCTATGGAACGGCCGGAAAGGAAATTAGAGACAAAGGCACAAATGGAGGGACAGAAACCGAGGAAGGGCAGTTTGGAAATTAAAGATTTGTACCAGACTCTATCGAATGCCTTCGATATGTCTAGTGCAACAGAAAAAGTCTCACCGAAGTCTCGAAAGTTGGATGACCAAGAGTTAGTAAGATATGAAAGAAGATTACCAGTAGAGCGACCCTTAAGGAAGCTATACTGGCGATCTGAGAGCAGATTATGAGAAGAGAAATGGTTAAGAAATTTGGAAGCAAGAATAGTTTCAAAACCTTTAGAGATACAAGAGATGAGAGCAATTGTACGATAGTTGGAGGGTTGAGAGCGGTCACCCTTCTTTGGGACAGGTTGAATGAGAGCAAACTTCCAGCAAGAAGGAAAGACGTTAGAGGAGAGACAGAGACGAAAGAGTTTGCCTAGGCAGGGGGTCAGCACGGAAGCACAGTTTTTTAGTATAACAGGAAGAACACCGTCCGGATCATACGCCTTCTTAGTATTAAACCCAGAGAGGGTAGAAAGTACATTTTTCGAAGAAATTAGGATATTAGGCATAAGTAGGAGAGAGGGGTGTGGAGAGGGAGGAATAGCACCAGAATCATCCAAGATAGAGAGTCTGGCAAAAGTTTGAGTATATACAGTATATACTGTATATATATATATATATATATATATATATATATATATATATATATATTTTGTTTTTTCTATATTCCAACTACTCCCTCTCGGGCATAGACTGAGAACCTACACACTGTACCGCTGAACACGGTGAGGCCCGTAAGGTCTTGTTCCAGTCTAGGGAGTGAGACATGCGAAGCACCTATTCATGGCTCGAAGCAACTCCTTCTCTGAAGCCGCTTCGTCTCTGCGCTTCACAGTCTCATCCCCCAGGCTCGGACCCTCACTCGCCACACACGGGAGGTGTGGCGGAGTGGTCTTGCCACTGGACTGGTAATCCAATGAACTCGGGTTCGAATCCCAATATGTCAATGGGAAGATATTATTGGGATGGAATTTGTGCTGTACCTAGGTATCAGTGCATTACCACAGCACACCGAAATGCCAAAAAAATACCCTCATTGTTCCCTGATTAAGATAGCATTGTATGAATATTCCCATATTCAAAAATATGCTACAGGGGGGCAATGCCTAGTGAGTTAATTGCTCAATAGGTGGCGTTCTGAGAGGGAGGATCCGAGTGTGGGGGATGAGACTGTGAAGCGCAGAGGCGAGGCGGCTTCAGAGATGGGATTGCTTCTAGCCGGGGTGCTTCGCATGTCTCACTCCTTAGACTGGAACAAGACCCCACGGGCCTCACCGTGTGCAGCGGTAGAGTGTAAAGGCTATCAGCCTATGCCCGAGAGGGCATATATATATACAAATATAAAATAAATATTATATAAAAAACAAAAAATAATAAAATCTCACTAGGCATTGTTCCTCTGTAGCATATTTTGAATATGGGATTATTCATACAATGCTATTTATGAGGGAACAATGAGGGTATTTTTGTTTTGGCATTTCGGTGTGCTGTGGTAATGCACTGCAACTAGGTACAGCACAAATTCCATCCCAATGACATCTTCCCATTGACATATTGGGATTCTTGTTCTTGTTTGTGCTAGGGGGACCCTCAGAGGGCTGCTCTTGGGCAGCATGATATGCGGTGTTGTGCAGGGGAATTATTATGAGAGGGATAGGATCGGGTCAAGGATTAGGGAGATAATGAGTAGTGATCCTATTTCTAAAGGAATGAAGAGTGGGGCTATTAACTATGTGAGATGGGAGGTGATTCCACTCTTGGATGCTGCGGGGAAAAAATTAATGTCTGAATATGTCCGTGCTTGCCTGATTGTAAATATGTATTTTTATCTATGTCTGCTAGATTGTTTGTGATTTTGTATAACATTTGTTGTCTGTGTATTTGTCTTCTTGTTACAAGGGGGTCTAGTTAATGTCTTGTTTGAGCAAAGTGACTGATGTAGTATGTCTGTAATCACGTCTGATCCATCTTGCAGCTTTGTTTTGTAATGCCTCTAATTTATTGATATTATTGTGAGTGTGTGGATCCCAGACGGTGTTGCAGTATTTTAAGTGTGGCCGAACCCAGGTCCACTGGATTACCAGTCCAGTGGCAAGACCACTCTGCCACACCTCCCCTTATGTATATATATATACCGGTATATATATATATATATATATATATATATAATATATATATATATATATACTGTATATATATATATATATATATATATATACAGTATAGCTATGTTGTACAATGGAACACAAAGAGAACTGTAGGTAGGACACATCATAATAGTCAAATAATACACGGATAATTATCATATAATATTGTTTTATTGTTTCCATTCTTTTACTTGTATGGCTACTTGATGGGTTGATTGATTGAGTTACTGATCAATATACAGTATATCTTAGCTATGGTGCACAGGCGACTGATCAATATACAGTATATCTTAGCTATGGTGCACAGGCGACTGATCAATATACAGTATATCTTAGCTATGGTGCACAGGCGACTGATCAATATACAGTATATCTTAGCTATGGTGCACAGGCGACTGCGACTATTATTATAAACACGAACATGGACTATTCTAGCCAGACAATTGCGCAAGGTCACTGAGGATCGAATATCTGTCGGCATTATTAGATGCATTGACTTTGATATTGATTATGATGCCCATTTTCATTAGTCGGCGATTACAAAGATGTTTTAGCACATTATGTTGACAACTGTGACAACTAGACATTGGTGTGATAATAGGACACACCAGTTACATTTTATTGCATTAGGTTTAACATATTAGTTGATAAGGAACTTAATATTCCGCCACGTAAACATTACTAGATAATAGTTATTGAGGCGCTGTACCTGAGGAGTAGTATTACGTTCAAGCCTTTGGTGCTGCACTGCGACCTATATATTAATGCTGTTCAAACAATGCAGTCTTGAATAGATTCCTTTATTTTGGTAGTGAGGTCCATAACAGCGGTGAGTCAGTCCACAAAGTGTAATCGTCGTTTCAACATACATACCATAATATAAACCCTATTAACATTTATAGTCTCTGAAACCTACCCTGTCTGAAATATATTGCTGTAGGTGCATCATAATTATATGGTTCATAAATGACATCTCTTTATAAACAACTAGTTAGAATCCCGAAATTTGCCCTGCTCATATAGTGGTTTTAGTGAGTGCCAATAACGACTGAAGAAAACACCCGACTCATGGCAAAGGCAAGTTGATTATCGTGTCAAGGGCCGATGAGAAGCGTTGCTGCCTTGACCTATGCTAGGATAAATATCTGGAAGTGGAGTTGGAAGGCGAGTATATTGTAGGTACGCGCTGTGTCGGCAAAGGCTATAATGATTTGGCTCTTATAGTCATGCTAGGTAGCCATCAATTTGGCTCTTATAGTTATGCTAGGTAGCCATCAATTTGGCTATTATAGTCATGCTAGGTAGCCATCAATTTGGCTATTATAGTCATGCTAGGTAGCCATCAATGTGGCTATTATAGTCATGCTAGGTAGCCATCAATGTGGCTATTATAGTCATGCTAGGTAGCCATCAATTTGGCTATTATAGTCATGCTAGGTAGCCATCAATTTGGCTATTATAGTCATGCTAGGTAGCCATCAATGTGGCTATTATAGTCATGCTAGGTAGCCATCAATGTGGCTATTATAGTCATGCTAGGTAGCCATCAATGTGGCTATTATAGTCATGCTAGGTAGCCATCAATGTGGCTATTATAGTCATGCTAGGTAGCCATCAATTTGGCTATTATAGTCATGCTAGGTAGCCATCAATTTGGCTCTTATAGTCATGCTAGGTAGCCATCAATTTGGCTATTATAGTCATGCTAGGTAGCCATTAATTTGGCTATTATAGTCATGCTAGGTAGCCATCAATTTGGCTATTATAGTCATGCTAGGTAGCCATCAATTTGGCTATTATAGTCATGCTAGGTAGCCATCAATTTGGCTATTATAGTCATGCTAGGTAGCCATCAATGTGGCTATTATAGTCATGCTAGGTAGCCATCAATGTGGCTATTATAGTCATGCTAGGTAGCCATCAATTTGGCTATTATAGTCATGCTAGGTAGCCATCAATGTGGCTATTATAGTCATGCTAGGTAGCCATCAATTTGGCTATTATAGTCATGCTAGGTAGCCATCAATTTGGCTATTATAGTCATGCTAGGTAGCCACCAATTTGGCTATTATAGTCATGCTAGGTAGCCATCAATGTGGCTATTATAGTCATGCTAGGTAGCCATCAATGTGGCTATTATAGTCATGCTAGGTAGCCATCAATGTGGCTATTATAGTCATGCTAGGTAGCCATCAATGTGGCTATTATAGTCATGTTAGGTAGCCATCAATGTGGCTATTATAGTCATGCTAGGTAGCCATCAATTTAGCTATTATAGTCATGCTAGGTAGCCATCAATTTGGCTCTTATAGTCATGCTAGGTAGCCATCAATTTGGCTATTATAGTCATGCTAGGTAGCCATCAATTTGGCTATTATAGTCATGCTAGGTAGCCATCAATTTTCTTCGGCTCCCTCGGTACTTTTGTAACGTTTGTATGAACGCATTCACACATAAAAGCCTTTAATAGTAATTTACATTGACTATTTGTATAAGGGTTAGATGACTTTATCTTGGAAACCATGTCTAGGCGTTTTTATAAGATCTATTTAGTCATCTGCATTCGCTCAGCATAATACTTATAATAAAATGTTAGCGCATAATCCTAGAATGATATATATTAAAAAGTTTAGTCACCTATTAGTTTGTCATGTTATCCTGTAGAGTACCCATATTATGCATAGGCATTCTTTCCGTCACTACAATTAAACTTGACGAAACATTTTGATATAATCCCCCCCAGTGCATCATTACACTGCTTGTAAACCAACATTTCTATAACTCAACTGACTGAAGCTACTCACCTACCTATGTCACCTATGTGGAGTTCGCCACTCTGCTAGTGGCACCGAGGAGCACACCGCCCTTCGCTGTTGTTTGAAAATTGGTGCAGCAGACTGTTCGAAGATGGGCTCGTCTGGCACTTTTTGCAGCTCAACATCGAGGGCTCTCTTGAGACCTCATGTCTCTTACTCGCCGCAGGAGTTTATTGAAGAAACGCTGTCATTTATGTGATAAACCAGCCCTCTCGCCGCCCCGATTTTTCATTTTGGGGATATCGCATTCCCAGCATCTTCTATCACTGAATTTCATGACTATCGGGGTATGTACTGTAGATTCGGTACAAAACCCTCTGCGATTTTCCACGTGTACTGTATATTATTAAGTAACGTTCCCTTCTACGCTCCAACGAATTCAGCTTTAGTGATTTTTAACTCAGCTTTAGTGATTTTTAACGCTCCCAATAGTGTAACTGTTTTACCAAGTTTATATGTGAGGTGAAGTTCCCTTGTACTTAAATACTTAATTTAAGCTGCTTTGTATGGGGATGTTTATACGTTCCAGTACTCTAGCCGCGGTAGCACCAGGGATTTGAAGAGCGTTATAATAGGAAAATCACCGCGAATTTTAAATGTATGTATCATGTTAAAAACATGTTTTAACTATTAATATAAAAGCTGAAAGCCTACTATGTTGGCATTATATATTTCTAAATAGTTAGTATAACATAAATAAAAGTAGCTATGTAACATGTATTTCTGTTGATGGGTGGTGATGCAGCTTCCTTGAACCCTCACCATCCCCCACCCTCACCACTCCGCGCAGATGAGATAGTAACCAGGAGTAACAGTTTCTCATGTAGTGGGTGTTTATTAGCAATTATGAGGGTGCAAGGAGAGCAACAAGGTCATTGTGTCCAGATGGTGGAACATTAGGGAAAGGAAGGAGATGGTAGCCGTTGTGGCCGAGGACACTAGTCTCATTATTTGCACCCGGCTCAATTAACTAGACACGATATTAGAAGAGTAATTATTATGTAATTTACATAGCGACAGAGATAATTTTTGAAATAGTAAACATAGCTTATGAGCTGGATGCAAGAATATATGAATATTTTCCTGTAGCAGATATTTGTTTGTATTATATTAAATTATAATATTTGTTACGTAATATGGATCACGGCATTTGATGACAAATGAACAATACCACTAAGCATTTCAAGCTAATAATATGTAAATGAATGAAAGCGAATTATTGCAATTAATGCTACCACAATGATTGATTATAAATGCATACGGCAAATCCTGTTAGAAAGTTTTTTTTTAAGATGGGATTGTCATAGACTCTTATAGTAAACAAAACAAAGCAAGTCATCGTATGAGAGTCAAGCAGTACAGGAGAGTTATGTGTGTGTACGTATTTGTATAATGTATTATCTATTTAGCCTGCAACCGATTCTGTCGAACATGTCATCGTATTATCGCTGATATTGCTTGTTATGTACCTGAGTACCTCAGTTATAGCCGTCATCAGTTCCATGTACAGTCTTACTTAAAAAGAAAACAAAAATGGCGTTACTCGCTTTTATATGCAAGTTTAGCCTATGTGACATATCATCAACACATTTCAGATGCAGATGCTTCTTTCCGTATTTAGAACCACTACCTTGTCTTACTTCGTTATCGACTGACACTAGGACCTTGATTAAATATCCCCAACAATATTAGGGTTGATGTATATTTTATTCAAAGAATACTAACAATCATACCATTGAACTTCCCTCACTTCTACTTCGTTGTCTTACTCATAAGTATCGCTTTTTCCTGCATTTGGAATAATACTCAGATCTACTGAAATTGTGTGAAGGGATACTTTCAGAACAGTACAAATCATGGTATATTTAGTTGAAATACAATTCTGAGTTTCTACCATCACCACAGCATTATTTAGTATGACGGAAGTTTCTATTATTTTAGTCTTGACTTTTTTTAGCTCATTATTTTGGTTATGGAATAACCTGAACGTATTGCTTAGTGTGATTGTGAGACCATAAAATATTATTTATACATATAATATTAAAAAGTTCATGAAAAACATTCAGGCGTAACACGTGGTTGATAAACAATAAAACATCAAGACTAAGTCATATTGATAAAGAACTTAAATATTTGAATAAGTAAATGGACAACATAAAATCAATTTGGACAATACAATTATGTATTTTGATCACCATACATAAGAATAAAATATTAATGTTTTTAATCCTTTACAAATGTAATCTTCCTGCTTGACTTGTGAGTGCATTATGCTTTTCATGAAATGTCATATCAATCTATCATTAATCCTCATAACATTATACTGTATGTATGTATGTTAATCCTCATAACATTATACTGTATGTATATATATTAATCCTCATAACATTATACTGTATGTATGTATATTAATCCTCATAACATTATACTGAATGTATGTATATTAATCCTCATAACATTATACTGTATGTATGTATATTAATCCTCATAACATTATACTGTATGTATGTATATTAATCCTCATAACATTATACTGTATGTATGTATATTAATCCTCATAACATTATACTGTATGTATGTATATTAATCCTCATAACATTATACTGTATGTATGTATATTAATCCTCATAACATTATACTGTATGTATGTATATTAATCCTCATAACATTATACTGTATGTATGTATATTAATCCTCATAACATTTTACTGTATGTATGTATATTAATCCTCATAACATTATACTGTATGTATTGTCACGGACCTATAGGCTCTGACTGTACGGGTTCACTTCCACCCTTCAAACGCATCAACCAGTCTAAGATCGGGGTCGGGGCTTCAAGCAACCAAACCAACAGAGGCCCGAAACTTCGCATCCCAATATCCTTCTTACTTCTATCCCTCTCATTTTGATCGAGCAGAGTTTCGAAGTCTCGCTCAATAAATATGTAATTCAAATTAAAGTTCAATGCTATCTCTGCTCATGAACACCAGGGGGTGGAAGTTTCTTTTCTGGTCACATTAAATCTACCGTAGTCAATGACGGGGCGGGAATAATGAGTGGGGTCAGTGTTATCTTAGACTTTCTCGGTGCAACGTTCTCGGGAATATCGCTTCCAGAAAGCGTTGTTTTAAAACTCCAGGAACTACCCCCATTCGGTTTGACTACGGGAGATATCGTGACTATAACTTATATTTTCATTTTGATTTTCTTTTTGTTTTCATTTTGTATAAATTAAATATTTTGTATTAATATTAATTACCATTGTATTTGTTTTATTTTGTTTTATAACTTTAAATTATAATTATATAATACATAATGATTTTGTTATATTACTTAAATTTGATTTCATTATATTAACAAAAATGGTGTATTCTTTTTCTTATCCATATATATTTATACCCTAATGATTAAATGAAGTGAGGAAGATTAACCCTATATAAGATCCAGAAGACTACTTTGAAATCTGATTAAAATACGAGAACAACTCTTAAATTAAAATATCATCTTAGTAATAAATATTAAAATACGAGAACTACTCTTAAAGAGACTTTACCTTAATACAAGTACTAAATTAATAAAAGTACTTATCCATACTGAACACCCTTAAACTAAAGTTCAGTCTTTGTGTTCAACCTAAAGGTCACCCTCTAGACTCCTTCGGGGCCAAATCTTAAACTAAGCTAGTTCCACTAGTCTCTCCAAACTTTGGGTTGTAACATATTGGGGGCCTGACCGGGATCTTTTCTGATTAATCTCTGCACTTCATTATATGAATTGGGTTTTCTAATGTTCATAGTAATTTCATAAATTTAATTATTTATCTTTACGTCCCGATATCTTTAGCCTGAATTATTATATTACTCCTGATGCTTAAATACATTCCTTTCCCTTTAGTCGGTTTGTACATTTTAGAGGTAATAGCTCAGGTTGGTCATAAGTTGGGGAAGTTCTGTGGTTTACGAGATAGTCAGGATCACTCGTCATCTCAAATCCTCATATTCATCCATGTTCATTAACACTAGGCAGACGGTGGTGGATATTGTGTATCAATCTCTTTATCTTTCATGTGACGAAATTAGCGTTTTCGCACATCGGTCACCTATCTGAGTCACCCCTCTTTAAGTAGAATCTCTTCAGAATAGGAATGACCAGTTAAACTCGTCTTTTATAGCAAATCAAAACTATAGGAGACCATCCACGATCACCTAACATATATCTGTAACTAGAAGTAGGATCTCCTAACGCACATAAATCTCATGCCTTCTTCCTTTAGTTTCGATATCAAGGGATCGTGTCTCACGAGGTTCACTAATGGTCAGGTTCTTGTCTGTCGTCCTTACTTATCAACCCTCCTGTTGTTGTCGACCATAGTTCGCTCAACAGGTGGGAGTTACTCACACTAATCATATTGATTTGGGATATTAGTGTCAACCTGACTATTAGGTAACTCGTCTCTACTAGGAATATCCCTAGTCCATATAGTATGCACTTGTTAATAGTTATCCAGGGTTAGTAATCTACCATTACCGGTAACTATAAAGCGAGTCCATATTAGTCAATATTGCCGTTCATTCCAGTCTTTATATTATACAGTATGTGAAGCTATAGTAACCCCATCCTCTATACATTAGCTGTCAGTCTAGTATAAATTGAGCGGTAATCTTCTCTACCTCATCTAGTCCTAATTAAAATCAAAATGGCAAAGTTTAATGCTAAACAATTTTGTCAAGAGCCCTCTATAGACAAACTTAAAGGTCAGGTGATCTCCAAGGATGATTGGAAGTTTATAGCTTATTCCTTTGACATAAGCTATGAGAGTTCACACACTAAGGAAATCCTGAAAAACACGGTCATAGAAGAACTGACAAATAGAGAAATCTTACCTGCTGAAGCTGTAGATTCACTTACTCCCATGAGTAGTTCATTGATAATGGCTGATAACGATGAAGATTCCCAGAGAACCATACAGGAAAACTCCCAGGGGAAACACTCTCCATCTCCCGAGCCGTGGTCAGAAGACAGACTAGATTTTGAAAGGGAGAAGTTTCGGCAGCAGCTTATGCACGAGGTTCAGGAGAAAGAGAAGCAGCTTCTGCACGAGGTTCAGGAGAAAGAGAAAGATCGGCAACTGGAACTCTTGAAATTTGAGACACAATAACGGGAGAAAGAGAAAGACAGAGAACTAGAAATTGCTAAAATTCAAAACTTGGAAGAAACAAAACTCCTCAAAGAAGAGAAATTACAGTTGCAGAAGACTGAAATGGAAGCCCAGAAGCCAAGATTCCAACTATCTAAAAACATCTCCCTAGTACCACCCTTTGACGAGAGTGACCCAGAGAAATCTTTCTCCACGTTTGAGAAAACTGCTGAACACCTTAAATGGCCAAAAGAGGAATGGCCATGGCTTCTCCAACCCAAACTCGTAGGAAGAGTTCAGAAAACTTTCAATCACCTGGAGGACGTTAATGACTATGACTTTGTAAAGAGCGCTATATTAGATGCTTATGCTATCACCGCTGATCATTACCGTAGAACTTTTCGGAACTACATCAAGCCAGAAGAACATACATTTTTGGAGTTTGCCATGGATAAACTACGGATGCTTAAAAAATGGTTAGCTGCTAAAAAAGTCACCACCTTCACAGAGTTAGTTAACCTTGTTGTTCTAGAGGAGTGGAAGCGTAGGTTACCGCCCAGTATGCTAGTATATATAGAGGAGAAGGGAGTGAATGACCTTACCAAGGCTGCTCAATTAGCTGACAGCTATGCTTTAATCCATAGGGTTGTACCAAGCTATGATAGGACAAAAACCCCAAATGTGAGATTCTCCTCAAGCTATAACCCTGTGTCTAAAGTCATGTCGCACACAAATGCTCCCAAAAGCCCATCTCAAAGTCAAGGAAAGTCTGAAGACTTCTGCTCATATTGTAAACGGACAGGGCATAACATCATGCAGTGTACACATCCTAAGTGTAAGACCTCTGCTGCATACAAACTCACACTTGCCACTTCTCAAAGACCTCAAAAACAAACAAAACCTTCTGGGGCACCTATAACATGTATACATACCCAGAATGCCTCTTCTGATCCTTTTTCTGCCTTTAAGGTACCTGGAACTGTCTCTCTTCCAGATGACCCACAGACTTACCCAGTTACCATCTTAAGAGACACTGGATCAGCCCAAAGCTTGTTGTGTAAGACTGCCTTGCCTTCAGTTGAGAACCACTACACTGGGGGAAAAGTTACACTTAAATCTTTAAGCTCTGGTCATACTGCAGACATGGCTGATATACAGATAGGCAGTGACCTGATCCAGGGGTCAGTTAGAGTAGCCGTCTTGGATACAGATCTTCCTATTCCGGGGGTAACTTTCCTTTTAGGAAATGACTTGGCTGGACATGGGATGATTCCTGACATGATAGTGAGAGACAAACCCATGTTACACAGTCCTACTGCAAAGCTAGATCAGGAGAAACTACATATTTTCCCGGTTTGCGCTGTCACCCGTTCACAAACTGCTGCAGTGTCTAATGACTCTCTCTCACCCTCGGGTCAGGATACCTTGTTCACCCAGATCATGTCTAGGGAAAACCTCATACAAGCTCAAGAGGCAGACACTTCACTTGCTAAGCTCAGGCACATTGCTGATGACAAACCCATAAATGGGAAAAACCCTAACATCTACTATCACAAAGGGGTCCTTATGCGTAGTTTTCACCCGCCTGATAGGCCTGACTCAGATACTTGGTCTATAGTACATCAGGTAATCATCCCTACCTCCATCAGATCTGCTGTAATGGGATTAGCTCATGACGGAAACTCTGGTCATTTGGGACAGAGAAATACATACAGAAAGATCCTAGCTCATTTCTTTTGGCCTAACATGAAAAAAGATGTAACCAAATTTGTAAAGTCTTGTCACACTTGCCAGATAGTAGGAAAGCCAAATGAGACCATCCCTAAAGCTCCACTTGCTCCTATCCCTGTCACTACAGAGCCCTTTGAGAAAATAGTATTTGATTGTGTAGGGCCTCTTCCCAAAACTAAGAAAGGGAACCAGTATCTCCTTACCGTAATGTGTGCTGCAACTAGGTATCCTGAGGCTTTCCCTTTAAAAGATATCAAGGCTAAGACTATTGTGTCCCATCTGTTGCATCTTTTCACAAAAGTAGGCATTCCTAAAGAAATTCAGAGTGATCAGGGGTCAAATTTTACAAGTAATCTAATGAAAGCAGTACTGAGGGAGTTAGAGGTAGATAAGAAGATAGCCACTGCATACAGACCTCAGACCCAGGGTTGCCTGGAACGCCATCATCAATCTCTGAAATCCATGATAAAAAAGTTTTGTTTTGAAACTGAGAAAGAGAGGGATGCCAACATTGACTGGCTTCTTTTTGCCGTTAGAGAGTGCCCTCAAGAGTCACTAGGATACTCCCCTTTTGAGTTGCTATATGGGCGTCAGATCAGAGGCCCTCTAAAGGTCTTGAAAGATTCTTGGTTTGTGGAAGTATCTGATCATCCTTCTCGCACAGTTGCAGAGTACATAAATGAGTTAAAACTTCAGATGTAAAATGTAAGAGCGCTAGCACTGGCCAACCTTGAGAAGAGTCAGTCAAGAATGAAAACCCACTACGATCGCAAGTCTGAAAGTAGAACATTTAGTCCTGGAGACAAAGTCCTTCTCTTCCTGCCCATTAAAAAGCAAATTTTGTGGCCCATATGTAGTCTCTCAGAAACTTTCCAAGCTAAACTATGTTGTTCGCACTCATGATCGAAGGAAGGATCAAAGGATTTTTCACTTAACACCTTACGAGCGGCCTATGCGGTTTATTTATGTGTACCGCCCAGCGGGGTGTTTTTAGCCAAAATAGGGCTGTTTACGTGATCATTTTCATGCCTAAATAAGACCCAGAATGTAAAACAAGTACCTATCCCTGAAAGGGCATAAACAGAGCTTTCGAATGACACCATAACGATCCTTGTATGATGGATAGTTTTCTTGCAATAACCGTGCAACGCGAGTGCAAAAAGCAGGTAATTCGGTACTTTCGGTACATAATTGAGTATGTAGCGAGTGAGAGAGGGAGGAGGGAACTGAGATTTGTGTCAGTAGGTTCGCCGCGGTGGTCTGGAGCAGTCATACGCTCGCTAGTCTCCTGCCACCACTTGTCTCTCTCTCTCAGCCACATTACGTGCTGAAATTGCCACTCGAGTTATGTCGAGCGCCGCCATATAGTCCAGCTTTATTTAACTCGACTTATGTTGCGCGCCGCTAGTTATGGGTTAAACCAGATGAAGGCGTACATAGAAAGGCCGCTTGAGGAGAATACCCCAATACTAGCTGTAAATACTGTACCACATTCTGTACCAGACTCGTGGGAATTGCAAAAGGTAGGAGACTCTGATGTGATTGAGTTTGGTGATCTTCCTTCACCTTGTGGAAGCCCAAAGAACAGCGAGCTATTATGTACCTTAGATCAATATTTGTCGGACATGTCGCCATCACGTAGAGATGATCTTAGGAAATTGCTTGTAAGTTACCCTTCAGTCACATTGGATGTCCCTGGCTTTTGCAAGGACCATCATCACGATGTTATCTTGACCTCACCAGAAGTAAGACCTATCAAACAATCACCATACAGACTAAATCCTCAGAAGCAAAAGATCATGAGAAGGGAAATTGACTTTATGTTGGAGAAGTCCTTAGTGGAACCAAGTTATTCCCCTTGGGCGTGACGTCACCCTCTTTATTAGTCCCAAAACCAGACGGTAGTAGTAGGCTGTGTACTGATTACAGGAAAGTAAATGCAGTGACAGTCCCTGATGCATATCCACTACCTAGAATTGATGACTTAATAGATAAAGTAGGGGCTGCTAAGGTAGTATCAACCATAGACTTGCAGAAGGGGTATTACCAAATTGGGATGACCGATAGAGCTAAAATCATCTCGGCTTTCACCACTCCTTTTGGGCTCTTCCAATATAGAGTCATGCCTTTTGGCATGATGGATGCTCCTGCCACATTTCAAAGAGTCATGCCATATACTATTCAGGATTTAGAAGGTGTAGACACTTACTTAGATGACATCGTGATTATTTCAGATACTTGGGAGGATCATCTTTCCAGACTGGACGGGCTGATGGAGCGCTTGGCTGCTGCTGGATTCACCATCAACCTAGCCAAGTCCTGCTTTGGACGTGGATCAGTGACCTACCTTGGCCATGTGGTGGGTCAGGGTACTGCACGTCCCAAGGAAGCTAACGTGGAGACCATCACCGCCTTTCCCAAGCCAACTGACCGCAAATCCATCATGCGGTTTTTAGGGATGTGCGGATTCTACCGCAGATTCTGTCCGAACTTTGCAGCCATATCAGCGCCCCTCTCAGATCTTACAAGCCCTAAAATTAAGTTTGTCTGGACTCCCACCTGTACTGCTGCCTTTGACCAACTGAAGTGCCTCCTTTCATCCTACCCGGTACTTCATGCTCCTGATTCCGCATTGCCTTACCATCTTCAGGTTGATGCGAGTGATAGAGGAGTCGGGGCAGTACTTCTGCAACCAGATAAGACAACTGGCGTCCTACATCCTGTCTCGTACTTCTCCGCCAAACTGAAGAGACACCAGAGGAGTTATTCCACAGTGGAGAAGTTTTGCTTGGCGATGGTATCAGCGGTGAAGAAGTTCGAATGTTATCTCCCTCAGCACTATCCACCAATCATCATCTATACTGACCACAACCCTCTTACTTTTCTGCACAAGATGAAGAACAACAACCAACGACTTCTCCGGTGGGCTCTAAAGTTACAGGAGTACCATCTCATTGTTCGCCATATTCGTGGGGTAGACAATCGGATTGCAGACGCCTTGTCAAGAGATCTTCCACCTACAGCGGAGCCTATTCCTCCTCTCGCTACCTAGTCCTCTTCGCTCTCCTTCGAGGACTTTAAGGGGCGAGGTGTCACGGACCTATAGGCTCTGACTGTACGGGTTCACTTCCACCCTTCAAACGCATCAACCAGTCTAAGATCGGGGTCGGGGCATCAAGCAACCAAACCAACAGAGGCCCGAAACTTCGCATCCCAATATCCTTCTTACTTCTATCCCTCTCATTTTGATCGAGCAGAGTTTCGAAGTCTCGCTCAATAAATATGTAATTCAAATTAAAGTTCAATGCTATCTCTGCTCATGAACACCAGGGGGTGGAAGTTTCTTTTCTGGTCACATTAAATCTACCGTAGTCAATGACGGGGCGGGAATAATGAGTGGGGTCAGTGTTATCTTAGACTTTCTCGGTGCAACGTTCTCGGGAATATCGCTTCCAGAAAGCGTTGTTTTAAAACTCCAGGAACTACCCCCATTCGGTTTGACTACGGGAGATATCGTGACTATAACTTATATTTTCATTTTGATTTTCTTTTTGTTTTCATTTTGTATAAATTAAATATTTTGTATTAATATTAATTACCATTGTATTTGTTTTATTTTGTTTTATAACTTTAAATTATAATTATATAATACATAATGGTTTTGTTATATTACTTAAATTTGATTTTATTATATTAACAAAAATTGTGTATTCTTTTCTTATCCATATATATTTATACCCTAATGATTAAATGAAGTGAGGAAGATTAACCCTATATAATATCCAGAAGACTACTTTGAAATCTGATTAAAATACGAGAACAACTCTTAAATTAAAATATCATCTTAGTAATAAATATTAAAATACGAGAACTACTCTTAAAGAGACTTTACCTTAATACAAGTACTAAATTAATAAAAGTACTTATCCATACTGAACACCCTTAAACTAAAGTTCAGTCTTTGTGTTCAACCTAAAGGTCACCCTCTAGACTCCTTCGGGGCTAAATCTTTAACTAAGCTAGTTCCACTAGTCTCTCCAAACTTTGGGTTGTAACAGTATGTATATTAATACTCATAACATTATACTGTATGTATGTATGTATATTAATCCTCATAACATTATACTGTATGTATGTATATTAATCCTCATAACATTATACTGAATGTATGTATATTAATCCTCATAACATTATACTGTATGTATGTATATTAATCCTCATAACATTATACTGTATGTATGTATATTAATCCTCATAACATTATACTGTATGTATGTATATTAATCCTCATAACATTATACTGTATGTATGTATATTTCTAGAAACTGATTTTGGAGTTTCTAGACATATACAAAATTATACAGTGACAAATAAGACGTCCACGAATGTTCATGAATGACAGTTCCATAAATAGTACTGTATGTCATATCAATTTCGTATGCATCAAGTTGCTAACATAGGGCGCGTAACGTAGCCCACGGTCTTTGTCCATACGTCCAAGTTATGATTGTACCAACCCGTCAGCCAGCAGGGTAGAATTCAATCTGAGTAACTAATATATTTGACTAAATTGCCTATTTTAACTAGCTCGAATAACTTGCAAAGATATAATTCAATTATTATACATCTATTATGCAAAATTACATATAAGCTGCTGGTTAAGAGGCTTATTAGGGAACCCCAGGCTTTGAAGTGAGACCCAAATTATCCCTATTTGCTGTTGATGCTTGTGGGATGACAGAGGAATAAGTAGGATAATCTAGTCAAGTCCGTTGTCTTCTCATTTGATCAGAACAGATGATGCCCCAGGGCAGATGGAAGTTCTGATGTTGTTAGTACCTCTCTCGGTGGTGACGTGTGGTTGATCATGTACTTTATGACAATCAGTTGCAAACAAGGTATGTACACTATAAGTCCCAGTTGTTAACAAAGGACTGCAGCCAGTTGCAAATGAAGTGGTTACACTAGTGGGAACAGAAGGATGACAACAATATGCAAATAATGTTGCAAAGAAAGTGGGTTGAACCCCAGTTGCAAACAAAGCAGTTGAAAGCAAAGTCTCGAATGAAATGCCAAGGCTCTTGTTACTTCTATGTGACAGTGTGTTAAAGGCAACTTTGTCTGCTATCTTAAGGTATTTCAATAACAGGTGTTGCAGGAGCACACGTCAAAAGAGGGTAGGCCCATGTGGTAGACCAAACTTGCCTGGATTTTGGTGGACTAGAATTTTGCTTGCATTTACTGAATGACTCCCCAGGTAAATAGTGATGTAGATACACTATTGGAAATGAGCTCCCATTTTCCTTCAGCGTAGATGGCGGATTTGCGATTCTCGTATAGTCAACATAATAATGAAAATTAATACTACTCAAAATGACAATACAGACAAATTTAAAAAAATTACAAATATTATGCAAAATACTGGGTCCTGTGAATATAAGAAATTATGTCTACAGACAATAGCATAAGAAATATGCTAAAAGGAACATAGGAAATACAATATAACACCACCACCAAATAAATTATACTAAAGGTACAAATCTCTGAATAAATTGGTCTCTTTCAAGTAAGCCATCAATTTGTCAACCACACCAACATCCAAATCACCCAAGATTGAGTCCAAAGTTATGGGGACGTTATTCGCCCTGCAATACATTAGGAGAGGGCTACGCTCATCCACAAATCTACCACAGGACAAAATGATATGGTTGATCGACAGTACCCCACCACAGGTGGTACATTGTGGCGGGAATACGCAGTTTATATAAGGTTTCATGTGGTTAGAAATGTACATTTCATTCTTACTCTCGCAAGGATAACCTCCGAGACCGACGGGTGGTCGAGGGCCAAACCCCAAAGGACGGTTTAACTGAATGTACAGCCAGGTCGGTCGACTGACTTTGCCACAGAAGATTAATTGATTTCTTTACCAAAAGAGAGACTCTACTGTAAATCCCGAGGGACATGGACCTTCAAATTCTACCACCTATTTTGCAAGTTCGTCAGCCTGCTCAGTGCTCATTGCCGAAAATACGACAAAGACCAGGCACCCAAATCATAGATAAGGACTTACAACTTGAGTGCAACTTAGTGATAATGCCACCCTGGATTTCTGATGAATCCGTTCCACATGAATCAATTGCCTGAAGGGCTAACTTTGAATCTGACAAAATGACAAAGCTTTCATGAAGAGAAGCTTCAGCAAAATCTATGGCCCGGTCAATTGCAAAATCAGACGTATGGATTGGCAAACGGTACCTGAGGCGACATTCGGTCGACCACACACTCGCACCCACACATTCATCCGTCTTAGAGCCATCAGTGTAGAGGTGAAAAGAAGCTAGGTGTCTAATGAGGACCGATTGAAAAAGCTGGCGAATTTCCACTTTCGGAGCCTGACGTTTGGGGGAAGGGAGCCACTGAGTATCGACAGTAAAAGTGGGTTGCTCCCGAGACGCTATCTTTAATACAACCAGCTAGTCAACATTAGAGAAGTCATAGCCTATCTTTCGCGTTAGGAATTAAAGCCGCACAACCACCGACTTTAGGGCCCCATGCAGCACATGCTCGTACCGCACGAGGATCCCCCAAGCCGGGATGCCGAGCGATCATTTCCGGTGCAAAAAGATAACGAATTAAAGTAGCATGTGGTCACAACGAAGATGGAGGGGTGGCATGTTAGCTTCCACTTCCATACGCTCCACACAAGTACACCGAAGGTCTCCAAGACACAAACGCAAACAGACATCCTGAAACGTATCCAACCTCTTCAAGGTACAATCCAACACCAACCCATACACCTGCAAGCCATAGGCGATTTTTGAACGAATAGTGGACTTATGCACCATCAGTAAAGATGTTCTGTCGGTTCCCCAGTAATGGCCAGAAAGGTATTTAACCCTTTATTGGCGGCGCGCAACTTATGTTGTGTGCCATTTTCACCACGTAATGTTGCTGAGAGAGAGAGATAAGTGGTGGCAGGAGAGTAGCAAGCGTATGACTGGTCCAGACCACCGCGGCGGACCTACTGACATGAATCCCACCCTCCCCCACCCTCACGCACTCGCTACACAGGGAATTATGTAGGGAAACTACCTAATTACATGGTTTTTGCACTCGTGTTGCGCGATCGTTACAAGAAAACTAGCGGTTGTACAAGGATGGTTGGGGTGTCATTGGAAAGCTCTGTTTATGCCCTTTCAGGGGTAGATACTTGTTTTACGCTCTGGGTCTTATTAGGCATGAAAATGATCACGTAAACAACCCTATTTAGGGTAAAAACACCCCGCTGGGCGGTACATATAAATTACCGCCTAGGCCGCTCGTAAGGTGTTAAGGACATTTAATGTTTTACTGCAGGAATTAAGCAAATAATTAACATGACACTTCCAATTGAGCCTGCAATCAAAGTGCAGACCCAGGAATTTGACTGATTTTTTAAAGATATCGGATCATTATCCAAAGTGATGTGCAAATTAGGAACGTTAAGTCTACGAGTAAATACTATGCCGACACA
Source organism: Paralithodes platypus (assembly GCA_032716605.1). NCBI lineage: Eukaryota > Metazoa > Arthropoda > Malacostraca > Decapoda > Lithodidae > Paralithodes > Paralithodes platypus. The sequence continues at coordinate 33,208,654 of CM064567.1, read as the reverse complement.
CTTAGCAACAGAAAACTTAAAGCCCCACCGCAAGGCCCAAGGGTGGACGGAATCAAGGGCTGCTTGAACCCGCCCATCCGAAAATTGCACATTGGGGGAGGAATGCCACAATGCACAATCATCATGGTTTGGACATGTGGAGACGATGGATGAACAAAGCTGGGTGAAAAGATGCAAGTCCATGAATGTGGAGGGAGCTGCACGAAGGGGCTGACCAAGAAAGACGTGGGATCGGACTTTGCAGTCTGATCTTAAATCAAAGAACCTGACAAGTGAGGCAGCTGTTAACAGGGCTGCCTGGAATGCCGCCATTAGGACGTGAGACAAGAACCGCATTTTGTGTGGAACACTCGGTCTTGAAATTTGTGAATGAATGTATGTATGTACAGTGAGTATTTAAGATTCTGGGGAACAGGAGCAGAAGACAGAATATAATTAATCATCAAACAAAATAACAATGGGCTAAGGACACTGCCTTGTGGCACCCCACTCTCCTGGACATAAACATCCAAAGTGATGTTATAGGGCAACCTGATCACAAACGACCGGTCAGAAAGGAAGTTATTAATAAAAGTGGGAAAATTACCTCTGAAACCGGAAGCATAGACTTTCGTAAGTATTCCGTATCGCCAGCTCATATCGTAAGCTTTATGGATATCCAAAATAATGGCTATCATGAATTCCTTTTTGACAAAAGCCTCAGCGATGCATTGCTCCAAATTCATTAAATGCTCTAGTGTACTTCTTTGCTTAATGAAGCCACATTTCTGAACATTTATTAAATTCTTCGACTCTAAAACAAAAAGAAAGCAAGCGTCAACCATTCTTTCAAAGACCTTACAAAGACACTCTATCAATGCAATAGGATGAAACAGCTTGGGATCTGTAAGGTGGCCTGGACTCTTTTGGACCGGTATTACATGCGTAAAGTGCCATGAGTTTAGAATCGTTTGAGACGTCCAAATCTCATTGTACAATGCTAACAGCTTAGCCAGGTTGTCCAGACTAAGATGCTGAATCATACCATTGGAGTCCTGTGAAGGACCAGGACTCGAACCTTTACAGGATTTCAGGGCAAAGAGAAGTTCAGTAATCGTAAACTCTCGGTTGTAATCTGAGTCTATGTCTTCTGTGGCAAAGTCTAAGTGCTGCAGTTCAGCCTGCCGCATATGGTCTAAAATACGGGGATTGTAGTTGGCTGAACTGCTAACATCCGCAACATGCCCGGTGATTGTGTTGGCAATGTCAATGGGATCATCGATAATGTTATCGTCCACCCTAAGAGTGATGATGGGTAAACAAGTATACTTGTTATTTAATACATTAATAGTGGGCCACACCTCTTTAAGCAGCATGAACTGATTCACCGTGAATACATAGGAATGCCAGGCATTGCACTTTGTGGATCGAATTATTCTCCTTGCTGCTCCCCTAGCCTTCTTATAAGCAATGAAGTTGTCTTCAGTAGGCTGCTTATCAAAAATCCTGTATCGTCTATTACGTTTAATGAGCACTTGTCGGCAATCTGGTGACCACCACGGAACTCTATGCTTTGCGTGAATTGTAGAAATTTTAGGAATAACTGCCTCGGCAGCGTGTAAAGTGGAGATCTGAACACGTGTTACATTATCATGGATGTCATCCCCCGAAATATCTAAAGTGGCGATTCTACAGAAGGCTCCCCAGCCTGCTTTCTTAAAGTTGAATTTAATGGGCGGCGGTGGAGGAGCAAAGTCGCATGAATAAGAAAGACAGATCGGTAGGTGGTCACTTCCGATAGAGTCGTCGAAAGTGCCCCAAGTGATGTTAGGTAGTATTACGGGAGATAACAAAGACAGGTCATGCATGATGTATGGGCCGTACGATTGTCTACACAAATCGCACTACCATCATTCAATAGACAGATGTCTGATGGAAGTAAAACATTCGCAATTTGTTTCCTGCGATCATCACACCTCATACTACCCCATTGATGATGATGTGCATTAAAGTCGCCTAAAATACATTGTGAATTGGGCAATTAATCGAAAAGAGAAAAGAATGAATCATCATCAATCAGAACCTGAGGAGGACAAATTGGACAATACAGAAAACAAATAGTCAGGTACGTGTTCCAAATTTTGACCTTGCATGCGGCAGCTTCCAGGGAAGAAACAAGAGGCACTCCTGAGTGGGAAAGCTATTTATGGACATATATCGCCACCCCATTACCCTCATGTCTTCTATACGAATAGTAGAGTTTAACCCTCGGTACCCGGTTGGGCTCTGAGGAGGCCAAATCGAACTAGCGCCGTGGGGCCCGGATGGGCTGCTGAGCGCCATTGCTTGAATTTTTGCTTTCGAAACGTGCGCGTATATTTTGTTTGTTGACAAGCGGTACGCAGCGCCACTACGCTCGAACTACAGCCCAGCATCAGTCTCTACCGCAACGCCATAATGGATACTACCAAAACAAAAATTTGACTGTGTCCGATTCCGTGCCTCCTATGACGCCCGCCCCGGCTCGTCATATTACACGACGGCCCCTTGCCAAGGACATTCTTTCTCCGGGAGGAATAGATAGAACCTTGCGTGAGCTAGATTTTGCTGGTAGTGACAGTGATAGTGATGTTGATGAGATGACCAGCGGCCTTTCGTCTCGTTACGCATCGAGTGCATATTATTCCACTGACGAAGAACCTGAGTTCAAGGGATTTGCCAGTGAACATGGGAGCGATGCAGATCCGGAAGGTGGGGAAACAGATGTCGCAGAAGCTGGTGAAGGTGAAGAGAGTGAAGTGGGTAAAGTGAGCGAGTGGGAGAGCTCAAGGTCGAGTGAGGGTGAACGTGGTGACTCATCGTTTTCTGGGCGGCCATTGTCTCGCTTATCTACCCCAGCTGCCCCGGGCGACCGACATTGATAATAAACACCTGTGATAATGAATAATCAGTGCCTAATATTACAATAACTTAGCCCAATTAGTAATAAAAAGTACGGTATCGAGTGAAAATGTGCAATATCAGTGACAGTGACACCCTAATACAAATACTTTCATATGATTGTCCTCAAAACTAACTATAAAAATCTCAACAAACTTCCAATTATCAACATCAAATTCTAAAATCGCCTATCGGACGAAAAGACTGGTGCGACGAGCGACTAGGTGCGTACTAGCCGGGGCCGGGGCGAGGCATCCGAACGCGGCAAGAAATTCCCGCGGAAAAACCCACTCCTTCACACACTTGCAATTCTGCAACCACTGGGGCTAGAGACGTCTACTCAACGCCATTCTATAGACGAAGGTGAGACGAACATTTTGTTTTTTGTATTCATTATAATCCATGTTGTCTTTATTAAATTTCAGCTGAATTAACATAGCATAATAATTTTGTATTCATTATAATCCATGTTGTCTTTATTAAGTGTCAGCTGAATTAACATAGCATAATAATTTTGTATTCATTATAATCCATGTTGTCTTTATTAAGTGTCAGCTGAATTAACATAGCATAATAATTGCCGAAACACCCGGTACCAAGGTATACGGGGGAGCTTAGGGGCCCGGGGCTGGATGGTTAAAAGGAGGGCGATCAGCGTGATCCACCAAATTCGTCTCCTGTAGACAAACGACTGACAGCACGTGTAATTGCAAAAAGATTGCTAAGTGTTGTAGTTTCTTACTAATACCTCTACAATTCCATTGAAGTATCTTGTACTCCATGGTGTAAGGGTGAGAGGGGCGTCCAGCATGCTTAGATTTTGTATTCCTCATACCATGGGGGAACCCGGGGACCTTGGCCGGGGCTTGCCACCGGCAACCTCCATATGTTCCGTAGACCCCCCCAGGTGAGGCCAGGAGGCCTCCCTCGTAAGGAGCCGGAGATGGGATGACGTGTGTATAAGACTTACGGTTGAGAAGGGTCAGATTAGTTTGATCATTCAAAAACGTTACCACACTTGCCATTCTTCCCGGCAGCGGGGGAAGCAGCATCAGCACCGGAATAAGGGGACTTATTCCGCAATGAGCTAGAGGGAAAAGCAGTAGCGGTAGGAGGAGAAAAGGTAGAGGGAGTAGAAGAGTCTGTAGTACAGAGACTAGTTAAGTAAGTAGCAGAGTCAGAATGAGCTGTAGAGGTAGTAGTAGTGGTAGAGTCAGAGGTAGCTGGTCGATAATGCTCAAGAGCTGGAGGAGGAATAGGTTCAGTTTGCACTGACACAGAACAAGTTATCTGCCACAGTGTACCCTTCAGAAACATGACCCTGTCCACCACAATGCCTGCAAACCTTCTGGGAAGAGCGGCAAGAGTCTTTGTGATACCTAAATTGTTGACATTTAACCCAGTGCAAGGGGTTAAATACATAAACACAAACTGAACAAACTTGATAGCCAACATAAACATTAGAGGGAAGGGTAGTTTACCAAGCGTAAGAACAACCGTGGAAGTCTTAACAAGTGCGCCAATAGTGAAACAGGTAATGAATCTAGCCCCAATGACAAACTGATCGGCCATTTCATCAACAATCTCCTGTTCAGAAATAGGCAAATAATCCCTTCAATAAGCTAAGAAAACTCTCAAAAGTCTTAGGGAATCACTATGTTAATTTAACTACTAATTATCTGGCTAACAAAACCTGACGCTAACACTATCTAATAGCTTTCGGTTTACTAACCAATTGAAAGCTAGCTGTTAACTCAGTATATATTTTATTATATCATTTCAGTTGTCTTAATCTAATTCTTTTTGTGGTTTTGCGCAAAAAGTCACATCAGTTTATGGGGTGACCCGGTACTCTCAGTCAAACATCTTGTCTTTCTCAGTAAAAGATTGTGGGCCCTGGACGGGCCCCTTATATAAAATATTATGTTTTACTTATCTCTCTCTTCTTATCCGTCTTTGACCACCTCAATGCTGGCCAGTACACTCTGCTGTACTCGTTTTTTTCTTGCACCAACTGGTTCCAGCTATGGATTGCTTGTGATAAGGTGAGCCGGAGAGCTAAATGAGTACAAGCTCTAGGATACTTGAGGTGGATTGGAGCAAAGGCAGACTTGCTAATATATATTCTCCTTCGGTGCTGTATATGGCTTCTTAACAGTGCTTGGGTGGGCCGGCGATTTCCCTATTACAATCCCTCCATGGTGGTTGGAGAAGATAGAAGGCTGGGCGGGAGCGCCGCTAGGGAGATGCCGCACGACAGCTTTGATTTTCTTGCTTCCCTTCTCTGTGTTATATTTCACTCAAATAGAACCCCGGCATTTCCCACATTTTTAATTGGCTGATAAGAGTATGGGGCTGGCACAGTGGTAATAACATGCTAGTTAGCCAATCTCCGTACTGTTTAATTTGAATGTTGGCAGGATCAAAGCCAGGCTGCTGATTGGTTGCTGTTCCGGGGGATGTTTTGGTAACATTTTTGCCAACATTTTCTTGCATTTTCCTGGGAAAATCTTCTATCGCTATTACAACAATCAGTGTTCTTCAGAGCTCTCTCAGTGCATACCCCCTCCCTTGCGGTGAGTGCGACGCACACACCTTCAAGACAGTCTCACTCCTATTCTGTCCAGCTCTCCAACCAAAGAATTGGCAAATGTTCTCAGTCTTTCTTTTACTCAACAAGTGATCTCGAATTATCTCATTCAATCAATCTTTCCTTCATCCTGTTAATTGGACTGCTTTAAACTTCGTGTGTCCATGCAGTATTACTCCAACGTCCCTTGAATTTGGCTCTGTCACTCTTTTGGCTTCGGGGGAGACACTCATTACATGCATCCTGCCTTTTGTCTCCTTTTTCCACATAGACATACAATGCTGATCGGTGATTGGTTCTTACCATTTTGCTTTAATAATTATAATAACTGTAGCAGCTTTTTGTTATGAATACTAAGTACGCGAGGATAATGAAAAGACAGCTGGTCACAGATATGGAATTCATTCAGGACAACATAAACAAAATGTTGCGTCTGTGATATACAAATGTAATTTCCTTTCCTATTATCTATTAGTTCCCAGGACTACTTTAACTTCAGTGTACTTTAGTTCAGACTACTAAAAGGGTTTGAACTGTACACGCCAGATTACTATGAAGACCCTTTGGGTTTGATCCCTACTGTCTCCTAAAATCATACATGCAGTGCACAGTCTGACTTAAATCAGCCTGAGGTTACTGGCTGATCATGGAAATTCCTTTATCCTATTTTTTATGTCAAATTTATCACTCTCTGATACTTGTTCTCTCTCGTGCTAGATTGATTTATAATTCCTTAGATTCTACGGTCATCTAGCCTTTATATGGAATGGTAAAACTTGTCCTTAGTTCATCAGGTAAATACTAGTCTAGGCATTAATGTCGCCTGCTAACTAACTATGCAGATTCCATTTCTAAGAGATATTCAATAGCGAACCTAATATCCACTATACTGTCTACAGCGTATCTACATTCGCTTTCTAGACTCCCTATTACCTCATCTGATCTGATGTATCTAATACACCTTGCCTTACTGTTAGCATATAGGCGGCGCCGTATAGTACTGACTATCCAATATGGCAGTCTAATTATCCACCCTTTTTTATTTTAAGCATATCTACATTCGCTTCACGAAGTAACTGCTTATTATCTAATTTCGCGTTACATATCTAATACATCATTGTCTTACTGGTAGAATATAGATGGCGGTTTTACGGTATTAACTAGGCAAATTGGCAGTCTAATGGTTGCCCCTCTACTTAACTATCTTTAATTCGAGCCGGCCAAAAATATTTAAAAGTTTACGGTGTTCTCTAGATAATTTCACTACCTTCAGACTCCGGGTTGAAATCACTACCGGGATTTTATTACTAAACTAACTACAATGGGGTCCTGCGCTTGGCGTATTTTAGCTTGGCGGTTTCAAGTTTGGCGACATGATCGAACAAATTCCCCAATCGTAGTTTGGCGATATAGTTCATGAGTTTAGCGACCGAGCTGCTGAATATTCCTATTTTTGTGATTTTGGCGCACTCATAACTCCACAAAAAATTGCCTAACCTAGGTTATTATACTGTATATATCAAGAGGCAGGACTCTTTGTTATCTTGCGGATGGTGAAGACTAGAACACTAGAACAAGTAGTTCAGTGTTGATGGTGAAATAAAATGTTTAGGTCTGCTGAGCCCGAATCGTGAATGTTGGAGTTGAGGTATTTTTGGATATAAATATCTCGGCAATTATATGGCCTAACCTAGTATATATTTAAATCAGAGGCAGTAGTCATTGTGAATGGTGAAAATTAGACCACTCTAGACCTAATAGTTCAGTTTTGATTCGGATAATAAACTCCAACTCCAACAGTTGTCTGCTGAACCTGAATCTGGCGGCTTCCAAATTAGTGAAGTTTTCAAAGACTACAAAGATCGCCAAACACGGGGCCTCATTGATTTATTCTATTTTATAACTAGAGGTATCAGCCATGATGAGCTATGCCTATCAAATCTCAGCTATGAACAACTCCATTTTATTGATCATTTGTTATCTAGTTCTTTCTTAAGTTTCAGGTAATATAGCTGCCTTTTTATTTACTGGGTGTGTCTAATATCATATTATTTTTGCCCTCAAGTCATATGTGGGAGCCGAAGGTTCCTGAACCAAATATTTGGTTTGTAGTATTCTTTAGCTGATCCCTCTTCCAGTTGCTTACCTCCGACTCCGTATATTTCTGTCTTTCACAACCATACATTTCTCTGGATTTTGTGTGTAGCCGAGAGATGTATGAGCAAGCCCTGAGTTACTTCAAGTTGATACTAGAACACAGGTTACTTTTCGTCTGTTCTAGCGAGACTTAGTATACTTCTGCTTCCATTAACCTCTTCTTCTTCTCCACTCCTGTCCCCTGATTATCTATTTCAGACAGTAACCAGTTATCTGTTACAGGGACAGGTGAGGTAAAAACAAAAAAATGACTCTGAATGGTTGACCTGCCCGGCTACTGGTGCACTGGGTCTTTCCTGCCACCCGGGGGTCTTACATACAGTATCAGGACATCTCAACACCAGACGCTCTCACCACACACCAGGCGGTCTCACCACACAAACAAGACGAGTCACCTCAACACCATGCCATCGCACCACAAGACCTTTTCTTCACCAGTCGGTCTCATCACCTTACCAGATCAATACTAAGCCAATTCGATACCAAGGCATCTCAATACCACACGTTGCCACATCTACTGTCCTGTACAGCGATCGCGGGTACCCCCCCCCCTCTCTCTCTCTAATCTATGCAGTAAAGATAGGGATACAAATTGCTCTCTACCCATTATAGGGAAAATTTGTTGTATAGTTTGACACACACACACACACACACGTATTATATATACTGTATATACTGCATATACTGTATACCTGTATATATATATATATATATGTATATATATATATATATATATATATATATATATATATATACATATATATATATATATATATATATATGTATGTATATATATATATATATATATATATATATATATATATATACTATAGGATAACATAATGCAAGAATTCTCACCACGCCGTCCACACCCTTTGATTACTTTCTGGCTGGATATAGAACTTAAAATCATAATGCTAGTTTAGAAAGAATATACAGTATATGAACAGTTCATTAACACACAAAGAGCAGGTGGTAGGGTATTTTACACTGTGCCGCCCAGCGTTTTTTTTTTTACCTTAAATAGGGTTGTTTCCGTGCTCATTTTCATGCATAAACAAGACCCAGAGCGGAAAACAAGTATCTATCCCTGAAAGGGCGTAAACAGAGCTTTCCAATGACACCCGAACTATCCTTGTACGACCACTGGTTCTCTTGCAACGATCGTGCAACACGAGTGCAAAAAACCTAAAATAAGGTAATTTCCGTACATAATTCCCTGTGTAGCGAGTGAGAGGAGGGGGAGGAAGGTGGAATACAGTTCAGTACACCCTCGGCGGTCGTGGGGAGCGGTGATAAGGTAACTACGCTCATCCCACCGCTCAGCTCTCTCTCTCAGCAACATTACGTGCTGAAAATGGCACTCGACAGATGTCGTGCACCGCCACATAGTCCAAATTTATTTAACTCAACAGATGTCGTGCGCCGTTGGTTAAGGGTTAAGCATTCAAAATCAAAGAGGAATTAAAGCGGTATATCTTTGTTTTCATATTGTATTGAAAGGTAATTGTGTTATCCACGTGATGCATGTTTGTTTGAAAACAGTTTAGCACATTGAGTTTTAAAAATGTAGTATATGCAACACTATTTACCACGGAATATTAAGAATATCATACTCAAACACTACTTGCCATAAATATATGATGTGCTCTAGTAAGAACAATGTTCTATATATCAGAGCTAGGTCAATTTACTTATGAAATTAACTAGTTAAGTTAATATTGGTATTCTGTCAACTAAGTTAATATTAAATTAACACGAATTCGGAAAATTAACTAGTTAAGTTTAGTTATTTTTTAAAGTTAATCGGTAAGTTAAGTTTTTATTTTAATTTGTACTCAAGTTGTCTAAGCATAAATTAGTGTGACTTTGCTTACTTATTTGCCTCTGTTATCAGTAAATGCTCATCATTAACAATGTTCAATATATCTTATCTGCATCTTACGCAATAATTGATTTTCATTAATCCATTATATCTTGTGAAGTTTCTCTTGTACTGTACAGTATATTACTTATTTATACAAAACCTAATGTACTCGTAGATATTAGCTTAACAATCAAATACTGTGTTCTTAATACACAAATCCTCTTTGGCTGTACAGTTCGTACTTCAGATCTCTAATAAGAGCTCTCAGATCATTATTTCATATATTTTCATAATATGTACATTTTCGTTATACCGTATGACAGTAATGTACTGTACGTTAATCTGATACTTGGCTCATCAATTATGCAATACATCCAGATCTTGGAGCAGCAGTCTTCTAACACTGATGATATATTATTGCTGTAAGTTCTAATCACTATGACAAACAACTTTAGGATCCCCGGCGGGTGCCCAACCCCGAAAAGGGTTGAAATAGGGGAGCTATCCCCCCGCCAAAGGCGGCTTTCTAGGGCCTTTCCTAGCTGATGCTGAGAGGATTGGGTTCTAGTCATGTGGTGATGGGCTGGTCTATCAGAGTGAGAGCTGAGCAATCTCTGCCATACCCATAGCTTACTCTGACTGTTCCTTTTACTTATATATTTTCTAGATCTCAAGTGACGGCGTCTCTAACGTGGATTGACCTCCCAATCTACCAAGATTGGAAGCCAAAGCGTCACATTTTTCCTTTGCCCCTCAACTTTCTCTTCATAATTGCTGAGGGACACAGGGCCCTGGGTGGGGCTTTGGTTTCCCGGGCGTTTCCGCGCCCTCCTCAGCTCCCCGCCATGGAGTGGCTTCGGTCACCCAGGCTTTATTGTGGTTGGCGGGGAGGGTTCTGTGGGGGCACTCGGTTATGGCCTAGGCCTTGCTCGGGGCCTTGGGGCTGTTCGGCCAGGCAGCTTGGGGAACAACAACAACAACAACAACTTTAGGATCCTGTTCACTATCAGAGTTACGAACATACTATACTGCCTCATAATGTTACCAGAACTTTCATATTTATATATGGTGCATATAAATTGCACTTTAAGATTAACAATTTATTAAGCGAATTGAATTTGGCTGAATATAATAGTAACCAGAATGGAAACATATGATACACTAAAAATACGGAAAAAGAACGCACCTATCGCAATATCAGAGACTTGTGGTGTTATGGTTAATGCACTCGACTTGCAACCCAAAGTCTCAAATTTACTCTGATGTCGAGAATATTTTCTTTATAAGGACCAATGCTACTGAGAATACAACCAAATACAACAATAATGTTATCATTCCCTCCACATATTTAGCTTATTAGCCTATCAAAGAGAGAGTTTAAAATAGTGTTAGTTTGTAATGAACATAATTGAGCAAGTTATTGGTCATCAAAACCAAAGGAATATAAACAGTATATCTTCATGATCGCTCTCTCTCTCTCTCTCTATATATATATATATAGCTATATATATATATATATATATATATATATACCCTATATATATATATATATATATATATATATATAGCATTACATCTTTCATGTCCCCTTTATTATTCCCACTAACCCACTAGAACACCTATCATATCCCCTCTAACTCTGCGTTTCTCTAACGAATGTAACCCTAATTTATTCAACCTTTTTCATATGGAAGATATCTAATATTATGGATAATTTTTGTCATGCTACGTTGTACTCTCTCCAAGGAATCTATGTATATTCTGTAATAAGGACACCAACATTTAACAGTGAGATATTCAGCCTGGTAGACAGGTGGTACCAGTACTTTATATTATTCAGAACCTATTATAACTCCCGTTATTATTACTACAAGTTACCGGGTAAACACACACACACACACACATATACACACAGACATATACTGTATATATATATATATATATATATATATATATATATATATATATATATATATATATACAGTATATATATACATAATAATACATATATATATATATATATATATGTTAGTAAAGACAGGTAATATATTTTCTTTAATACATACGAGGTTGAAAGAAATGGCAATTTCTGCGTTGGAAATTTTATTATTCAAAGTTTCCAGGTCTCTGATGAGTTTTTGCTGGGTGGCAGGAAGTAGATGAAGGATATGAGCAAAATTCATGGTGGTACAGGGTTACATAAATGTAAATGATGATACAGGATATACGACGCGTTTCACTGGACAACCAGCATTATCAAGTAAGGATGGAATGATATAAAAGGTAAACATGAAGGGTATATATAGAGGGTGGAGGATCAGGGGGCAAAAGTCTACTATTGGTGGAGGGGTATTCTAGGAAAGAGAAAGGGGGGAACCGCTTCACGCATGCGCACTGGATGCGGGATGGTGGTCGGTTGATGGGGTCGAAGCTGATTGGCTGCGTGTCGAGGGACGTGGCCTAAGTTGTGTGGCGCCTGCGGAAGACGAAGCTGAAGGAGGTAGCGCGGGGGGCTGCGTCAAGGGCACTGGGGGGCGAGGGGGGGTGTTAGGTCCTGTAGGAAAGTGCCTTTTGGCAGAAGGAAGGATCTGAAGGTCCAGAGTTTGGTTGTTGATGTTGGGATGTAAGGCTTGGATATATAAAGCTTCGAGTATAGGTAATCTCCTTGGGTCACTTTCTTTATCGAGTATGGTGGTGTGTTTCTCTAACTCGTTGCGTGTGAGGTGAGGGTGGTTAGGGGTGAGATAGTGGTCTTTGATGGCTCCAGCCTGAAGGTGAAGAGTTAGCCGACGTGAAAGACGAGTCTGCGTCATACCAATGTAGGAATGAGGTCCACAGTCCTCATAATTACAGGTATGTTGGTAAATGACGTGATCGTCGGTCATCGGGCTCTTTATTTTGGTGGAGGCTGGTTTGTTGCGGAGAACGAGGTTGGAGGTCTTGGGGGATTTATAATAAATTATTAATTTGATTTTGTTTTCCGACTTAACTTCACCTTTGAAAAATCTAACAATGGACAACTCCCCTTCCTCGACATCCTCGTAGCTCTGAACGACCATGGGTTCAAAACCACCGTCTACATTAAACCAACTAACACAGGACAATGCCTCTACGGCGATAGTGAATGCCCCCGCCGTTATCTTCTATCCTCCATCTCCGCCTATGTTAGGAGAGCCCTCACGCACTGCTCTACCTGGGCCGACACCCACCAGGAACTAGAAAGACTATCCCAAGTTTAGTAAATAACGGATACTCCAACTCCGACATCTCCAGCACCATCAACCACCATCTTGAAAAATGGTAGACCCAAAGCCCTCCCAACATTGACCCCCCCCCCAATGAAATTAAGATCTTCTACCGCAATTACATGTCCTCTGAACACAAAAATGATGAGGCCGTCTTAAAAGAAATAATCTCCAAGCATGTCCACCCAACCAACCCGGAAAACAAAATCAAATTAATAATTTATTACAAATCCCCCAAGACCTCCAACCTCGTTCTCCGCAACAAACCAGCCTCCACCAAGATAAAGAGCCCGATGACCAACGATCACATCATTTACCAACATACCTGTAATTATGAGGACTGTGGACCTCATTGCTATATTGGTATGACGCAGACTCATCTTTCACGTCGGCTAACTCTTCACCTTCAGGCTGGAGCCATCAAAGACCACTATCTCACCCCTAACCACCCTCACCTCACACACAACGAGTTAGAGAAACACACCACCATACTCGATAAAGAAAGTGACCCAAGGAGATTACCTATACTCGAAGCTTTATATATCCAAGCCTTACATCCCAACATCAACAACCAAACTCTGGACCTTCAGATCCTTCCTTCTGCCAAAAGGCACTCTCCTACAGGACCTAACACCCCCCCTCGCCCCCCGGTGCCCTTGACGCAGCCCCCCGTGCTACCTCCTTCAGCTTTGTCTTCCGCAGGCGCCACACAACTTAGGCCACGCCCCTCGACACGCAGCCAATCAGCTTCGACCCCACCAACCGACCACCATCCCGCATCCAGTGCGCATGCGTGAAGCGGTTCCCCCCTTTCTCTTTCCTAGAATACCCCTCCACCAATAGTAGACTTTTGCCCCCTGATTTTCGCCTCCTCTGATCCTCCACCCTCTATATATACCCTTCCTGTTTACCTTTTATATCATTCCATTCTTACTTGATAATGCTGGTTGTCCAGTGAAATGCGTCGTATATCCTGTATCATCATTTACATTTATGTAACCCTGTACCACCATGAATTTTGCTCATCTCCTTCATCTACTTCCTGCCACCCAGCGAAAACTCATCAGAGACCTGGAAACTTTGAATAATAAAATTTCCAACGCAGAAATTGCCATTTCTTTCAACCTCGTATGTATTAAAGAAAATATATATATATATATATATATATATATATATACAGTATATGGCTGTGTGTGTGTGTGTGTGTGTGTGTGTTTACCCGTAACTTGTAGTAATAATTACGGGAGTTATAATAGGTTCTGAATAATATAAAGTACTGGTACCACCTGTCTACCAGGCTGAATAACTCACTGTTAAATGTTGGTGTCCTTATTACAGAATATACATAGATTCCTTGGAGAGAGTACAACGTAGCATGACAAAAATGATCCATAATATTAGATATCTTCCATATGAAAAAGGTTGAATAAATTAGGCTTACATTCGTTAGAGAAACGCAGAGTTAGAGGGGATATGATAGGTGTTCTAATGGGTTAGTGGGAATAATAAAGGGGACATGAAAGATGTAATAAAGATCAGTGATAGCGAAAGAACTTGAACAAATGCTTTCAAATTAGATTTCGTTTCAGAAAAGATATAGGCAAATATTGGTTTGGTAACAGAGTTGTAGATAGGCTAAGTGGAATAGGCTACCAAGTGCTATAGTAGGATGAAGAACGATAGAGAGTTTTAAGATATAATTAGATAGGCATATGGACGAGATGGGCTGGGTGTGAGGGGAGTCTCCGGGTGTGGGCCAATCGGCACTCTGCACTCTTTTCTTATGTTGACCTCTGACCGTTTTGGTGAGGTCGGTCCTCATGGTGTTAGTGAGTTGGGCTTATAATTAGGGTTGGGTGTGAGAGGAATCTCCCTTGTGAGGGCCAATTGGCTTTCTGCAGACTCCCATTTTCTTATGTTCTTAAGAAACACTATTTATTTATTTATGTTATTGTTTTATTTTGTTTTTATGTTTTTTTTAATATTCTGGTTCTTCTACGTGTCTGGCGAGTTAACTGTCAAAGATTGTGAAATACATGGTAAGCCTTATTGCTGTCCTCCAAGTTATATGGATATGTAGTATTAACATATTATTTAGTGTTAACTGTCGTACATTTCGTATGAATTGTTGTATAATGTTTATTTCCTGTTTCTAGTATATGTATTGTAGATCTTAACTTTTTGCTGTTCTCTTCAGTCAACTTCATTCTGCCTAATAGTCAGATAAGTATAAAGTTCGAATTAGATGCATTGTTTTACAATGTGTACTTTCAAGGACGATTACAATTATATGCTAAAGCGAAGATACACTGTATAATCTCTTGGATCTTGAATAACCAATTAAGTTCTTTATGTTTTTTCTAAACTAAGATCATTATTTTAGTTGTATTTCTAGCCAGCTAATAATAAAAGGGTGTGTAAGGCTTTTGTGAGACTTCTTGTATTTCATAAGAACATAAGAAAACGTGAACCTGCACACATTCCACACGATTGGCCCACACGAGCTTCTGTCAGGGTAGGTGAGGTGACAGATGTGGTCGGTACAGCAGGGTTTGACGGTGTGGTGTGTGACATCGCAACAGGTGTGGCGGTAACCTTTGTAGGATGCAAAGAGGTAACTTTGGTGGGGGGCCGCCTTCGTATTGTTGGGTTGAAGGTAGGTGCCCAACGTTTTGGTGGAGTCACACGTCGGCCAGATCTTCTACATGGAGGATTAGAAAAAGGTTGCGTTAATAACGAGGACGGTCTTAACTTGGTTGTTGGCATGCGTGAAGGTGGAGTGAAGGATGCATTGGATGTTTTGGGTGATTTAGAGATAGTTTGGAAATAAGTAGAGGTTTTAGTGCTAGATGTTGATTTACTGGTAGAGGTGGTAGGCTGGAAGAAACCGATGAGTTGTTGGAAATAGAAGGAGAAGGTTGTTGATTTCTTTCTTCAGATGGGATATTAGAAATTTCTGGAGTTGTAGGTTGAGTACTGGGTGAAACAGAAAAAACAGGAAGTTCTGCTTCGGATGAGGTGGTGAATAGAGAAGTAGAAAGTTGTTGAGGTAGAGTAGGTTTAGTCTGAGTGGGCAGTTGAGGTGGAGCAGAGACAATGCGAGTAGGAGGAGGTAGATTGTTGGAGAGGTTAGTACGATAGGGGTTATTCTGTTTTCATAGAATAACTCCAGTAGTGGACACTTGGAATAAATGAGTTTTCAAGGGGAGGGGCAGCTTGTAATCTGAGTCTCCGTTGGGCCGTCCAGGTTGGCCTGTCGTATGAATTAGTAAGTTACAGATGGATTAATGAACGTGGGGTCTTAAATGCGGCTCCGTAAATATATAAATATATTTGGGCACCTCATCGGACGAACGCGAGTATATACTGTATAGCATGAAGCTTAGGGATACTCGAAAATCCTTACCTTTATATTAATCGTTAATGAAGTTCTGTTCAGGTACTCTTGAATTAGGATCTTAAATAAAGTGCCCCAGTTATGACGAGTTGGCACTATATCGGGCTAACGCGAGGAGACAATATGGCTATGATCACTCTTGTCTTCTCGAGTGCCACTGATCTTTGTAAGAGGTTCAAAGAACTCGGGACGATGTTTAAACCTTTTAGTTGTAGACGTCCAATAGTATGCTACAGACTATTACACCAAGGACGTCTATTTGCAGAGTGCCAGTTACGGTATCTCGCAGGGCCCTGAACTACACAAGTGACTTTGGAAATGCCAACTTCCACTTTACTTGGTAGTCTTACTTGAATACGATTTTATTAATAAATGTTTGAAGTGTGGGTATGCCCTCATACCTTCTATTACTAAAGGTGAAGCCTATTAAAGACTCAATAGGGAAAGTAACTCCTCAAACCTGTGGGACTCAGTATGCCGATGGTCACCAACAGAATGGGAGAGTAATCCTAGGACTTGTGAGTTGGTATGCCAATGCTCACGAAGCCCTAGAATTGCTTGCCCTGATCAGTTTTCTCCAGCATAGTGATGACTTAAGGTCGTTGCACACTGACCCCCTTCAAGACTGGCACGAACACCAACGACACATACAAATCCTGTGTCTTGCCGAATTTACTAAAGGTCGCTGCGAAAATGGCTGGCATCGTTAGAGTCGTATCTCTACCGTATCACTTCCGCATGACTTGATAAGACTCTAGCGATGCTGATACGGTGGAGAAACAAATGGTATGAAGAAGATAGGAAAAGTCGTGCGAAGGGACGCCGTATTGACGCCTTGAGACGTGCAACCGGATTGAGGCTAGACGCGCGGTTGCCAACTCGACCGTTGCCAATTTTCCGCACGGAAGAGATACGGTCCGCACGGCAGGCTTACGCACCAGACGACGTTGATACGGGCCATACGGCTTTGATACGGACCATACGTCTTTGATTACGGACCACACTATTGTGATACAGCGAGTTCGTGATGGAGACCAG
Organism: Paralithodes platypus; assembly: GCA_032716605.1. Taxonomy (NCBI): domain Eukaryota; kingdom Metazoa; phylum Arthropoda; class Malacostraca; order Decapoda; family Lithodidae; genus Paralithodes; species Paralithodes platypus. Next base: position 33,191,441 of record CM064567.1, on the reverse strand, counting down.
ACTCAGACGATTTTTTACAGTTGCCGGGGGATTCCCACAAACTTTTGAACAGCTCAAAATCTCGCATCGACCCCCGATATGTCGCTTGGACCATGAGAGTCACCCACGGCTAATTCCCGATATCCACGATTATGTTGCCCATTCGACGTATCAGGCTGAAATTTTGAGTCGGGAACTTGCCTGGAGGGGCTTTCGTGTCAGTGTGCAACGACCTTTAGGCTGATATGTACAGGTATGGGTGTATGGGTGTATGGGAGCATAAAGGTCACAAGTGCAGTTAGGGTTAATCTGGGGGATTAGGTAGGACCCTCTAGAAGCTGGTTGGTAAGGATTTTGACCCTTTGGTGGAAGAGGAGTGTAAGTGGTTACTCCTTTGGTGGGGTAGGAGTCCTTCTTATCCTGGCTGAACAGTATCCTTCTCTGTTCTTTTCTTGTAAAGGAACTAGGTATTTTGGCTAGCATTATAATGGTAGAATAGTAAATGGATAATGGCTTCTGGCTGTCCTTATCCTAGTATATCCTAGCTAGGGACAATGGATTCTTATCATTAAAATAATACATAATAGTAGAGGAAAAAATTGATTCTGGCTGTCCTTATAACAGTATAGAATCGTAAAGGGCAATGGATTCTTATCATTATAATAATAAATAATAGTAGAGGAACAAATGGAATCTGGCTATCCTGATAATAACATAGAATCGTAAAGGGCAATGGATTCTTATCATTATAATAATAAATAATAGTAGAGGAACAAAATATAATGGAATCTGGCTATCCTTATAATATTGTTTCATAGCAGAGGACAATGGATTCTGGCTAACATTATCATTGTAGATATTGTTGTAGGTATGGTTTCCTTCTGTTCTCCTTCCATTTGTTTTGTTTTGTTTTTCCCACAGCTCGGTACGCTTTCTTCGTTGTCCGCCATTTTGCTGTCTTCCCTGGTGGTCGCCATTTTGCTGTCTTGCTGGTACATATGTTGTGTGTATATTCCGTGTTTGACCTTTCGTCTTGTTTTCCCGTCTTTTGGTTCCTCTTCTTCTCTTGTGCTATAGATCGTTGATTACTGTGAGGTAGTTTTGGAATACGGACAGGTTAGTTGTTTTGAGGTGTAGGGCTTGTTCTCCTTTCTTTTGTTTTTCTTCCGTTTCCCCTGGGCTGGTACGCTTTCTTTGATGTCCTCCATTTTGCTGTCTTGTTCTTCTTTCTTGTTGATCTTCTCTTTCCTCTTCTTTTTGTTGTTGTTGTATGGAAGTATTTCCTTGTGGTTGTCTGGACGTCTTCCTTGGTTGGTGTGTGGAGGTCTTCTTTATTTTCGCTATTTTATAAAGTGTAAGTATAACAATCTAAATAAACATCTCAGTATGATTAGGTTCGAATCCCCGGACTGCCACATGTGTTTGTTAATTTCATTAATCGAGTTTAGGAGTAAAGTTGGTTGGTGGAGAGAACATAATAATAAGGATTATGAAGGTGAATTTAAATATGCGATTAACTAAAGGCGTTAATAGGTTATACTTGTTTCCTTATTATAATAGGGTGTAATACATATATAATATCACATATATATATCCGTAGAGTGCTGATGGAACTCGGTAAGGTATGAAAGGAGAGAATAATAAGAGTGGGCATATGATAATGAGAGTGAGTCTATCTTATATGCTATATATATTTAAATGAGTGTAATATACATGCTACAATTATCATAGTGCTGCCTTGCGATCGGGGCATGATTGGGATCGGGATATGATCGGTATCGGCATATGATCGAGACAACTATTCAACCTGCACTGATTTTGGGTACCTAGGCTTGTTAAATAATAAGTCCAGCTTCGTGTTCTACTGGAAACTGAACCCCTGATGTTTTTCTTTCACACAATTACCCAACTAAAGAGCCTGTCACATATTCATGATATCAATAACGATTGCCGTCGAACAAGAGGCCACAGGCATGTTGTGAGCATGTTTTGAGGAAATTCTACGGTGCTGTGAACAAGTCGGTGTGATCCGTGATGCACCGCGAGGGCGGGACAAATTTCAAGCATGCTTGACATTTTCAGATGGTCGCCGAGCTACAAAAATGGGCCGAAAATCCTGGCTGGCTTGCAGATGTGTCTGGGACATGTTGTGTGAAGGCACAGGCAACCACAGGCATGACTGGGGCAATCAGCAGCAGTAAGAAAGATAGATAGCAGGGTAGAAAGCTAGCTAGGCAGGATAGAAATGGATGTAGCATAGGTAAGGAGGTTAGATAGGTAGGGTAGAAAGGTATATAAGCAGTATATAAATGTAGATAGGTAGGGTAAAAAGATAGGTAAGCAAGGTAGAAAGGAAAGTAGCGTAAGGAGGGTGGTTATGTTGGGAGATAAGAAAGGAAAAGGCATAAGTTAACCATGGAAGAAGTAGGGTTCGATACTTTGGGAAGAAGGATGGGAGTGAGGCAGTTTGGGTAAGAAGGTAAGCATTCAGACAAGGAGAAAGGTAGAATAGGCAGATATATATATAACGTAGGCAGGGTAGGTATGAATAATAGAATGGTAGGCAAGGTAGGAAGGGGCGGCAGGCAGGCTGGGTAGGAAGAAAGGAAATGAAGAAGTAGACAGGGTAGGTAGGCAAGAGAGTGATACAGATATGTAAGCAGGGGAAGCACGAAGGCTGAGTAGACAGAGATCGGTAGGTAGGTAGGCAGGTAGGTTAAGCAAGGTAGGAAGAATAAATAGGAAGGAAAGATAGGTAGACAAGGCAGGGAAATGGATAGTGTAGGCAATAAAGGCGGGCAGGGGTAGGTAGAGAGGGTAGGTAGGCAGGGGAAGCAGGCAGGCAGGCAGGCAGAGAGGTAGGTAGTGTAGACAGGAGAAGCAGGCAGCAGGGAAGGCAGAGACGAACTATGAATTGGTCAAAACAAATGGAAGGATGTACGAGAGGCTATGTAGTCACCACAGAGACACCTCTGGCAATCTTGACATATCCCTTTAGAGCGGTGACCACTTTCGGCACATACCATTGCATGACAGCGTGCATGATGTAAGGGCACGGTCCTTCCCCACAGGTGCATTACGTCATCGGGGCTCATGTGGCAATCGCAAATGGCATGCCCACCGCCATTATTTTGTATAATCTGGAGACGGATCACAAGGATAACCCACATGCTTCGTCTCTCTGTCGAATCATCAGAGTCTCGGGCCCAGATCGTGAATGTGTGACAGGTCCTTAATGCTCCCTTGCAAGTTTCCTTCCTTCTTTTTGACATATGCAAGCGCATAGCATATTTCATTTACACCTAAATGATTTCTTCTTCGGCCTTGACTACCAGTTTCACAACTGCTAGAGTCCAGTTTGTTTTAGCTTTAAGTTCATTGCTGAATTATTGTGAGAGGGATAGATGAATGATGGTAGAGCATTCTCATTTTATATATTATTCTTCCATTTAATAAGGCCTTCTAATTTTAAAACCATATTCAAACTCACCTTGCAGTGACCACAAAGGCAGTGTAGTAAATGTATCTAAGTAACACTATATTGTCCAATCTCTCATTTACGCCATTACTACATTCAATTTTCCACCGACCCCTCTAACACCTCCCTACTATAAAATGCCCGCTAGCAAGTTGCCTCAACATCAACCTCACTAAAGCGTTCCACAGTTCTTCAATGTCGACACCTTGCAACACTAAACTCACACCATTTAACTTTAACTGTGTGTGTGTTTAGAAGCTGACGGTTAATTCAAAATTGTTGAAGAATTGTTGGAAAGGTTAAATTAAATTGAGTATGATTGGGGCTGGTTTGGGTAATTTAGAAGAGGTTTGGTGTGTTTAAGTTAGGTAAGTTAGTTTCAGTTTGCTACCTTTATGATTAGTCATCGTATTTCTCATGTTTTATCTACATTCATGGATAATAATTTTTAAAACTAAGGATTCTAAAAGTAGACACAAATAATAATTTATTGTGATAGGTTATAGCCCTTTCAGTCTCACAATTAATAGGCAGAGAGGGACGTTGGTGGACATAATGTTCGGGTATATGATATATGTCTTGAAGTGGAGCACATGTGATTATTGAACCCATTAAAAAAGTGTGCATTTTCTCAATGAGGCTACCCAAAATCAACAAACAGAAACAATAAGGTTTTGAAATCATATCAATGGGCACTGGCAATACTTGTATGGTAACTATAGCCAAAATCTAGTTATCAATCAAATGAAATGGACAACAAATCTAGGACATCTGGTATTTGTGATTGTACCTATTTCTAATATATATAATGTCATCTAGCTTTTTAAAGTATTAGTAAAAGTAAACAACAAATAGACTAATGATGAATATGGATCAATTTGGCTATGGTACGGCTGCAAATTTAGCAAAATATTAGTTAAAAGGGATCGAGAATCGAGGCCTAGGTCCATGCATCAGTTTAAGGCACAGATGGCTAAGAGCAAGATTTACGAGACTATGTGAATGCAAAGTTGAAAGTGAAATGGTGTGGTTATTGGCAAGGGTATATAAACGGGCTTAGGTCTTGTGGACAATTGCGTATACACGCTTGTTTACTTCTTGAAAGGATATTACTTTCTTGGAAAGATCATATTACCACTTTAGCTAAAGCAGCTTCCCAGAAGTTAGGTGTGCTCAACAGTCTCCATGGGTTATTCACCCTCGCACAGCTTCTTGCTCTGTATTGTGGCACAGTGCGCCCATGTATCGAGTACTTTTCGCATGTGTGGGGAGGTTCCACCCATACCGCACTTCTCGAAAGAGTAGAGTCAAAAGCATTGCGCCTCATCAACTAACTCCCCAATGGGACTCTAATGACCATCAACCTTAGATAGATGGCACTAATGCAGATGTCCAATGTTCCAAATATCTGTTTTCTCCACTCTTGATTTTTATTTATGGTTTGACTCCAGACTAATAATTTCGCAGCAGAGTGCACCGTTGAATCAAACAGTAATAACGTTATGTTATTTTTTTACAGTAAACGTTGCTCTTCAACGCATTTTTACTCTGCAACATTGAACAAAGAAAATTACTTTATTGTCCAGACCCTTTTTACCTACAGAAATTATGGCAAGTACATGGCCAAATACTAAACGATTTTCGTATATAAAGATTAACTGGTGTAAATTAAAAATTAGCTTGTTTGATGCATACTCACAAAGTGTTTTTGTTTAAGTTAACTGGAAACATTTGTTAGACATCTTTAACACTTATTCAGTCAGTATATTTCTACATATTTCCGCTATATTTGGGCTCATTCAGGCACTCCTGAATGATTAATTGTCTGAATTAAATTAAATGTATTTAGCCAAAAACTAGAAGAAAATAGCTTCAAAATTACACCAGAACAAGCTTCGTAGCGCGCGGGGTTCATCCTCAGCGCTACCATAGACATCGGCAAATATTTGTTAATAATGAGTAATGTCGCGATATATTTGCCTTTGGCAGCGCTGCATAGGTATTGCGAGATATGGTTGACACTACTAAGTGCACCAGCCGCCAGTCTGGGGAGCAGACGGGGGCCTGCCGCGCTCCCGCTCACTCGCACTCGTCTCCACAGGCTTTAAGAGGCTATAAGGGCCTGTAAATCGCTTTAAATTGCCAGAACTTTCCTTAACGGTTCCCGCAGCCAAAGGGTTAAGACCCAGATATATTGGTTAATAATCAAAGTATATTGTATTTTCATATTGCAATCTTATTTGGGGATAGAAAAAGGGAATACTCGATGACCGACCAAACCATCACCCCTTCATAGGATCAGCTGGCATTAAGGCAATGCAGCTGCCCTCCACCCGGCAGCGGCCCAAGGGTTCACCCCCACACCACGGGAGGTTGGGTAGTACACTAGAACGTCCTGGGCAACATACCCCACCAACCTGCTTTGCATCCCTATCACTACCGCCCCGGCGGAATGTCCCTACACATTGATCTGCCTAAGCCAACGAGCCTTGTAACCAGTTACCCAGCAAGAGTAGTCTAGCCCTTGAGACTGTCGAAACTCGATAGGGGGGGACCATAAATACCCAATCACTCGCCCGACCTTCCCATGGCGACCCCTGAAAATTCTTTGGACCACGGCCTGTTACCCTTACTATTAACTTCTGCAATATTCGCTGCCTTTCCTCAAGTTTGACCTCTGTTGAACACCATCTCTCCTCCTACAAGCCTAATCTTCTTTTCCTCACCGAGACTCAGGTGTCTGAAGCAACTGCCAACAGCCCTTTCTCTGTATACTTCTACTACTGTAGTTTCCAAGCCAAAGGTGGATGTTGTGTGTGTGCATAACAAACTCATTTACTCTTGTGATCCCGACTTAGAATCTTCTGAATTTTCAACTGTCTATCTCAAACTCTCTTGTCACTCTTAAGCTAAATATGTCTGTGCTGTCTATCTATCCCCTAACACTACTGATTTTCCTAAATTCTTTGACTATCGAAATTCTAAAGTGCAACACATCCTATCAACCTCTACTTTCTTTGAAATCTCCATCATGGGTGATTTCAATGTTCACCAATGCATATGTCTCTCTTCTCATTTCACTGACCAACCTGGTGGACATGCCTACATTGTTTGTATCTTAAATTACCTAGAGCAATTAGTCAAGCACCCTAATTGATTATTCCTGACCGCCTTGGAGATTGGTCGAACATTCTTGATTATTTCTAACTTCTAATCCTTCTACTTACACTGTAAACTTTTTCTCTCCATAGGGCTCCTCCAAGCACAACCGTATCTCTGTTACCTGTCCTATCTCTCCAGTATGGCCCCTCGATCCTCCCAGCCGGCGGCGCTTGTGGCATTTTGGCGCTGCCAAAGGGGAGGCTCTTCAGCAGTAATTCTTTGATTTCCTATGCTATGATTTTTGCTTCTGTGGCCGGTAACCCTCTCAGTGTGCCAAGCACATAACCGAGGCAATCCTCTCAGGCATAGAGGCATACATTCAATTTTCTTTCTCTCAGTCTAATGCAAAAATATCTTGATTTACTCACACTTGATCTACTGCTGTCCGCAAAAGGGAGGATGCATTCAAATGGTACCGTCGCCTTCAAACTCCAGAATCTTGTGCTTCTTATGTTTCTGCCCGGAATCAAGCCAAATCTGTTCTTCGAATATCCCAAAACTCTTTCATCAATAAACAAAATTATGAACTTTCCTACTCTAGCTCTTCCCAAGCTTTCTGGCATCTAGCCAAGATCCTCTCCAACAACTTTACTCCCTCATCTTTCCCTCCTCTTTTCACTCTACCGCCACACTACCGTCACTTCTTCCTCTGACAAAGCTGAACTCTTCGCTCAAACTTTCACTAAAAACTACACCTTGGATGATTCCAGTGCTATTCGTCCCTCTCCACCCCCTTCTCACTTATGCCTAATATCATAATATCTTCTAAAGATGTACTTTCTGCCTTCTCTGGGCTTTAATTGTCAAGACTTAGGATCGTATAGTGGATTTAGGAATTAGTTACAAGACAAGTAAAGGGTTGGATTACCTGCCTAAGGGGGAAACATTTACTGTAGATTGTCTCACCTTTGTTGTTAATTCACATGCTATATATTGTTTACATATATTATAATGGCCACCAGTGAATATATATAGACTTAGCTGGTTAATGGAGCATGTTGATGGATAGTAGGTGCTGGGATGTTTTATATATGGGACGATAGATGTGGCCGATCGCCGGTGTTGCTGGTAAGGGTTGTTGTTATTGAGTGGCACCCTTTATAGGGAGATATCTTAGAACGTCAGCTTGGTAACAAGTGAAGCTAGATATGGGCAATCATTCTCGATGCTGCTAACGTTCCTCATATTTCTTTAATTACTATATTAAATAGTACTTAATACTTATTGAATACTATATTCTCGAATTAACTGTTTATAGAATAAATGTACACCATAGCCTATACCTTAATTACCCCTTATATATTACTCATCTGATATACACACCCAATTAACTTTACATGATACTTTGTGTATATACAGGATTATAAATTCCCTTTTTAACCAATCCCAACTGGAAATAGAAAGGTCTATCGTGGACACTCGTAAGTCACGATATATTCCCGGCCACCAAATATTTACAATTTTACAATTTGGACTTAAACTAATGTGGACAATTATAAGGCTCCACCACCTATCAATGATTACCAGAGTCGCGTGGAGCCCAAAGCAGCCTGCCGCTGAGGACGAAAATTACTGTCATCCCGACTAGCAGCAGACTGCGCTGGTGCGTCCGCACCGGCAATACTATCAGCATTAATCTCGCCCACATCTTCACATTCCTGTTCAGTAGGATACAATTTAGCAATCGAACGAGTGGTAATACCGGTAGAGGTTTTGACCTGCACGACTCTAACAAGCTGATCTTGGCCTGAAAGTTATTTTAGGACGAGACCTAATCTCCAAAACAAACGAGGACCCTCATTGTGTATCAGGACAACGTCACCTACTTTGGGCCAAAATTTACCCTTATTTCTTATTAAATTAGTATGACTTTCCCTTAGAGACAGCAAGTAGTCAGTCGTCCAGCGCTTCCACAAATCATTTGACAATTTACAGACATAATTATATCGCACGGAGAAGTTGTTTACAACGTACAATGAGGGATCAGTGATTTCATCGTCGTTCATCGGTTCAGGAAACAGTCAAAGTCTACGTCTGCTGGCCAACTGTGAAGGGGTAATAGGTACAGGATCCTCTAAATCTCCTGACACACATCCTAATGGTCTGTCATTCACAGCCGCCTCCAGTTCTGTTAGTATCGTAGTCAACTCTGTAAGTGTGACTGAGGTATGACCCAGTACCTTTTTCAGTCCTGCCTTAACTGTGCCGATTGTTCTCTCCCAGATCGCTCCAAACCATGGAGCTCTAGCTGGGATAAACCTCCAATCACATTTAAACTTACTCAGATGTTGTTTGAGTTGAGGATCATCTAGTCTTGATTCTAATAATTTGGCAGAACCGACAAATGTGGTGGCATTATCGCTGAGCATTAATTAGGGATAACCTTTATGACTACAGAACCTTCGGAAAATGTGCATGAAGGTTTCGCAAGATAAATCAGGAACAGCTTTTAAATGAATAGCACGTGTTACAGGACAAGTGAACAATACTATATAAACCTTTTCAATAGTACCGCACCCACCCCTCACAGCCAGTGAGCCGGAGTAGTCCACGCCTGTGACCTGAAATGGTTCCACCCTGATAATGCGGAAATCAGGTAGTGGAGATGGCTGCAATCCATAGCTTTTGCCCTGAAAGGGCTTGCACATGACACACTTCCTAGTTACTGACTTCACTGTTTGCCGCATTCTCGGAATCCACCATCTCATTCTCAGATACGAAACCACATATGCCACCCCATAATGCAAGCACAATTTATGAGCATTGTCTATCAACAGTGAGGTTAACCTGTGTTTGTTTGGAAGAAGGATTGGAAACTTAGTATTATAATCTATCTTAGCCCTTTGTAGTCTCCCTTTACATTTAATGATCCCTTGATCCAAAAATAACCCCAACTGTTTAATTAGTCTACTCTTAACCTTATTGTCACTGGTGCTAGTGTCAAGTTCCTGTCGCTCCTTATGGTAAACTTCCCTCTGTGCTACATCTATTAAAGTGACTTCAGCTGCTCTTAGTTCCGGTACTGTAAGTATGCCATGATTTTGATCCGACCCCTTCGATTTGGCTTTCAGATTACCCCCGTAGCGCTTCACCCATGCCATGATGCGTACTAGTCCCTCATACGAACTATAGCGAGGCCATTCTATTACATGGGTCTCGTTCGAGGGAGTGTCCGTAGAGGTTGCAAACATTTGTTGAACAACAAGACCTTGTTCCTCCCCATCTGGCCATTGTTCAGGATGGGATAGCCATAATGGCGCTTCCCACCAAAGCTGAGAACTGTGTAGGGAGGAATGAGTAATTCCCCTTGTTAGCAAATCGCCTGGATTAACGTCGGTAGCGACATACCTAAACTTAGTGATCGTACATGACGCTAAGATTTTGTCAACTCTATTACGAAGAAACACCGGTAACACTTTCTTACTTGCAAGCCAACATAAACTTATTTGACTATCACACCAGATGACTGTTTCTTTGATTGACAGCTCAGATGCGTAGGCCTCCTTAACACCTTACGAGCGGCCTATGCGGTTTATTTATATGTACCGCACAGCGGGGTGTTTTTAGCCAAAATAGGGCTGTTTACGTGATCATTTTCATGCCTAAATAAGACCCAGAACGTAAAACAAGTACCTATCCCTGAAAGGGCATAAACAGAGCTTTCGAATGACACCATAACGATCCTTGTATGATGGATAGTTTTCTTGCAATAACCGTGCAACGCGAGTGCAAAAAGCAGGTAATTCGGTACTTTCGGTACATAATTGAGTATGTAGCGAGTGAGAGAGGGAGGAGGGAGCTGAGATTTGAGTCAGTAGGTTCGCCGCGGTGGTCTGGAGCAGTCATACGCTCGCTAGTCTCCTGCCACCACTTGTCTCTCTCTCTCAGCCACATTACGTGCTGAAATTGCCACTCGACCTATGTCGAGCGCCGCCACATAGTCCAGCTTTTTTTAACTCGACTTATGTTGCTCGCCGCTAATTAAGGGTTAATGAACGTGGCTAACCTAGATGCAAGTACGCAAGCTGTCAGTTCAAGTTTAAGGATAGTTAAACATTTAATCGGGGCCACCCTAGCCTTAGCCATAATCAAGCGGCACGTATCCTTGTCATCACAGAAATACGCAGCGGCTCCGTAAGCAACTGTACTAGCATCACTGAAAATGTGTAAGGTCACATATCTCGAAAAGGTAACCTGTCTAGGTATTTCTAAGTCCATGCAACTCCAGAGATCAGAACCAATGTCACACCACCATTCCCTAAGCGCGTCCGAAAGAGGTTCGTATCCACCCGCAATTTGCTCGCCAAAGCTCCTGTACAAAAACGCGAGCCCTAATGGTGCCAGGTAAAAAAAAAACAGCGGATCAAAAATGCTAGCAGTGACACTGAGCGCTTCTCTTTTTGTGCTAACTTGTAAAAAACGCTCCCTTTTCTGGAATGTAAACATATCAGTATCAGTTACCCAAGTCATCCCAAGGGTCTTCACCCTATCCTGTACTGTACTTGCGACATTATGTGCGAATAAGGTATCACAGAGATGTGGACTATTTGTGACCCATTCCCTGAGAAAGAGATGCGCTCCCGAGAATATGCCCTGGGCGCTGTTGTATATGCTCAGAAGGTCCTGCTCACTGTCATGGGTCGCCTGCAAATGATCTATGTAAAGCCCACGTCTCAGACCGTGAACATGTTGAGTATGTATATCTACCAGTGACAAATGTTTCAAGATAGTTGCATTCAACAAAAACTGTGAGCAGGTCTCGCCAAAAAGAACCACGCGAAACCTATAGACCGATAATGGACTGTCGATATCCAGCGGATCATCGGGCCACAGAAACCGCGTGCAATCCATGTCATCCTCATGCAACTTGAGCATAAGAAAGGCCTTCTCAATGTCGCTGACCCAAGCATATTGGTTCAATCTGAACCTTAACCCACTGAACCCCAGCAACGACACGTTGTCGTCGGTAATGTATTTTTCTGCCAACCCCAGCGACGACAACGTTGCGTCACTGTTAATTACTCCGGTCCTATGGCACCTAGAGGGCTCAGACTTGTATGGGAACTATGTAAGTATCCCACGCAACAATGCCGATGGTTGAAAACTCTCAAAGTCAAACCGTGTGCGCGTGAGTGCGCAAAAACCTGTTTTTGCCTTCAATTTTTTGCCTTCAATTTTCCCCTCTTGTATATCAGACTTTCGGGCGCACCGTAGGACCCCTTTTTGACCTAGGGATCGGTTTTTTGTGGGTTTTCCTTCATTCCTAACCCATTCCTGGTGTTTTCTGGAAAAATAAATGTTTTCAAAACCTGCCAGTCCCTGGTGGTACATTTATTCTAAATTAGCTGGGGCTCAGTTGGTTAACAAGACCTGGGTTAGGTCAGCGACAAGAGAAGTTCCTGTATACAGACAATCTTTCAAGCTCAGCTTATTTGTGCTTGTCTTTGCTGAACAGTCGAAGACTACCCTCACGGATGTGGTCCGACTGTCCTTTTCAACACCATTATGAGCCAGATAGTGAGTCTGGTTAGTGCTGTCAAGGTTATCTACTGACACTCTCTCAATGAAACCTCTTGCTATCTGATCCCGAATGACACTTCAATTTGCTCGCAGTATTCCGGGGCCCGTATGAACTTACGCTGAAGACCTCTAAGTCGTCCCAAGGCTAGCCCATAGTTGCTCGGAAGTAAGCGTTTGTTGTCTCTCCAGAGCAACTGAACAGTGTACTGATTATTAACACGAGAGTACTGTATTGACTCATTGAATTTTGACATGACCAATTTAGCCTCCAAGTCTGCTTCTTTAGAAGCAATACCAATGTGGTCCAGTTCCCATAGTACACCAATATCTTTGTGTTCCCAGTGGACCCCACTGTCCTGTAAGTAGGTATCCACCGAGGTGGTAGCAACTTTCAGAACTGTGACCACTTCGACAGTGGTTTCTGAACCTAGGGCGTGGAACGATCCACTCAAAGCATACCCGTAAATTGTGGGCAGGAGAACTATCTCATTTACTCTTTTAAAGCCTGGGTGTACAAACTTATAGTAATTCTCCGCTCCTATCAGCATATCGAGTTTGTTTGAGTGAAAATCATTGTCGGCTAATTTTAACTTTTGCGCAGTGAGTTTGTCAGTGATACAAGTGAGTCCCTTGTGAGCACAGTAACTAGGAAGCTGATCAACAACAATGGATTTCATTTGGCGCCATCGCCCTTTGTGTCGATAGTTTAGTGCAACAACATCATAAGTTGCATCCCCCAGCGAGCCTGTGAACCCCCTTAATTGTAGAGTCTCTTTACCAACTACTGTATGTTGTATTAACTCCAATGAGGACTTCAATATAAAGGACTTTTGTGAGCACTGCTCTAGTAAAGCACGAAGTTGTGTAACATAAGTCTCCCTACCTATTAATGGTACCTTTATTGTGGGGAGTAATGCCATTTCTTTTTGAGTAGTAACCGACATAGTAACTGGGTGTTCAGAATGAGCTTGCGGCGACTCCTGCCCCCCATTTGGACAAAGACTATGGTAATGCTTGCCCTGACAATGTTTGCACGGCTCCACCTTTGGGTTGGTGCAACCATTTCGACCATGGTCTCTATCCCAACAGCCAACACACACCTTTAATACCTTTGCCCTCTTTATTTTGGTTTGTGCATCAGGATATTTGAAACATTTAAACCAGCAGTGCCCTGACTTGCCACACAGCTTACAGCTCTTATCAGAGCCATTGCTTCCTGCCTTGTAATGTGCTACCTTGTTTTGTTGAATAGTAAAAGCAGCAGTAGGTTTATATTTTTCTTGTGTAGGCAGGCCAGCCCCTTCCATATTACAAATATCCTTGTATAGGTTCCGAGTGACCGCACCAACCTTTAACCAGTCATCCTTCAGTTCTCGCTGAATAGTCTCTTGCAAAGGAGACGGAATCTTTTTATACAACATTACGGCACAAATTTCCTCCAATGTTAGATTGCAAGATTTAAGCGACTTTAGTGTGCATTCAGCAGCCGCATGGAAATGTCTAAGGTCTTGCGCATCATATCGAGGACTAGGAATCTCACAAAAGGCGGTAACGTGGGCAGACTTGATGCGGTCAATATGTCCGTAGGTCTCGAGGAGAAGTGTTATGGCAGGAGCATAACTTGTGGTCTGTAAGCTAAATCCGGCTATGAGCTGCGAGGCCTCTCCCTCTAGCTGACCCCTCAAATATGTGAATTTCTGAATATCTGTTAGGTCCTGACGCCCATGAACCGAACATTGGAATAAATCCCAAAATCCAGTCCAACGGGCAGGATCACCACCAAACTTCGGGAGGGTTAAGGCTGGCAATTTTACAACCAACTTTACAGCCTCTCTGCGAGAGACCTCTGTATGTACCAGTCTACTATCCAAAGGGGCTAATAAGTTTTGTACCTGTTCCTCATAAATCATATCATTAGCCACTTCTTCATTTAAATCTTCCTCGGACTCTAACAATAGATATATTTTCTCATTGAAAGAATTGATGCTGTGTAAAGCCTTGTTGATACTGACTTTTTTAGCAACGATTTCATCGTTTGTGGCTTCGTTGAGGAAAGTGTTGAAATCCTTAGTTAATTTAGTAACGCCTCCTTTGGCCGCAGCCCTCAACCTCTTCAGCTTGGTGATGTCCATGTTTAAAGGGAACCCAACCTGTTACCAGTCAATTCACAAATTTATAGGGGATAGGTGAGTCAGGATGGACGATGAACGATGATAAATAAACTATTAACCTAATAAATGGAACTAAATATAGGCTAGCCTATTCCTCATCAAAATATCGCGCCGCCCTACTGACAATTAGGTTATAGAGCTTGTGCGTCCCCCAACGGCCTAAATGGACGCCATCATTTGCCAAGTCCTCCTTACCCTTCTCCATAGGGTTGAACCTTGACTTGGAGAATGGGAATTACTGGCGTAAATGTCTGTTGACGGCATTTTATATTCTGTTATATTGTTCTGCACTGAGGCCCCTGGGGGAGGTACGAGACTCTATTCCCACTACTTTACAATGCCCCCCTGTTCTATCCTCAATATGTTTAGCCAAATAATTTATTATACTGGCTAACTCATTAACTACCGTATTACCAAAAACATCATTACCTCCGACTATCAAGAATGTGAGATCTGGACGAAACTGTACTAGATAATCGAAGGCTGGCGAATTACGGATTGAATCAACTGTGGCCCCACTTTGTGTCAGAAACTTCAGCTGGAAGCCTTCACGGAGTATAGGAGATGGTGGCAGTTCAAATCTATTGACATATGAGTGTCCAATCACCGCAACTTTAGGTAACGGGTGTTAAGAAGACGTGCGACCGGATGGTGTTCCTCCTGTTGTACTTAAAAACTGTTCTTCCGTACTGACTCCCTGCCTAGGGAAATTTTGTCTCTGTCTAACATCTAACGTCTTTCCTTCTTGCTGGAAGGTTGGTCTTATTCAATCTGTCCTATAGAAGGGTGACTGCTCTCAACCCTACAACAATCGTCCAATTGCTCTCATTTCTTGCATCTCTAAAGAGTTTAAAACTATGTTTAACTCATAATTTCCTAAGCATTTATCTTCCCATTATCTACTTTCAGATCGCCAGTATGGCTCTACTGGTGATTTTTGTGCATATCTTACTAACTCTTTCTCATCTTCCGTACGGGACTTCGGTGAGACTTTTGCTATTGCGCTAGACATATCAAAAGCCTTCGATAGAGTCTGGCATAAATCTCTAATTTCCAAACTACCCTTCTTCGGTTTCTACCTTTCTATCTGTGTCTTTGTCTCTAATTTCCTTTCATACCACTCCATAGCTACAGTTGTGGAAGGCCATCCCTCACTTCCTCAACCTATCAACTCCTGTGTTCTTCAGGGTTCTGTCCTGTCTCCAATGTTCTTTCTAATATTTATTAATGATCTCCTTAACTGTACCTCTATTCCTATCCACTCATGTGCTGATGACTCTACCTTTCACTATTCAACTAATTTTTCACATCAACCCAGCATGCAACAACTCCAAAGCACATGGAAAAGGGATATAAGGCGCCTATTTTCCGATCTATTAAATATTTCTGATTGGGGCGAATTTGTTTTTGTTATTTTCAACTCCTCCTAGACTAAATTTCTCCCTCTATATCTCCATTGCAATCTTAAGCAACGCTATCAAATATTCTTCAACTATACACAAATCAACCCATCATTGTCTTTCAATATTGTGGGTGTATCTTTTTCATTAGACTTTTCTTGGAAAGATCATGTTACTGTTCTTGCTAAAAACAGCTTTCCGAGGGTTGGATGTGCTCAATCATCTCCGTGGGTTCTTCAAACCTGCACAGCTTCAAGCAAAGTCTTTTGTCTCTGTCTGTCCTCAAACATCTTCCCTTTTTACTGGAAGTTTGCTTTCATTCAACCTGTCCCAAAGTAAGGGTGACCACTCTCAAACCCTCCAACTTTCGTCCAATTGCTTCCATCTCTTGTATCTTTAAAGTCTTTAAAACTATTCTCTCTTCCAAATTTCTTAAGCATTTCCCTTCTCATAATCTACTCTCAGATCACCAGTATGGATTCCTTAAGGGTCGCTCTACCTGAGATCTTCTTTCATATCTTACTAACTCCTGGTCATCCTCCTTTCGGGACTTTGGTGGGACATTTTCTATTTGCGCTAGACATATCGAAGGCCTTCGATAAAGTCTGGCACAAATCTCTAATTTCTAAACTACCCTCCTTCGGTTTCTATCCCTCCATCTATGCCTTTGTCTCTAATTTCCTTTCCGGCCGTTCCATAGCTGCGGTTGTGGACGGCTATCATTCACCTCTTCATCCTATCAACTCCGGTGTTCCTCAGGGCTCTGTCCTATCTCCAATTATCTTTCTAATTTTCATAAATGATCTTCTCAACTGTACCTCCAGTCCTATCCATGCATATGCAGAAGACTCTACCTTACACTATTCAATTAGTTTTCCAGAAGGCCCCAGCCAACAATCCCTCAGAAACAAATGTAATGAAGCCATAGAACACTTATCTTCTGATCTAACTACCATTTCCAATTGGGGCAGAGAAAACCTTGTTGCCTGTAATTCTTCCAAAACCCAATTTCTCCATCTATCTACCCGTCGGGAACTCCCAGAGGACTATTTCTTATACTCCAACAATTCAAAAATCAACCCTTCATCTTCTCTCACTATTCTTAGTGTCTCATTTTATTCTGCGCTCTCTTGGAAGGACCATATTACCACTTTTGCTGAGGCGGCCTCCCAGAAGCTGGGTGTGCTCAACCGCCTCAAGTTTTTTTTTACCCCTGCACAGCTTCTTGGTCTGTACAGGGGCACAGTGCATCCTTGTATTGAGTATTGTTCACATGCGTGAGGAGGATCCTCTCACACAGCACTTATAGACAAAGTAGAAAGGAAAGCCTATCGTATCATTAACTCGTGTCTCCTCACCGACTCGCTGCAATCTCTCTCTCTTCGCCGCAATGTTGCATCTCCCAACATAGCCACTAGCGTAAATCGTCGTCTGGCTAACCACTGCAGGGAAGAAAACGTTGGATTCATCAATACCTGGAATGACTTCTACCGTGAAGATCATCTGTTTGTAGCAGATGGAGTCCGTCTGAACCAGGTGGGAGCAGCAAGATTTGGCCGCCTGCTTCCGACGCAGTAATGGATTTTTTTGGAGCAAAAGCAGAGCCAACCAAGGACCACCAGGGATGAGGTTCGAGGCCCGAGGACCACTAGGGACAAGGATCGAGGACCGTGGACGACCAGGGGCGACGATCGAGGACTGAGAACTACCAGGGATGACGATCGAGGACAGCGAGAACGGAGGACCGCAAGAAACAATGATCGAGGACCGAGGACCACTAGGAACATTGATCGAGGACACCGAGGACCGAGGACAATCAGGGACGAGGATCGAGGGCTGAGGGCAGACAGGTACATAAATATAGATCCGAGCAGAACCAATAATTTGAATAAAGAGCGTTCCGTGAATTTCAAATCCAAAACTTTGAATTTTTTCGATGCAAACGCTCGTAGCATACGCAATACATTTTCAGATTTAGAGGAACTAGTGTTTACGGAAAATTACGATGTTATTGGCATAACAGAATCTTGGCTCAATACAGAAGACAGAGAGTTTTTAGCAGAGTATTCACTTCCTGGTTACGTAATGTTTGAGAATAGCCGAATTAATAAAAATGGAGGTGGAGTTTTATTTTTTATCAAAGAAAGTCAACCCTCTTGTCAAAACCTCAAATTGTGAACGTCGACACATCCTTTGTGATAATAAAGAATAATAAAGGTACAAAAATAATACTTGCACTAATATACAGACCTCCAGCTCAATCAGTGCAAACTGACCGAGACATTTTTGAGCAAATTGCAGACTTAAGTAACTCGCAAGATACCGTAATTTTTGGCGACTTCAATTTACCTGTGACCAAGTGGGGAGATAGTATTACTTCACACTCTGGACAAGACCTGTATGCAAACTTGCAAGAGAGTTCGCTATATCAATTTGTTAAATCTCCAACCCGTGGAAATAATGTCCTTGACCTTGTACTTTCAACAAAAGAAGAATTGATAGAGAATTTGAATGTCGGTGATGAATTCAGTAACAGCGACCATCGTACGAAAACTTTCAGTTTAAAGTTTACTAGTAACGAACCAAATAGCAGCACGAGAACGTCCCTAATTTCAAGCAAGCAAACTTTCGTAAACTTAGAGCAATGTTTAAAGAAACTGACTGGAGCTTTTTAATTAACAATAACGACATAAATACATCTTGGGAATCATTCACAAATACTAACATAAAAACAGTGCAAGACTGCATACCATCGAAAATACGGCATACAGGCCATAATGATAAGCCCAAATGGTGGAATAAAGATATTTCAAACTGTCTGCTTGCTAAAAATTTGCTAATGATAGATTAAAATCCTCACAAAATGACGAAGAACGGGTGAAATTTGTAGAAGTACGACGCAAAGCCAAACGGTTAATTACGCAAAGTAAAGAGACCCTGGAGTTACATGTTGCGAATCAAAGTCAAACAAACCCAAAAGAATTCTATAGTTATATCAGAAAGAAGAGAGTAGTTACTTCAACTGTAGGACCGTTAGTCGATGAAAATGGATAATATACCAAAGACGAAGTACAAATGAGTAATGCCCTCAATACCTTCTTTGCATCAGTTTTTACAACAGAAGACCTCATTGATATCCCTACAGCATTGCCGATTCACATAGATAATTCTGATGTTCAAAGCAATATCACCAATACAGAGAGAGAAGTATTGAAATGTTTAGATGAACTTAAGGTAAATAAAACGCCTGGACCTGATACACTCTCACCTAGAGTTCAAAAGGAAGCTAAGGATGAGCTCTCCAAACCACTGACATTGCTATTCAATAAATCCTTGCAGTCTGGAACTATGCCTGATCAGTGGAAACTAGCTAACGTAACACCAATTTAAAAAAAAGGCAGCAAATCCCTTCCCAGTAACTATCGTCCAATTAGCTTAACCTCAGTTGTATGTAAAATGCTAAAAACGGTCATAAGAGACAGATTCGTAAATCACTTAGAGGAAAATAACATACTTAAAGATACTCAACACGGCTTTCGTAGCAAACGTTCCTGTTTAACAAACCTCTTAGACTTCTTCCACGATATCCTCAACCTCTATGATGAGAGTAAAGCTGTAGATATTATATACGTTGATTTTCAAAAGGCCTTTGACAAAGTTCCTCACAAACGTTTACTGCTAAAACTAAAAGCGCATGGAATACAAGACGGTGTGTTGAAATGGATAGAAAATTGGCTCCGTGACAGAAAGCAAAGAGTAGTCATAAACGGTAAGGCATCTAAATGGACCAATGTAAGTAGAAGAGTACCCCAGGGATCTGTAATATGACCAATTCTCTTTTTAATTTACATCTATGACATAGATGAGGGTCTCACCTGTACAATCTCAAAATTTGCTGACGATACAAAAATTGCAAATAGTGTACTTTCAAAAGAACAAGTTGACGATATGCAACACAATCTAGATAAGTTGTCACGTTGGGCCCAAATTTGGCAAATGAGTTTCAATGCGGATAAATGTAAAGTACTACATATCGGATACCAAAATGAGAAAGCAAACTATTAGATGAATGGCACCCAGCTTAAGAATGAAAACAGAGAGACCGATCTGGGAGCAACAATATCGAGTAACCTAAAACCGAGTCAACAATGTTCAGAAGTTGTTAAGAAAGCAAACAAAATAATTGGCTTTATAGGCAGGTCATTTGAGCATAAATCCAAAGAAGTTATCATAACCCTTTACAATTACTTAGTCCGACCTCTTCTGGAATACTGCGTGCCCTTATTACCAAAAATATATAGACAAGCTAGAACGAGTTCAACGTAGAGTTACCAAAATGATACCTAGCCTAAAGAACAAACCAAACGAGGAGCGTCCTAGAGAATTAAATCTATTTCCTATAACCCAGCACAGATTAAGAGGCGACTTAATTCAAGCGTTCAAAATCATCAAAGGCATCGACAATATGAACTGTAGTAAGTACTTCACTATCAACCAATCTAATTACACGCAGGGAAACTTTTGCAAAATTATCGGTAAATCTTTTAACTTGCACGAATCTAAGAATTTCTTCTTCAATCCAGTTGTCGACTTGTGGAATGGGCTTCCCCGAGACGTTATAGACTGCAGCACCGTTGATTCATTTAATCTTCGCCTAGACAAATATCTTGCATCAAACCCGCGACTGACTGCGTTTGTAAATTAATAACTTTATTCTATCTCCCCCTCAGTTACTAACCCATCTATCCCCTACTATCTTCCTAATCCTGCCACGGACATTAGTTCTAGGGCAGTAGTTCCCTTTCCAATGTTCCCTTACCCACTCTAAACCATTGTTTGGATAATTGATCCTCAGTGTTTTGGAGGACAAGCAGCCTAGAAGAGTCACCATATCTGTTGTTGCTTGATTTCCTTTGTACTCCTTTGTACTCCCTCGCTATTCTACCGCTACTACAATAATCAGTGTTCCTCAGAGCTCTCTCAGTGTATACCACCTCCTCTACATAGGGTATGTAGCACCTGTCTTGTAACACAATCCCACCCCTACTATGTGCAACTCTCCAACTCAACAATGAAACGATACTCTCAATCTTCCATCTATTCAACAGCTGAGCTCTGAAATTATCTCCCTGAATCCATCTTTCCCTCATCCTATGACTTTAATTGCTTCAAACTCCGTGTGTCCAGACATTTTGGCTCGAACATTTCCTTGATTTTGGCCCTGTCACCCTTTCAACTCTGGGGGAGGTACTCGTCACAAGCAGTTTTTCCTTTTGTCTCCCTCAACCACATAGACAAAAAATATATATAAAAAATAAACTTGAGGGTTAGAGTAACCACTCTCCTTCCACCACCACTACCCATTTCATCCGGTGCTCTGGCTTTTCTAAATCCCGCCCCCTCTCACCTCTTTTCGCTTTAACTTCCTCTGCACTTGCCATCACTCGCTCTTTTAAGGTCTTTCTCTCTCTCTCTCTCTCTCTCTCTCTCTCTCTCTCTCTCGTGTTATGCCAACTTTGAAATATTTTGTGGCAGCCTTCCTCCCGTATGCTAATGTCCACCCGCCTCCTTCGATATTTCCATCTCCAATATCGTCGTTACCAGCAGACACCCAGATTTCTCTTCGGATATTCACTTTCGGCGATATACTCTTATCCTATTTTCGTGCACTTTACTCGGAGTTTCTTGTTCTACATACAATTTTCAATCACCAGTAAAGTTAAGAACTTCTGCCAGTATGTCCATCTTGTTTCCAGTAACATTCATTACGTTTAACCACTTACTAATATTTGTTTTTTCTTAGCCTTAGTCGTATAAAAAAAAATCCTTATTATTGAAATTATTCTTAGTTGTGTCCATGCCCCCATTTTCTCCCATAGTGAGGGGTTAGGATGAATGCCGCTAGATATTTGTGTTCGTTCTGAGATTTTTTTTTTATTGACCCTAGAGAAGTATTAGAAAGGATGCCATGAATAAATCTGATGAAAGGGGAGATGATAAGTTAATTAATATTAATCATATAGCACTATGTTGGCTACCATAATTACAGCCCGTTCCTGTTTCCTTTCAATATTTAACTTCATATGAATATTGTTACATACAT
The DNA here is from genome assembly GCA_032716605.1 of Paralithodes platypus. Taxonomy (NCBI): domain Eukaryota; kingdom Metazoa; phylum Arthropoda; class Malacostraca; order Decapoda; family Lithodidae; genus Paralithodes; species Paralithodes platypus. Next base: position 33,169,628 of record CM064567.1, on the reverse strand, counting down.
GCATTCTCAATTATCAGTTTATAGTGAAACTTAAAGAAACACTAGAATCCATCATGACATGTATATGTCTCTTAGAATAAATAGTAATGAGTCTTTAAATCAACAGATTTTGTTGTTCTGATACCAATGCACAAAAGATAAATCGAAAAAAATGTGATCTACAATACTGTAACACATAATAAACAAGGCTCTAGCTGGTTATATTGAACTAAAGAGGACCCTGGAGGACAAGGGGCGAATGCGCCACCATGAGCAAAATTGAGTTAGGACAGGTTCCCGATAGATGGAAGCACTGAAAATCACGTGGTGAAGAACGTTTTGCAATTCCCACCCATGCGGGCTCAGTACCCAAGGTTCTAAATCCCTTGTTGCAACCTTGTGTAGCGGCGGAGGAGGTATGGATTGTAGGAGGTGGAGGGGCGAATGTTCCCGCGCGCTCAAGCCAATGAGCGGCCGGCTAGCATTCCCTGAGTTAAAGGCCCGCCTCCCGGCCAATCACACGCGCGTTTGCACCCTATGTCTAGCCAGTCACCCCGCCAAGAGCGTCTGTGGAATGTCCATTGTTATTCTCTGCGTTATTATTGTGTTTTCGTAGTGATATACTCAGTGAAATGGCAGGAATGAAGCGACAGGATAGCGGCACTTAACATGAAGAGGCATGAGCACCAGTCCCTCGCCCGGGTTGGCAGGAATTTCCTTGACATCTACCAGAAAGATGACACGCCAAGACTGTTTGCCATCTCTGTCGACCTGCAGCAAACCTTGGGAACTCCACGACTGACAACAGGTGCCCAGTACTACATGTCCAAAATGTGGACATACAATCTGGGCATCCATGACCTCAAAGGGAACCGTCCATATTTCTATGTGTGGAATGAGAGTGAGGCCAGGCGAGGCTCGTGTGAGGTGGCCAGCTGTCTGCTGCATTTCATTAAAAACTACGTGCCCGATGACATTCACCGTTTCATAGTGTTCAGTGACAACTGTGCGGGTCAAAATAAAAACATAAACCTAGTGCTGTTATACCTCCGTTTGATCCACTCCAACACTTTCTCTGGAATTACTCGCTACTACCTTGAGCCAGGGCACAGCTTCCTGCCCTGCGATCGTGATTTCGGCTCCTTTGAGAATCACCTGAGGGGCAAGCAGGTGTACACAACTGCCCACTACACACACTACATGAAGTCCTGTCGCAAGAAGAATCCAGTAACCGTAGTCCGGATGACCTCTGAGGACTTCCTCGACTTCGACCTACTCCAACAGCACACATCCAAGGCCTGGCAGTCGTCAGCAGGCTTCAAGGCTGCCAAGCGTATTATGGCATCTAATGATTACCTGCAAGGTGTCAAGGTGTGTGGTGGCTACAGTGATGCCTTTCATGATATAAAAGAGTTTAAGCTACAGAAGGGCAGGTCGGAGGAGCACGACCCTGCATTCAACCTCGCACAGGTACACCTTCCAACGAAGTACCCCACAGGTGTTGTTATGAACCGGAAGAAGCTCAAACACCTCAAGGAGCTTATGGATTACATCCCTCTGGCCTACTCACCTATGTACACCGCCCTGTTTAGAGCCCAAGAAAACATGGCAGAAGACAACAGTGAAGTCGTCGACGACCCCGCCGACGACGTCCTCGACTACTAACATCCCCCACCCCCCCACCCACCCTCTTCGTCTTGGGTGTGCGGTTGGTGTTGTACATACTTGGTGAGTAGTAAATCTTAATTTTGTAATGGTCATCATACACACTGTAAAATAACATGTTGAAGCTAAAGAAATTAAAAATTTTAAATAATAATTATTTGGAAGATATTAATTATTGTTTTTTTGGGCTGAAAATTTAACAGTATCTTAGTTTCATGGCCATCTAATACAGGATTAAATTTCAAGCAGATTGAACAATAATTACTATAGGCTGAAAAAACACCATCAATTTTCATTGTGCTTTTTATTTTGTTTTAATTTTTTTTTTTTTTTTTTTTCTATCAATTTGTCTCTTCCAGAGGATTCTAATGGTATATAATAACATGCTATTCTGTAATATTCTATGTATGCCACCTATTCCAGACTTTAAACACTCATAACTCGAAAGTAAGGTATTGGCGCATTCGCCCCTTGTCCTCCAGGGACGTTAAATTTTTTGTAATATTATTAATTTTAACGTCTGGTATTTGTAAAATATATAACATGAAAGTCAGACATCTTGTATATTCCTAGGAGGCGAACATTATATGACGAGAACATTAATACCACGGCTCTCTATCTCTCTTATTTGCCTTTGTTCCTGTGTCCATTAATGTAGCAGGTCTAGTTTGTAATCTTCATAATTATTCCCTCTCTCTCCACCCTACTGTTACTCTACAGTCCGTCCCTTTAATATTAAATATTCGACCCTCATTTACTCTCTAGTGTATAGTAAAGCTATACAATATATTTCTGTCTTCTCCTCCATCTTTCTTTCTCTCTCTCTCTCTCTCTCTCTCTCTCTCTCTATATATATATATATATATATATATATATATATATATATATATATATATATATATATATATATATATATGCACTGCGTCCCAAAATAGGTGAGCCAAACTATAGAGTTCGTTTGTATAAAACCCTTTGACAAATATAATGTTTTATATACAAATTTCCAAATCTCAACTGTTAATGAGATATTGGCGGTTGTAATTGGTATTTCCCCATTAGGCTTGCCCAGTGGTCAAAGGGCCTATCACACACTCAATTAAATGTAGTTTGTTTTTCGAAATGATGATGCAGATATTTTGATTATATATGTATTAGAATAATTGCAGGCATTCTAGCTCACATTGGACCTCCTGGAAGCTGCTTGATATGGAAAAGTTCATTATAGTGGTGTGGAGGAGGACACTATAGTAAACAATCAATATCTTCGTAAATTCGAGTATTTGTTATGCAACACATTATGCTTAGAATAATGTATATATTCTCATCCTGAAAATTTGGCTCACATATTTTGGGACACCATATATATATATATATATATATATATATATATATATATATATATATATATATATATATATTTATATATATATATATTATACAGTATATAATATATATATATATATGTGTGTGTGTGTTTCTCCTGTTGTACTAAACAAATATTCTTTCGTGCTGACTCCCTGCCTATGCAAATTCTTTTGTCTCTGTCTTTCCTGAAATATCTTCCCTTTTTACTGGAAGTTTGCTCTCAGTCAACCTGTCCCAAAGTAAGGGTGACTATTCTCAAACCCTCCAACTATCTTCCAATTGCTCATTTTTCTTGCATCTTTAATGTTTTTAAAATCTAGTCTTTATTAACCCGGCAAGCGCGATAGGCCTCACGGAAGGCTTCCTATAGGGAACGCGATAGGCCTCACGGAAGCAAGACCATAAAAAAAGCTTTCCAAAAAAAAAGGGCCTATCAAAACAAAGGAATTTGTCTCTAGGTGAGATAATTCCCCTCCAGTACTCATCCATGTAAATCTCACCCACCCCCCTCCCCTCCTTCCCCACCTTATTCCCCCCCTCCCTCCCCTCCTCAATTATCACCTATTTTCCCTCTTATTATCATCATTTATCGGTTATTTTTCTCTCCCGCGATAATGTAGCACAAGTGGGTTGCAGAAAAGATCGTTATGTAACACCCAGACACCGGCCCACACCGCCCTGCTCGTCTCAGTTACCTCACAGACAGCGAGAGAGGAGGGTTGCCTGTGGCTCTCTCTCGCCTGAGATTATGACCGGGTGGCCAATATCTTCGTTTTTCACCACCCAAATGCTTTTCCCACTTATTTTAGCACTCTTGAAGGTTCATATATACATCATATATGTAAAATAAAAGCATACCGAAAACAAATAATGCTCTATATTGTAAATATAACGAATTCTGTCAGAACCCAAGGCTAGAAATGCACAAATAACTACCCTAGCCCCTAGGTCTATTTCGCGCTTGTCAGGTTAATAATTCCCCAAGTATTTGTCTTCTCATAATATAATTTCAGATCGCCAGTATTGCTTCTATGGGGGCTTTACTGGTGATCTCCTTTCTTCTCTTTCTAACTTTTGGTCATCCTCCTTTCGCATCTTTGGTGAGACCTTTTCTATTGTGCTAGACATATCGAAAACCTCTAATTTCTAAGCTACCCTCCTACAGTTTCTATCCCTCTATCTGTGACTTGTCTCATATGCTTTCATTAATTTCAGTGGAAGGTGTTTGGTGTTGGGAGTGAATTAATATTAGAATATTACCTTTCTGGCCATTCCATAGCTGCGGTTGTGAACGGTGATTGCTCACTTCCTAAATCTATCAACTCTGGTGTTCCTCAGGGTTCTGTCCTGTATCCAGATCGCTTTCTAATATTAATAATGATCTTCTCAACTGTACCTCTATTCCTATCCACTTACTGTATATGCTGGTGACTCAACCTTACACTATCCAACTATAGGTAGCGCCAACGAACTTGACACTAATCTTGATCCCTGACCTCTCTGTAACTCAAAAGGGCCTAGATCAAATTGGCTGTAAATATCCACACCTATTTCCTGGTGGACTCTTCCCAAATGATAGAAACGTCTGCCCGATTGCTTGAATTAATTTCGAGTTATAAGAAGTTAAAGGATTGAGATTATTGTCAAGTTTGGTGGCGCTACCTATAGTAGGAACAACAACACCAAGGATAATAGGTTAGGGCTGGTTCTATCCAGAGTAAGGTTTGACATCCTCTACCCAACCTTAGCTGTTTCTGTCTGTCTCTTTTACTGTATTACTTTTCCTTCTACTGTAGGTGCTAGCGAGATTGCCCGATTGGGTGGCACTGCACGGTGGGGCCATTGGCTCGGGGGTACAATCCCGTGGGCTGATGATCCCCTTCCCCACTGCCTTCTCAGACACAGATCTCATCTCACCCTGACCCTTTTGGGGGCCCGAGCATCTGGAGCGGCTTCGGTCTACTAGACTCGGGACTATTCGGCCAGATAGTGTGGGGAACTATAACAACAAAAACAGCACCATTGTTGTTTCTGCTTATAACTCCGGTTCTAAACGAACAATCCAATCTCGGAAGTATATTTAACTAAGTTTCCACAATGACCCACCATTCAATTAATTCAAAAATAACGTGAAGAGGTCATAGCATGCCTATCTTCTGATCTATCAACTATTTCTGACTTAATTTTAGTTACAATGCTTCCAAAACTAAATTTCTCCATCTATCTACCCGTCGCTATCTTCCACACGACTTACTCTTTAACCTAAGAAGTGCGCATGGGGGTAATTAGAAACGTCCGTCTGTGCTGACGTATTTGAGCTGTTTCCATCACTAAAATATTCATTTTACCATAAATAGCATTAATACTTATCCATACGCGCCTATTATGGGTTGATTATAAAGGTATTAACCTGAAACAACAATAAAACGAGTGAAAACAGCGTTTGGATGGTCAAAATCGGAGATACAGGCCGCGAGTTATATAATGTATGGGTGAGGCAACCTGCTTTCCCGCCAATTTCCCCCAAGGCCACTGAGACACAGTCGATCGATAGTCTCTCTCTCTCTCTTGCACTCGCTTGCTAACAGAGATGACAGTGCCCTGCTTGCAACTCGCTAATGTTAGCACGAAAATATACTTCAGAATAAAGGAATAACAGGGAAAATAGGTGATAACTGAAGGAGGGGAGGAAAGTGGGGAAGGAGGGGAGGTAGAGGAGTGATATTTTGCATGGCCCAGGGGCAAAAATAAATAAAAACAAAATAAAAATAAATACATTTTTTGTTTTCGATGTTTAAAGTTGATTTTTTTTTTCTCTGACTCTTAAGAGTCTTCCCGCAGTCCGCCGGGGGAACTCTTAAGAGTCTTCCCTCAGTTCCCGGGTTAACTACACACAAATCAACCCTTCATATTCTCTCAATAGTTTTAGTGTTTCTTTTTCCTCTGATCTTTCTTGGAAAGAACATATTTCCACTCTTGCTATAACAACTTCCCAGAAGTATATGTGTTCAACCGTGGTCCATGGGTTCTTCACCCATGCACAGCTTCTTGCTGCGTAGAGAGGCAAAGTGCGCCCTTTGTATCAACTATTGTTCGCATGTGTATGGATGTTCCATCTATTCCACACTTCTCGAAAGGGTAGAGTCAAAAGCATTTTGTCTCATCAACTCGCCTACTCTTACTAATTCCCTACAATCTCTCTACACACAGCAACGTTGCATCTCTCTCACTCTTCTACTGCTATTACAATGATCAGTGTTTTCAGTGTGTGCCTCCTCCCTTACGGAGAGTGGTGGGCACCCGCCTTTCAACACATGCCCACCTCTATTCTGTCCAACTCTATTAGCCAAGAGATAACCAATTTTCCCAGCATTTCTTTGACTCTACAAGTAAGCTCTGGATATCTCTCCCTCAATCATATTTTGTTTTCTATATTCCCACAACTCCCTCTCGGGCATAGGCTGAGAGCCTGTACATTCTACCGTTCAACACAGTGAAGACTGTGAGGTCTTGTTCCAGTCTAGGGAGTGAGACATGTTGAGCACCCATTCACGGCTCAAAGCAGCCCCATCTCTGAAGCTGCCCCTGCGCTTCACTATCTGAACCCCCTTTCTCGGGCCCAAACTCTCAGAACGCCACCTATTGAAAAAGTAACTCACTAAGCATTGCCCCCCTGTAGCATATTTTTGAATATGGGAATATTCATACAGTGCTATTTAATTAGGGAAGAATGAGGGTATTTTTTGGCATTTCGGTGGGCTTTGTCGTAATGCACTGCTTCTAGGTACAGCACAAATTCCATCCCAATAATATCTTCCCATTGACATATCATGATTCGAACCCGGGTCCATTGGATTACCAGTCCAATGACAATACCACTCCACCATCCCTCCCCTGTCTGTCTTTCACCCATCCTATGATTGTAAGTGCTTCAAGCTCTGTGTGTCCAGACAATTGGACTCTAACATGCCTTGAATTTGGCATTCTCTATCACTCTATCAGCTTAGGGGTGGGGGGACATTTGTTACAGTCAGCTTTGCCTTTTGGCTCCTTCATAAAATATAAATATATATAATATATAATAATAATAATAATAATATTTATAATATATACAGTATATATATATATATATAAATATGATACATGCTCTAAATATTGTTGAGAGGGCTTGCTAATAAATATTTACTGTGTGAGTGTGAAAGGTCCTTAATCGACTGGAAGGTCAGGGAAATACAGGCTATAGGATATAAGTTATTTTATTTATTGCATGTAGCGATGAATCATAACAATATTTTAGACATATACAGTATATAATACTAGGAATGACTGAGGTGCTGAGAGTTAACAAGGTTTGCCTTAGTTGATTAGGTATCAAAAATTATTACATGGAACAATATAGTGAGTACAAATGTGTATATACAATATGGTTCACACATAATTTATAGCAAGTTAAAGGTAAATTTTGAAAGGGGTGTGTGGTAGCTGGCGTATAACTATAAAGTATCTGACAGGTGGGTGTTGTGGAAGGCAAATAATTAAATATCATGAACGTATATTCTTACAACAGTAATTGAAGATAAGTTTATGAGAGCAAGTGTTACGAATAGAGAGTGGTTTTGTTTATAGTTCTTCTTGCAGCCTAGGAAGGGTCTCTGACATACAGAGACAAGAGTAACTAATGTGTCCGTCCAGGGTTGGTCCGGCTGGGTATTTTGCGTAGGGAAATCATCTCGTCTGGACTGCGAGTAGGTGGGCTGCTCCTTCTCTGAGTCTGCTTCTGTGTTGACTGCAGTAGTGAGAGTGACAGAGTTGTTCCCGTCGAAGCCGAATAATCAGGCCTGACCCAAATGAACTAACTCAATTCAGGGGTTAGTTAACTGCAACCAGAAGTTGATGGAGTTGCTCCTGTCAGTGCCGAGTTACTCAGGCGTGACCCGAATGATCTACTGAAATCGGGGGTTTTGTTATTCTAACTAGGAGTGATGGATTTTCTCATGTCTGTAGCCGAAATTCTCAGGGTGATCCGAATAGGGGGTTATCGTGACTCTTATCCAGTAGTGAAGGAGTTGCTCACATATGTTGGCCAAAATACTCAGGACTTACTTCACAATTTGCTCAGAGATGGAAGTGCTTTCCTTGGAAAGGTTAGCCGATATCGGAGTCCACCCCAAACAAGTCATTCATTTTTTGTCATCATGTTGCTGGTCCTTAGGCTCCGGGCTAGAATGTCCCTCTCTCTCTCCACAGGTACGTAATGGTTGTGTCTGTTTCGTCTTGAGGTCAGCGGAAGCGGCGATATGAAAGTGAAAGAGAACAGTGGCAGGTGGGCCAGCCTTCTGCCTCCCTTTGGGACCTTGGAGGTGTGGTTTGGGCTCCCAGGACCATTGGCTTTTGATGGAGGAGTGGAATTAGAGTGATAGAAGATGGAACATTTTTTTGTTTTGTCCAGAGGTGGTTGTTTTCTTTGGGGTGGATTCTTTATTATGTCTATTTTTGTCGGCTGAGGTTCTGGTTGCGGTATAACAATATAGACTAAATATACATAATTACATTATTGCATCCTATCATTCTAGATTTGCATGCACATCAATAGTTTCGTGCATCTTACTCTATACATAATATACTGTAGGTAAGCACTCCTCTCTTGCTCTCCTTTTCGCTGTTTTTTAATCCGCCACTTCTTCAATTTTCACCTTCTTATTTCTCTTTTCACATTTCTCGCCTTCCATGTCTTTTCCCATGTTTCTATATGCATAATTTGTGTACTCTTTACTCCTTCCCCCCTTCATTTCATACATTAATATTTTTGATGTATAATGAATGGAATATGTTGTATATTCATGTTTTATGAAATTTTAGCCGAATGGTGGTTAGAGTAAAGGCATCGTGACCATCTTAAATAATTATCAGATCAATTAGAGTACAGAGTACACAAATTATGCATATAGAAACATGGGAAAAGACATATGGAAGGCGAGAAATGTGAACAGAGAAATAAGAAGGTGAAAATTGAAGAAGTGGCTGATTAAAAAACAGCGAAAGGGAGAGCAAGAGAGGAGTGCTTACCTACAGTATACAGTATGTATAGAGTAAGATGCACGAGACTATTGAAGAGCATGCAAATCTAGAAAGATAGGATGAAATAATGTAATTATGTATATTTAGTCTATATTGTTATACCGCAACCAGAACCTCAGCCGACAAAAATAGCCATAATAAAGAATCCACCCCAAAGAAAATAACCACCTCTGGACAAAAAAAAAAAAGTTCCATCTTCTATCACTCTAATTCCACTCCTCCATCAAAGGCCAATGGTCCTGGGAGCCCAAACCACACCTCCAAGGTCCCAAAGGGAGGCAGAAGGCTGGCCCACCTGCTCCGCTCTCTTTCACTTTCATATCGCCGCTTCCGCTGACCTCAAGACGAAACAGACACAACCATTACGTACCTGTGGAGAGAGAGAGGGACATTCTAGCCCGGAGCCTAAGGACCAGCAACATGAGGACAAAAAATTAATGACTTGTTTGGGGAGGACTCCGATATCGGCTAACCTTTCCAAGGAAAGCACTTCCATCTCTGAGCAAATTGTGAGGTAAGGCCTGAGTATTTTGGTCAACATATGTGAGCAACTCCTTCACTACTGGATAAGAGTCACGAAGATAAGAAGGAAGCGTATAGAGAGTGGTTGAGTAGTAGGGGAATGAAGATTTGGAGAGGCAGAAACGAGCGAGGTACGTGGTGAGAAAGAGAGTGGTGAAGAGAGTAGTGAATGAAAGTAAGAGAAGAGTAGATGAGGAATTTGGAAGAAATCTGAGTGTAAAATGGAGGGAGTGTAAGAAACTGTTCTGGATAGAAGTCAAGAAAGTTAGGGAAGGTAGCAACAGTAAGAGTGTGAAACATAAGAATGGGAGAATGCTAGCCTAGAAGCAAGAGAGAGTCGAAAGATGGAGGGAGTACTTCAATGAGTTGCTAAATGTAAGGAATCAAGATCCAGCAAACATAATTGGATGGGGTATGGGAGGGAGAAGAGGAGAAGTAGTGTAGGAGGAGGTGGGGATCAGGAGGTCAGAAGTGTGGGAAGCCATGAAAAGAGTGAAGTTGGGGAAAGCACCAGGAACAGATGGAGTGTGTGGGGAAATGTTGAGGTATGGTGGTGGGATAGTGATGGAATAGATATGGAAAATGTGCAAACTAGCATGGGAGAAGGGGAATGCACCCGATGACTGGAAGACTGGCATAATAGTCCCCCTATATAAGGGCAAAGGGGAAAGACGAGAGTGTGGTAACCACCGAGGAATATGTCTTTTAAGCGTAGTAGGGAAGGCGTACAGTAGGGTAGTGATTGATAGAGTGAGAGTGAGAACGGATAAATGGATAGGCGACGAGCAGGGAGGTTTTAGGAAGGGGAGAAGATGTGTAGATCAGATTTTTACCCTGAATTGTGTTGTGGAGAAATATCTGGAGAAGAAACAAAAGGTGTATGTTGCCTTTATGGACTTGGAGAAGGCCTATGACAGAGTGGATCGAGAAGGCATTTGGAAAGTACTTAGAATATACGGACTAGATGGCAAGTTGCTGAAAGCAGTGAAGAGCCTGCATGGCGTGCAAAGGTGGCAGTACGTGTGGAGAATCAGCAGAGCGAGTTCTTGGACCTGAGTGTTGGGGTGAAACAGGGGTGTGTGATGTCCCAGTGGTTGTTTAGTGTATATATGGATGGAGTCATGAAAGAAATACTAGGAAGAGCAGTGGATGTTGGTGTATCGCTGAAAAGGGAGGGAAATAAGTGGAAGCTGCCTATACTGCTGTTTGCGGATGATACAGTTCTGATGAGGGATAATGAATGAGAGTTGCAGGGTCTGGTAAATGAGTTTGGAACAGTGTGCGAAAAACGGAATTTGAAGGTAAATGCGGGGAAGAGCAAGGTTATGGTCTTCGAAAGGGGTAAAGTCACAGAGTGTGAGGTGAAGTTGAACGGTCAGGCTATGGAGATTGTCAGCTCTTTTAAGTATCTGGGCAGTGTGTTGAGTAAAGATGGGACTATGGATGAAGAAGTGCGGGAGAGGGTGCAACAGGGGAAGAGGGTTGTAGGAACGTTGAAAGCAGTAACAAGAAATAGAGTGGTCAGTATGGAAGTGAAGAAGTCCTTGCATGACAGCGTGGTAATCCCGACACTAACTTACGGAAGCAAAGCATGGACGTTCGGGAAGAGACTCAGACTAAGAGTGAGAGTGGTGGAAATGAGTTACTTGAGAAGTGCGTGCGGAGTTACATGGAGGGATAGACAGACGAATGAGGAAGTAAGAAGGAGGTGTGGTGTGGAGGTAAATGTGCTGGAAAGTGTGAAAAGGAACAACTTGAGATGGTTCGGCCATATGGAACGTATGGAAAGCGAGAGATTGACTAAGAGGGTGTACGAGAGCGAGGTGGAAGGACAGAGAGGGTGAGGTGCACCGAGGGAGAGGTGGAAGGATGGAGTGAGGAAGTATATGAATGAAGGCGGTGCTGGTTGGGAGGAGGGGCGTCGACTGACTGGGGACAGAGGTGCATGGGGGCGGTTCGTTCGTGGCCACCCCTTCGGGGATCACGGCGTCAGGCAATAGATAGATAGATAGACTATCTCCAAAGTGGTGCCAAAGTATGTGAGGCCATTGGACACGTGTACATAGGGGAGGTGCTTGATTGTCCAAGCACACTAAAAGAGTGGAAGCCAGTGGCAGACTTATTCACCAAGATATGGCAATTCCAACATGCCCTCAGCGCTTTGGACGGGAAACATGCAGCAATCTGGTGGCCTCCTAAAGGTGGTTCGCTCTACTACAATTAAACAAAGACGTCGGCCGGGTTTGTCGACAACCCCGACACAGACAGAGGGCTGGTCTTACAACTCCAAACAGACAACCTATATATCCTCAATAATATTTATCAGCATACCCATACTCCCCACCAAGCCCTCTACACCCCATCATATCCTGATATCACCTTTTGCTCCCCTGAACTCGCCCTCACAACATCCTGGAGGGTGGTCAGAACCTTGGGCTCTGACCACCTCCCGATCATTATCACCACCAAAACAAGACTCACCCCAGCTAGCCACAGACACACTTACACTAACTATAAAATAGCTAACTAGGAAGCTTTCACAAATGAGACAGAACAACACTTTGAAACCTTAAACAGTACACCCATCACTAACATCAACAATGCTGTACACACATTCAACACGACTATCCAAAACGCCGACAAGAAACACATTCCAAGAGGTAACATAAAAAAACACAACCCCAACTTCTCACCAGAAATTCAAAACCTCATCATACAACGCGACACACTGAAACACTCTCCAGCACCCTACATACAAGACATCAATCAACAAATTCAAGCACTCAACATGCAGATTAACAACAAAATACAAGAACAACAAACACTAAATTGGAATAACTTCCTACAAGCACTCGATCACAGAACAAACTCCAAAACAAATCTACAAAACACTAAACAGCATCACACTTTCCAACAGCAACACAACACAATCACATGCTGCAATCACAACAACAGACTCTACTCCTTCACGTAAACAACAAGCAAACACTCTCATCAATCACTTCGCTCATGTCAGTCACCTAAAACCCCACAAAGACGATCGACGTGTCATCCGACGAAAAAGACAATTCCCCACAGACCATGACTATACACCCTTCACCAACAACCAGATAAAGCATATCATCAACAATCTCAAACTCTCACCCGCCTGTGGCCTAGACAACATAAGCAACATTCACATCAGGCACCTGGGACCACAAGGCATACAAGCATTCACTAACATATCAAACTACAGCTACTCATACAACACAATACCAGATCTGGAAGCATGGTATCATCATCACATTCCCAAAACCTAACAAAGACCCCAAGCTACCCTCCTCACACCGCCCTATCACACTCCTTTTCACCCCCTCCAAAGTCATAGAGCGCCTTGTACTACAACTGATGACACCTGACTTTCCCCTTTCTCCAACACAACACGGCTTCAGGCCATTGCACTCCACAAACACTCTTCTTACAGAACTTACACACAGAGATTTTGATGGCATCAACTCAGCTAGACCACCACATAGATCAGTACTTGCCACACTCGACATTAGTAAAGCCTTCGATGCCATCCCCCGCCACAACCTAACAAACAAATCCTACAACACAAACATGCACAACAACACAAAAAGATGGCTGGCCAACTTCTTAGCAGGCAGGTGTGCACATGCATCTTTTGCCGGTCAGTCATCTAGCATTAGAAATGTCCCAAACGGAGTACCGCAAGGATCCGTCCTGTCGCCCGCACTCTTCAATCTGTACATGCATGATATAAATTCACCAAATTCACCCCAAATAACCATAGCCTCCTACGCAGACGACATAACACTCACAAGCACGCACCAAAACCCAGACACAGCAACAAGACTCCTTCAAAACTATCTCGACACATTACATGAATGGTGCACTACAAACAGACTCAATTTAGCCCCAGCTAAATCCACTGCAACCCTCCTCACAAGCTGGACAGGAGAGCATGATTACGTCCCGGGACTCAACATAAACAACACACCCCTAACACACACACACACACAAAATCCTAGGAGTAACATACGACACCCAAATAACATTCAAACAGCACACCACAAACACAAAAAAGAAACTGGCACCCAGACTTAACGCCCTCAGATCACTTGCCCACATGAAATTTGGACACAACATAGAAACCACCACCACAGTCTACAAACAATACATAAGATCAGTTATGGAATACGCAAGCCCGGCCTGGGCTTCTAACCTAGTTGAAACACATCATAAGACCTTACAGACTATTCAAAATAAAGCCCTGAAAATCATTACAGGATGCACAGCTACGACACCCACAGATCACCTACATCAAGAAACCAAAGTCCTCAAAGTCAAAGATCATCTAGGCATGAGAGGCACACAATTCCTAGCAGCAGCCTCCACGAATCAACACCACCCACTACACTACATGGCTACACACCCACAGACACCAAGAAATATCAAAACAACACCCAGCACATGCTATCACACACAAATACTGTCTTCTCTCCCTCCCTGCCCACCCCAAACCAACTTCCGGAAGCACATCCATACTCATATCACTCGCCGTTCCATCCACTCACTCATAGACAACACACAGCTGCAAGCACGACCGCCCGAAATCCATCCTTCTGAATCCTCCCTTCCTCGCGAGGACAGAGTCCACCTGGCCAGGCTGAGATGCGGACACCATCCGGCTCTTCTGAGCTATCAGAAGAGACTGGATGACTCCGTCGTCGACACCTGCCCGGGTTGTAACACAGCACCCCATACCATTAAACACATCATAGAAGACTGCATCTCACACAACCACTTACGCCGACAACACAATTTACACTCTTTGAGAGCTCTGTGGGAAAGCCCGACCTTGGCCATGGCCTTCCTTGGGGACTCGGGGCTGTTCGGCCAGGCAGCTTAGGGAACAACAACAAAAACAACAACTACAATTAGAAAGGTCATTACTTGGCTTATCATGGAATTCGAAAGGACAGTAAAACCACACTCATACGCATTTTTCAGCAAAGACAGGTCCAGATTCTCTCAATCTCAATTATTGTCTCTATACTGGTCCAACATTAGTGTCTGACCTAACTCAGGTGTTGTTGCGATTTCGATGTGGTCACTACGCCTAGGCGAGTGACATAGAAAAGGCCTTTCTTCGGTTGGGCTTCAGTGAAGGGGATCGAGATGTGACTAGTTTTATGTGGCCAGTAGACCCTATGGATCCAGATAATCCGCATGAGATTTATAGTTTTTCCTGTTTGGTTCTACCTCTAGTTAATTTCTATTGAATGCTACCATACAGAAAAGTGTATCAATGGTGGTAGCTGATCAAGAAACAATTTCTAAATAGAATAGGGGTCTATATACAGATAACTTAAAGGCTACTTGAAACACCTACTCAGACTTGAAACAGTTATGTTGGGAAGCCCTTAGGATATTCAACAGTGCCAACCTCTCCTTACTTGAGTGGGTCACGAAAAACATAAAGTTGCGGGAGTTTCTTCACCTGATTGAAATAGCTTCTGAGTCTCAGGAGAGGGTGAAGGTATTAGGCATCGAGTGGCTAACAGAAGATGATGTCTTACGGGTGCGAGGTAAATCTATAGAATCTGATATAATCACTAAGTGTATGGCATTGAGTCTCACTGCTAGTGTATTTGACTCATTGGGCATTCTCCTCCCGGTGACCA
This sequence comes from Paralithodes platypus, assembly GCA_032716605.1. Lineage (NCBI taxonomy): Eukaryota > Metazoa > Arthropoda > Malacostraca > Decapoda > Lithodidae > Paralithodes > Paralithodes platypus. The sequence continues at coordinate 33,154,332 of CM064567.1, read as the reverse complement.
TCCGGGCAAGGAGATTCGTATGGAACCTGTGGGATCTTGGGATGTTCAACATTCCCGCCAATTTGACTAATCCCTGAGGTCCCGATGTTATCACATAGTTTCCTACACATTTTGTTCTCTCTATAGATGCAGCATAACTCCACACACCCCTACCCACCCACCAAACCCCACAAATATCATCAACACACAGTTCCCAACCTTCCCACCAAAATGCATACTACCCAACGCCCCAGGGTCGTGGAAATATCACGTGTGGTCGAGAACCCATTGTTCACTCCACAGATGCTGGGTATAGCATCAGTACATGTGGCAGCATTTACCAGGCTTCCTTCATCCCTCCTACCCACCCATTTTCCCACCACACTCCCCCGTCAATAACCCTACTTTCATGCGCTGTTCGGCTAGACAGCCTAGGGAACGACTACTACTACTACCCTTCCGTCCAATCTCGCAGCCTTGTCACGTAGTTTCCTACATGCATTGTTAACTCGATAGATGCTGGCTATGGAATATGTATACTGTATATGGTAACATTTACCATACCCAAAACACTACTACCCACCCACTATAACCCTCAAACTCAGCTCTGATTGGATGTGTGAATATTGTCTACTAAAGATGGGGTTGTATTTTCTGTATTATCATTAATGTATCTTTTTTGTATTTTACATGTAACCCCTTTCGTACCGGCAATGTCCTTTTAACTGTATTCTGGCCACTACTAGACGATTGTATTCAGTCTAAAAAGGGCTTCCATCAATTAACAGGTTTCCAACTATCTCACGTCTTTTACTACCACAAATCCTTCTTAAGCTGCAAAAAATCGTCCAAATATAACTAGAATAAAGTTTACAAGACGTCGCCGGTACAGTAGGGGTTAAAGAACACAAATTCTTTTGGGCCCATGTTTCCTTTGTCATTATTTTTTCAACATCAGTGACATCAGTTAGGGGAGACACTCACCCACGCACTTTTAATGTGGGTCTGTTCCATGGAAGTAGAATAAAAGGAAGGAAAGTGGTCCCGCGGGACCCAATCAAATAGAGTAGCCAGTGTATTGGCTGAGGCCACGCCCCCTACTGGCAAAAGACCGCTAGCCACCCTCCTCACCGCTAGGTTTATATTGTGTTTTATACTGTATACTACGTGTATATATTATGAATATAGTATATAAATGTATATATACGTATATCGATAAGTTAATATAGTTTTTATGTATGTACACTGACAGCTAGCGGTGTATTCCGGTACCAATCTAAAAATATGTGTGTGTGTGACAACAGACAGAGACAAATGTACCGACAAATATTAACGAGGCAGGGAGCGAGATGGGATTATCATTAAGGCTGGTCAGGGATAATTCTTGTATTGAACCTTGAAGAACTTTGAGGTCGCCCACAAACTAAGAGTCTCGTTATTCCAAATGGCTCTAATTATGTGAACAAGGTCTATCTGGACCACATGTTCCTAACTTCTTGTTTTGAAAATATTACTTTATGTTGTACTATTATTTATTTTATCATAATGATGATAATATTACAGAATTGCTGGTGGTGATATTGATTATGATGACAATTATATAATAATGGTACACATATTTCCTGTATTTCGTTATTGCCATTATTATTATTATAATTATTGTTATTATTGCTGTTCGTTGATTACGGATTCTGAGAAGAAACTGCAGCGGGTAGTCAAAGAGTTTGGTGTGGTTTGTGGAAGGAGGAAACTGAAGGTGAACGTCAATAAAAGTAAAGTAATGGTGTGTAATAGGGGTGATCATTGGGTGAATCTAGATGTGAGACTGGATGGGGAAATATTGGAACAATTAGAGTGTTTTAAATATCTAGGAGGAAGTATGTGGAAGACGAGAGATCTTGGAATGAAAGTAAAAAGTGCAATGTATCAAGGAATTGTTGAGCCAACAGTGATGTATGGGGCTGAGACATGGGCTCTGAAGAAAAAGGAGAGAAGAAAGCATAATATGATGGAGATGAGCTGCTTGAGGAGTATGTGTGGAGTTACTCGTAGAGACGGATTGAGGAATGAAGAGATACCTAGGAGAGTGGGGCAGCAGGAACATTTGTCAGCCAGAGTGGACAGAAGGGTGCTGAGCTGGTATGGTCATGTTGAACGAATGGGAGATGAAAGGCTTACAAAGAGAATATGTGAGTCAATACAAGGGAAGATAGAAGGGCAGGAAGACCCCCATTGAGATGGAGAGACTGTGTAAGACAAGCTTTGGATGATAGAGGAATGACTATAGATCAGGCAAAGGAAGTGTAAAAAACAGGAATGAATGGAGAATGCTTGTGAATAGTTGAGTGAACACGTGGACATTTGGGGGAAGGGGTCGGGCGCAAGTTGGACTAGATAATAGTCCATCAGGCGCCTGGCCCGGGGAGACGATTAATATGAAGGGTGCGCCTGGAAGTGTGGTGGCCGGGCTTGTGGTTTCGGCTCCGCTGCGTGTCTGCCTGCCGAGATCGGAGCCTCTCCGGGTGGTCGGGGGCCGGGGGAGTGCTGGAGCGACCTTGGTGACCCTGGTCTCTGGGTCTTCTCCTGGGTGACCTGGATGTGTGAGTTTGTGTTTTGTCTGTGTTTGTTTGTTGTTTTGTGTTGTTTTGGGTTTTCCCTGTTCTTGCTCTGTCCTGAGTCGGCCACCCCCAAGAAAAATAAAAAACACAAATTGAAATAGAATAAAATAGAAAATAAAAATAAAATTAGGAAAAATGGGGATTGGGCCTGAGCATTGTTACGACCGGGACTACGAATAAAACAAGGGCACTTAATGATTGGATTAGTAATAGGGCACTATGCAACAATGGTACGCTAGATCCAAACCCTCGAACTTATATGCCGGCGAACAAAACACCTATACCCTCCAGAGTTAATCTGCGATAGCGGGGTATCCTTAACTGGGCATAAATGTACTCTACCTCAGGCTAACCGGCACTGGTATAGCCTGATAACAAACAAGATGCAAGTTACGTTAAAATGCATAAAAAGGAATCTATGGAAAGATCAATTATATCACTGCAAGATTTAATACAATAAAAAGATGCTTCAATACAGTTACTCTAAACAACAATAAACTCTTCACTCCTATCTGAAGGAAAGTGAAGTATAGTCCTACAGCATAGACCTGGAAACTTCTGAAGGAAGTCTGATGCTCATAAGATGCTCGTACTGATTTAGAACTAAATAAAGGCAGGAGGCAGGACACCACACGTGTAAATCGAATACACTAAAAGATAGGACATATAATGTTAACTGACACAAGAATACTATAAATGCACAACGGTAGCAATGCTCGACACTAAAAGAAGTACTTCCTCATCAACGAAACAGTCTGCTATGGTTGTGCGGCTCTGCAACAACCTAGACTAATAAATGCTGTGAATAATAATGTGTACATATCAAAGAGCTTATATTAAATACTAACAAGTGTCTACTCGATTAATAATGTCTAGCTGGGATACTCTAGGTAAGGAACTGGGGTTGAGCAAGACAGGCTCGTAGCCTAGCGATGTCCTTAAGACTGCATCCTTTAAGTTACATTAATTGACAAGGGGGCTCTCTTGATAGATCCAGATCACAAGTATCTGGTTCTATCCTGGCGACCCTCTAAAGACAAGCAAAGAGGCAGCAAAGTGTGGAACTGGTACAGGCCAAAACCCTCAGCAACCGAAAAGACAACCCAGGCTACCACAGGACCGGTCGAAGTCGTGTAGGTATAGGCAAACCGTACACACATCGGAGACAACGACTACAGTTACCCTATCCCAGTCTAGCATTAAATAAAAGAGCAGAAACACTAAATCAATAATGGAGACACGCAAAGTTCTTAACCTATACTAACTAAGAACCCTCAAACCTATTCTAAGTACATGTAAATATCTCTGAGGACGGCACATGCAATACAATGGGCCGGCTATGAAAACCGTATGCAGAACCCAAGGGGAGTGTTGTGCAGTTAATAAAGGTTAGAGTATGGAAAGAGAGAATCGAGTTAGAGAAACAGTGGTAAAGGGGGTGATCAGGAGAGAGTATGCAAAGGAATGTTAGAAGCACGCGCACCAAGCCTGTCCTGACGAGGACAGCTCCTGGGGACCCTCATGGAGGAGGTAAGTTACACAGGAGCCCGCAAAGGCGCGATGGTCGGCCAATCACGGGCCGATACGTCACAAGACAGCAGGTGTCACGTGACACAGCCAGACACGCCGGCCAATTGCGAGCGAGAGGCAGGAATGCACCCGTGACTCAGACACTCACTACCTTCTCGCTCTGAAAGTCTTTCTCATTCCCACGCTGGTACTATTATCACTACTGTTGATATAAAATATAACCCGTTGTCACAGACGAAAACAAAGACCACCACTGGACTGTCTGTGACAATGCGATTACTAGGAAAGAAAGAACAACATTCTTGGATAACTGTAGCCCATTTCGATGTCCCTGGCGAGCGCTAGTGGCTAACGAGAGGCGGTTCTGCCAACGCTGGTAGAAGTCACAGCATATAGATAGATAGATAGATAGAAAGATTATTATTATGTTTATTAATATTATCATTAATAATATTGAAGTATAATTATGAACGAAGGCGGTGCTGGTTGGCGGGAGGGGCATCGACTGAATGGGGACAGAGGTGCATGGGGGCGGTTCGTTCGTGGCCACCCCTTCGGGGATCACGGCATCAGGCAATAGATAGATAGATAGATAGATTATTGATGTTATTATTATTATTATTATTATTATTATTATTATTATTACTTGTGTGTGCAATTTTCATTAGAATTCGCATTTTCCTTGTAAATATTATTCCTTATTTAATCAACTTGTCTTAAAATGTATCTTTTGTATGAAATCAAATCAAACCATGAATCCTACTCTTGTTCTACAGAAAATGCACCAATTAATGGTTAAACAAAAATAAGATAGGCAAACCAAGATCAATAAAATGGTTGACAAAACATATACAAATATATGAATTTCTACTATAAATACACATTCAAATAGGAATTTTATTATAACCTCTGTATAAAGCTACAAATGCTGGAATATTTAAGCAAAGAAAGCCTTAAGGCAAAGCTGAACATAAATGAAAAACGAACCAAGATTATGTTTAGTCATCTTGTGCAACCACAACATATAAAGATACACAATGAGATGAAAGAAGCAGGCCTTTGTCCTTCAGTGGACTAATCCAGGCTGCTGCTGATGATGTAACCATGTAACACTCTATGTTTTGAAGCTGAAGTATACTGTAAATACTGTTGACAAAATGTCTGTCTAGCATATTGTTATTAGAAATACTACTAGAAACACTTAGTATAGGCACTGATTCTAATGGCAAACAGTTGTTGTTAAGTATATCTGTCAGATCATTTTTATTAGCAATTTGTTGTATGCAGCACCACTCTGTTTAGCTGTGGGATTATTGTTACATCCGCCCATACTTCTAATCTAAGCAAATAACAACTCAATATGATCTTGACTTATGTACGCAATCTTGCATATATTTATGTACGTACCGGTTTGCACCTGTGTTTGTGTGTATGTAGGTAGTACTTTACCATCGAACATAATCTTCATTTAAATTTTTCATATATATTTTATATTCTAGTTTATGCATTAAAATACTTAACACCTTACGAGCGGGTGGTGGAGTATATTTCACTGTGCCGCTCAGCGTTTTTTTTTTTTTACCATAAATGGGGTTGTTTCCGTGCTCTTTTCATGCATAAACAAGACCCAGAGCGTAATACAAGTATGTATCCCTGAAAGGGTGTAAATTGAGCTTTCCAATGTGTTACGTTACGAGCGGGGTTCGAACCCATAACATAAAGAAACATTCCACTAAACACCACAAAACGAGGACTTATTATTTAGCCTCACAAAATGCGGAAAATATGACTATCAGTTTCAGTCAAGAATAAGTGGTATGTTAAACTTCCACAAAACTAGCAACTCTCTTTGTAGTCACTAAAACCTTGGTAGGTGAAAAGATGTGGCAAGTTCATAAAATATCAGTTGATATCAAATGGCTGTTTTAGCCTAAAAACCCCAAAGTTATTCCTTTCTTATCACTCGTTCAGAATTAGTTATCTTTAGTTACTTTGACTTAGAGTTATCCCAACAATCAAAAGAATAATATATTAGCATATAAAGGTAAAATGTAAAGAGTATGTAAAATATAATTATAATTTATTTAAATTATTAATTATACACAAAAGTTACTTCTAGTGAAAATATCAAATTTGAGAAACATTGAAGTGAAATAATAAAGAAACTCTTAAGAAAAATAATACATAGTTATATAAATAATAGTTATATAAATACCCTCCAAGAGAGTAAGTGAAAGTAATCAATAAACATAGAACAAATTCTAGGCGATACTTATTCAACTCATGGTGATTCTTTTACAAGCGAACTCAGGGCAGGTCAGCTTAAGATGGTGGTGGAGAATACACTCCTTGCTGTTACGGTACTAGCGGCTTATATACCCTTGGCGCACCTGGCTCTGATACCAGCTTCTCTAACTGTATTAATCTCAACTCATTATATACCTGCTGAATTAAAGTATTACTTTTACCAAGAACTCTATGATATATCTTGTAAACATTACTTATGATTAGAAAAGCCAAATACATTATTACCTAGTTATAATCACTATCATTCGTACGTCAGGCAACTAAGAAGAGCAAGGGTTGGAAGAAAGGGGGGGAGAATGAATAGGGTTACGAGTGTAGGACGATAGGGGGTAGAATGGAATGTGAACGAAAGGGAGGTAGTCTGCACGAAGCCTCCCAAGACCACCTCACTAGTTATTGTACACTCTTGAACAAAAATATCTTCCTATATGAAACTAAGCAGTCTACAGGTCTAATAAAATATACCAGGCTCATAACATTACATACGATGTTCAATCATAAATAATTAAAGATCGTACCCACCATAACAAGCACAATACCTCAATTACAACCAGTGACACTTGAATGAAATAGAAATCCCTAACAAATGACACCCAAACCATCCTTCTACGATCATTGGTTGTCTTGCAACGATCGTGCAACCGAAGGGTAAAATCGCTAAAATACAGTAATTTCTTTATATAATTACGTATGTAGCGAGGGAGTGAGGGTGGATGTAAGTGGAGTAAATCTCAGTAGGTCCACGGCGGCCGTGGCGAGCGGTCATGAGGTAACCCATGCTCCTCCAGTCACTCGTCTCTCTCTCAGAGCCAATATTACGCCAAAATTGCACTCGGACTTAAGTCGGGCCCCGCCACATAGTCCAAATTTTTCGATTCGGACTTAAGTCGGGCCCCGATAGACAAGGGTTAAGCAAGTGGTATTACCTTGCATACCGTAAAACCAGGCTTGTAAGTTATGTGGACAAAATTCTACATAATTATGCATATGGTAACTTTCATGTTAAGTGTGAGTATAATGTTCTTTTTATATATATATTTTTTTTTTTTTTTTTAAGAGACAATGAACGGAGGAAGGAAAAACACAGATAAAACAAAAAGTCCATGTGCCTAAAGGCATCCTCCATTCATAAAATGTTTGTAACAACTGGATTTAAACATTTGTAGATTGTAAGTTTGTGGAAAGCAATTCGAGGGAAGTGAATTCCAAAGAGTAGTAGTTCTAGGGATAAATGAATTTTGATAAGCAGAAGTTCTGCATTGTGGAGGAGAAAGTGTAAATTCATGGGCGCTCTCAGCTGCCCTAGTTCTACGGGGAAAGATGTGGAGAGGCGGCACAATTGAAGCAAGTTCCTCGGAACAATTGCTGTGAAAATATCTGTAGAATAATGCAAGGGATGCAACGTTTCTTCGTATGGATAATGTAGGAAGGTCCTGTGTGATTGCAGGGTTATTGATTAATCTAATAGCTTTATTTTGAATTTTGTCCAACTGCCTCAATGCAACCACTCCACTTCCACTCCACAGAGGTGAACAGTAATCCATCTGAGAACGCACATGACTTATTTATTACGGCCAACTGCTCGTCAGTGAAGAATTCTCGAACTCTGTACAGGAGTCCCAGTTTTTTAGAGGCATTCTTAGCAATGCTTCTAACATAATGTGTCCAGCTCAAGTTAGTAGTTAATGTTACACCGAGAATGTCAATACTATGGGAAGTGGGAATATTTACATCATTAACAAATATATGGGAGTCAGTGAGATTCTGTCGGTTAGAAAATTGAATGTACTTGGTTTTCTGTGCATTAAAGGAAACTAGATTCTTTTGTCCCCATTCTTCAATTCTAGAAAGGTCCTGGTTCAGAGAAATTGCAGTGCTTATTTTTGAATTTATAAGATCGGGTTGGGTGAAAGAATTGGTAAATGTGAAGGAACTGTGGAGTGTTGAGTCATCTGCGTAGGAATGTATTGGATTATGAGTGGTAGATATGAGATCATTGATATGAATGAGGAACAGAATTGGGGCCAAAACTGATCCCTGGGGAACACCAGCATTTATTGAGTGAAATTGAGAATAAAGGCCATCTACCATTACACGTATTTTTCTGTTATGAAGATAAGAAGAAATTAGTGGAACTAATGATGCAAGGCCGTAGTGTGACATCCAAATAACCAAACATCTTTAATTTACTTACTTATGAAATGTGGGAAGCCATGAAAAGAGTGAAGTTGGGGAAAGCACCAGGAACAGATGGAGTGTGTGGGGAAATGTTGAGGTATGGTGGTGAGATAGTGATAGAATGGGTATGGAAAATGTGCAAACTAGCATGGGAGAAGGGGAGTGCACCTGATGACTGGAAGACTGGCATAATAGTCCCCCTATATAAGGGCAAAGGGGAAAGAGGAGTGTGTGGTAACCACCGAGGAATATGTCTTCTAAGCGTAGTAGGGAAGGTATACAGTAGGGTAGTGATTGAGAGAGTGAGAGTGAGAACGGAGAAATGGATAGGCGACGAGCAGGGAGGTTTTAGGAAGGGAAGAGGATGTGTAGATCAGATTTTTACCCTGAATTGTGTTGTGGAGAAGTATCTGGAGAAGAAACAAAAGGTGTATGTTGCCTTTATGGACTTGGAGAAGGCCTATGACAGAGTGGATAGAGAAGGTTTGTGGAAAGTACTTAGAATATACGGAGTAGAGGGCAAGTTGCTGAAAGCAGTGAAGAGCATGTATGAGGGTGCAAAGGCGGCAGTACGTGTGGAGAGTGAGCAGAGCGAGTTCTTTGACCTGAATGTTGGTTTGAAACAGGGGTGTGTGATGTCCCCGTGGTTGTTTACTGTATATATGGATGGAGTTATGAAAGAAATACTATCAAGAGCAGTGGATATTGGTGTATCGCTGAAAAGGGAGGGAATTGAGTGGAAGCTACCTATACTGCTGTTTGCGGATGATACAGTTCTGATGAGTGATAATGAATGGGAGTTGCAGGGTCTGGTAAATGAGTTTGGAACAGTGTGCGAAAAACGGAATTTGAAGGTAAATACGGGGAAGAGCAAGGTTATGGTCTTCGAAAGGGGTGAAGTCACAGAGTGTGAGGTGAAGCTGAACGGTCAGGCTATGGAGATCGTCAACTCTTTTAAGTATCTGGGCAGTGTGTTGAGTAAAGATGGGACTATGGATGAAGAGGTGCGGGAGAGGGTACAACAGGGGAAGAGGGTTGTAGGAACGCTAAAAGCAGTAACAAGAAATAGGGTGGTCAGTATGGAAGTGAAGAAGTCCTTGCATGACAGTGTGGTAATCCCGACACTGACTTACGGAAGCGAAGCATGGACGTAGGTTGAGAGACTCAGACCAAGAGTGAGAGCAGTGGAAATGAATTACTTAAGGAGTGCGTGCGGAGTTACATGGAGGGATAGACAGACTAATGAGGAAGTAAGAAGGAGGTGTGGTGTGGAGGTAGATGTGCTGGAAAGTGTGAAAAGGAACAACTTGAGATGGTTCGGCCATATGGAACGTATGGAAAGCGAGAGAATGACTAAGAGGGTGTACGAGAGCGAGGTGGAGGGACAGAGGGGGAGAGGTAGACCGAATATGAGGTGGAAGGATGGAGTGAGGAACTACATGAACGAAGGCGGTGCTGGTTGGGGGGAGGGGCGTCGACTGACTGGGGACAGAGGTGCATGGGGGCGGTTCGTTCGTGGCCACCCCTTCGGGGATCACGCGTCAGGCAATAGATAGATAGATAGATGAAATGTAAGGGTAAGATATTTGGACTTGGTGGGTACGGTACCTTGCAGTACAACCAAATGCAGCACAAGATACTGGCAGTAGCCTACTACATGAAATGCTAACACAGCTAAATAAAACACATTGGCCCAAAACCAGGAGTGATTGTGATGTCTGAGGTAGGTGGTTTATAACTGAATGACTGGGCACATTGGGACACCTGGGAGTCAGCCTGGTCAGGTTATTGACACCGCCTTTACTTTACACCGCTCACACTCTTTCCTCTTATTGTAGCTCCATGGACTGTTCATGAATGAGGTATTCCCTGAAACTCTATCTTGAATTTCAACCTAACCCGACATCCACTATACATTGTTGATGATTGTCAACCCATAAAACAATACAAACCCGTAGTTTCTACTCATATGAAGAAAGGTACACAGGATTTTTTGGTGTGGATTTCAAGTATGAATATATTGTTTATTTATATTTTTTTGTCTGTGTGAGTGCAGGAAACAGAAGGCAAAGCTGCCTGTAACAAGTGTCTCCCCCAAAGTTTAAAGAGTGACACAGAGCCTCAAATTCAAGGTAGGTTTGAGTCATAATGTCTGGACACACAGAGCTTGAAGCAGTTCAAGTCATATGCTGAGGGAAAGACAGATTGAGGGAGAACGTTCCAGAGCTTACTTGTTGAGTAGAAGAAAGACTGGGAAAATGTATTCACTCTTGGGTTAGAGAGCTGGACAGAATAGGGGTGGGAGTGTGTTAATAGGCAGGTACCCCCCAACTCCCCGTAAGGGAAGAGGTATACACCAAGAAAGCTCTGAAGAACAGTGGTTATTGTAATAGCGGTAGAAGAGTGAGAGAGATGCAACATTGCAGCGTGTAGAGAGATTGTAGGGAATTAGTAAGAGGAAGTGAGTTCATGAGACAAAATGCTTTTGACTCAACCCTTTCAAGAAATGCAGCGTGAGTACACCTCCCCATGCATGCGAACAATACTCGATACAAGGGTACACTGTGCCCCTATGCAGCCCAAGAAGCTGTTGGAGGTAAGGAACCCATGGGGAGGTTGAACACACATAAATTCTGGGAAGCTGTTTTAGAAACAGTGGTAATATGATCTTTCCGAGAAAGGCAGGAGATAAAGAAACACTAAGAATACTGAGAGAAGACGAAGGATTGATTTGTGCCTTTTTGAAGAATATGGGAAAGTAATGTGGATGACCTTGACAGGTAGATGGAAGGATAAATTGGGTTTTGCAAGTATTGAAAATAAAATTTTCTTTGCTCCAATCGGACATAGTTGATAGATCAGAAGATAGGCGTGGTATGTCCTCATCACTTGAATTTTGGAGTAATTGCCTGCTGGGTCTTTGTGGAAAACTAGTTGAATAGTGTAAGGTAGAGCCATCAGCATATGAGTGGATAGAACTAGAGGTACAGTTGGAAAAGATCATTGATGAATATTAGAAAGAGAACTGGAGACAGGACAGAACCCTGAGGAACACCTGAGTATATAAGTTGAGGAAGTGAGTGATGACCGTCCACAACCACAACTACGAAATGGCCAGAAAGGAAATTGAGATAAATACACAGTTGGAGGGTTAGAGATTGAAGGAGGCTAGTTTGGAAATTATGAGATTTGTGCCAGACTCTATCAAAGACTTTTGATATGTCTAGCACAATAGCGAAGGTATCACCAAAGTCTCGACAGGAGTATGACCAAGAGTTGGTAAGATAAGAAAACATATCACTAGTAGAGAGGTCCTTAACCCGTCCAGCCCCAGCGACGCGTCTGACGCGTCGGCGATGTATGTAACGCACAGCCCCAGAGACGCGCCTGACGCGTCACCCTAATTGCGCCGACCGTAACCTCAGGTGTAGCCACTCAAGAGGGCTCAGATTTGTATGGGAACTGTATACGTATCCCACGCAACCGTGCCGATGGTTGAAAACTCTCAAAGTCCACGTGCGTGCGCGCGAGCGTGCAATAACCTGTTTTTTTGGGATAATTGCCTTCAATTTTTTACTCTTGTAAAATCCGTTTTCGGGGGCTCTGTAGGACCATTTGTTAAGCTTTTTGAGCGGTTTTTCGTGGTTTTTCCTTCATTCCTAACCCATTCGCTATTGTTTCTGGAATAAAACCATTTCTTGAAAACCGGCCGGGTTCTGGTGCGCAAACATTACAAAACTAGCCGGGGCTCCACGGGTTAAGAAAACCAAACTGGCAATCTGAAAATATATTAAGGGAAGACAAATGCATAAGAAATTTTGGAATTCAGAATAGTTTAACAAACTTTGGTGATGTAAGAAATGAGAGCAATTGGACAATATTTGGAGGGTTGAGAGCGTTCACCGTTCTTTGGGATAGGTTGAATGAGAGCAAACTTCCAGCAAGAAGGAAAGACGTTAGACTCGCAGTGGTCTTCATTGCGCGGCTCGCGAGCCAGTGGCGGCTCGCAATGACCTAATTGGCGGCTCGCAAAAACGGAGAGAGAGAGAGAGAATTCATCAGTAATCAGAGAATAGTTTAAAGTATTAGATATAAATTGCATCATAATGACGTATCAGACGTATCACTTAATACAATTGCTAATGGGAATAGGCCTATATAGTGACTGGCAATTCTTTACTTGTCATAATTATTCAACACAAAGAGAAAAGGAGAAAAGAAAGAGCACCCATTATACAGGAATGAAGAGAGAGAGAGAGAGAGAGAGAACGAGCCTTCTGTAGGCCAACAGGAAATGTGTGTGGGTTACGTAAGTCCAGCGCTCGGCGGCCCATGCTCAGCCAGTCTTGTCCATTCACTAGTTTTATTAACACCACATCAGAAAAGTGGGTTATGGTGCCTTATACATTAGTGTTTTTTTATGAGAAAAAGACTTTCGGTGTATGCATGAAATGTATGGACCTAAACTCGTATTCTTACAAATTCAAGCGATGTATTTTCCACATTTGGTTATTTTTTCAACAATTTGTCGTATCCTAGGCAGTGAATTATCTAGATTCCAGGCTATAATCAAAATGGACAAATTTATTATAAAACGTAAGCACACAAAAGAAAATGAACCACCAGAAATACAACCTTCCACAAGTGACAAATTACAAGTACAGCATGGAGAAATTAAAAGAACAGCTGGCTCATTTCCGGTCATCACAACACTAAATTAAAGTATTTATTTGTTTAAATGTATATTAGTAGTAAAGAATTTCAATATAATTTATTTTTACTAAAAAATGTCAATACAATAATTGTTACTAGTCTTGTTCTATAAATCTGTGGCTATGGAAACCCACAAGAAATATGTACCGGTAATTTAGTTCCTATATATTTTTTTTTCTGCTTATCCCTGTGGCTTATTTGCCTTATGGCTTATGCGGCTCTCACGCTGAATATGTCTTGAACTTTTGGCTCTCTTGAACAAATTAGTGAATAACACTGCGTCAGAGGAAAGACAGAGATGAAAGAGTTTGCCTAGGCAGGGAGCAAGCTCGGAAGAATATCTTTTTAGTGCAACAGTAAGAACACCATCCGGTTTGTACGCCTTCTTAGTATTAAGCCCAAAGAGGGCAGAAAGTTCCTTAGAAGAGATTATGATATTAAGCATAAGTAAGTGAAAGGGGGATGGAGAGGGAGGATAGCACCCAAATCATCCAAGGTGTAGTTTTTAGCGAAAGTTTAAGTGGAGTTCAGCTTTGTCAGAGGAAGATATGGTGGTGGTGCCATCACAATGGAAAAGAGAAGGGAAAAATTATTAAGTATAATTGCTGGTTAGGATTTTGTCTAGATGCCAGAAAGGTTGGGAAAAGCTAGAGTTGAAAAGTTCAAAACATATATTATTGATGAAAGAGTCGAAGAACAGATTTGGCTTGATACCGTTCAAAAATATAAAACGTAGAAGATTCTTGAGTTTGAAGGCAAAAGGTACCATTTGAATGCAGTTGAAGAAGCTCTTGTTACAAGCAGTTTTGCCTTTTGTCTCTTTCATACAAAAACAAAAAAAAGCATCAGTAAACCAAGATATCTTTATGAGTTAGTTTAAGAGAAAGAAAATGGAATGTATGTATTCATGTTTGAGGGGATTACGTCATTAATGCTCTCGGCGCTCTCTGAGGGTCTACGGCCACGGAAGCAAAAACTATTCCATGCCAAATGCCAGAAGCGTCACTGGGGGGGTCAGAAGGCTGTACTAGAAAAACAAGACAATTAACAGAGATAAGGTTAAGATCGAAGGAGCCCAACAGAGGGAGACGATTTACATTGTAAGCAGAATAATTAGAGTTTAGAAATAAGCCAAGAATGTTAAGTTGATCTCCAAGGCGGATGGTCCAGGTTATGGGTGGGATGCTGAACTAACAGCTTTATGTTATTTAGGATAACAAATATTTAGGCTTGTTCACCAGGTTGGTCAGTGAAGTGAGAGGTGATCCCTTGGTGGTGGTGAACATTGAAATCTCCTAAGCTGGAAATTTCAGAGCAGGGAGAGTTGGATAGAATATGTTCCACTATAGAAGGTCGAAGAATTTTGGATAGTCAGTAGAATTAAGGAAGAGTTAAACAGCAGAGGTACATTTAGTGAGAGAGTGACAAGATAGCTTAAGCCAGAGAGTTGACATTTTCAGAGGAGTCAAAGTTGGGAATATGAGAGTAAGAAAGATTGTTGCATACGTACACACATTATCCACCTTTGACTTGGAATTGATGATAGAGAGAGTAGGAGGATACAGAGAAGGGTTTGCTATCTGGTGCCCTAGACAGCTGGTTTTCCGTGAGGAAAATAAGTCAAGTTTGGTAGAATAAAGATGGTATTCCACAGAGAGGAAGTTACAGGAAAAGCAGCAAATGTTACAGAAATTGGTAGATTGAGTAGCAGGAAGAGGTTCAAGACACTTTAACCTGAGCGCGGCGAGCCTATGGTATTTAAAACGTCGCGCTAGGCTAAGGTATTGTGGGTAAATCCTGACAAATATTTTCATTTTACAATAAATATCGTTATTACTTATTTATATGCGCCTAATTTACGTTTATTATGAAGGTATTAGCATGTAACAACAATAAAACAGGTGGGATTAGTATGTGAGGGGTGAAAAAGACGAATTACTGCCGACCGTCCAGTCATGAGGTGAGAGGCGCGCGAGCTCTACACCCTACCCTCTCGAGGCCTGAAGCGAGACTGATGTCTCGCTAGTGCTGTGTCTCTCTTCCCCCACTCCCTATATGCGTCCCAGATGACCTTGAAACCAGGTGGGAGATATTCCCGCAGAAAATAAACCGAAAAATAAGGGAATAAGATAAAAAATAGGTGATAATTGAAGGGGGGGGGGGGGAGGAAGGAAGGGATTTTTTGATTTTTACTCATGTGGAAGAGTCATAGAAGATAAGGAGGGGAATTATCTCACTTAATCACATATTCCTTTGTTTTGAGTGCTACTGGGGTCTTTTAATGTTTTTTTTAAGGCCTTGGCTCATATGAGGACGCTCACCCTCGTAGGGTTCAGACTCATATGAGGACGCTCGCCGTTCTTGGGTTAAGGAGTCCAGACCAGGGGTCGATCCGATTGTGTAATTTTTGGTCTCTCTCTCTCTCTCTCTCTCTCTCTCTCTCTCCCACCCAGGGGATTCCGAGACTGGGCGTTGTGATGTCATAATGATATGAGGAGTTTGCAAGGTAGTGTTGTATGCAATGTGTTTCTAGTATATTGTAGTGATAGGAAGATAAGGTGTTTTGAAAGGTAGACTGGGGTTGCCCTCAATATAGATGAGGCACAGATATATACTGTATTATATATACTGCATGTATATATATATATATATATAGTTATAGATATATAAATATATATATATACAGGGTGTATTAAAAAAACGCTTACAGACTTAAACTGGTAATTAACCCGGGAACGGCAAGGGGGGGGTAATGAACTCGATGCTCCTGGGCGAGCATATGACCATTTGGGCGACTATTCCAAATCACGACGAAAAGTACCTCAGCGTGTAGGAAATGTTCGAACGGACCCGGCCATATATATATTTACCACCAAAAAATGTGGGGGGGGGGGGCGTCCCGTAGTTGGAAAATGTGGCGCGACCGGTATCGCGCGGCGAGAAAACATCGAGCGGCGAGATTTACCCGCGCGTATATTCTGGCGTACGGGGGGTAGAACCAAGGGGAGGGGAGGGTGGGTTGGCCGTATTATGGCTTATATAACGTATTGTGAGCACTTTCATGATATATAATGTACATGTACGTATGTAGGGCACCCATTTGCATATCATATAGCAAGAAATAAGGCGCACATACACAATATATGCGATATATAGGCGAAATTATACGTGTGATACGTGACTGAAAGTGAGAGGAGGGAGGAAAGGGGGATAATTGTCATCGATTGTCGATATTTACGCGCGTATATATTCTGGTTTAGGGTGCAGCAGGGGTGAGGTGGTGGGAGGGAAGGTGGAGGGTGGGGGTGGGATGAGCTTAATATCGCTTATATATCGTACTGTGGGCATGTTCATGATATATAATGTACATGTACGTATATAGGCGACCTATCTACATGTCATATAGCAAGAAATGCTCTTGCTCTTGCTCTTGCTCTTGCAAGAAATGCTCTCTGACCCCTGACAGAGTTGCTCTCTGACCCCTGACCTCAGTTGCTCTCTGACCCCTGACCTGTGCGGATGTCCCCAGTGACCGCTAGTGAACCTGTTTACCCTTAGTGAGGTCCTAGTGAACTTTCATAGTGATGGCTGTTGTTGATGAGTCTGCTGTCTCCTCCCATACTCTCCAGCTTTGTCTTGCTTTGCAAGAGAGACTGGAGAGTGTGGAGCAGGAGATTCAGTGTCTCAAAGATGAAAATTTGGCCTTGAGACTAGCTATGGCGGAGAATAAGTGTGAGGCTACCGGAAGTGTTCCCAGGGATCGTGAAGCCCCTTGGAAAGTGGTGTCAACTAGTGCAACGGCCTGCAAGCTGAAAAGGCAGCCAGTCAAGACCCACAACAACTTCAGCACCTTGGCTGATGAGAGTGATGGCGATGAAGTGGCGATCATCGAGGCAGTGAGAGGGGAGGGGGGGAAGTCTACTGCTGTTGCTGCAACAACTGCTGCTACACGCCGACAAAAGGAAAAAGCTAAGTCTGTTTTCATTGTCGGTGATTCATTGGTTAGATACCTTGGCAGGGCAACAAACACTCAGGTTGGTAAAGTTGTCTGCGTGCCTGGTGCCGGAGTCGGGAGGGTGGCTGAGAAGATAGATGCTGTCATGGAAGTGAGTGCGCACCCCATCATCTTCCTCAACGCAGGGAGCAACGACATATGGAGATGCAGGACTGAGGAGTTGCTCTCCAAGTATCAGGAAATGTTGGAGAGGATCAAGGAAAAAGGTGGAGTTCCTGTGGTAAACAGTATCCTGCCTAGAAGAGGGGTAAGGAAGGAATGGTCCTCCAGGGCTATTGGTGTAAATAGCCGGCTGGAGAAGTATTGTAAGGCAAATACTATTCCATTCCTGGATAACTGGTCCCTCTTTTATGGTAAGGATGAACTGTATGCCCAGGATGGAGTACATCTCTCTCGACTAGGAGTTTCGACCTTGGCCAGCTCACTCGACAAGATTGTTGCGGGGTTTCGTTAAAAAAACCTGGGTGTGTAAGTAAAATACTGTCTCCATATGGAGCAGGTACTTCATGTGACAAACCAGTGAGTAAAATAGAAATAATCAGTCAAGATAGTGCGGATATAGTGATGTGTAATAGTAGTATCGATAACACTACACATGTAACTGATAGTAAAGATGAGAATACTGATAGAGTAGAATTTCCGTCTAGAGCTAGTAGTTCAACAGGAAATAATAAGTTAGCTAAACACAATAGAAAATTAGTTGCAAATAAAATAATAGGTTGAGGGTATATTATACAAATTGTAGGAGTTTATGTAACAAAATGAACGAACTTAGAGCACTCGTTAGCACAGAAAATATAGACATAATAGCGCTAACTGAAACGTGGATTAATACAGAATCTAGGCATTTTTTAGCAGAATTTGATATTCCAGGATATAGTTTGTTTAAATATGACCGAACAAGTAGGAGGGGCGGGGGTATAGCAGTGTTTGTCAGGAGTACATTAAAAAGCTGTATTAAATCAGGTATTAGACTAAATAATGATAATGAAAGTGTTTGGGTAGAAGTTAACGAAGGTAGTGAGACCATAGTTATTGGAGTTATATATAGACCGCCTAATATGAGTAGAAATGGCGGAAAATCGTTATGGGAGGAAATTAAAATAGCATCAAGGTTTAGCAATGTGTGCATTATGGGGGATTTTAATTTTCCGAACATTGATTGGCAGCACCAAATAGGCGACTCCGATTCAGTAGAGTTTATAGAGGTAGTACAAGATAGTTTTTTATTTCAATTCATAGATACGCCGACTAGAGGTATTAATATTCTTGATTTAGTTTTCAGTAACAATGAACATATGATAAATAATGTAGAGATTGGTGACCACCTAGGAAATAGCGATCATAAATCTATTTATTTTAATATACAATGGACAGGGAATGCTAAAGAGAATACGACACTTATCCCAGATTTCAGAAAAGCCGATTATGGTGGGCTAAGAAGAGACTTAAGGGTGGACCCTATTGTTAAGCGATTAAGTCAGGATATGCCAGAGTTAAACTTGCCACCTACATATAACCAGTTTATTGCTTCACTCCACAATGCTCAAAATAAATATATCCCTAAAAGAAGATTTAGATCGACGCAGAACCAACCAAAATGGATGACTAATAAGCTAATAGATCTTATAGGAAAAAAGAAAGGAATATATCGAAAAATAAAGAAAGGTGAAAATAATTTACATATATACTATCAGACTCTATCAAGACAGGTCAAAAAGGAAATCAGGAAAGCAAAAAGAAATTATGAAATAAGGATAGCCAGCGACTCAAAAAATAACCCTAAAGCTTTTTACCAACTATATAAATCTAAAGTTAGAGATGAAATAGGCCCCCTAAAAACTTCAATAGGAGAAATAACAGAAAATGATTTAGAAATGTGCAGTACATTAAATAGTCAGTTTCTTTCCGTTTTCACTAATGAAAATTTGGCACAGATTCCAGAAGTCAATATGGTATATAGTGATAGTATAGAAAATATGTTAAGTACAGTTAGTATAAGTAGAAATGATGTGCTTAAGGAAATTGACAGACTGAAACCTCAAAAATCGCCTGGTCCTGACGAGGTATATGCTAGAGTATTAAAAGAATGCAGAGATGAGTTAAGTAGTCCATTAGCATTTATATTTAACAAGTCATTAGAAACAGGTTTAGTTCCAGAAGCTTGGAAGCTTGCAAATGTAGTTCCGATCTTCAAAAAAGGTGATAAATCGATAGCATCCCATTACCGTCCCATTAGTCTCACATCAATCATAGGAAAGTTGCTAGAGTCTATTATTGCTAGGAAAATTAGAAGCCACTTAGTAAAATTTAACTTAATAAATTCTTCTCAGCATGGATTCACTCAGGGACGTTCTTGCCTTACTAATTTGCTTAGCTTTTTCTCAGAGGTATATGAAGCAGTAGATAGTGACAAGTCATATGATATTATATATTTAGATTTCAGTAAAGCTTTCGACAGAGTCCCTCATGAGAGATTGATGAGAAAGGTTGAGGCACATGGAATAGGAGGGTCGTTGTTGGGATGGATTAGGTCATGGCTAATTGGTAGGAAACAGAGAGTCAGCATAAATGGTACCAAGTCAGAGTGGGGAGCAGTCAAAAGTGGTGTCCCCCAGGGATCGGTATTAGGTCCCCTGTTGTTTCTTATATACATAAATGACCTAGATTTAGGTATAACTAGTAGGATAAGTAAATTCGCAGACGATACTAAAATGGGGAGATCAATTGATTCAGATAGCGATATAGAGTGCCTCCAAAGGGATCTAGATACCTTACATGAATGGTCAGTAAATTGGCAGATGAAGTTTAACATTGACAAATGCAAGGTATTAAAGATAGGGAAGATGCAAACAAATGTTAAATATAAACTAGCTAATTTAGAATTAGAAAATTCAGACTGCGAGAAAGATCTAGGTGTGTTTGTTAGCAATGATTTGAAGCCTAGAAAACAGTGTATAAGCGTTCGTAATAAGGCAAACAGGATTCTCGGGTTCATCTCTAGGAGTGTGAGTAACAGAACTGCTGATGTTATCTTAAAACTTTACTTGTCATTAGTGAGACCCCATATGGATTATGCTGTCCAATTTTGGTGTCCTTATTACAGAATGGACACAGATTCATTGGAGAGAATTCAGCGTAGAATGACAAAAATGATCCATAATATTAGAAATTTTCCGTATGAAGAAAGGTTGAAGAAATTAGGTTTACATTTGTTAGAGAGACGCAGAGTTAGAGGGGATATGATAGAGGTGTTCAAGTGGGTTAGTGGGATTAACAAAGGGGACATGACAAATGTACTAAAGCTCAGTGATAGCGAAAGAACTCGTACCAATGGTTTTAAATTAGATAAATTTCGTTTCAGAAAAGATATAGGCAAATATTGGTTTGGTAACAGAGTTGTAGATGGGTGGAATAGGCTACCAAGTGATATAGTGGGATCAAGAACGATAGGGAGCTTTAAGAAAAAATTGGATAAGCATATGGACGAGAAGGGTTGGGTGTGAAGGGGGATCAGCCGGGTTGGGCCAATCAGCGCTCTGCAGACCCCCGTAATCCTGCGTTGATCTCTGGCCGGTTTGGTGGGATGATCCTCAGGGTATTGGAGTGTTGAGCCTGTAGTTGGGCTTTGTAATTGGGGTTGTGTGGGACAGGGATCTGCCTTGCTTGGGCCGATCGGCTTTCTGCAGACTCCCATTTTCTTATGTTCTTATGTTTCTTATGAAATAAGGCGCACATACACAATATATGCGAGATATAGGCAAAATTATACGTGTGAAACGAGGTGGAAAGGGAGCGGATGGCGGAGGGAGGAAAGGAGTGATAAATTGTCATCGATTGTCGATATTTACGCGCATATATACTCTTGTTTAGGGTGCAGCAGGGGTGAGGGGGTGGGAGGGAAGGTATAGGGTGGGGGTGGGATGAGCCAAATATCGCTTATATATCGTACTGTGGGCATGTTCATGATATATAATGTACATGTACGTATATAGGCGACCTATCTACATGTCATATAGCAAGAAATAAGATGCACATACACAATATATACGATATATAGGCTGAAAGTATACGTGACCTAGAGAGGGAATGTAGGGAGGGAGGGATCATATGACAGTCGCCCGAGAGTAAAGAGATGCACGTGTGGGGTGTTGGGGGTGTGATACAGGGGTAGGTGGAGGAGGGAGGGAGGCGGGTTGATGGAAGAAATTGCTATATAGTATACGTATTGATCACTGTCATGCTTTCATATAGCATGAAGACACTGCAGTAGTCCCATGTGAAGAGTGGACACCCATTATTTGGCCGTAGACAGTATAAATAGAACAAAATCAGTGTAGGTTTGTGGGAGGGGGGAGTGAAGACTACAAATTTAGGGAGTTTGCCTAAATAAACAGTGTGCCCGAAATAGACTGGTATCGGTTTACACAAGATAAACTGCTTGGGCCTTTCGACACAAACACCGACCTATTGTAGAAATTTATATATTTATAATATAACTATATTGTAGAGTGGTAATTTACATGTCACTTTGCGTAAATGACAGATAATTTCATTGATCTACGAGTATATGCACATAATATTATGTGACGGTCCTTTTGATATTTCAATAATTATATTTTTATAGGGACATTATGTTATCTCCCTTGTAGTGAACAAAATATTCATCGATATACAATAGTATATCGATGTATTACTTTTTTTTTTGGTCGCGGGTGACAGGTCGAATCTACAGACCAATTTTTGCCTTTACTTTACTATGAGCTGCGGTGGCCCAGTCGGTAAGGTCACGGAGAGGCAATGGGGAGGAATGTCAGGGCAGTGGGTTTGAGTCCAGTAAGGGGTTATGGAGAGACTTTTGTGATGTTTAGAACAATTTTGGCAATTTTTTTTTTTTACAAACTCATGTAATTGTATTCAAGCAATATGAAATATTCATAAAATAATTCATATTGCAAGAATACAATTACATGAGTTTCTATTTTCTTTTTGGTCTTTTTTTATTTATTTATTTCTTTATTTATTAATTTTTGTTTTGTTTTATATTGTAAAATAGGAAATACATACATAGGAACATAGTTAGCAAAATATTATTATTTATTATTGATATTACATACAAGCATATATGGGCACATTACTATCACAGGAGATTTATCTTGAGGTAGTGAGTGAAAACATTACAAATTACTAGTGAACATAACAAATATAATTACCAATATGGGCACATTACTGTCACAGCAGATTTATCTTGAGGTAGTGAGTGAAAACATTACAAATAACTAGTGAACATAACAAATATAATTACCAAATATATATATACAATGCAATTGGTATCACAGTAAAGAGATCATGTGTGAGACTGACTTAGGGAATAGATCATAAAAGTGAGAGTGACTTACGAAACATATCTTGAGCGAGAGTGACTTAGGAAAGAGTTAGCTAAAGAGAGCATGAGAGAGTGATTTAGGAAGATCATGAGTGAGAGTGACTTAGGGAATATATCATAAAAGTGAGTGATTTAGGAAAGATATCTTGAGCGTGAGTGACTTAGGAAAGAGTTAGCTAAAGAGAGCATGAGAGAGTGATTTAGGAAGATCATGAGTGAGAGTAACATAAGCGTGCGGTTAGGTAGGTCAGGTGAGGTGAGGTCAGGTGAGGTAGGGCACGAGTCAAGGGCAGGGCGGCGACACTCAGAAATGCTTCAGGGTGTGGTAGTCCCTGTAGCAGTCGCCGAGACAAAGGGGGACCTTGCACTCCTGCCACATGGTGGTGACCCTGGGCTTTGTCCTGGGCCTCCTGGTGGTGTTGGAGCAGACGTAGCACAGCAGCTGCTTTCGCCGACTGCCAACAAAGGGTAATGCTGTGACAGTGCTACCTGTATATGATTGGGGGCATGGGCACCACGCCAACCCACTTTAGTTTTAGTTGGATCCCCAGACTTCTCCAGGAGTTGGTACGACACATGTACACAAACTCCCGGAACTTGAGCTTCTTGTTCGGGGCCATTTCCCTTTTTATCAGCCACATATTGTAGGCGTTGAGCATGGTGATGTCCACAAGATGATGGAAGAGCTTGTGGTACCACATGACTGTCTTTCTCAGACACTCAACGCCTGCGAGTTGGCAGTCGGACTTGTCCACAAGGCGCATATTCTTGGTGTAATCCACCACCATGTCAGGCTTGTCAATTGATTTTTGGGTCCGGTAGTGGATTTTGCCTGAGTCGACCTGGGCGCCTGTGTGGACAGTTGACAGCAGGTGAACATCACGTCTGTCCTTCCACTTGATGGCCAACACTTTGCCAGACTTCTCCATCATCTTATATTTCCCTCGTCCCCTTCGTCGCCTTCTTCGTGCGCTTCTCTCCCGGTGTTCCGGAACAAGGTCGTCCTCCGAGGGTGTGTCACTGGATGATGGATTTTCTAGCGGCATTACACGACCGACGAACTTCGGCATGAACTTTCTTGTCCTTCTGACAGTCCCACATGACCCCGTTTGGTTGTCATGTAGATACAGGCAGAGAGCAGGAGAAGTATACCAATTGTCGGTGTACAATGTGTGCCCCTTGCCTATGTATGGTTCCATCATTTTCTTCACGATGGACCCAGACAAGCCCAAGGGGTCATTGGCAGCGACTTTTGGCACGTCTATATCAGTTCCAGTATAGACGATCATATCAAGTACTAGGCTGGTCTCAGAGTCACACAAGATGAACAACTTTATCCCAAACCTGTGCCTCTTCAAGGGGATATACTGCTTGAAAACAAGACGACCTTTGAAGAGCATGAGCGACTCATCAATCACCAAGTTGTGGAAAGGGGTGAAGTATTTCTTGTACCTCGCCATCAACATGGTGAAAACATCACAAATTTTCCAGATTCTGTCAGCCCTGTTAAGATTGTCATTGTCTGAGAAGTGAATGAATCTCAGCAGCAATAAAAATCTGTCACGGGTCATGTACTTGTTGAAAATTGGTGTGGCGATGAGTGGGTTGTGCTTCCAGTAATGTTGCAGCACATGCTTCATTCAAAGAGGCATGAGCAACAACAGGGCAAAGAACGTCATGAATTCTTTTGCAGTAGTATCCACCCAGGCTCGTATTCTAGACTTTGGAGATATCATGTGCATCCTGTCCCACACCCACCTGAAGTAGGCGTTGGTTCGGGCCACAATGAACATCATAATCTCCAAGTCAAAGAATGCCAAGAAGAAATCCATCTCGCTTGCATTGTCATCACAGGGCCAATCTGGTGTTGAACCAGATTGATTTGCATCAAACTGGTGCAAGTCAGGTATAAAATCGGCCCCATCTGACCATGCAAACGCATGAACATTGGCATCACGCATGGGCAAGTTGTCGCCATCATCATCGTCAGCGCCACCTTCGGATATGTCACTGTCGTGGTCGCGATAAAGGATTTCGTCGTCGTCCTCCTCAGACGACAAACGCCCTTCCTCGTTCCAAACCTCGGCCTCTGACTCACTATCAGTGTCCACGACGCCCAAATCCCTCTCATCGCCGTCCAAATCCCCATCACTACTGTCCCCTTCGCCACCGAATAGCAGGGAGGCATATTTCGAGGGCGTCAGGGGATTCCTCTGCCGTACTCTCATAGGCGTCCTGTGGACAGGGACGGAACGGCCAGCAGAGGTGGAAGGGCCAGCTGTGGCGGCGGCGGCTGCAGGGGCGGTGGCAGGGGCGGCCTGTGGTGGCACGATTGGGGTAGAGACAGGCTGTGTCTTCTTCCCCTTGACCTTCCTTTTTGTCCCTGCGGCGGCAGGGGCAGGAGCAGGGGCAGTGGCAGGGGCGGCGGCAGCTGCAGGGGCGGGGACAGGGGCAGTGGCAGGGGCAGCGGCGGCTGCAGGGGCAGGGACAGGGGCAGGTGCGGCCCGTGGTGGCACAATGGTGGTAGAGGCAGGCTTGCTTTTCTTGCCCACCCCCGTCCATTTTCTCTGTGCAGCGGCAGGGGCAGTGGCAGGGGCAATTGCAGAGGCGGCGGCGGCTGCATGGGGCAGGGACAGGGGCATGGGCAGGGGCCGCCAGTGGTGGCACAATGGTGGTAGAGGCAGGCTTGCTTTTGTTGCCCACCCCCGTCCCTTTTCTCCGTGCGGTGGCAGGGGCAGTTGCAGAGGCGGCGGCATCTGCAGGGGCAGGGACAGGGGCAGGGGCATGGGCAGGGGCGGCCAGTGGTGGCACAATGGTGGTAGAGGCAGGCTTGCTTTTCTTGCCCACCCCCTTCCCTTTCCCTTTCTGTCCAGTCGCCCCCGCAGGTCCTGCGTCCCTAGGGCGGCCTCCTCCCGATGCAGAAGGCCCTCCTGTAGAGGTGGTACTGGTAGCAGTAGAAGGCGCACTGACATCGGGAAAGGCCAGTGATCTTTGGGCACGTACCGTAGCACTTTTACGTGCCTTACGTGTCTTTGGGGGGCACGAACATCTTCCTCCGAGTCACTACTGTAGTCGTAGAGGTAGGAGGCCTTTTGGGCAGCCACTCTCCGCCTTCCACGGGCACTGACACCACCTGAAGGAGGCCCGGTCGTGTCAGAAGGGAGCGCGGGAGAGGGACGTGTAGGTTCCATGGTAAAAAAATTGGTATCTGACTGTACGCGCGAGACTGTGGTGTTTGTGGGGGTGGTGGTGAGAGGTGCCATGTAGTACTACTCACACACCAATTTTCAACCGCCTGGGTTAAAGCCAGCGGTTTTGGTGCATGTTTAAAAACCGCCCTCTTAAGAGCTTTGCCGCCGTCGGCCAGTAAAACCTCTTATGAGCTTTGCTGCCGTTTACGGGTTAACGATTACTAAAACAAGTTCACCTTATTCTATAAAAAAATATAAAAATAGTTAAGCATTAATGATTTAAAGGTTATAAAGTAAAATATTCAGTGGCGTCCAAGCAGGTGCTATAATTCGAACACTGACATTGGTCTCCCCCTTCACCCGACCCCCCCGACCCCCCATATCCTAGTTTATACATAGGCATGTTGAATTATAAACATAATTAGTTTTTGTGGTGAAATATTGTAAGTAATATTCCCTTTATAAACCGTTTACAACTCAAATTGTTTTCTGTTAATGCCAAACATTTTGTATTTTTCTTTCAACATAGGAAAGACCGAAGGCATCTTGGATGACGCAAAGTACGATCCTCAAGTGGTCTGCAGACATAACTGTCATATAATAGTAAAAGAAAGCAATGTTGAAAGATAAATCAAAACAAACAATGTGGGCATTACAAAGTTATTGCCTAGTGTTGTTTATATTATTGTACAGTCATGAACATTAATTCAGATAAAACTTATTCGAAGCGGTCTCGGGTTGAATTGAATCTCCTTGCTAATTTGTACTGGGTATTTTCCTTTAAGAGATTCGTTTAATCAGTTCGAGACTTCAAAATCGATCATATTTAATTACCACTACTTTACATGGTCATTACAGTGTAATAATAAGAGATTAATTGTTTTTTTTTCTTTCCCACCAACTGATGTAATACAGTTTTGAGAAATCAATTATACCCAACATTTTTATAGTTGAATTTTTATATCGACATAAAACATTTCCGTGAATTTCATTCAACATAGGAACGATCAGTTTCCAATGAATCTGTGAATCAAGAACTATGCTTCATAACAGATTGAATTACCTTCTGCTGCGTTCGGATACCCATCCCAGACTTGGGCATCAGCATTATAGCCCGTGAACAGAGTTACAAAAGTTACATATTTTTTTACCATAATCTGCTGCTTGTAATTAGTATATTTTCTGCTAGCCTCTGCTAGCAGAGGCTAGCAGAAAATATACTAATTACAAGCAGCAGATAATATCATCAACCACATAATATCATCAACATATTATAAGACAATTTTAATATCGTAATTACTAATGTGTGAATATGTAAACCTATACTTTCCCTTTAGTAGTTAAATCCATAGTAAACATGTTTATCATGCATCATATAATTATTTAGTGCTCTACTCGTAACCCTGTTTAGCTACATTTCTAAATAAGCATGTATCTCATTAATAAGACATATCTGGGAAAATGTGATACTGCAATATATGTTCAATTTCCATTTCACATTGTGTTCGTCGTAGTCTGTAACAGTGTTTTTAATACTCCCTGTATTTATACAGTATATATATACAGGGTGTTGCGGAAAACGTTTTCATAAATAACAGGACGTATTCACAAGGCAATAATAAGACTATTTAATGTTATGACATTTGGGGTGAGTGTTTGTAATTGCGGAGATATTACATATAAACATTTATTGTTAGATACAACAAAAAAACAGTCTAAGAAGTAAAAACGAATATTTCAAAGCTAGCGCAAGGTAGAAAGGCTTTGTTTACACATGGAGAATAAGGTTAGAGGAGTATTTTTGAACAGCAGTAGGAATCTGAGTCTTCGAACCTTGAATGTATTGTACAGTATTAATATTATTATTATTAGTAGCAGCTGTAATACTAGTAATAGTTGTAGTTGCTGTAGTTGTTTTCGTTGCCCCACATTTTAAATTGGGTTACAACACAAATTATGACTGATCCCGAAGGTCATAGAGAATAATATAATCTTAGTTTCATCCACTGAAAGCGTTATTAAACGAGTTACAGCAATAGGGATATACACTTTAGTTACGTAATCCAACATACATTGTCCGATTCATGTGATGTATATCCATTCAATTAGGCTATTCGAAGTCAATAATAATCATTAACATTCCTACCGGTTGATCTTGTATAGTTGTGCTGGACAAATTCAAGTCTTAAATAGCACTGTTGAGCACATATTGTATGTCATATTTCAAGACGTTTAACCCTTAAGGTTCATAAAGCGGTTTGGTAGTTAATTGTGGCTAATATTAGATGATTGTATACAGTTTAGAAAGGGTCTAATGAAGTAAAAAGGGAAAAACAGATTCAATCAACACTCTGATTCCCTTTTCCCCTTCCCATTCTAAACATAATCGTCTAATAACAGCCGAATATATAGAAACGAGATTCGTCCAGATCCTGAAGGTGTTATGCAAGGCATTATCCAAGCCCTGAGTCATAAATATTGCTTCACACTTCAATACTAACACACGGGATTTACAGTATCAGCACATTTTTGCAAGCTTGGTTGACCTGGGTGTACCCAGGTCAACCAATGCCGGGCTTTATTTTCGCGATTTTGAGACTCGTCTGACCCAAAGATCGGAAACATTAGGACTAACTTAACCCAGGCCGGATTACGGCCCTCTGATTGGCTGACAAATTGCAGTGTAGCTGTTTCAATAAAGAGGCACTGATAGAGGATTTATATATGTTTTGTTTTGTTTTAATATTTTCAAGGCACATGATATAAGAGCTAATATTATAGCACACATTAATTTGGTTAGACTGGGATAAAGAGAAAATAGAACGTTTATTTAGAGAAATAACTCCCCTAAGAAAATCCAAAGTTTCTACTAAAATATCCAAGATCCCACGGTCAGGGCAAAAATTCAAAGATCTTGAGAAAAATGACAAGCACTCGCATCAATGTGGATGAGTTTTTCACATCACCCGACATTTTCCGCCATCTTGTTTGTTATGATAGGTGACCAAACCAGTCTAACCCAGCCCAACTCAGTCCCCATGGCTGACTTTACCCAGGTACACCCAGTCCCAAATGACGTCACAGGATCGCGAAAACAGCCATTGGGACTTGGTCGACCTGGGTACACCTACAGTAGGTGCTTGGACTCGGGAAAACTGACATTGACCCAGGTTTGTCTAGGGCCCTAGGCGTACCTGGGTGCGATAAACTGTAAGTAGCTAGGATTGAAACCGGCAAAGGAAACAACCTCACTTTCAACAGGGCTTTTTGGCTAGGCAGCCTAGAGAACGACTAATAGTACTACCTCACTTTCCTCACTAGCTGGAATAAGTGTAATGACCTAATTAATAATAATAATGAAAATAATAATAATAATACAATAGTCCATTCAAAGGGTCGAGGACTCGAATCCCTTGAGCGAATCCAAAACGCTCTTCTAACCTCAATACCCATGTGTAAGCTAATCCTTTGTGACCTTCGCTAGTTTTGAAATATCCCTTTTACCCCTTCGACTGCTTTTAATTTTTTTATTTATCAAAAACTTTCGAGGTGTAATATCTCCGAAATTATATTGACTTACCCATTGCCTGACGAATACATCTTGTAATTTATGAAAATATTTTCAGAAATGCCCTGTATAAATAAATAAATAAATATATATACATATATATATATATTGTTACGTATCTTGATTTAGAAGTGGTTAACTAAATAAATAAAGACAGAACAGTTAAGGTGAAAGTGTAGCAAAACAGCTGAAGGCCAAAAGAACGTAAAATATTAAAGCTAGTTCTGTTGTCACTTGCTTTCCCTCAGTTGTTGGGACAGTTATCCTTTATACTCTGATACACTTCAATTATATTTAATCAGTAAATTATTTAAAGTTACATTGATTTTTTTAATATGAAAGAGGCTATTAATTACGAATACAAAAGTTCGATATGTAAGCAAAGTTTAAGACACTAGAATATCTCAATTAATCTTGATTATCAGCCAAGTATTAAGATCTTTTATATATAATTAATTTACGTTTGTTAACCCTCTAAAGAATGTTTTACTCTTTCTATGTTATCTCGTTATTCTTAGTTTATTATATATTATTATTCTCCTTTTGTATTTTATCTTATTTATTCTTATTACTGAAAGACATTTGACTAAATAAAAATGGTAAGGAAATATTATAAAGTCACATATAAAAGGGAATTATATTTATAAACGTAAATAAGGTATTTTACAATTAATCAAAAATAATAAGCAATGAAAGTTATGATAGAGTTTCAGGATCGTTTTGCAAACGTTCTGATTTCACTAAAGTCCAAATTAAAGAATAATAGTCAGGTAAGTATTTAACTTATACAAGGCTTAATCATTAATTATGAATGACAATAGCTTTACATCAAGTTAGTTAATTGTTAATATGTAAAGTAGAATATTCAATCACAAATCATCTCTGAATAAAACATTAATTCTAATCACCAAAATTAAACAGTAATTCAAAATATATATCTCTCCAATTAAATTAAACATATAGGATTCTCCAATCCAACCTATATGATTTCTCCAAGTAATTTAAACATATGTGATTTCACCAAGTAAATTAAACATATATGATTTCTCCAATCACAAAATCTTAAAGCAAATGAGTGTATGTTTTCGACATACCTCTGGTTAATTAATAGTCACAAATAATCCCTAACTAACGTGTAAGAGGTCGCTATGGGACACAACTTACCACATAATAATATACAAGCCTTTGAAGTCTGTCTCGTCTCCCCACCACACTGCTCGTGTTCCCCAGTTAGAAATGTACTGCTTTTAACTATCAAATCTCCGGCTTGTATATCATTTCTCGGACCAAGCTATCCAATCAGAAGGCAGGAAACAGGTGCCGGAACCAGTAAGAAGGCAGGAAACACGTCGACCAGTTACAGGTGAGAAGCAGGTGAACTAGGCCCCGTGAGTGGATGGGGCAGTAGGGAGAAGGGGGGCTGGTTCCGCCTCGTTCAGTAGTTTCCCCCTCCAACTTGGCTGGTTTCTCTCTCTCTCTCTCTCTCTCTGGTCACGTTAGCAAGGTGAGTTGTTGCCACGAGGTAATTGTAAAGTCACGTTCAACAGGTTGGTCTGGCCACATGACATCCGGTCAGTACGGATGTTACACCTCCACTGCTAGAAAAGAGTTCAATAGGAGGAAAGTATAGGACACATTTTCAGACTCTTGACAGACAATCTGCCAACACATTCTGGACCCCCTTGATGTGTTTGACATCTAAGGCATACTCCTGCAGCAACAAGCTCCACCGTGTCAGTCTCTGATTCTTGTTTTGGAACTTGTGCAATAAGTTTAATGGCTGATGGTCAGTATATACAGTAATGGAACCAGGGGCAGATTGAACATAAACACAAAAGTATTGGAGGGACAAAATCAATGTTAACAGGTCCTCTTCTATGACAGAGTAATTACGTTGAGCAGAATTTAACTTTTTACTAATATAGCAAACAGGATGCACTACATTACAGTCATCCTCCTGGAGTAACACTGCTCCGACCCCAGTATTACTTGCATCAACAGCTAGGGAGAAAAATCTGGTGAAATCAGGGGCATGGAGAACAGGATAGTTAGAGAAAATGTATTTAGTAGCACTGAAAGCCTCCTCACAATCGGAGGACCACTCAAACTTCACATCCTTTCGGAGAAGATCTGTTAAAGGTGCTGTTAACCTTGACAAATTTAAAATAAACCTCCTGTAGTATCCAATCATCCCTAAGTATCTTTGGATTTCTTTCTTATTGGTAGGTGTTGGGAAACTAGAAATTGACTCTACTTTAGCATGAGGAGGTGCAACCTAACCCTGTCCTACTATATACTCAAGATATTGGACAGTACTCTTAATGAAAGTGCACTTTTTTAAGTTCACTACAAGATTTGCTTCAGCAAGGTTAGCAAAAAGCAGTCTGATTTGTTTGAGATGTTCTTCCCATGTATGGGAAAAAAGAAGGATATCGTCAATGTACACCACACACCCAGGTACCCCTTCAGTCACCTGATTCATGAGGCACTGAAAGGTAGCTGGAGCGTTTTTCAGGCCATAAAGCATTACTTCACAGCAGAAGGCTTGATTGTTTACCACAAAACATGAAATCTCCCTTGCTCTGGGTGTTAGAGGTACTTGTCAATATCCTTTCATAAGGTAAATTTTATTTATAAAACAGGATGTGCCAATCTGGTCAATACAATCATCAATCCGTGGCAGTGGATAAGTATCATTCTTTGTTACGGCATTGACTTGTCTGTAGTACATACAAAATCTATAACTCCCGTCTGGCTTAGGCACAAGTGTGACCGGACTACTCCACTGGCTCTAGTAATTATGGCATTGGACAATATGAAATCTAATTCAACCTGCAGAATACTCCTGTGCTTTGGTGAGACACGGTATGGGAATACTTTGATGGGTGCTGCATCCCCGACATCTATGTCATGCACGGCCAACGAGGTGAGCCCTGGAGTATCACGGAACACACTGGGAGACTGTGATAAAACATTGATTAGTTCTTTAGCTTTCTCTGAGGGAAGATGACATAATTTAGTTGGTAATTCCTCCCAGGCTACTGAATTATATTTAAAGTTGGATAGACCACAAGACAAGTCAAAATCGATACCTTCAGGAACTGGGACAGTCTGCTGCGGGATCTGCGGGTAAGGACTACAAACATCACCCGCACCAGGATGTCCACAGATCCTTATTACTGCCACAGTAGGAGAATCTGGAGGAGAGGAGTCAGGGGACCTATGATAGGGTTTTAACATATTTATGTGAAATATTTGCTTAGGCTTCCTCCTGTCTGGGGTAGCCACTAAGTAGTCAGTAACACTCACCCTTTTTAGTACTTTATATGGTCCTCTAAATTTTGCTGATAAAGGTTGGCCGAAAAGGGGAATGAGAACCAAGACCTCATCACTGGGCTGAAAACTCTCTCACACAGGCTCTTTTATCGTACCATACTTTCATGGTATCTTTAGCTACTCTTAGATTTTGTGCTTCAAACTCGCACGAAGATCTCAGCTGGGTTTTGAACTCTGACACGTACCTGAGGAGATTTTGTTTCCCTTCCTGACCAACTAGGCTGTCCTGTAATAGCTGCAATGGCCACATACCTGGTGACCGGAAACTAGTTCATTAGGTGAAAAATCCAGAGAATTAGTTGGAACCTCACGGGTGGCAAACAACAGAAAAGGTACCCCCTTGTCTCAATCACCTCCAGTGTCCTCACAATATTTTCTTAACATAGACTTTAGAGTTTGATGGTATCGTTCGAGGACCCCTTGACTCTCTGGGTGGTAGGAGCTGGACTTCACATGGTCGATACCCAATTCCTTCAGGGATTGCTGAAATACATTGGATGTGAAATTAGTACCTTGATCACTCTGCACCTCATGGGGGAAACCCATTCTGGTGAAGAATTTGAGAAGTTCCTTAATAACTGTTTGAGCTGAAGTATTTCTTAAAGGTATAGCTGCTGGGTATCGAGTTGCCATGTCCATTATAGTTATCAAATATATATGTCCCTGGGATGTCTTTGGTAATGGGTCAACGATATCCACTACCACCCGAGTGAAAGGGTTCTCGAACACTGGTAAGGGCACCAGAGGGTGTGCAGGCACCTTTTGATTAGGTTTTCCTGTCATATGGCAGGTGTGACACACTCTACAGCACTCCACTACATCTGCACGCATTCCTGGCCAGTGAAAGTGGGCTCTAATGCGATCTAAGGTTTTCCTCACACCTAGGTGCCCTGCTAAGGGTATACTATGGGCCATTTCTAGCATATCTCTACGGCAAGGTTTAGGAACTACTACCTGATGTACATCCCATGCCCCGTCATCAATAGGTCTATGTGGCGGTCTCCACCTACGCCACAAAACTCCTTTCTTCATATAGAAGCATTCACCCTTCTCCTTTTCACTCTCCTCTTCACTCACGGCACTGGCAGCTAACTCCTTACACTCCCTGTCATCTCGCTGCAACTCTACCAGGCCACTAGGACAATTAGGAGGGGTTTCATGATCATTCCGCTCAAGGTTAGCCATAAAGGTGTCAGACAGATCTACTTCAGTCTCCACTTCAGGCACAGTTAGAGCATGATTCACTACTCTTACATCCCTTCTATCTACCTTCACAGGTGGTACAATTATATCTGAGGGAACTGCTACTTGAGCCATAGATCGAGTGAGAGCACACACTGGGAAAACCTTTGGCATCTCCTTCTCGAGCTCACCGGTTAGTGGCTCGTCAACAGGGGAAAGTGACAAAATGGGGTCTGGTCGGACCCTCTCACCAGCCACATCATTCCCCAAAAGGAGTGTTACCCCAGGCACAGGGATGTCCTGAGGCCTACACAAAGCTATACAGGCTTCACCCTTCAGCAAATCACACTCAATCTCACCATTCACCAAGTTAGCATAAAACTGACCTCCAGCACCTCTCATTATTACTGATTCGGCAGTTGGGCATTTAGAATAAGGATTCACCATGAGGGTGCTAGTAGAACCAGTATCTCTTAAGATTTTTACCACATGTACACAACCATTTATTTTCACACATCCAGATGAAATAAAGGGAAGGTAGCTATCCTGAACTGTTGGGGACACAAAGACAGGCTTAACCCTTGCGGGTTGTGCCACACACGCTACTACACCATTTCCTGTCTGATTTAAGTTAGTAGCTAGGTACTCCTTCTGTCGGGAGTCCCGCATCAAAGGCACATTTGGGTGGTTTTGGTTATTTGGGGAGGCAGTTACTGCGGCTACTGTCGGCCCCGATCTCTCGGCTCTCTCCTTAGCCCAACACTGATCAGCTAAGTGGCCTCTCTTGCCACAATAGGTACACACTTTCGGGGATACATTCCCCTTATAAGCATTATTATTATTGGTTTGGGCCCCACCTCTGTTACCAATACCAGGAGTCACATTCTTAGTTTGGGGAGCATTTTTAGTTTGGCTTACGTGGGGAGACGTTACAGGCTTTTGCGAGTGACTAGATTTATCACATTTGTAATTGGAGAACTTATTATTATCATAGGGTTTTTTCCCACGAAATTTTTTGTTTAGTACATAAGTATCAGCCATGTCTGTAGCTTCGGCAAGAGTTTCTACCGTTTTCCCTCTCAAATGATAGGTTACTGAGGAATCTACTTTCCATAGGAAGTTCTCAAGCAAGATTAACTCTTTCAGACCCTTAAACTCAGTGACATTCTTACTTGTTAGTCAGATATTTAAAGCTTTGTTCTTGGTCCTGGCAAACACCGTATGAGTTTCCTCGAATTTGTTATGAGTCTTTCTGAAAGTCTGTCTATATGCTTCAGGCAGCAGTTTGTAGGTTTTAAGAATGGATGCTTTGAGACGGTCATAGTCTTGCCGAACCTCAGACTCTACTGATATGTAAGTTTCCCGACCTTGTCCTGTCAACACCGTTTGTAACACAAATGACCACCGATCTCTTGTCCACCCCATACCTGTAGCAACCTCCTCGAACAGCACAAAAAAGTCCTGAACATTGTCTTCGGTGAACGGGGGAATTACACTAGTCATGGTTAATCCCGGAGGGGGAGCAAGCACATTGGTTTTGGACTCTGGTTGAGCAGCTAATTGGGCCATGCGATATTCATGATCTGCCTGCAGCTGAGACTCTGCCTGGGCAGCATTTAATCTTGCCAATTCTAAATATTGCTCAGGGGTAAATCCCTGTGGCAAATGATCACCAAACCGCATCTGTATCCCATTACCGAGCCCTCCACCAGCCGCTCCATTTGGCTCACCGCCCTCACTCTCGTCTCCGTGAATCCCACCATTCGCTCAGTTAGGCTCACCGCCCTCGTGAATCCCAAATAACTCTGACTTTATGATCTGTGCTATTTCAGCTTTTGACATGTCCGAGACAGTTAGCTCAAGATACGAGGCTAGTACTATTAACTCTGCCTTGGACAAGAGATCGATGTCACCGGCAACGGGTGACGATTCTAAGAAAATTTTAACATCTTCCTTATTAATAATTTCAGGCATGATTATGATATGATATAAACTTAGTGAAACTTATACAAAACGTATCCTGGCAAGGTCGCCAGTTAATCTGTGACGTATCTTGATTTAGAAGTGGTTAACTAAATAAATAAAGACAGAACAGTTAAGGTGAAAGTGTAGCAAAACAGCTGAAGGCCAAAAGAACGTAAAATATTAAAGTTAGTTCTGTTGTCACTTGCTTTCCCTCAGTTGTTGGGACAGTTATCCTTTATTTTTTTTATTTATTTTTTTTTTTAAGAGACAATGAACGGAGGAAGGAAAAACACAGATAAAACAAAAAGGTCCATGTGCCTAAAGGCATCCTCCATTCATAAAATGTTTGTAACAACTGGATTTAAACATTTGTTGATTGTAAGTTTGTGGAAAGCAATTCGAGGGAAGTGAATTCCAAAGAGTAGTAGCTCTGGGGATAAATGAATTCTGATAAGCAGAAGTTCTGCATTGTGGAGGAGAAAGTGTAAATTCATGGGCGCTCTCAGCTGCCCTAGTTCTACGGGGAAAGATGTGGAGAGGCGGCACAATTGAAGCAAGTTCCTCGGAACAATTGCTGTGAAAATATCTGTAGAATAATGCAAGGGATGCAACGTTTGTTCAGATGTGAGAGAGTGGGAGTGTGGAATGGGTGTGTGTGCTGGAGTGAGTGAAGGAACAGCGAGAGAAGGTGCATGTTTGTTTGTAAGTAGCAAATGGAAGGAATGTGTAAGAGAGTATGGGTCTGTGGGTTCAAGGATTGTGTGGGTGAGAATGAAAGTAGGAATACAAACGTGGGTGATTGTATGCGTGTATGGCCCGACAGAGGATATACTTGAAAGAAAGAAAGAGGAGTTCTGGATGAATGTGGAGGCGTGCCTGGAGAAGTTTGACAAGAACGAAAGAATATTTCTGATTGGGGATATGAATGGTAAGGTGGGTGATAGGAAAGTTGAGGGAGTGGTGGGAGGGTGGGGGGTACCATCAGAGGTGAATGGGAATGGTAGTGCACTTGTGGACGTATGTGTGGGGAGGAGGCTGTGGATAGCCAACACCTTCTTCCGACACAGAATGATCCACAGGTACACGTGGAAACGGATGTTGACGATGAAGGGTAAGACAGTGGTGGAACGAAAGTCATTGATTGATTATGTATGTGTGGATGAACGAATGAAGAAATCTGTGATGGATGCTAGGGTGTATAGGGGTATTGGAGGGGGTCTGTCTGATCATTATGTAGTGGTAGCTAAGGTTAGGATACAAAAGAAGTGGGTGAGGAGAGCGGGAGGGAGGCGAGAGGAGGGTGGAATGGTGAGGAGGGTGGAGAGGTTGCAGGAGGAGGAAATCAGGGAGGAGTACAGGAGAGCAGTGGAAAGACGACTAGGTGGGTTCGACCTGGAAGTTATGGAGGAAGTGGAGGAGATGAGCAAGGTGTTTAAGGATGAGATCTGTGCAGCATGTGAGGAGGTGTGTGGAGTGAGGAGAAGAGGGAGGGGAGTGAAAGGTACAGCATGGTGGACAGAAGAGGTAAGAATAGCTGTGGAAGAAAAGAAGAAAGCATATAGAGAGTGGTTGGGTAGTAGAGGGAATGAAGATTCCGAGAGACAGAAACGAGCGAGGTACGTGGAGAGTAAGAGGGTGGTGAAGAGAGTAGTGAAGGAAAGTAAGAGAAGAGTACATGAGGAATTTGGAAGGAATCTGAGTGTAAAATGGAGGGAGAGTAAGAAACTGTTCTGGAAAGAAGTCAAGAAAGTTAGGGAAGGTAGCAAGGGAAACAGTAAGGGTGTGAAAGATAAGAATGGGAGAATGCTAGCCGAGAAGCAAGAGAGAGTCGAAAGATGGAGGGAGTACTTCAGTGAGTTGCTAAATGAAAGGAATGAAGAGCCAGCAAACATAGCTGGATATGGTATGGGAGGGAGAAGAAGAGAAGTAGTGGAGGAGGAGGGGGATCAGGAGGTCAGAAGTGTGGGAAGCCATGAAAAGAGTGAAGTTGGGGAAAGCACCAGGAACAGATGGAGTGTGTGGGGAAATGTTGAGGTATGGTGGTGAGATAGTGATAGAATGGGTATGGAAAATGTGCAAACTAGCATGGGAGAAGGGGAGTGCACCCGATGACTGGAAGACTGGCATAATAGTCCCCCTATATAAGGGCAAAGAGGAAAGAGGAGTGTGTGGTAACCACCGAGGAATATGTCTTCTAAGCGTAGTAGGGAAGGTATACAGTAGGGTAGTTATTGAGAGAGTGAGAGTGAGAACGGAGAAATGGATAGGCGACGAGCAGGGAGGTTTTAGGAAGGGAAGAGGATGTGTAGATCAGATTTTTACCCTGAATTGTGTTGTGGAGAAGTATCTGGAGAAGAAACAAAAGGTGTATGTTGCCTTAATGGACTTGGAGAAGGCCTATGACAGAGGTGTTAGAGAAGGTTTGTGGAAAGTACTTAGAATATACGGAGTAGAGGGCAAGTTGCTGAAAGCAGTGAACAGCATGTATGAGGGTGCAAAGGCGGCAGTACGTGTGGAGAGTGAGCAGAGCGAGTTCTTTGACCTGAATGTTGGTTTGAAACAGGGGTGTGTGATGTCCCCGTGGTTGTTTAGTGTATATATGGATGGAGTTATGAAAGAAATACTATCAAGAGCAGTGGATGTTGGTGTATCGCTGAAAAGGGAGGGAATTGAGTGGAAGCTACCTATACTGCTGTTTGCGGATGATACAGTTCTGATGAGTGATAATGAATGGGAGTTGCAGGGTCTGGTAAATGAGTTTGGAACAGTGTGCGTAAAAACGGAATTTGAAGGTAAATACGGGGAAGAGCAAGGTTATGGTCTTCGAAAGGGGTGAAGTCACAGAGTGTGAGGTGAAGCTGAACGGTCAGGCTATGGAGATCGTCAACTCTTTTAAGTATCTGGGCAGTGTGTTGAGTAAAGATGGGACTATGGATGAAGAGGTGCGGGAGAGGGTACAACAGGGGAAGAGGGTTGTAGGAACGCTAAAAGCAGTAACAAGAAATAGGGTGGTCAGTATGGAAGTGAAGAAGTCCTTGCATGACAGTGTGGTAATCCCGACACTGACTTTTGGAAGCGAAGCATGGACGTTGGGTGAGAGACTCAGACCAAGAGTGAGAGAAGTGGAAATGAATTACTTAAGGAGTGCGTGCGGAGTTACATGGAGGGATAGACAGACTAATGAGGAAGTAAGAAGGAGGTGTGGTGTGGAGGTAGATGTGCTGGAAAGTGTGAAAAGGAACAACTTGAGATGGTTCGGCCATATGGAACGTATGGAAAGCGAGAGAATGACTAAGAGGGTGTACGAGAGCGAGGTGGAGGGACAGAGGGGGAGAGGTAGACCGAATATGAGGTGGAAGGATGGAGTGAGGAAGTACATGAACGAAGGCGGTGCTGGTTGGGGGGAGGGGCGTCGACTGACTGGGGACAGAGGTGCATGGGGGCGGTTCGTTCGTGGCCACACCTTCGGGGATCACGGCGTCAGGCAATAGATAGATAGATAGATAGATGCAACGTTTCTTCGTATGGCTAATGTAGGAAGGTCCTGTGTGATTGCAGAGTTATTGATTAATCTAATAGCTTTATTTTGAATTTTGTCCAACTGCCTCAATGCAACCACTCCACTTCCACCCCACAGAGGTGAACAGTAATCCATCTGAGAGCGCACATGACTTTTATATATTACGGCCAACTGCTCGTCAGTGAAGAATTCTCGAACTCTGTACAGGAGTCCCAGTTTTTTAGAGGCATTCTTAGCAATGCTTCTAACATAATGTGTCCAGCTCAAGTTAGTAGTTAATGTTACACCGAGAATGTCAATACTAGGGGAAGTGGGAATATTTACATCATTAAAAAATATGGGAGTCAGTGAGATTCTGTCGGTTAGAAAATTGAATGTACTTGGTTTTCTGTGCATTAAAGGAAACTAGATTCTCTTGTCCCCATTCATTAATTCTAGAAAGGTCCTGGTTCAGAGAAATTGCAGTGTTTATTTTTGAATTTATAAGATCGGGTTGGGTGAAAGAATTGGTAAATGTGAAGGAACTGTGGAGTGTTGAGTCATCTGCGTAGGAATGTATTGGATTATGAGTGGTAGATATGAGATCATTGATATGAATGAGGAACAGAGTTGGGGCCAAAACTGATCCCTGGGGAATGCCAGCATTTATTGAGTGAAATTGAGAATAAAGGCCATCTACCATTACACATATTTTTCTGTTATGAAGATAAGAAGAAATTAGTGGAACTAATGATGCAAGGCCGTAGTGTGACATCTTCGACAATAAGGATTGATGCCAGACTCTATCAAATGCCTTTGATATAGCCAGTGCTATTGTATGTGTTTCACCATGTTGGTCTGTAGCTTGGTTGATTTGATGCGTAAGAAGGCAAAGAATGTCTGCAGTTGATCGACATCGTCTAAAACCATATTGCCTATCACTGATTAATTTATTATTCTCCAGATGCTTAATTATGTGATTATTTAATATAATTTCAAAAACTTTGCCAAGAGTGGAAGTTATAGCTATTGGTCTGTAGTTTGATGGATCTGAAGAGGCACCTTTTTTAGGAACTGGATGGATGTTTGCTTTTTTCCAGGGTACTGGGAAGCATGAGGTATGAGTACACAGACGGAAAAATTTTGCTAATACAGGAGCGAGCACCAAGGAGCAATTCTTAAGTACTATTGGAGGAATGAATGAATAATATAGAAAAGGTGGGTGAGGGTGAAAGAAGGGAAGTTTTTTATTGGTTAAGTAGGAGAGACAGTGATAATAGTGGGAGAAATAGGGTGTCGGGGCTTGGCCCAACGTGCGTGAGTTGAATAATTGAGCTGGGGTTGAGTTGATTTAGTTGGAGAAGTTACTTTAGTGATTCAGGATGGCTTTCTGGACCAGGAGCCTTATCTACTGAGAGATTCTGCAAAATAGTTTTGACATGTCTGGTGTGGATCTTAAGTGAGGGAATTTCAGGTGAATTAAAATTAAGTACAGGGACATCTTGATTTATTTCATCTAAGGTTGAGTTGGTGGAGAAAATATCTGCAAGAAGGTTAGCTTTACCTCGTGGGTCACTTACAAGATTGCCAGTCGGAGATTTTAATGGTGGAATGGATGAAGCAGTAGTGAAGTTGGATTTGAATGAGTTAAGAGTAGTCCAAAATATTTTGTTATCATTTGGATTATTTAGAAGTTTATTTGCCTGCTTATGGAGAAAGTTTGATTTAGTTAGGTTTAATACAGTTTTGGCATGATTTCTGATGTTTCTAAAGAAATTAAAGGCTTCATGGGTTTTTGATCTTGTGTATGCATTGTAGGCTATTGCTTTTTGTTCAGTTACTCTAGCACAATTATGGTCAAACTATTTAGGTGAATTAGATCTTTTACTGTACTTTTGATGAGGAATAAAAGTTTCCATTCCAATTTTTACAAAATCTTGTATGTGGCTCAAGGTGGAGTGTGCATCATTAGAAAAGAAAGAGGTCCAGGGAATATCAATAAAGAAACCTTGAAGACCCTCCCAGTCTGCCCTATCGTAATGCCATTTAGTCACCAAAACAGGTTCAGAGTGGGAAGGTGTGGTAGGTGATAGACAGGTGGCCTGTATCAGACAGTGATCAGAAGATCCAAGTGGGGACCTCACTGTAACATCATAATTTTCTGAATTGGTTGTTAAAAATAAGTCGAGTAGGTGGGAATTATGATTAGGATTATCTGGTACACGGGTGGGTTGGTTGACTAGTTGAATGAGATTAAATGAGTCTGCAAATAGCTCACATTCAAGACCAGCATCATCAGTCCTGGCTGAATGAGTGAGCCATTCAACATTATGGACATTAAAATCACCCAACACAGTGATTTCAGAAGAAGCATTTAAGTTGAGGACACTGAGTTGTGAGGACAGAGAATCAAAAAGACTTTGCTCTGGAGGAGTATTTGGGGAACGGTAGATGCAACATATGTATTTAAATTTACCAGCAGAAATTAATTTGTATATAGAATAATCAAAATAGGGACAATTGAAACTAGTAACCTCCTCCAGGGCAATTTCAGATTTTGCGAAGCAACATACACCACCTTTAGGTCTAAAATTTTGGAGCAGTTGATAACCTGGAAAATTAAATCTAGATATGTCAGATGTGGATGTTACTTGAGTCTCTGTCAAAAAAAGGAGAGTAGGGGATTCTGCTTGAAGAAATTGGTGTACAGAATTGATGTTAGAGTGAAGTCCCCTTATATTACTAAAGAAATAGCTGTACTGACAAGCAGCTTTGGGACGTTG
Source organism: Paralithodes platypus (assembly GCA_032716605.1). NCBI lineage: Eukaryota > Metazoa > Arthropoda > Malacostraca > Decapoda > Lithodidae > Paralithodes > Paralithodes platypus. The sequence goes on along the minus strand of CM064567.1, from coordinate 33,112,082 downwards.
CAATGCTCTTGACACAGTCGCATGATGACGACCGGGAGGGCCCTGTGTCAATAACCCAACCCTGCCGGGGGTGGATATCCGAGGGACCACCAGGTTTGCTCTTAACAATTGTACTGCCATATTTATAAGGTAAGTGTATGGTGTTACATGTATGATATGTAGTGGGAAGAGTTGTATTTTATGGATAGAGGATAGCGATGTAGGGCAATGTCGTGAAGTTGGATGTGTATGTTATATAAAGAGGGTGTTCCTGATACCCCTGATGTGTGAGGCAGAAAGATATGTATCCAGCTACCAAGGCCTGGGAGAGAAAATGGAATTCAGGTTATTCCCTGAGTCTCCCGAAACCTTGGCGGTAGTACTTCCCTGGGCGGGGCTGCCTACCCCTACTACTACTAAATACACTAAATACTCTGATACACTTCAATTATATTTAATCAGTAAACTATTTAAAGTTACATTGAATGTTTTAATATGAAAGAGGCTATTAATTACGAATACAAAAGTTTGGTATGTAAGCAAAGTTTAAGACACTAGAATATCTCTCTAAAGATTGTTTTGCTCTTTATATTATCTATTTATTCTTAGTTTATTATTATTATTCTCCTTTTGTATTTTATCTTATTTATTCTTATTACTGAAAGACATTTAACTAAATAAAAATGGTAAGGAAATATTATAAAGTCACATATAAAAGGGAATTATATTTATAAACGTAAATAAGGTATTTTACAATTAATCAAAAATAATAAGCAATGAAAGTTATGATAGAGTTTCAGGATCGTTTTGCAAACGTTCTGATTTCACTAAAGTACAAATTAAAGAATAATAGTCAGGTAAGTATTTAACTTATACAAGGCTTAATCCTTAATCATGAATGACAATAGCTTTACATCAAGTTAGTTAATTGTTAATATGTAAAGTAGAATATTCAATCACAAATCATCTCTGAATCAAACATTAATTAGAATCACCAAAATTAAACAGTAATTCAAAATATATATCTCTCCAATTAAATTAAACATATAGGATTCTCCAATCCAACCTATATGATTTCTCCAAGTAATTTAAACATATGTGATTTCACCAAGTAAATTAAACATATATGATTTCTCCAATCACAAAATCTTAAAGCAAATGAGTGTATATTTTCGACATACCTCTGGTTAATTAATAGTCACAAATAATCCCTAACTAACGTGTAAGAGGTCGCTATGGGACACAACTTACCACATAATAATATACAAGCCTTTGAAGTCTGTCTCGTCTCCCCACCACACTGCTCGTGTTCCCCAGCTACAAATGTACTGCTTTTAACTATCAAATCTCCGGCTTATATGTCATTTCTCGGACCAAGCTATCCAATCAGAAGGCAGGAAACAGGTACCGGAACCAGTAAGAAGGCAGGAAACACGTCGACCAGTTACAGGTGAGAAGCAGGTGAACTAGGCCCCGTGAGTGGATGGGGCAGTAGGGAGAAGGGGGGCTGGTTCCGCCTCGTTCAGTAGTTTCCCCCTCCAACTTGGCTGGTTTCTCTCTCTCTCTCTCTCTCTCTCTCTCTCTATCTCTCTCTCTCTGGTCACGTAAGCAAGGTGAGTTGTTGCCACAAGGTAATTGTAAAGTCACGTTCAATAGGTTGGTCTGGCCACATGACATCCGGTCGGTACGGATGTTACAATATATACAGTATATAGTGTGAGTGTGTGACTATGTGTTTATCTAGAACATTTTGTGAGCGTGCATATTCATATGACTCTGTAGGTAATATGAATATGTAAATAACTACAGGCGCGAAACATGGACGTTGTTGGAGAGGCACAAACCAAGAGTGAGAGGGGTGGAAATGAATTACTTGAGAGGTGCGTGCGGAGTTACATGGAGCGATAGACAGACGAATGAGGAAGTACGAGAGAGAGCGGTGTGGTGTGGATGTAGATGTGCTGGAAAGTGTGAAAAGGAACACCTAGAGATGGTTAGGCCAAGTGAAACATATGGGAAGCGAGAGTATGACTAAGAGAGTGCACTAGAGTGAGGTGGAAGGACAGGGAGGGAGACGTAGACTGCGAGAGACGTGGAAGGATGGAGTTAAGAAGTATATACGTCAAAACGGTGCTGGATGGGAGGAGGGGCGTCGACTGATCGGGGACAGAGGTGCATGGGGTCATTTTGTGCGTAGCCACTCCTTTGGGGATCACAACGTCTGGCAATAGGCAGATAGAACCATAAATTGCATACCTATGTTGAATGTGTCTTATCCAGAGTGAGGTTTGGCATTCTCTACCCAACCTTAGCCGTTTCTGTCTGTCTCTTTTAAAGTCCTACTTTTTCTTATGGGGGCAGGGGGCTAGGAATAGTCCTTCCCTATTAAGATTCACCTACTGTACTAGATGAGATACAAAAAAGGGGGGAGGGAATGCAAAAGTGGTCCTAGACCCTAAGAATTTAAACTTTATTGTTGCTATTCGGGCTCTATCTTGAGTTGGCCACCCGCAGCTATGGGGTACGTGCCTTGGTGAATACATACATACATATACTGTATATACATACATACATGAATTATACATGCACAATCTTGCTACTAAGTGATGACTCGATTCCTAGTACCTTTAAGTCAGAAAGTGCTATCTGGCAACAATTGAGGCTCTATTATATACCTTTATTATACACCGGGGAGAACTGTATTTAAGAAAAAATTACAAAAAAGAAAAACAAAAACGATCTATAAGTATTGTTGCAATATATTTCTCTCCTTACATAAGAGGAAACCAAATAATACGAAAGTTGAGACTCAGCCGTGAAACTCATAGAATTTCGCTCACTAGATTCAGGACTAAAATGTGGAAAAGTATGTTTATACTTTATTAGTTTTTAAACTAACAATACCGGGAGAAAAGTATATCATAGAATTAAAAAATACATTTCAAAGTAATATTAAAATCATGAGTGTCATAAATCACATAAATAAAATATATAACAGTATTGTTTTCAACATTTAATTCTCTAAACGGGAAGAAATTCTGCCTAAAAAAAGCTACCTCCACTATATTATATGTTAATACTTGAGAACAGCTTGTAATTTGTATTGACAGGCAATGACATTTACTTATAAAAGTTATAATGACTGGAATTTGTCTACTTTAACACCGGGTCGAAACCATCGATATAATATTTAGGCTTATATAATTGTGATATCATGTACTTCATTGGCATATGTGTCCAAAACGTCGGTAATTAATTATAATATACTCCCTAAATCACTAACAACAAATCGAAGGATGTAGTATCTGGGCTACGATTGTCATGTTTACATAAGTCGTACGCTCGCGGTTTCGTGTTTGTTTTATTCTGTTATTTGCCCCCTGCTGGCAATATTTGTGATGATGACAATAAGTCATGGGGGGTGAGGGGGGGCAAAGCTCCTTCATCTTAATTTTTTATCCCACGGCATTCAAAATTGCCGGGAACATGATCATGAGCGAGCGAATATGTTTTGTTGCTTTATTGTCTTAACCCTTCTTTAGCGGCCTATGCGGTTTATTTATATGTACCGCCCAGCGGGGTGTTTTTAGCCAAAATAGGGCTGTTTACGTGATCATTTTCATGCCTAAATAAGACCCAGAACGTAAAACAAGTATCTATCCCTGAAAGGGCATAAACAGAGCTTTCGAATGACACCATAACGATCCTTTTATGATGGCTAGTTTTCTTGCAATAACCGTGCAACGCGAGTGCAAAAAGCATGTAATTAGCCACTTTCCCGATACAATTCCGTATATAGCGAGTGAGAGAGGGAGGAGGGAGCTGAGATTCGTGTCAGTAGGTTCGCCGCGGTGGTCTGGAGCAGTCATACGCTCGCTAGTCTCCTGCCACCACTTGTCTCTCTCTCTCAGCAACATTACGTGCTGAAATTGCCACTCGACCTATGTCGAGCGCCGCCACATAGTCCAGCTTTATTAAATACGACTTATATGGTGAGCCGCTTTTTAAGGGTTAAGATTGATGGATAATGTTTTGTTTACAATTTTGAACGGGGTTCATAGAATAACACACCTAAAAAAAAAAAAAAAAGGAAACACAAATAAAAATTGTTTGTAAAAATCGTCCCCAGTGTTAAAAAGGATATTTACCGAATAACTGATAGGGGCTCCCATATAAGAACGGCAGATGGAAAGGCAAATGGTAAAAAACAAAGATGCCAATAGAAGCAGAAAAAATACTATCTATCAATCTATTACCGGACGCCATTATCCCCGAAGCGATGGCCACGAACGAATCGCCCCCATGCACCTCTGTCCCCAGTCAATTGATGCCCATCCTCCCATCCAGCACCGCTTTCACGCATATATTTCTTAACTCCATCCTTCCACCTCTCTCTCGTTTACCTCTCCCTCTTTGTCCTTCCACCTCACTCTCGTACACTCTCTTAGTCATTCTCTCGCTTTCCATATGTTTCACATGGCCTAATCATCTCAAGGTGATCCTATTTACACTTTCCAGCACATCTACCTCTACACCACACCGCTCTCGTACTTCCTCATTTGTCTGTCTATCCCTCCATGTAATTACGCACGTACTTCTCAAGTAGCTCATTTCCACCCCTCTCACTCTTGGTCTGAGTCTCTCCAACAACGTCCATGCTTCACTCCAGTATGTCAACGTTGGGATTACTACACTATCATGCAAGGCCTTCTTTACTTCCATGCTGACCACCCCATTTCTTGTTACTGCTTTCAGCGTTCCTACAACCCTCTTCCCTTGTTGCACTTTCTCCTGCACTTCTTCATCCATACTCTCATCTTTACTCAACACACTGCCCAAATACTTAAATTAGCTGACATTCTCCGTAGCCTGTCCATTCAACATCACCTCACACTCTGTGACTGCACCCCTTTCAAAGACCATAACCTTACAGTTTCCCACATTTACCCTCTGTTTTTCACACACTGTTCCAAATATATTTACGAGACCCTGCAACTCCCATTCACTATCGCTCATCAGAACTGTATCGTCGGCAAACAGCAGTAAAGGCAACTCCAATCGTTGCCTTCCCTTATCAGCAATATATCAACATCCACTGCTCTTCCTTGTATTCCTTCATGACTCCATACATATATATATTGAACAATCGTGGGGACATTACACACACTTGCTTTAACCCAACATTCAGATCAAAGAACTCGCTCTATTCATTCTCCACATGTACTGACGTCTTTGCACCCTCATACATGCTCTTCACTGCTTTCAGCAGCTTGCCCTCAACTTCGTATATTCTCAGTGCCTTCAACAAACCTTCTCTATCAACTTTGTCATAGGCCTTCTTCAAGTCCATAAAGCAGGATACAAATGTTGTCCCTTCTCCAGATATTTCTCCACAACACATTTCAAGGAAAAAAATCTGGTCTACACATTCTCTTCCCTTCCTAAACACACCCTGCTTGACACCTACTCATTTCTCTCTTCTCGCTCTCACTCTCTCGATCACTACCCTACTGTACATCTTCCCTACTACGCTTAGAAGAGATACACTTCCCCTTATATCCTGACAATGACTGACTCGCTTAGCTTAGAGCAGCTACCAGCCTTCAGGCCCTGCGAGTGTCAACGCGCTAAATAGCGCATGCGAATCAAATATTATTATTATTCTATAAAGAAATTGAAAACAAACCTTACTTATATTTATTCAAAATATAACATAAATTATATTGAGAGAGCATAAGTAAATTAATTTTGTCAGTAGGCCAAATTATTGGGAATAACCAAATACCTATAGTATTAAATTAGGAAACGACCGGGCTCCGAGTGGCAGTGAAGAGTTGCCAGCGATAGTCAGATTTGGGGACTTTTGTCCGAGACTTTAAAAAAGCGAGACATTACTTATTATCGCGATTGTACTGTATATGTCGCATGAAGCTATATTAACACCTTACGAGCGGCCTATGCGGTTAATTTATGTGTACCGCCCAGCGGGGTGTTTTTAGCCAAAATAGGGCTGTTTACGTGATCATTTTCATGCCTAAATAAGACCCAGAACGTAAAACAAGTATCTATCCCTGAAAGGGCATAAACAGAGCTTTCGAATGACACCATAACGATCCTTGTATGATGGATAGTTTTCTTGCAATAACCGTGCAACGCGAGTGCAAAAAGCAGGTAATTCGGTACTTTCGGTACATAATTGAGTATGTAGCGAGTGCGAGAGGGAGGAGGGAGCTGAGATTTGTGTCAGTAGGTTCGCCGCGGTGGTCTGGAGCAGTCATACGCTCGCTAGTCTCCTGCCACCACTTGTCTCTCTCTCTCAGCCACATTACGTGCTGAAATTGCCACTCGACCTATGTCGAGCGCCGCCACATAGTCCAGCTTTATTTAACTCGACTTAAGTGGTGAGCCTCTTTTTAAGGGTTAAGATAATTATATTGGAACGTCACAAACTGTTATCAAATGCCTTCATTCAGGGTTGTTTGATTTAAATCGCCGATTTCAATCATTGTTTAAGTCAAAATATTTTGTTAAAGAAATCATTTATTTAAATCATAATGTTATGTATATTTGTAATGGCAAAAGGAAAGAAGGAAAACTAAAGCAAATGGTTTCTGTGGCCAACTACATTGTTACTGGTAACCAACATAATTATATTCTCATTACAAATTGTAATTAGGCACAAGAAGAATAACAATTTGGTCCTTCGTACAACAAAAATATATATTATTAAACTGATAACACAAATCCCAGTTTCTGAATAATATATATTCAACAAACACAATATCAAAATTCACATGAATTAGTCTTATTAACAAATAATGTAAGCATTCATACCATAAGCATGAGCAAGACAGTGTGCTTTCACTAACTTAACAGGAAAAATTAATTTTGTTGCTTTTTCTGTGCCAAGGCAGTTAGTTAGTTTTTTAACACCTTACGAGCGGCCTATGCGGTTTATTTATGTGTACCGCACAGCGGGGTGTTTTTAGCCAAAATAGGGCTGTTTACGTGATCATTTTCATGCCTAAATAAGACCCAGAACGTAAAACAAGTACCTATCCCTGAAAGGGCATAAACAGAGCTTTCGAATGACACCATAACGATCCTTGTATGATGGATAGTTTTCTTGCAATAACCGTGCAACGCGAGTGCAAAAAGCAGGTAATTCGGTACTTTCAGTACATAATTGAGTATGTAGCGAGTGAGAGAGGGAGGAGGGAGCTGAGATTTGTGTCAGTAGGTTCGCCGCGGTGGTCTGGAGCAGTCATACGCTCGCTAGTCTCCTGCCACCACTTGTCTCTCTCTCTCAGCCACATTACGTGCTGAAATTGCCACTCGAGTTATGTCGAGCGCCGCCACATAGTCCAGCTTTATTTAACTCGACTTATGTTGCTCGCCGCTAATTATGGGTTAATGAACAACTCCATAAGGGCAGAGACTCGTTCCACCCCAGAGGATGAGGCTATTGCAGACAGGAGTTGATGTACTTCTAAGAGTATGTCACTGCTCAAAACACTCGTATGAGACTCTCACCATTCAGTAGCTGATATTGTTTTGGTCACAGAATCAGCAAAATTAGAGAGAGAGAGAGAGAAATGTGGGGATGGGTGATATGGAGAGTTGTCCAATTATCACACGTAACCGTCATGCAAGTGTGGCCTGTTGCACTCAACCAACAACACCTCAAGTGTGACCTCTCACATTTTACGGGTTATTATTTTCCTGTGGATTCAGGCTGATACAAATGAATACAAATAAAACTCCAAGGTGAAATGTTTAAAGTTCCCACACTGTCATCCTGGGCAGGGAAAGGGTAATTATAAGTAAACCAAACTATATCAGGTAGGAGTTAGATTTCACATAGAATCACAAATCAATATCATATAAATCTGATTTATATCAAGAAAATCTAATGTAAATATAATTTTTCTGATTATTTAATTACATTTGAACAGTTGACAGAATGAATATACACACCATATGAGGAGGAGCACTTCATTGACAGCATTTCGCAAATAGCTTCTTTAGGTCACTAATATACAATTGGGCCTAGAATGCCTTAAGTATCCGCCATGCGAAACGTTGTCAATAAAGTGTTCCTCCTCATATGGTGTTCTTATTCATTATTAATCAGATTACTTAAATTTTGTTAATAAAACAAAAATCAACAACACTGCCTTCATTCTTGGACAACACTTTCAAATGGCCAGTGTTATTAAAAGCCGTAAGAGCTAATGGATATTTCTGAAAAAAGGACGATATTTTGTGACTGTACCAAAACCGTATATAACCATTTTTTTCCACCGAGTAAATATGGCCAATGAAATAGGCGGAAAAGCTGCCTCCCCGAATTATCATCGCTTTTTCTCGTTGATACACATTGTGCCTCTCCCAGCTCCCAGTTATTTCCTTTGATCTTTACGTTGATACATTGTTATGTACATGTGTGTATACTGTATATGTATGATTGTGTGTATGTGTGTGTGTCCAAGAACAAAGATAATTACCAATGTCTGCTTATTGTGTTTGTTGCAAATACTAATTGTTTACAACGATCAGATGTAATATAATCATGCCTGATTATGTACAAAAATAAATATAATATAACACAAATCCAATGTAGCTCGAAATGCTATATTCAATATCAATTGTACAGGTATGAGCTAACCAAATTGTTTTATAGTGTACAGAAGTAAAACCTTAAAACAAGTTGATTTCCATGTTCATGAATATTACCAAAAACATGAACGATAGGATCTCGATAGAATCGAAGGTGTATTAATGACAACTCTCAGTGCAGAATCTAAATATCAAACAAGTTATGTTGCAGTTGCCATGTTTTCGTGGCAGATTTTTTTTTTTTTTTTTTAAGGTATATACTTTTAGAAACAAAAGTTGTGAAATGAAAATAATTAAATCCGAAAATTCAAACTGCTTTCTTTAGGTTCAATTAAACAATGACATATAGAACAAATACATCAAGAGTATCAACATTTAGGCGGGTGCCCAACCCCGAAAGGGGTTGAAATAGGGGAGCTATCCCCCCGGGCGGCTTTCTAGGGCCTTTCCTAGCTGATGCTGAGAGGATTGGGTTCTAGTCATGTGGTGATGGGCTGGTCTATCAGAGTGAGAGCTGAGCAATCTCTGCCATACCCATAGCTTACTCTGACTGTTCCTTTAACTTATATATTTTCTAGATCTCAAGTGACGGCATCTCTTCCGTGGATTGATCTCCCAATCTACCAAGATTGGAAGCCAAAGCGTCACATTTTCCCCTTGCCCCTCAACTTTCTCTTCATAATTGCTAAGGGGCACAGGGCCCTGGGTGGGGCTTTGGTTTCCCGGGCGTTTCCGCACCCTCCTCAGCTCCCCGCCATGGAGTGGCTTCGGTCACCCAGGCTTTATTGTGGTCGGCGGGGAGGGTTCTGTGGGGGCACTCGGTTGTGGCCTTGGAATTGCTCGGGGCCTTGGTGCTGTTCGGCCAGGCAGCATGGGGAACAACAACAACAACAACAACATTTTAATGTTTTTCGCAAATATAATTCATTCAGTAACACGACGGTTCTTTTTTTCGTATTTTCTTGCTAGCGCCAGACAAGTGTATACAGCTTAGGAAGGAGCTCCACTTATTATAACGTTAAATTGTACCTCTGGTTTGTTTATATCAATATATTAGTAGGACAATAGTAGGAGTAGGCTGTAGGCACCAGCCGAACAAAGCAGTCTTCCTGGGGAATGCTACAGGTGGCTGATAAAGACAGCTGGAATTCCTGTTTCACTACCTGGCTTCCCTTCCTGATCCTTCCGTGCCTCACTAATATTGAGGGCAACCTCAGTTTGCCCTCCAAAACACCTTTTCTTACTATCAATACATTATATAACAAACACATGAGTGGAAACTACCTGTACTGCTGTTAGCTGATGATACAGTTCTGATGAGCGATAATGAATGGGAGTTGCAGGGTCTGGTAAATATGTTTGAAACAGTGTGCGAAAAACGGAATCTGAAGGTAAATGCTGGGAATAGCAAGGTTATGGTCTTTGCAAGGGGTGAAGCCACAGAGTGTGAGGTGAAGTTGAACGGTCAGGCTATGGATATTGTCAGCTCATTTAAGTATCTGGGCAGTGTGTGGAGTAAAGATGGGACTATGGATGAAGAAGTGCGGGAGAGGGTTGTAGGAACGCTGAAAGCAGTAACAAGAAATAGGGTGGTCAGTATGGAAGTGAAGAAGTCCTTGCATGGCAGTGTGGTAATAGACCAAAAATGCACCCATTGGTCGGATCCCTGGTGATGACTCCCCAAAATGACCTGGACCCCTAACTATCTATCAATTTCTGCAACATCCGCTGCCTTTCCTCTAACTTCCTCTCTGTGGAACACCATCTCTCCTATACAAAACCTGACTTACTTCTTCTCACCGAAATTCAGTTGTCTAAAGCAACAGACAGGAAACCCTTCTCTGTATCCTCGTACTATCCCTATACTCAATTCAAAGCCAAAGGTGGATGTTGTGTATACTGTATAATTATACACAACAATCTTTCTTGCTCTCATGTTCCAAACTTTGACTCTTCTGAATTCTCAACTCTCTGGGTTAAGCTATCTTGTCACTCTCTCGCTAAATATATATGTGCTCTTTATCTCTCCCCTAATTCTACTGACTATCCAAAATTCTTTTTGACTATCTTACTTCTAAAGTGGAAAACATTCTATCCATCTCTCCCTTCTCTGAAATCTCCATCTTAAGAGATTTCAATGTTCTCCACCACCAATGGCTCTCTTCTCATTTCACTGACCAAACTGGTGAAGAAGCCTACATCTTTTCTATCGTAAATGACCAAGATAAGTTAGTTCAGCACCCCACCCGAATCCTGGACCGACCTGGAGAGCGGTCCATCATTTTTTACTTATTTCTAACCACTAATCCTTCTGCTTAAACTGTAACTCTTCTCCCTCAGTTGGACTCCTCCAATCATAACCTTATCTCTTTCACCTGTCCTGTCTCTCCAGTACGGCCTTCTGACCCCCCCCCCCCAGCCGGCGGCAATACTTCTTTGATTTCCCATGGATAATTTTTGCTTCCATGGCCGAGGACCCTCATAGTGCCGAGCGCATTACTGAGCTAACCCTTTCAGACATGGAAGCATACATCCCATTTTCAAACTAACTCACAAACATTTTGGTTTACTCACGCTTGTTTTACTGCTGTAGGAGTAAGCATTCAAACAGTACCGTCACCTTCAAACTCAAGACTCCTCTACTGTATATGTCTCTCTACCCTGAATCAAGCTAAATCTGTCATTATACATGAAATGCCCCGAAAACGAAAAAGCGCGCGAGCACTGGAAAGGGAAAGCGAGGACCAGACAGTCGCCGGACTAACCAAGGTCACCCCGGGAAGCGACAAGACGTTTTCTCCCACTCTCACCACAAAGAAGAAAGTGCTATTTAAGCTACATGTCTAACCTCCCTGTAACTTTTCATCTGTTCACCTATGTTCCCTCTTCCATAATTATTATAATGTACCTGACGGACAACACCTGTGTTCATATATATATGTATGCCAATTGTTCACCTATGTTCCCTCTTCCCTAATTATTATAATGTACCTGTCGGACAGCACCTGTGTTCGTATATAGGGGTATGCAAATTATTATGATGTACTTGCCAGACAGCCCCTGCCTTCTGTCTATTCCTATATACTTGTGTTTGTTCCTATATATAGGTATGCAAATGATTATGATGTACTTGCCAGACAGCCCCTGCATTCTGTCTGTTCCTATATACCTGTGTTTGTTCCTTTTCTCCCCTCATGACAATATAACTACGGGAAAAGAGATCAGTAGAAATTAAGAAAAAACTCATATGTTCGCTACCGAAGAAATCAATGCCAGATGAATCCATTATATGCCTGTATGAAAACTTTGTTGTGCAATAAGATGTGAACCTATACTTCAATAGAACCCGTAACATTGTTTTCCACACATATTGACACACATGCCTTTATTTGACATTCTTCAACTAGTTACTAGTTATACAAATCACACCTGCTTCTTTCTATATAAGAGTTCCCTGAAAATCCTCGTCCCCAGGTAAAATAGCACTGGAGATCTGCCACTCCCGCGCCCCGAGAGGGGGCGCTCCGGACGTTTAAATTCCTGGTGTACACGCAGGCCTACCAACATGAACCAGGAAGATAGATACGTACACAGCCTGTAGACACAGGCATGCCGAGAGAGATTTATATATTCTTATGCCAAAAATTGCTATCAACCAGGATCAGTAGTAAAACCCAGCCGACACCACCACGAGAAAGAAGAGGGATGTTAAATATCTGGTGTACACACTTGGTGTACACACAGGCCTACCAACCCGAACCAGGAAGGTAGATACGTACACAGCCCTGCAGACACCACCATGCCGGGAGAGATCTATATGCTCTGATGCCTCAAATTGCTATCAAACACGACCAGTAGACCCCAGCCAACACCACCACGAGAAAGAGGGAGAAAGGATAACATTGTCTCCCACGCATCGCGACCCTCACCTGTCCGGTCCACACGACACACCTTCGATGCACCCGGCACCACCAAACCTCCCCGAGAGCTAAAAACTCGGAATTCCTTCATTTCCCCCACTATTATTGTTTTTCAGAGTTCTATTGAAGTAACCCCGACCCCCTATGATTTGATAACTTAACTCTGATGAAGTAGCCTACTCTAGGGACATTAATTGACCTTACTCATCACACCACCACCGAGTAATTACCTTTTATTGAAGGAGACCCCACCAGCAGTGAAAGAAGGGTTTAAGGAACCCATCTAAGAGAACTCCCCATGCCCTTACCATCTTAAAGGTATCACAGGAGTGCACTCAGTAATCCGCAATACCAGTTCAGGATTTTTGAGGAAAGTCAGGCAATTGGGAAGCTTCATAAAAAGTTAGTCACTTAAAAAAGCTGAACATTGCTCTCCATTCAGTGAGACTAATACGGCCTGCCGAAAAGTCTATATACTGTCTGTAAAACCCTAAACTAGGGATCCAAGTTAAAAATCAGGCCTGCCTAGCTAACTTGGAGATCCTACTTAGGCGGTTACTAGTTGGTCTAGTGGAGGATGTATACGGCCTGCCGATATTCCTTCTAAGACTACCAGTCCCCGTTAACCCACCAACCCTATCCTAGGGATCTCGTTAGAATCAGGCCTGCCTAGCTAACGTAGATATCCTACTTAGGCGGTTACTAGTCAGTCTAGTGAAGGATGTATACGGCCTGCCGATATTCCTTCTAAGACTACCAGTCCCCGTTAACCCACCAACCCTATTCTAGGGATCTCGTTAGAATCAGGCATGCCTAGCTAACGTAGATATCCTACTTAGGCGGTTACTAGTCAGTCTAGTGAAGGATGTATACGGCCTGCCGATATTCCTTCTAAGACTACCAGTCCCCGTTAACCCACCAACCCTATCCTAGGGATCTCGTTAGAATCAGGCCTGCCTAGCTAACGTAGATATCCTACTTAGGCGGTTACTAGTCAGTCTAGTGAAGGATGTATACGGCCTGCCGATATTCCTTCTAAGACTACCAGTCCCCGTTAACCCACCAACCCTATCCTAGGGATCTCGTTAGAATCAGGCCTGCCTAGCTAACGTAGATATCCTACTTAGGCGGTTACTAGTTAGTCTAGTGAAGGATATATACGACCTGCCGATATTCCTTCTGAGACTACCAGTCCCCATTAACCACAAACCCTATCCTAGGGATCTCGTTAGAACCAGGTCTGCCTAGCTAACGTAGATATCCTACTTAGGCGGTGACTAGCTAGTCTAGTGAAGGATGTATAATTGTATATGGCCTGCCGGGATTCCTTCTGAGACTACAAGTTGTCGATAGTTGTGGTTTGTGACAATAACTCTAGAGTGGGAAAACCACAGTGTCCTTGTTGAGGAACTTTGTTATCGTTCGGCCTGCCGATGTAACATAGGCTCCCCCGTGAGGTTCCACTTTTCTACAGTGAAAAGTAGAGAGACTACAGCCTGCCGCCCTCTCTATTAGTTCTCTGTGGGGAAGTGAACACTGCCGGAAACTTCAGTGTCCTTGTTGAGGAACTTTGTTATCGTTCGGCCTGCCGACGTAACATACGCTCCCCCGTGAGGTCCCACTTTCGAAAATGAAAAGCAGAGAGACTACGGCCTGCCGCCCTCTCTATTGGTTCCCTGTTTTAAGTGGAGACTGCCACTCGGCACATGTAATCTCAAAACCTCTGAGACCGCTGTGTTAGAGATAGGTCTTGGCGAGATACCCTCACGGGCACTCTGCAGAGACAAGTCCTTGGCACACTGAGTCTGTGGCCTTCCATATGACTGTGTAACTTAAAGGTTTGAACACCGCCCCGGGTCCCCCTGAACTCTCATAAAGATCAGGGCAGACAATAAGATCACTTCCACTGATATTACTGCGTTCGTCCGATATCGACCACATAAGACTCGGTATTTAAGATCCTAGTCCGAGAGCACCTTAACAGGACTTCATCAACGGTTGATATACTGGTCAGAACAGTCGAGTAGTTTCTCCTACCTCTGAAATACTCGCGTTAGTTCGGTATGGTGCCCAACAGTAATTCGCCAGACGGTTACTATATGTTATGGAGCCATACATAAGATCTCAAGCCCAATCAAACCATCTGTAACTACTTCACACAGCTGGCCCACCTAGACGGTCTACAGAGAAGCAGCCACCTCCAGAAGTGTTCACCGGAGACATCCATCGAGAAGTTACCATGCCGGAAGACCAAGAGAAGAAGATAGAGTGACAACTAGTGGGTAAAGTATCAAGTGATTAAAATAAGCAGAGTCCCTTCCAAAAGTGGCTTAAACGTGTATAAATCCGCCCCGGACTTAATAAGCGGGTCCTAAAGCTACGAGTTGTACTCCCCTATAGTACGACTGAGATGGGTCAATAACTTACCATCCATCAGTGAATCTAATTTGAATTTATAAATTTTTCTCTATTATTTCGGCTTCAAGGACTCAGCCGAATTTATCAAAGTGCCAAGGAAATATTTAAGAGTCCACCCGTGACGCCCCATTTTCTATGGGACCCCGCCGCATACACGTAGGGTGCTTGACCTTGAACTTTAAACACCGTGACAGTTCTACAGAAAGCGACAGTAGTCACTCACTACCAAGAAATACTACCCCATCATCTACTCGAGTGTCTTAAAAACTATCTCGAAGATTTAGTGAAGTTGTTCTCCAATAAGTGCTCCCTATCTAGCTCCGCGACTGTGCTCGGAGTCAGTGATACCATATAGTGCTATTTTTCACTGGCAGTGATACGTGTTTTTCTATATGTTTCAGTTTCAGATTATTTCTCTAATATAGTGTGAGAGAAATAAAGTTGTATTATTAAACCATATCTTGTGATATACTTATCCTCTGTTTTCCTTTCATATAATATGTGCATATTTGAATTTGGAAGTTCAAGTGGAGTAGAACTCACCATATCCAATTGTTCATCCTGCATAAAATCAGGGCATAACAATACACGCCAAGAACTCTTTCATCAATAACAAATGCTCTGATCTTTCCAATTCTAGCTATTCACAAGCTTTTTGGCACCTAGCCAAAAATCCTCTCCAACAATTTCACTTCCTCGTCTTTCCCTCCTCTTTTCCATTCTGACTGTACCACCATCACCTCTTCCTCTGACATAGCTGAACTGTTTGTTCATACTTTCGTTAACACCTTAAGGACGGGCATGTTTGTTGACATGACCTACCTGCCAGGCGGGTATATTTACCGAAAACGAGCTTCATTCCATACTCTCTTTCATGCATAAGCAAGAGCCAAAGCGAAATACAGTTATATATCCGTGAAAGGGCAATAATAGAGCTTTCCAATGACACCTGAATCATCCTTGTACGACCGCGGGTTATCCTGTAGCGATCGCGTAACCGGAGGTGAAAATACACTAAAATAAGGTATTTTCCGCAGTTTTTTCCTTGTCTCGCGAGGACGACTGTTGGTGGGAAGACGACGGTGGTCCCAGACACAGCCCAGTGGTGGTGCCGAGCGGTCAGAGTCCACTTATCGTCCTCCCAACGCGCGGTCCCTCTCTCAGAGCTCATAATGTGCTCAGAAAGGCGCCCGTCATATGACGGGCAACGCGAATTAAGGGTTCAAAACTCCACCTTGGATGATTCCGGCGCTACTCCTCCCTCTCAACCCCACTTGCACTTACTTATGGCTAAGATCATAATTTTTTCTAAGGATGTACTTTCTGCCCTCTCTGGGCTTAACCCTTAAAAAGCGGCTCACCACATAAGTCGAGTTGAAAAAACTGGCAAAAAACGGGTGAAAAAAGGATGGAAATCGAGTGAAAATTGGTGGGATAGTAATGATCCATACGTCCGACATCTGTGGCCTCCCGGCCCACACTAACTCCAGTTCCCCCACCGCGCGTGAGGATGACAGTGTAACCAATAGTTCGCTAAAAGTGAGCAAGGTAGCAAAATCAGCTAAACTTCCATCTTCGAGGTAACACTGTCAGTGCTCCACGAGTGCTACGTAGCTGTATGTGGCGTCATTGTGTAGCGATTTCCACCTAGTTTTCGGCGCAATACAGTTCCTTTCATACTGATGGTTGATATAGCAGTCAGAACGGCCCAGAAAGGCCCAAAACGGCCACAGAGCACCCGCTAGAGGAGGGTTAGTAATAAGAAGGCGTATGGACTGGATGGTGTTCCTCCTGTTGTTCTGAAATCTGTTCTGTGCCCTCTCGCTGCCTAGGCAAACTATTTCGCCTCTGTCTTTCCTATAACGTCTTTCCTTCTTGCTGGATGTTTGCTCTTATTCAACCTGCCACAAAGCAGGGTGACCGCTCCCAACCCTCAAATTATCGTTTAATTGCTCTCATTTCTTGCATCTCTAAACCCTTTGAAACTATTCTTAACTCAACATTTCTTAAGCAATTATCTTCTCACAATCCACTTTCAGATCGCCAGTACGGTTTCCTTAACCCGGGAGCTGCGGGAAGACTCTTAAGAGTTCCCCCGGCGGACTGCGGGAAGACTCTTAAGAGCAGAGCTTTTGAACGCATACCAAAACCGCGCGTTTATAGGCAGGCGGCTAAAAATTGGTGTTGGTATAGTACTACATGTCAACTCTCGACACCACCCCACCACACGCTCACCCCGCACTCGTGCAAGCACCACTGCGCCAGTAACCAAGCACTAGTCATGGAGCCCACACGTCCCTCACGCTCGCTCCCTGATGACACAACCAGCCCTCCTTCTGGTGGTGTCAGCCGCCGTGGAAGGCAGAGGGTGGCTGCTAAAGACCCTAGCTACCAGTACGACACGCCCTACAGCTCGGAGGACGAAACACCAGCACCCAAAGCACGGAAAACACATGCAAGCACGGCAAAGGTACAGAGGTCATTGGTGTTTCGGGACACTGCCACCACGACTCAGGCCACTGCAACAACCACTACCACCACCACAGCCACCACTGCCACCCCTGCCACCAGTACCAGCGACGCAGGAGGCCGCCCTAGGGCTGGAGAACCTGCGTGGGCAGGCAAAATCAAAGGCACGGGCGTAGGGAAGAGAACCCGTACGCCTGCCACAGTGACCCTACCACCACCACCACCACCAGCCGCCCCTGGCCTGGCTGCCCCTGCTGCCCCTGCCGCCCCTGCTGCCCCTGCCGCTCCTGCTGCCCCTGCTGTCCCTGCTGCCCCTGCCCAAGGAAAAGGGAAGGGGAAGGGGAAGGGGAAAGGGAGAGGGAAAGCGACTGCTGGCCTTGCCGGCCCTGCTGTCCCTACTGCCCCTGCCGCCCCTGCCGCCCCTGCCGCCCCTGCCCAAGGAACAGGGAAACATAAAGGAAAATGGGCGACAGGCACCACCATCATCTTGCCTGCCTCCAGGGCCACAACACCACGCACCACTGCCGCCCCTGCTGGCCATGCTGCCCCTGTCCATAAGACTCCCGTATGTGCTAGAGTGACGCGAAAAACTCTGACACCATCCAAGTATGCCGCCCTGGCTGTTTGATGGTGATTCGCAGGGCATTGGCAGCCCGGGTTTCGACGACGAAGCCCTAGCACGGGACCAAGGGTGGGGGGATTTGGGAGTGGACAGTGGGAGTGAGTCCGACGTCGGTGACGAGAATGAGGAAGGGCGTCTGTCAAGTGAAGAGGAGGGTGATGATGATGCTGTGTTGTATCGCGACCATGGAAGCGATATTTCAGACGCAGAAGCAGACGCAGACGACAATCCGATCCCTGGCATGCCTTCGTTCGATTGGTCTGACGGGGTCAATTTTGTACCTGACGTGCCCCAGTTCAATCCTGGGACGTCAGGTACAACTGACGACTGGCCCTGTGACGAGCACGCGAACGAAAGCTACTTCTTCCTCGCTTTTTTCGATTTTGAGGTAATGACTTACATCGTTGCCCAAACAAACGCCTACTACAGGTGGGTCAGGTCATTTCTCCAAAAGCGAGAATACGAGGCTGGGTGGATACGACTGTGGAAGAATTCATGACGTTCTTTGCCTTGTTGTTCCTCATGCCTCTTTGCAAGAAGCATGTGTTGCAACACTACTGGAAGCATGACCCTCTCATCGCCACCCCAACTTTCAATAAGTTCATGACTCGTGACAGATTTTTGTTGCTGCTAAGATTTATGCACTTTGCAGACAACGACAATCCTAACAGGATTGACAGGATATGGAAAGTTCGGGATGTGTTTACCATGTTGTTGGAAAGGTATAGGAAATACTTTTACCCCTTCCTCAATTTGGTGATTGATGAGTCGCTCGTGCTCTTCAAAGGACGTCTTGTTTTCAAGCAGTATATCCCCTTGAAAAGGCATAGGTTCGGAATCAAGCTCTTCGTTTTGTGTGACTGTTAAACTGGAATAGTGCTTGACATGATCGTGTATACAGGCACTGACATTGACATACCGAAAGCCGCTGCCAATGACCCCATGGGCATGTCAGGTGCCATCGTCAGGAAAATGTTGGCACCTTACCTGGGCAAAGGCCACATCATCTACACTGACAACTGGTATACTTCTCCTGCTCTCTGCCAGTTTCTTCATGACAACCAAATAGGGTCATGTGGGACTGTCAGAAAGACAAGAAAGTTTATGCCTAAGTTCACCGGTAATGTCATTCCTCTTACAGATGCCTCCTCCAGTGACACACCTTCTGATGACGACCTGGCCCAGGAACACCGCGAGAGGCATGTCCGAAGAAGGCGATGAAAGGGGCAGAAATACAAGCAGCTCGAAAAGTGTGGGAAAGTGATAGCCCTGAAATGGAAGGACAAACGAGACGTCCACCTGCTTTCCACCGTCCACACAGGTGCCCAGATGGACTCTGGCAAAATCCACTACAAAAGCAGGAAGACCATCTACAAGCCCGACATGGTAGTGGACTATACAAAGAACATGCGCATGGTGGACAAGTCTGACTGTCAGCTGTCAGGCGTTGAGTGTCTGAGGAAGACTGTGAAGTGGTATCACAAGCTCTTCCTCCACCTAGTTGACATCACGATGCTCAACGCCTACAACTTGTGGTTGGTGAAGAGGGAGATGTCCCCAAACCAGAAGCTGAAATTCCGGGAGTTCGTCTATAACGTGTCATACCAACTCCTGGAGAAGTATGACACCACCACTCACAGACGTACGGCATGGCGTGGGGATCACGTTCCTGACCGCATCCAGCTGGGTGTCGAAAGACACTACCCAACCAACACCGAGCTGATTGGCACTCGTCACAGGCAGGTGCAGTGCCACGTCTGCAGCTCCAGTGTGAGAAAACCCCACGCCACCAAAAGAGTAACCTCAATGTGCGCGGAGTGCAAAGTTGCACTCTGCTTGGGTGACTGCTTCAGGGACTACCACACCTTCAAGAATTACTGAGTGTCGCCCCCTGCCCTGCCCTGCCCTGGACTCGCGCCCTACCTTACCTGACCTGACCTAATTGATCACGCTACCTCATAATGTAACATATATATTATATAATGTATAAGTTCCAAAGATGTCCCTGTGATATAGCTTTTACATTATATAATTGTATGTTTCATTATTTAGTTTATAAGTTTCAAAGATTTACATGTAATATGCCTTCTTTTTTTAGTATATCAATATATATGTTTGTTATAGCCTAAGTAATGTGTATATATTTTCTTACCTCAAATGAATTGTACAACAATAAATATGTTTCAATAAATACTGTCAAACCTACTAAGATAATAAAATAAAACAATAAAAAAAAAAAAAAATACAAGGTCATGTCATTGTATTCTTACAATATGATATATTCTATGAATATTTCATATTGTTTGAATACAATGGCATGATCTTGTAAAAAAAAAAAAAAAAAATTTCTTCTAAACAGTATAAAACCTTCCCCATAACCCCCTCCTGGATTCGATCCCACTACCCTACCACACTTTGAGTTTTCCAGTCCGCGACCTTACCAACCATGCCACAGGAGCTCATACCAAATATCACTCAAAACTTCGTGTCTACAATCGAAATGACAATATACAAAACAAAATGAATTATCCCACCAATTTACGTTTGTAAATTGATGGGATTATCAATTATATCATGCCAAGGTTTATAAAAGTTTGTCTCTGTCAAGAATTAGTAATTATATAACTTTATTCTGTAAAAAATTGCCCAAACACTCAGCAAAATTGCCGCTCTCAGTGTGACTCCAGTCATTATCACACGGTCAAGCGGTCACTGGGTGACCCTTGCTGCTCCCTCCAGCCACAGCAGCTCTCTCTGGGAACAAAATTTGTATAAATACAATAATGCATAAAATACTCTTCACAAATACATTTGTATTGTATAATATTGTGAATAATAACTGTGTGGGTGTCGAAAATTGCTCAACCATCTTTCTTATGTCTCGCCTACGCCCTTACGCGCGTATATTGGATTATACATAGTCATGACTGTCATACGAATACTTGCAGTAGGTCTCGAATATACATTTAGATTGCATATTACTTGGAAATAAATAAATATAAGTTTTCTGGTGGCAATCTACCATTTCGCAAGTGTAAGGCGACACCAGTCTATATTTAGCTCTCTATCAAAAAAGGTTAAGCCGATGTTTACTGACCACCCTAATTCCTGGTCTATAATATAGTACTTTATTTACAGTCAATGGCCTACATGTTTCTGTGGTACTTCACATGTGTCTAAAATGCAATGTCTGCTTGCATAAAAATGCAATTCTGAAGTCCATTTATACGTACGACATACGCATGTCTCACTTTCTCTCTCTCTCCATTCCTGACTCATGTTATTGTAGACCTCTTGGTGGCAACGAACACCAGACACCTCCTAGACATAAGGTTCAAAATCCCAAGACATCCATACACCTGGGGCGCCTCCACAATTATCACACAGCTGCATATGTTTACTGCCTTAACTCTCTCCACGTCTCACTCCCTGCCTCCCTCCATTCCATCCTACGAGGACAGGTCGAAGAGTTCTGCGACAGAGTCCCAAATCAACGAAAAAGATTTTGCATCCCAGGAGCTGGACTGGACGACATTGTGGAAGCCTTCGAAGATACCACAAAGGATGCAAATGAAAATACCCTTTTTGTCATCCATGCTGGTTCAAATGACGTCATGCGCACCAGATCCGAAGAGATGATGGAGAAATATCGCAAGATGATCCAGCACTACAAAAACAAGTCAAGGAATATCATCATCTCAGGCATTCTCCCCAAGATCGACGCACCTGACAAATTCTACGACAAGGCCTTCAGCACAAATAGCCGACTAAAATATTTGTGTCTGAGGGAAGAAGTTGAATTCATCAACCTCTGGGACAACTTCTACAACCAGCCTACTCTGTTCCGCAAGGATGGCACTCATCTAAACCCTGTGGGTTCAGCACGCAGGGGTCGTCTCCTACACGAAGCAGTCCGCAGCCATGGATCAAAAAATGCCATCCGAGAAGAAGCAGCAGTGACATAAATCATCCAACGGCAAGAAAAAAACAGAGGCAACCGAGGACCACCAGCGATAAGGACCGAAGACAGCGAGGACCGAGGACAGCCATGAACATAAATGCAGATCCGACAAGAACCAAAAATATTATTAAAGAGCGTTCCGTGAGTTCTAAAATAACAAATTTAAAGGTGTTCTATGCAAACGCTCGTAGCATACGCAATAAATTTTCAGATTTAGAGGAGCTAGTGTTTACAGAAAATTATGATGTGATTGGCATAACAGAATCTTGGCTCAATACAGAAGATAGAGCCTTTTTAGCAGAGTATTCACTTCCCGGTTATGTAATGTTTGAGAAAAGCCGAATAAATCGAAATGGAGGTGGCGTTTTACTTTATATCAAAGAAAGTCTTAACCCTACCCTCTTGTCAAAACCTCAAATTGTGAACGTCGACGCATCTTTTGTGCTAATAAAGAATAATAAAGGTACAAAAATAATACTTGCATTAATATACAGACCTCCAGCTCAATCAGTGCAAACTGACCGAGAAATTTACGAACAAATTGCAGATGTAAGTAACTCGCAAGATACCGTAATTTTTGGCGACTTTAATTTACCTGTGACCAAGTGGGGCGATACTCTTACTTCACACTCCGGACATGACTTGTATACGAACTTGCAAGAGAGTTCGCTTTATCAATTTGTTCGAACGCCAACCCGTGGTAATAACGTTCTTGACATTGTACTTGCAACAAAAGAAGAATTAATAGAGAATTTGAATGTTGGTGATGAATTCAGTAACAGCGACCATCGTACGATAACTTTCACTTTAAAGTTTACTAGTAACGAACCAAATAGTAGCATCGAAAAAGTCCCTAATTTCAAGAAAGCAAACTTCCATAAACTTAGAGCTATGTTTAAAGAAACTGACTGGAGCTTTTTAATTCACAAAAACGACATAAATACATCCTGGAAGTTATTCGAAGCCACTTACCTAAAAGCAGTGCAAGACTGCATACCATCGAAAATACGGCGTCCAGGCCATAATAATAAGCCCAAATGGTGGAATAAAGATATTTCAAACTGCCTGCTTGCTAAAAAATTTGCTAATGATAGATTAAAATCCTCACAAAATGACGAAGAACGGCTGAAATTTGTAGAGCTACGACGCAAAGCCAAAAAGTTAATTAAGCAAAGTAAAAAGACCTTAGAGTTACATATTGCGAATCAAAGTAAAACAAACCCGAAAGAATTCTATAGTTATATCAGAAAGAAAAAAGTAGTTACTTCAACTGTTGGACCGTTAGTCGATGAAAATGGAGAATACACCAAAGACGAAGTACAAATGAGTAATGTCCTCAATACCTTCTTTGCATCAGTTTTTACAACAGAAGACCTCAGTGATATCCCTACACCATCGCCGATTCAGATTGATAATTCAGATGTTCTAAGCAATATCACCGTTACAGAGAGAGAAGTATTGAATTGTTTAGATAAACTCAAGATAAATAAAACGCCTGAACCTGATACAATCTCGCCTAGAGTTCTAAAGGAATCTAAGGATGAGCTCTCCAAACCACTGACATTACTATTCAATAAATCCTTGCAGTCTGGAACTATGCCCGATCAGTGGAAACTAGCCAACGTAACACCGATATTCAAAAAAGGCAGCAAATCCCTACCCAGTAACTATCGTCCAATTAGCTTAACCTCAGTTGTATGTAAAATGCTAGAAACGGTCATACGAGACAGACTCGTAAATCACTTAGAGGAAAATAACATACTTAAAGATACTCAACACGGCTTTCGAAAAAAACGTTCCTGTTTAACAAACCTCTTAGACTTCTTCCACGATATCCTCAACCTCTACGATGAGAGTAAAGCTGTAGATATTATATACCTTGATTTTCAAAAGGCCTTTGACAAAGTTCCCCACAAACGTTTACTGCTAAAACTAAAAGCGCATGGAATACAAGACGGTGTGTTGAAATGGATAGAAAATTGGCTCAGCGACAGAAAGCAAAGAGTAGTCATAAACGGTAAGGCATCTAAATGGACCAATGTAAGTAGCGGGGTACCCCAGGGATCGGTACTAGGACCAATTCTCTTTCTAATTTACATCAACGACATAGATGAGGGTCTCACCTGTACAATCTCAAAATTTGCTGACCATACAAAAATTGCAAATAGCGTACTCTCAAAAGAACAAGTTGACGATATGCAACACAATCTAGATAAATTGTCATGTTGGGCCCAAATTTGGCAAATGAGTTTCAATGCGGATAAATGTAAAGTACTACATATCGGATACCTAAATGAGAAAGCAAACTATTCGATGAATGGCACTCAGCTTAAGAATGTAAACAGAGAAACCGATCTGGGAGTAACAATATCGAGTAACCTAAAACCGAGTCAACAATGTTCAGAAGTTGTTAAGAAGGCAAACAAAATAATTGGCTTTATAGGCAGGTCATTTGAGCATAAATCCAAAGAAGTTATCCTAACCCTTTACAATTCCTTAGTCCGCCCTCTTCTGGAATACTGCGTTCAATCCTGGTGCCCTTATTACCAAAAAGATATAAACAAGCTAGAACGAGTTCAACGTAGAGTTACCAAAATGATACCTAGCCTAAAGAACAAACCATACGAAGAGCGTCTTAGAGAATTAAATCTATTTCCTTTAACCCAGCGCAGATTAAGAGGTGACTTAATTCAAGTGTTCAAAATCATCAAAGGCATCGACAATATGAACTGTAGTAAGTACTTCACTATCGACCAATCTAATTACACGCGGGGAAACGGTTGCAAAATTATTGGTAAATCTTTTAACTCACACGAATCTAAGAATTTTTTCTTCAATCGAGTTGTCAACTTGTGGAATGGGCTTCCCCGAAACGTTATAGACTGCATCACCGTTGATTCATTTAAACTCCGCCTAGACAAATATCTCACATCAAACCCGCGACTGACTGCGTTTGTAAATGAATAACTTTATTTTATCCCCCCCTCAGTTACTAACCCATCTGTCCCCTACTAACTTCCTAATCCTGCCACGGACATTAGTTCCAGGGCAGTAATTCCCTTTCCAATGTTCCCTTACCCACTCTAAACCACTGTTTGGACACTTGATCCTCAGTGTTTTGGAGGACAAGCAACCTAGAAGGGTCACTAGATATGTTGTTGCTTGATTTCCTTTGTACTCCTTTGTATTCCCACCTACCCACCCTTTTAGGCTTCCGTCTGCTAGAAACTCATTGATAATGTGCGTAAATATCGCATGAATTGGTCTATATGCGGTATATATATTGATATATGGCACGTCTACATACGTACAAGTCTGTATTATAGCATGACAGTGCTCTAAGTACAAGATATAAGTGATATTTATGGCATAACACACCCTCTCCCCCTTTCATTCCCAGCACAACTCACTCACACCTTGGTTCACGCATAGAAACTCATTGATAATGTGCGTAAATATTGCATGAATTGGTCTATATGCGGTATATATATTGATATATGGCACGTCTACATACGTACAAGTCTGTATTATAGCATGACAGTGCTCTAAGTACGAGATATACGTAATATTATAGCGCAAACCACACTCTCAGCTCATAAATTGCCGCCAAACCTCCAACCCATCTTCATTCCCGCCTAAAAATTCTTTTATAATTCCCTTATATATTGCAATTTTTGGTCACTATGAGGCATATTCATTGTTATATGGGTGGCCTACACACGTATACGTACTCTACATAGCCTAAAAGGGATAAAAAAAGGAGATATACGTGATACTACGCGGTAACCCACCCCCTCCTCCCTCTGGTTCTATCCCCTGGGCGCGTGAAAATTCGGCAGGGAAATCTCGCCGCTCGATGACAATCTAGCCGCGCGGTGCCATTCGCTCCACATTTTTCAACTACGGACCGTTCCCCCTCCCCCCCCTGACATTTTTATGGGGGTCAAATATATATGGGCCGATGCACGCAAACATTCCCTACACGCTGATGTACTTTTTATCGAAATTGGCAATGGGTCCCAAAATCATCATACATGCGCACAGTATGACCCTGTAAAAAAAAAAAATGTGCGCCGCGGAGAGGTTAACCCCTACTGTACCGTAGGGTACAGTAATAGAAGTCCCCCCCCCCTCTCAGTCCCAAGCAATGTGGCCAAAATGGCAGGATAGAACAACCTTCCACCTCAAGAGATGATGGAAGACTGGCTCTCCCAGCCAGCCAGCAGACGCTAGGATATAAGCTGAGAAGTGTTGCCAAATCGAGAGCAGTGCTCAAATGGTCGTGGTACCAGGCACTGCCTGATACAGGCAGTTACAAGGAAAGAACATTACTGACGGCTGCCAGCCGTCGCTGGGACTGGGGAGTGACTTATCTACTGATGGCTGGTAGCCGTCGCTGGTATTGGACAGGTTAAGGGCCGCTCTACTGGTGATCTTCTTGCTTATCTTCCTAACTCTTGGTCATCCTCCTTTCGGGACTTCGGTGAGACTTTTTCTATTGCACTAGACATATCGAAAGCCTTCAATAGAGTCTGGCACAAATCCCTAATTTCCAATTTACCTTCCTTCAGTTTCTATCCCTCTATCTGTGCCTTTGTCTCTAATTCCCTTTCAGACCGCTCCATATCTTCAGTTGTGGATGGCCATTGCTCACTTCCTCAACCTATCAACTCCGGTGTTCCTCAGGGTTCTGTCTCCAATTCTCTTTCGAAATATTCATTTATGATTATTCAACTGTACCTCTAGTCCTATTCACTCAAATGCTGATGACTCTCCCTTACATTATTTAACTAGTTGTTCACATTAACCCAGCATGCAAGCACTCCAAAACAAACATGACGAGGCCATAGAATGCCTATCTTCTGATCTATCAATTATTTCTGATTGGGGCAAAGAAAATCTTGTTACTTTCAATGCCTCCAAGACCCAGTTTCTCCCTTTCCATCACAATCTTCCACAACCCTATCAACTATTCTTTAACAATACACAACTCAACCCTTCATCTTCTCTCAATATTCTTGGCGTATCTTTTTCATCCGACCTTTTTTGAAAAGATCACATTACCACTCTTGCTAAAACAGCTTCCCAAAAGTTATGTGTGCTCAACTGTCTCAGTGGGTTCTTCACTCCCGCACAGCTTCTTGCTTTGTATCAGAGGACAGTGCGCCCCTGTATTGAGTTTTGTTCGCATGTGTGGGGAGGCTCCACTCATACCGCACTTCTCGAACGAGTAGATTCAAAAGCATTTCACCTCATCAACTCACTTCCTCTCACCAATTCTCTACAATCTTTTTCTACACGCTGCAATGTTACATCTCTTTCACTTTTCTATCACTATTACAACAATCAGTGTTCCTCAGAGCTCTCTCAGTGCATACCCCCTCCCTTGCGGTGAGTGAGAGGCATCCGCCTTTCAACACAGTCCCACTCGTATTCTGTCCAGCTCTCCAACCCAAGAATTGGCAAATTTTATCAGTGTTTCTTCTTCTCATCAAGTGAACTCTGGAACTCTCTCCCTCAATCAATCTTTCCTTCATCCTATGACTCAAACTGCTTCAAACTTTGTGTGTCCAGGCATTTTGACTCTAACGTCCCTTGAATTTGGCTTTGTCACTCTTTTGGCTTTGGGGGAGACACTCGTTACAGGCAACCTGCCCGTTGTCTCCCTCGTACACATATAATAACAAATATATATACCTTCTAATTTTAATATAACTTTGTAAAATAGCCAGGAAAAAGTAAGAGTGTATCATGGTATAGAACAATGAAGATACATGGGTTATAAGCCGTTCACTGATGGTACTAGAAATATGAATAACCATTCTCATTAATTATATAAAACAACAATTAGAAGCGACAACATTGATCGAATCCTTCCCATTAATAATTGTGCCAGTTTAATTGTACTCTATCTGTAAGACAATCGTTTCAGACCATCCCCTGTTTCAACCCAATATTTTGGCGATTTAAGAAGCTTCGTCTCTTTAGCTTGACGATTATAAGACGTTTATCGTCTGGGGAGATTGTAGGCACCAATCGAGCAAGGCAGTACCAGGAAAGGATTATAGAAGAAAGGATGGGAAACTGCAAGGTTACAGTTCTGATAATAGTGATCCACGCCCACGAAAGATGGCAGCACGATTGCTAAAGAAAACGAGATGGTACCTAATAATTCATAATAATCCCTACCTTGTACTACGAACGCAATGATTTATCAATACAACGTTATCCACATACTCTCTAAGCATTATTATGTTCTCTCCACCAACCAACTTTACTCCGAAACTCGATTAATGAAATTAACAAACACATGTGGCAGTCTGGGGATTTGAACCTAGGATTTCAATAGACATATCTAAAGGCTACTGTAAAGGTCAGATCAGAATGAAAGTGTCATCATTATGAGGAGGTTCACAGACATTTCCCCTCTACTGCCGCCATTGTTGTTACGAGACTCGGGAGTTGCCAATATCAATCCGGCTGGGATCTGTCCCCAACAGAATAGTTAGTTAAATTAGGACTTCAGGCACTACCGCGACTACCAACCCTTCTGGATTATTAAGCCAGCACACTACAAGTCAAGTACATATTCAGGACTGCAACATCTGTTCAAGAACCCCAGTCCCTTCCCCAAAAGAATATCCCTAGATGTTGTAAATATACCCTATATGTAGTTCGTCAAAATGTCCAGTTTTAATACAACTTTACAATTTAACATCTACATAAGATGTAACTTCTTTATTTTATGTCTCAACCTCGGGACTGTAGGCTGTTCAATAGCCTGTAAATCTTACGAGGCCTCAAGATTATTGATTGAAGCTTTGAGATATTGGGTGCTTCATATGTGTCACACTAGTTGATCATATTGGAGCTTCAAGGTGTTCAAGCTGCCACACTAAATGACAACACCTTATTTATGCACATTATAATAATGTAAATTCAAAATTACTTTTTATTCTTGTTGTGTTACTTTGAGTTATACTTGCATCATATTTAACCCTTTAGCGGGCAGGTACCCCGCGCGGGGTCCTTAAACGCATGCTTTTGGCGGGCTATATTTCGCGCCATTGATGACGTAGATGGCTTGGGTTTGCTTCAACCAATAGGGGAACCTTTCGTCATTACCTCCAGTAAATCACAGCCCTCTACCCCATCCCTGCGCATCGGTGCAGGGCGAGAAGCGAGTCATACTCAGCAAAGCAGCCGTAGTGGTCAGATGTGCGTCAAATTTGCTCCCTTCCCACGCCCTCACGCCTAACACAATGGAGGCAAGGTTCCTAAAAGTTGATAGGACATAGATAAATAGTTGCACTTTATGCTGGTATGAATGTGGTTTCAAAGGAAATACGAAAATTTGGGTGGTGAACATAATGTATATCCTGCGCGGGATGTACGCCTGACTTACGGGGGACCACATGGCGCCACCTTCCCCCCTAACGGGATCTTTGGCCCGCATCACGAATAACCGCGCTCATCCCTGCGGGTATCTTTGGCCCGCAACACGAATAACCGCGCTCATCCCTGCGTGGATCTTTGGCCCGCAACACGAATAACTGTATGGCCTGATAGTGATGATGGTAATTGTGCATATATGATGGTGATTAGTGATTGTGATTATATTATTGATGATTATACTGCTATGCAATAAGTTTCCTACAAAATAACCTTGAAACAGAGCAATACTTGACTAATAGGTAATGTTAGCTCTCCCAGACATATATGACGCGATCGCGTCATATGGCAGAGTGAACCAAAAACACATATGACGCGATCGCGTCATATGGACTTATTATATTGCTAGAAAATAAGTTTATGACGCAATTGAACCGGTTTTTTGGCTGGTAAGTCCGATAAGCTAGATGTACATGTGGAAACATCTAGCAACCCCCTAGCGTCCCTGTGAGGGCCCCGCGGTGGTAGAGAGAGTCAGTTTCTTCCCATCAGCCAGCCTAGTAGGTGGGTGTGTGCGGCCCTTTAAACCAAGGGGCCTCCATTTTGCCCAGCCTGGCTGGTATTACCGCCCTAATATAACCCAAACAAAGTGCTATATTGTTGGGTTATCGATGGATTATTGTGTTATTCTTATTTAGGGTATAAAAACCATGTTAGTGAAGTGTTTTGCTAGTCTGGTGTACGTGACCAAGGTGGGCTCCACGAGGGGCCATGGTTTCGCTTGTTTGTGGATCACTTTCATACCATATTGAGTCAATTGTATTGCTATTTATCACTTGAAGTAGTGTATTTTACTTGTATAAGTGTTTATAGTGAAAACACTTTTATTACTGGTCGAGCATTCTCTGGTGTAGGCTACGTGACCAAGGTGGTGGAGCCCACGAGGGGCCATGCTTTTAGCCAAACGTTTTGCTTGTTTGTGGAACACTTTCATATAAATATCAGTCAATTATATTGCTATTTATCCGTTCAAGTAGTGTATCTTACCTTGTATTAGTGTTTCTTAGTGAAAACACTTTCATTACTGGTCGAGCATATGTCGCCATGGTCCCTCAGCCCTGTGTATTTTTGCTCGATAATTTAGTGGTGGAAAGTGCTTGCATTTTTGCTCGATAATTTATTGGTGGAAAGTGCTTGGGAGGTAAGTTTTTTATGGGCAAAAGCACTGTACATATACGGCTTGGTGGCCACGAGGGAATCTCAGCAGTGTGAGTAAGTACAGTCAACATTTTTGGTGGTGGTGGTGGTGGTGGAGATGGTGGTGGAGATGGTGGTGGTGGTGGTGATGGTGGTGGTGGTGATGGTGGTGGTGATGATGGTGGTGGTGGTGATGGTCGGGGTGGTGGTGGTGGTGGTGATGGTGGTGGTGGTAGTGGAGATGGTGGTGGTGTTGGTGGAGATGGTGGTGGTGTTGACACCAATAGGGTAGGGTCCCTTTTCTGACCATGGGTCAGGTCAGAAAATGAACCCAACCCTATTTGTGTCAACACCACCACCATCTCCACCAACACCACCACCATCTCCACCACCACCACCACCATTTTATTATTTGTATTATTTTTGTGTTTAGGCCTATTTTATTATTCGTATTATTATTATTTATTATTATACCTGTTATTCCTGTGTATGGGATCACCCATAAAAAAGTATTTATATTTGTATTTCATTTATATTTTTGCTTTATTATATTATAATTTATTATTATTATTATTATTATTATTATTATTATTATTTATTATTTATTATTATACCCATTATAAATGTCCCCCACCACAAACTCTTATTATATATAATTATATATATATATATATATATATATATATATATATATATATATATATATATATATATATATTAATTATATATATATATTATATATAATCTATAATCTATATATATATATAATTCGTGTTTATGTATTTATCTATGTTATGCCCCCTCTCCCTCCCTCCCCCCCATTATACCTCCCTCCCCTCCCCCCCCCTCCCCCCCTCCCTCCCTCCCCCTCCCTCCCCCCCATTATACCTCCCTCCCCCCTCCCCTCCCCCCCTCCCCTCCCCTCCCTCCCCCTCCCCTACCCCCTCCCCCCATATATATATATATATATATATATATATATATATAAATTTTTTTTTTTATTTTATTTTTTTTTTGGGTGGGTGAGGGTTATTTTTAATTTTTATTATATTTTTCTAATTGTAGATTGATATAATATATATATATAATATATATTTCGTGTTTATGTATTTATCTATGTTATGCCCCCTCCGCCTCCCTCCCCCCATTATACCTCCCTCCCCCCCCCATTATACCTCCCTCCCCCTTCCCCTCCCCTCCCCCCCTCCCCTCCCTCCCCCCCTCCCTCCCTCCCCCCTCCCCCTCCCCCCCCTCCCCCCATATAAATATATATATATATATTTATATATTTATATATTTTTTTTTTTTTTTTTTTTTGGGTGGGGGAGGGGTTATTTTTTATTTATATTTTATTTTTCTAATTGTAGATTGATATAATATATATATATATATATATATATATATATATATATATAATTCGTATTTATCTATTTATCTATGTTATGCCCCCCCCCCTCCCCCTCCCTCCCCCCCTCCCTCCCCCCTTGAACCTTCCTCTCCCCCCCTTCCCTCTCCCCCATATATATATATATATATATATTTTTTTTTTTTTTTTTTTTTTTTTATTTTAATATATATATCATTCATTCATGTATTTATCCGAGGTTCGGGGCCCACCTTCCTCCCCCATTATTCACCCATCATCATCCCTCATCCATCATCATCATCAATAATTCACCTTCATCACCCTTTCATTCAGTCATTCAATCATTCAATAATTCATTCATTCATTCAATCATCACTTCCAAGGTTCGGGGCCCACCTTCATTCACCCACCTTCATTCACCCATCATCATCACCACCATCATCATCATCATCATCATAAAAAAAAAAAAAAAAAAAAAAAAAAAAAAATCTATTTCTACTACATTTTGCACTACAGTGGATATAGGCCTCCTGGGGAAACCACTCTACAAAAATAACGAGTCCAGTGCAGTACCTCTTTGGGTGGCTTGGAAATTTGCACATATTTCTCTGGTTTGACACCATATATATATATATATATAATATATATATATAAATATATCCACACACATCCATTACCATTACCATTTACCATTCTTTATATTTTGTTTGACACCTTGTATATATAATATATATATATATATATATATATATATATATATATACTGTCTAGAATATACTGTATATATATATATATACTGTATATATATACATATATATATATATATATATATATATGTATATATATAGCCTATACTTATACTATCTATCTATCTCTATATGCTCAGGCCCAATCCCCATTTTGGGGGTAGCCGACTCAAGACAGAGCAAGAACAGGGAACACAAAAACAACATAAAAATAAACACAGATAAAAAACACAAACTCTCACACATCCAGGTCACCCAGGAGAAGACCCAGAGACCAGGGTTACCAAAGGTCGCTCCAGCACTCCCCCGGGCCCTGACCACCAGGAGAGGTTCCGATCTCGGCAGGCAGACATGCAGCGGAGCCAAAGCGACAAGCCCTCCCACCACACTTCCAGGCACACCCTTCATATTAATCGTCTCCCCGGGCCAGGCGCCTGATGGACTATTATCTAGTCCAACTTGCGCCCGACCCCTTACTCCAAATGACCACGTGTTCACTCAACTATTCACAAGCATTCTCCATTCACTACTGTCCACCACCACTCCCCTGCCTGAACTATAGTCATTCCTCTATCATCCAAAGCCTTTCTTACACAGTCTCTCCATCTCAATGGGGGTCTTCCTGCCCTTCTATCTCCCCTTGTACCTGACTCACATATTCTCTTTGTAAGCCTTTCATCTCCCATTCGTTCAACATGACCATACCAGCTCAGCACCCTTCTGTCCACTCTGGCTGACAAATGTTCCTGCTGCCCCACTCTCCTACGTATCTCTTCATTTCTCAATCTGTCTCTACGAGCAACTCCACACATACTCCTCAAGCAGCTCATCTCCATCACATCCAGCCCTCTTTTCTCCTTTTTCTTCAGAGCCCATGTCTCAGCCCCATACATCACTGTTGGCACAACAATTCCTTGATACAGTGCACTTTTTACTTTCACTCCAAGATTTCTCGTCTTCCACATACTTCCCATTGCTCCGAAAACCTTCCTTCCTTCACACACTCTCTGTTTTACCTCCACTTCCATACCTCCACTCCTGCTTATTGTTCCTCCTAGATATTTAAAACACTCTACTTGTTCCAATATTTCCCCATCCAGCCTCACATCTAGATTCACCCTATGCTCTCCCCTATTACACACCATTACTTTACTTTTATATATATATATATATATATATATATATATACATTACTTTATTTTATTTACGTGTACAATAGAATTATTTCTGAATTTATTACCTGAAGATTACCTGGTTTTCTTATTTTGTTTTTTCAGTGTCAACCCAGGAGCCATTTCCCTTCTCGTTGGAAAGGGTGTATATTGTGGCAAAGATATACAACTGTATAAACATTTTCATATATTTTCATAACAATAACAATGCATGGAAACAATTGCGCATAGCTCACGAACCAATTACTCTATATTATTTTTGTTTTCACCATTGGAAAGAGCACAATTTTCCGATTCCGGTGATATATACAGTTATATACGTATCCGACCAAATAACGCAACCACGAGGTGGGGAACAGCTCGGAACCCGGCTAGTATCGCCGGAACAGAGATGGGTGAAGCGTAAATATTCGCATTTTGGCTCTTCATTTCAAATATTCATAGCGC
The DNA here is from genome assembly GCA_032716605.1 of Paralithodes platypus. NCBI lineage: Eukaryota > Metazoa > Arthropoda > Malacostraca > Decapoda > Lithodidae > Paralithodes > Paralithodes platypus. The sequence goes on along the minus strand of CM064567.1, from coordinate 33,077,774 downwards.
AAAAAGTATTTGTCCTAGGAACTTCTAGTTTGTTTTATACTCATCAGCATTATTTGCCGTATTCATACAGCCTAAATTTAAAACCATACACTTCGTAGCAACGAAATAAATTGAAAATGTTATAAACCATATAAATCAAAATCATATTTTTTTTTTCGGTCACTGCTTGAGAACTATTGAAGATAAACAATTTCTGTTTTCAGATTTGGAAAGAGGAGAACAAATACTATTATTTGAGCAAACAAAATATATGGTCATCACTCACAATTTAGAGCTAGGACGGTGTGAAGACAATTGCATGGGAAATAATTGTATTCCGGACTCATTTACACTTTCATATTTCGATTTATTTACATTTTTTTATATTTTATCATGTACTATAAATATTCCTCTTTCCATTGATATATGATACATCACAATAAACAGCATTCTGGTGGATGGAAATCGCGAAAAATGTAAGGCTTCGACAACACTCATGAGCCAAATTCAAGACCCAAAATACTTGTCAAGTGCCTCCTTGGACTTACTGGAACATAATATGTCGGAGGGAGTTAACAAATGACAAAATTATGGTGAATCTATGGTGATATTTTTGTTAAACATGCTATAGTGGTAGGCCAGTACCTTATTCATTGGTATGGACTCCACATAATGTTAGTTATAATATTTTTTGGCCAAATATAGTCATTTTTATGTCAATTTTCACATTATTCACCATAAATATAGCGATGAAAGTGACAGGGACATTATATATTTCTTTTTTCAGAGACCAGTGGGTTACTTCTACAAGCAAACCAGAAGCAGGACGCAGTGGGTGGCACCAAAGACCAGCACCGACAGTGACATCGAGTTCGACCTTGAAGATGATGATGACACCATCGACCATGACTTCCTGGCCGACATCGGGGACGATAAACTACTATCCAGTAGTCCCAGTACATTTAAGAGACAAGGTTAGTATCAAAGTGAATTAATTTTATACCAATAAACTATGGGGAAACCCACTAGTGTGGAGTCAGAGGGTGAGTGTGGCTCAGTGCTGTCACAGAGTTTCTCCCCAATGATTGATTGACTGACTGGTCATTATAGTGAATATTGTTGTGTATTTCCCTATTGTGTTGGTAATTTAAACAATTTAAAGAACTTATAATAATATTGTTGGGCATTTAAATATTGTGTTGGCCATTTAAACAATTTAAAAGACTTATAGTTAATATTGTTGGGCATTTCCCTATTGTGTTGGTCATTTAAACAATTTAAAGGACTTATAGTAAATATTGTTGGGCATTTCCCTATTGTGTTGGTCATTTAAACAATGTAAAGGACTTATAGTAAATATTGTTAGGCATTTAAATATTGTGTTGGGCATTTAAACAATTTAAAGAAGTTTTAGTAAACAGTGTTGTGCATTTCATTCATGTGCTTGGCATTTAATTTTTTAAAGAACTTATAGTAAACAAATTAAAATACTTACCTTACCATTACTTACCTTACCATTACTTACCTTACTGTTACTTACCTTACCTTTACTTACCTTTACTAATTACTTGTATTATTTCACAGGTACGGTTGTGGTGGAGCCCCGGGATGTATCCGACGACGACGACGACGACGAGGATGAAGAAGTGGATGATGGCGTTCCACGAGCCCGCAATAGGATACGGACTACCACTGCTCCAAGGACATGGAAGAACGAGGATATCAACATCCCACCACTCCCGGATTTCGTTCACCTGGCTCCAACCCACATCTTCTCACCTTTCGAATATTTTGAACGGCTCTTCTCCTTGTGGCTTGTGGACCACATAGTCGACCAAACTAACCTCTATGCTCGGGAGAAGGACGTCAACACAACATTCAGCACAGACAAACACGAGTTCATGGTGTTCATCGGGATCATGATCTACATGGGAATATGTAGCCTGCCGAGCCTAGAGGATTACTGGGCCATGGAGAACAGGGTGCTTCAAGTAGCTGAAGTCATGTCTTCCAAACGCTTCAGGCTACTGAGATCCATTCTGCACTTCAACGACAATGAGTATGCCAGCACGTCCATAGACTGGTTTTACAAGATAAGGCAGGTCATCGCATCCATCACAAAGCGGTTCCTCCAGGTGGACGCTACACCAGTCCAACTCTTTGGATATAGTGTGGCCATTTGCATATGTAATGCCTGGCTGCTCTACAAAAGGGACTGTGTCGCCTTGGGTGAAAGAACAATGCCCCTGAAGCACTTTCGCCTGGAGATCTCCCTGTTTATAAGATGCACAAAAGTATTGGCAGCGCGGGCCACAAGGAACTCCATCGACTCTCCAACACCACCAATACAACTACCGAGGAGAGGCCAGAGGAGTTCAATCGCAAGTCCTGTTGAGCAACAGGACACCACCACCCATCATATGCCAAGTTTGGTGAACATGCGGCAGAAGTGCAAGCTTTGCAGCAAGAAGGTGGACATACATCGGTCACGGTGGATGTGCGACACTTGTCAGGTCGCCCTGTGCCTGTCTGACAACCTAAATTGCTTCATTCCTCAAGGAAGTATAAATAAATAAATATGTATGTAAATAGTGTAAAAAAACAAATATGTAAGTTATTTTTTTCATTAAAGTCTATTTTTATATAGATCAAGGCAGTATTTCATTACCCATTTATTCTAGTATGTCAGTAAAAGTTCACATTATTACTAATTATGCTTATTTATGTTGCTGACAATTATTTATAATCATATTAAGTTGAAATAAGACACATATATTTTGTGAAAAACATTACACCAAAACGGGCCAAACATCCCTGGCGGGATGTTCATGGTTACCCGTAAGTTGGGCGAGTAGCCCGTACGGGTTATTTGTTTGACGCAACATTGCAACATTTATGTGCACCAAACTGAATATTTCACAACAGTAAAAATGTCTTAGAAACACCTCAATTTTCATGTCCTAAGAGTTTTTTTTTATATCTCAACTATTTCACCAAGTGCCCTCTAAAGGGTTAAGTATTATATATATTGTATAAGTATATATACTTCTTTCTCTCTTGTTGTTATATATCCATTTTATGCTAAATAATAAACAAGTGTTTTAACCATATTTATTCACTCTTAAAGACGTTCCCTCTTTAATCTAACGCCCCCTCATTATGCTGAAGTTTCCCTAACTATGGTAACACTGCAGACACGCTATAATTCTACCGGGCTAACCTGTCGGAGAAGCCCCTCCCCTATTCCTATCCTTGCAAAGGTTGTATTCAACCCAAACAAATAATTGGTTGCCCCCCCAGTCAAATATTCGTTTGGATGTATGTGTATCGGGTGTGTGTGTGAGTAATCAGCAATTAAAAACGCTACCTTTCTAATTGAAAATTTGTTTTTAGAAAACAATATCTTCACAATCATTATATACATTGCTTTGTATAATAGCCCATTATACGTAGAAAAAATAGTAGAAGGTTCTGGTATTTATAAATTTACAATACAATTAAACTTTTATAAAATTATATAATGACGAGTATAAGACAACTTAGCATAATAATTGTTTACTCACTTTTTATTTTTGGTGGTTATTTGATTTTTTTTTAAATGAGTTAACAATATGGTGTTCTGGTTCCCGCATGTCATGCTGCTGAGAAACATATTTTCAAAATTTAGGATCGTATAGTGGATTTGGGTTTAATAACAAGCCAGAGAAGGGGAATAAATTACTAGCATAGGGGGAAGCGTTGCATCATCTCACCTCTGTTGTTAATTTACATGCTCTATAAATGTGTACATATATTTTAATGGCCACCATTGAATATATATATAGACTTAGCTGGTTAGTGGAACATGTTGATGAATGGCAGGTGCTGGGATGGTGAAGTTAAAGAGCGATAATCATGGCCAACAGGTTGGCAGGGTTAATTGGGCCTGCCCACACAGCCCTACAATAAACCCACAAGAACAAGATGGCCAACAGGTGGTGTCGGCTAGCGTTGTTTTAAAAAGTGGCACCCTTTATAGGGAAGATGTTCCGGACGTCAACTTGGTAAACAAATGAAGCTAGACATAAGCAATCATACTTGATCCCCTTAAACGTTCTTCATATTACTTACTATATGAAATAGTACTTAACCTCTAAGCTGCGCAGGTATGGTATTTGAAAGTGCCCACGGTGCGAATGTATTCTGACTAATTCCTCACTAAAATCGTTAATTTACCATATATATAATTAATACTTATCCATATGTGCCTATTTTACTTTTAATAAGAACATATGAACATGGGAAAGCAATAAACCAAGTGGTAACATCAATTGGCTGGTGAAAATTGTATATTTTAGCCCCGCGGTCGTAATCTGACTTTGAGCGGTGAGAGACAAACTCCCTCCCTCTCTCTTGTCTCGGACGGTACTGAGAGACCAGGTGAGCTTTCAGACTGGCTTGGAGGGTCGGAGTTACACTCCTCCACCCTCCTCTCTCTCTCCCACCCGTTCTCGCATGAAAATACTTGATAAATATCGAGAAAATTAGAGAAAATACCTGATAAATGAGGAGGGGGGAAAAAGTGGGGGGGGGACACATTTGTAGAAGTGGTAGCAAGTAATGGAGGGAAATTATCTCACCTAAACAATTTTTTTTTTTTTTTTAGTGCCACTGGGGTGTTTTAAATGTTCTTTTTTAGGCCTAGGATCTTAACCTCTCTGCTGTGCAGCCCCTGTAGTATACACCATACCCCTGTGCATAGGTATTGACACTCATTCCTCACTAAGATAATTAATTTAACATAAATATCATTAATACTTATCCATATGCGCCTATTTTACGTTTAATATGAAGATAGTAACATGTTACAACAATAAAACAAGTGGGAATATCATTTGTATGGTCAAAATCGCGAATATATATGGAACGGTCCAGTCATGAAGTTGACAGAGAGAGAGACCACACCCTCCCTCCACCAGCTCTGGTGAGAGACTGGAGGTAGTACTAGCTTGTCTCTCTCTCTCTCCTCCCTCCACCTCCCTCCCTTTCCACCTTGCAACCGGGTGGTGAGTTTTGGTGCCATAAATAAACCGATAATTACAGGAATAAGATAAAAATAGGTGATAATTGAAGGGGGTGGGGGGGAAAGGTGGGAAGGAGGGGACTTTGACAGATGTGGAGAAGTGATATGAGGTATGGAGGGCGGAAAAAAAAAATCAAGTGCTACTGGGGCCTTTTAAACGTTTATTTTTTATGCCTAGGATCTTAAGAGTCTCCCCGCAGTCGCCCAGTAAAACCTCGTAAGAGTCTCCCCGCAGCTGCCGGGTTAAGAGTCTTCCCACAGCCGCCCAGTAGAACCTCTTCAGAGTCTTCCCGCAGCTCCCGGGTTAATAATATTTATGGAATACTATATTCTTGAATTAACTCTTTATAGAATCCTATGAACACCATATATCTTAGTTACCCTTTATAAAATACTTATTTGAAATACATACCCAATTAACTCTTTACATGATTCTACGTGTATATACATAATTACTGAATCCCTTTTCAACCAATCCCAACTTAAAATAGAAAGGTCTCTATCGTGGACACTCGTAAGTTACGATACACATATAGCTTGCTTTGGACAAGGTCTCTGCCTGATTCAAATGATTTCCATATATAAGACCAATAATATGTACTTCTGTAGAGTTAGTGGAGTTAACACCGATCCTGAACTAGTGCTTTATGGAAGGAGACTTGGACACAACATTTTCAAGTCTGGATTTAGACTGTCATTTAATCTAGGTTCCACTGTTCCACAGTTGAGGAATATGAAGATGTCTATGAAAGCTCTGAATCTGCTGAGGGGACTGTACTGACACATACCTCTAGGAGTGCTAATTGCAGTAGACTACTGCCTTAGTATAAAAATGGTGTTGTTTCTATAATGTCTAATTGCTGGGAGTTTATTCCTTTTCTATTAAAACCAGGGTAAAGACCCTAGATGCTGTCCGTCAAGCTGGTCTATTTCTGTCAACTGGGGCCTCCCAGATTCCCAGCTTGCTTGTAGAGGTCGGTGTGCCTCGGTTGGTTTTACTATATTTGTCTGCAGTTGCCTGTTGCTGGTTCTGACATGGTTTGTCCTCCCATGCCTCATCGTTTTGGTTATCGGGTTCATGAAATAATGGACCTTAGTCTGTTGGCAGTTCCTGTCAGCCATATACTGTATATGTACGTACAAGTCCCAAGGGTTGCTCCCTGGTTCTAACCTGAGGTGACCTTCTGTAGGTTATTTACAAGCACGAAGGTTTCATTCACTCTGCATACATTTTAGAGCATTCTTCCAGTCATGGTGATTCTGTGTCTGTATATACTGACGGCTATAAAGATGTTTCTTGTGTTGGTTTTGGAGTTATGATCCGTAGTTTTAGCCGTGAGGGTAGTTTTTCATTGGCTGCCTCTATTTTTAGATTTTTGTTTTTGTTTTTACTATGTTAATGAGGGAGACAAAAGGCATAACTGCCTGCAACGAGTGCCTCCCCCAGTTTTGAAAGAGTGACAGGGTCAAAATCAAGGGACGTTCGAGCTAAAATGCCTGTACACATGGAGTTTGAAGCAATTTAAGTCATAGGAAGAGGGAAAGATTGATTCTGGGAGAGAGTTCCAGAGCTCAGCAGTTGAATAGAAGAAAGTCTGAGAATAGCATTTCACTCTTGGTTTAGAGAGTTGCACAGAGTAGGGGCGGGATTGTGTTACCCTACGTAGGGGAGGTGGTATACACTGGAAAAGCTCTGAGGAACACTGATTATTGTAGTAGCGATAGAATTGCGGCGAAGAGAGAGAGATTGCATAGAGTTGGTGAGTGGACGGGAGTTAATGATACGAAAGGCTTTCCATTCTACTTTGTCTAGGAGTGCCGTGTGAAAGGATCCTCCCCACAAATGTGAACAAAACTCAATACAAGGACGCACTGTGCCCCTGTACAGAGCAAGAAGCTGCACAGGGGTAAAGAACCCCTTGAGGCAGTTGAACACACCAGCTTCTGGGAGGCTGCCTTAACAAGACTGGTAATATGGTCCTTCCAAGTGAGAGTAGAAGAAACAGAGACACCGAGAATATTGAGAGAAGATGAAGGATTGATTTTTGTATTGTTGAAGAATAAGGGATAGTCCTCTGGAGGTTCGTGACGGGTAGTAAGATGGATAAATTGGGTCTTCGAAGAATTAAATGCAACAAGGTTTTCTCTACCCCAATTGGAAACAGTAACTAGATCAGAAGATAAGTGTTTTATGGCTTCATTACGTTTGATTTTGAGGGACTGCTGGCTGGGGCGTTCTGGAAAACTAATTGAGTAGTGTAAGGTAGAATCATCTGCATATGAATGGATGGGACTGGATGTACAGTTGAGAAGATAATTTATGAATATTAGAAAGAGAATAGGAGATAGTACAGAACTCTGAGGAACACCGGAGTTGATGGGATGAGGAAGTGAGCGATGGCCGTCCACAACCGCAGCTATGGAACGTCCGGAAAGGAAATTAGAGAAAAAGGCACAGATGGAGGGATAAAAACCGAAGGAGGGTAGTTTGGAAATTAAAGATTTGAGCCAGACTTTATCGAAGGCCTTCGATATGTCTAGTGCAACAGAAAAAGTCTCACCGAAGTCCCGAAAGCTGGATGACCAAGAGTTAGTAAGATATGAAAGAAGATCACCAGTAGAGCGACCCTTAAGGAAGCCATACTGGTGATCTGAGAGCAGATTTTGAGAAGAGAAATGCTTAAGAAATTTGGAAGCAAGAATAGTTTTAAAAACTTTAGAGATACAAGAGATGAGAGCAATTGGACGATAGTTGGAGTGTTGAAAGCGGTCACCCTTCTTTGGGACAGGTTGAATGAGAGCAAACTTCCAGCAAGTAGGAAAGACGTTAGAGGAGAGACAGAGACGAAAGAGTTTGCCTTGGCAGGGAGTCAGCACGGAAGCACAGTTTTTTAGTACAACAGGAGGAACACCGTCCGGACCGTACTCCTTCTTAATATTAAGCCCAGAGAGGGTAGAAGGTACATCTTTAGATGAGATTAGGATATTAGGCTTAACCCACTGAGCCCCAGGCAATATAATATAAATGTACACTCCAGGCCCAGCAGGTTGTCAGAAAAAAAGAAATTTCAGATAACACCTGGAATGGGTTAGAAATGAAGGAAAAACAACAAAAATCGATCCCCTAGGTCATTAAGGGGTCCTAAGGGGCCCGAAAGTCGGAATTAAAATGGGGAAATGGCTAGGCAAAAACATGCAAAAACAGGTTTTTGCGCGCTCACACGCACGCGGTTGGACTTTGAGGATTTTCAACCATTGGCATTGTTGCATGGGATACATACGCAGTTCCCATACAAATCTGAGCCAGGTCCATAGGACCGGAGCAATTAACCGCGACGCACCCTATGCGTCGCTGGGGTTTAGCGTTACATACATTGCCGACGCTTACGCTGCGGCGCTGGGGTCCTGTGGGTTAAGTAGGAGAGAGGGGGGTGGAGAGGGAGGAATAGCACCGGAATCATCCAAGGTAGAGTTTCTAGCAAAAGTTTGAGCGAAGAGTTCAGCTTTGTCAGAGGAAGAAGTGATGGTAGTGCCATCAGCGTGAAAAAGGGGAGGGAAAGACGAGTAAAAAAATTGTTGGAGATGTTTTTGGCTAGATGCCAGAAAGCTTGGGAAGAGCTAGAGTTGGATAGTTCAGTGCATTTAGTATTGATGAAAGAGTGCTTGGCAAGTCGAAGAACAGATTTGGCTTGATTCCGGGCAGAAACATATGAAGAATGAGATTCTTGAGCTTTAAGGCATCATTACAGTTTGAATGCTTCCTCCTTGTTGTGGACAGCAGTAGAACAAGCGTTAGTAAACAAAGATTTTTTAGCATTAGACTGAGAGAAAGAAAATGGAATGTACGCTTCCATGCCCGAGAGGATTACCTCGGTAATGCGTTCAGCACTCTCCGAGGGTCCTCGGCAACGGTAGCAAAAGTCATTCCATGGGAAATCAAAGAAGTACTGCCGGATAGCCTCCCAGTCGGCAGCGCCAAAGTGCCACAAGCGCCGCCGGCTGGGAGGATCGGGTGGCCGTACTGAAGAGATAAGGACAGGTGACAGAGATAAGTTTACGATCGAAGGAGCCCAGAGGAGAGAAAAGATTGACAGTATAATAAGAAGGGTTAGAAGTCAGAAATAAGTCAAGAATGTTGGGCCGATCTGCAAAGCGATCCAGGATACGGGTGGGTTGCTGGACCAGCTGCTCTAGGTAATTTATGATAGAAAAGTCGTAGGCTTGTTCAACAGGTTGGTCAGCAGTGTGAGAGGAGAGCCATTGGCGGTGGTGAACATTGAAATTTCCTAAGATGGAGATTTCAGAGAAGGGAAAGATGGATAGAATGTGTTCCACTTTAGAGTTTAGATAGTCAAAGAATTTGGGAAAGTCTGTAGAATTAGGGGAAAGATAGACAGCACAGAAATATTTAGTATGAGAATGACAGGATAGTTTGAGCCATAAAGTTGAGAATTCAGAGGAGTCGAAATCAGGAACACGAGAGCAAGTGAGTTTATTGTGCACATATGCACAACATCCGCCTTTGGCTTTGAAACTAGGATAGAGAAAGTAGTAGGATACAGAGAAGGAGCTGCTGGAAGTTGTCTCAGATACCTGGGTTTCGGTGAGGAAAAGAAGATCAGGTTAGTAGAAGGAGAGATGGTGTTCGACGGAGTGAAAATTAGAGGAAAGTCCGCGAATATTGCAAAAGTTGATAGTAAGAGTGACAGGCCGTGGTCCAGAGCATTTAGAGGGGTCGTCAGGGGAAGGTCGGGCAGGTGTGGGGGCATTTATGGTCCCCCCCCCCTGGGGACTCCAAGGCTGGGCCTGTGTTCATCATTTTTGTTTTAATAAATTTGAAGGAGGAAGTGTGGTGTGCATTTTAAGTGTAGTGAAGTAGATAGGATGAGGAGGTGTTTGTGAGAGCATGCTGGACTACTCTCAGTGTAAGTGAGGCACAAAGGGAAATAGTAAGAGAAGCCAAGCAAATGAAACAGGAGTTCCAGAGACTCCTTATCAAATGCCTACAGTCTCTCCTGGGTATGGCCCTGTTCGATTGGTGCCTACAATCTACCCCCATTGCTATATAATTAATGTTTTATTTGGGTATCATAAAATTATTTGCTCACCAATAAAAATCATCATATTGTTATAGCGATTTTCAAGCAGCAGTTTTGGCCCTGGGATATTTTATTCTCCACATCCTATTGTTTACCTATTTTTGAGTAGCTGTTCCTCATTTATTGATAAGGGAAAAAGGGTTGATTGTTGTAGAGTTCCTGCACATGTTTGTGCCAGAGTAAGTTAATGGGTGGATACATTGGCAAAGGTTGCAGGTTTACGTCCTGCTCAGCACTTTACCCACAACAGGCATCTCTTTAGTGTACTCCACTGATGTTTGCTGTTCGTGTTTGACAGTCACGGAGGGCTTGTGTCATTAACAACAAACTAAGAGAAGTTATTGAGTTGGTCTGTCCAAGATTTTGTTTTACCATACCTCACTAGTTGAAGACTTACTTAAATTTCCTCGTCCAACCATAAACAAAGAAACACATATGTATATCATAATTATATTTTTTGGTAATAGGATATGGAAACCTTAAAAATCGTACTAGCCTGTCTGTAGATTTTTTGTTTCAGCTTGTAGTATGGTAATGACCTATTAGAGATAAATTATGAAGAATTTTGGAGAAAAAACCTGTGTTTAAATATACTTAGAAGACACAGAAACAAAATCCCATTAACATTGATTGTATTTATAGTCATAAGTATCATAAATTTGAATCTCAATTATATCTATACAGTGCTTGATGAGAATCAGGTGGATATGATACTTGAGCAATAACAGTAGTGGTTGAAAGAATGGGAAACATTGGAAGAAGACAAAAACATTATATATATAATTGTTTGTCCATCCATAAACATATCCATATCCATATCCATAACAAATCAATCCATAAACATGTAAACATGAAGACAGTTTTATGTACTAGGAATATAAAATAATGCAATCATTTTCAATAGTATCTTACATACATGCACAACCTTGTTTCATGTATTTCTAATTTAAATTATGAAGAGGGGACTAGGAACTGTATGGGTGATCTTATGAATTTCACCTCCAACACTAAACACCCCCAAATTAAATTAATGAAAGCATGTGATCCTTCCGGGATTTGAACTTGGGACACCACCTACCAAACTTTAACACTAACCATTACACCGCCAAAACAGTTAAAGGTTCAGCACATAACCACGATAAATATCCATTAATCGAATATTGGATATCAATCTAATTATTTGAAATATTTCATATATAACGAATAACTTGTATTCATTCACTATAGTGCAGCATGAGGATGAAATCAAAACTAAAAGCGAGGAAATAATCGACACCCAAAGAAGAAATGCATTGCATTCATAATCAAAGGACATTGAAGCATAACATAATAAGTGTAGAGATCATAAACTAATGAAACAAAAATGAAAATCATAGAGGCAAAACACTACAGATACAATAGAGTGTAAACTGGGAAAGCGATGATAATATGAAAAGTGACTGAGGAGCGAGAACAAAGATCGAGGAAATACACATACTGCATGCTCGTGGCGAAAACAAGGCAGAGAGAGAGAGAGAGAGAGAGAGAGAGAGTGTGTGAGTTAGTTAAAGTTAGTTATAATGTAAATACAGTTAGAAGGTGAGTTTGAGTGTTTTATATTTGCATATTGTATCATTGACTGTGCTACGCAATTAACAAACAGACAGACACAATAAGGGAAACACACATATGCAAAATATGTGTTATACCAGGTTTTTTACTGGGGTTTAATTAGACAATGGTAGGCTCTTGCTTGACTGGAGAAACTAAAGCCAAACTACACATGCACAAAAGTCGTAAAGGGTAAATATAATACTGAATACACACATGAATTTCCATTTAATAATAACTTAATGCACCACACAAATAATACACCATACACTGATGCATAGAATAATCACAATATAGATATGCCTAGCACGGGCGAAGATTCACAACAGACCAATGGAATTCACTTAGCACTCCTATTCTATCACTTGCGTAGATTTCGGAGATACACTTAATTTGCACTGGTGATGGAAGTAATATAACTCCTTCCACACTCCTATTCTAACACTGAGTAGATCTGGAGATACGGGCACTGGTGGCTGAGGTATTAACACTCATCGAGCGGCTAGGTCTGTAACTTCTACTACCTGCCAACCGGGTGGTTTTACCCCAAAAAGAGCTTATTTCCGTGCTCTTTTTCATGCATAAACAAGAGCCAGAGCGTAATACAATTATGTATCCGTGAAAGGGCGTTAATTGAGCTTTCCAATGACATCAGAACCATCCTTCTACGTCCACTCTTGCAACGATCGTGCAACATGAAGGATAAATCCCTAAAATACGGTAATTTCCTTACATAATTCCCTGTCTAGCGAGGTAGTGGGTGTGGATGTGTGTGGAGGTGGGCCCAGTGCCGGCTCGAGAGCCGTGCCGAACGGTCATAGTCAACCTACGCTCCTCCCACCACTCGTCTCACTCTCAGAGCCAGTTATGTGCTCAAAATTGCATACCGCCTAAAGTAGGGCCCCGCCACATAGTCCTTGGTTCTCTAGACCGCCTTACGTCGGGCCCCGCCATAGAGGGGTTAATAGCTGAGTCCTTTCCATTAGTCCTGTCAAGTCCCTTAGGTGGTCCTGCCGTGTGGTAAATGGGGTAGGGATACAGATGGACTAGTTGGTTTGGGGCCTTAAATAGTAGTTCCTTATGTCATGACACAGGGTGCATGCCATCGGGTGAATGCGAGCATTAACTTAGACAAGTCTTAAGTTGTGGCTGCTCGACTATCCTGACCGTTATACTAGTCGTTGGTGAAGTTCTGTTTCGGTACTCTTGATGTAGAGTCTTTAATACAAAGTCACTCGTGTCATGACAGAGTAACTAAGTATCGGCCTAACGTGGGGAAGAAGTAAGATCATGATCGTACTAGCTCTCCTAATCTGCCTCTGACCGTTGTAAGAGTGTTCAAAGAACACAGGGGTCGGTTATTAAGCCTTCCTACAAACATATGTCCTCGACCATGGTTCTGGCCATATGCAGTATGGACTTTATGTGCAAAGTGCCGTTACTTATACGGTATCTCGCAAAGCCCGAAGTATTAGAGATGCCTTGCCATGGTAAAGACTTATTTCAGAGTTTTGGAGAGTACTGAATTGATCCTGAAAGTCGGTTTGTGGCATGCCCTCGGTGCTACTTTCAGTGTCAAAACTTGCAGCCTAATAGAGATCCAAATGTTATTCCTAGTAGGGTAAAGAACTCTCAAACAATAAGGTAGACAGCCATGGCATGAATACTCGGATGAGTGAGAGGTAAATTCGTAGGCTCAAATCTTGCATGCAAGTAAAGTAAGCCCTCAAATTGCTGACTCTACTTTGTTCTCGTCGAGATGGTCATGAAGTTTGCTGCTATGTCCCAGGGCTGGTACTTGGAGGTCAGAAGGTCATAGGTGCAGGGGGGGGGTGGATTAAGGGGTTGAGGTAGCCCCCTTAGAAATTCCCACGCGGGTGGTGGGAAACCTGCGCAGAAGAGCGGCGCATCTGGAGGGGGGAGATTTGGGTATTTTTTTGGTTTTTTCTTTTTTCTATATTCCAACTACTCCCTCTCGGGCATAGGCTGATAGCCTCTACACAATCATACCGCTGAACACGGTGAGGCCCGTGAGGTCTTGTTCCAGTCTAGAGAGTGAGACATGCGAAGCACTCCGGCTCGAAGCAATCCCATCTCTGAAGCCGCCTCGCCTCTGCGCTTCACAGTCTCATCCCCCACACTCGGACCCTCACTCTCAGAACGCCACCTATTGAGTAATTAACTCACTAGGCATTGCCCCCCTGTAGCATATTTTTGAATATGGGAATATTCATACAATGCTATTTTAACCCATAATTAGCGGCGAGCAACATAAGTCGAGTTAAATAAAGCTGGACTATGTGGCGGCGCTCGACATAACTCGAGTGGCAATTTCAGCACGTAATGTGGCTGAGAGAGAGAGACAAGTGGTGGCAGGAGACTAGCGAGCGTATGACTGCTCCAGACCACCGCGGCGAACCTACTGACACAAATCTCAGCTCCCTCCTCCCTCTCTCACTCGCTACATACTCAATTATGTACCGAAAGTACCGAATTACCTGCTTTTTGCACTCGCGTTGCACGGTTATTGCAAGAAAACTATCCATCATACAAGGATCGTTATGGTGTCATTCGAAAGCTCTGTTTATGCCCTTTCAGGGATAGGTACTTGTTTTACGTTCTGGGTCTTATTTAGGCATGAAAATGATCACGTAAACAGCCCTATTTTGGCTAAAAACACCCCGCTGTGCGGTACACATAAATAAACCGCATAGGCCGTTCGTAAGGTGTTAATCATGGAACAATGAGGGTATTTTTTTGGCATTTCGGTGTGCTGTGGTAATGCACTGATACTAGGTACAGCGCAAATTCCATCCCAATAATATCTTCCCATTGACATATTGGGATTCAAACCCGGGTTCATTGGATTACCAGTCCAGTGGCAAGACTACTCTGCCACACCTCCCTCTGCTGCCTCTTGTTGGTTTGGTGGTATTTTGTTTTCCTCTCTTGTCTTCCTGCATTGTCGATCGTGATTCTGATTGTTGTTGGGTGGTAGGTTGTGGATGATGGTGGCAACTCTGGCTTCCCGAGTGTTGATGTGGGGCGGGGCTAATTTCGGTTTTGGGCGGCCATGTTGTTTCCCTTCTTCCTTCGGCTTTCGTCTTTTCATTTATTTATGGTTGAGGTGTCTCCTTCTCCTTTTGGTGTTTCCCTTTTCTTTTCTTCTTTTCTTCTGAACACCAGTGTGTGGTGGGTCTTTGTGGTTTCATATTTCTTTCTGTCTTGCTGGTATTCCTGTTCATTCTAGCCGTTTTCTTTGGTGGTGTATTTTCCTTGCTGTTCCTTTCTTCTCTCGTGGTTTTCTCTTTTATTTCCATTCTTGGTTTCTGGCTCCGGCTGGTCTGTTGTGGCATGGTCGTGTTCTTTATCTCGGGTATTTTAATATGATTGAGCGAAAAACTTAGAGCTGAAAGGGATGGAAATACAAGCCAAGTAAACACTTCCATGATATAGAAATGCAGTCCAAAATTGTGGAAATTATATGTAACGACTAATTTAAATTCACCATCTATCTATCTATCTATCTATCTATCTATATATATATATAGATATATATATATATATATATATGTATATATATATATATATATATATATATATATATATATATATATATATATATATTTATATATATATATATATATATATATATATATATACTATATGTATGTGTGTGTGTATGTACTGTATGTGTGTGTGTGTGCGTGCGTTTGTGTTTCTTCTCAGCCGGGAATCGAATACAGAAAGTCATGACGAGAGTCCATGCTAAAAATTAATCAACTACACCACAGCTTGATAATGAATTGCTAACCTATTCCTAACCTTTTTCCTGTGGGTAAGGGAATAGAATACACCCCCCATGCCTCCTGCGTGTCGTAAAAGCGACTGAAGAGGTTGAGTTGGGGGCTTGCGACCCACCACCCGTGAAAAATACATAATGCAACAATGAACGAACAAACAGCCTCGGATCTGGACGGACCTAATCTTGACGAACTCCGACCTAGTATGGACAGTCTAAAGATTGCGACTTGGAATGTAAGAGGCTTGAATAATGAAACAAAAGAGAGAGAGGTCCTGGAAGTGTTAGTGGATGCATGCTGAATGACTGAGACCAAATGGAAGGGTACATGTGTGAGAGAGTGAGAGTGTGGAATGGGTGTGTGTGCTGGAGTGACTGAGGGAGCAAAAGAAGGTGCATGTTTGCTTGTAAATAACAAGTGGAAGGAGTGTGTAAGAGACTATGGGTCTGTGGGTGCAAGGATTGTGTGGGTGAGAATGAAAATAGGAATACAAAAATGGGTTGTTTTGTGTGTGTGTATGCTCTGACAGAGGATAAAACTGTAAGAGAGAAAGAGGAGTTCTGGGTGAATGTTGAGGCATGCCTGGATAAGTTTGGCAAGAGCGAAAGAATATTTCTGATTGGGGATATGAATGGGAAGATGGGTGACGGGAAAGTTGATGGAATGGTGGGAGGGTGGAGTGTACCATCAGGGGTGAATGGGAATGGTAGTGCATTTGTGAACGTATGTGTGGGGAGGAGGCTGTGGATAGCCAACACCTTCTTCCAACACAGAATGATAGACAGGTACACATGGAAAGTGGTGTGGAGGAGAAGGAATGGGACAGTGGAGGAACGAAAGTCACTGATTGATTATACATTTGTGGAAGAACGAATGAATAATTTTGTGCTGGATGCTAGGGTGTATAGGAGTAGTGTGTGTGGGGGGGGGGGGGGGTGGCCTCTGACCACTATGTAGTAGTTGCTAAAAATAGGATACAAAAGAAGTGGGTGAGGAGAGCTGGAGAGAGGCGAGAGAAAGGTCGAGTGGCGAATAGGGTAGAGAGGTTGCAGGAGGAGGAGATCAGGGAAGAGTTCAAGAGAGCAGTAGAGAGAGGACTAGGTAGGTTTGACCTGGAGGGTATGGAGGAAGTGGAGGAGGTGAGCAAAGTGTTTAAGGAAGAAATATGTGCAGCATGTGAGGAGGTGTGTGGAGTAAGGAGAAGAGGGATGGGAGTGAAGGGTACAGCGTGGTGGACTGAAGAGGTAAAAATAGCTGTTGAAGACAAGAAGAAAGCGTATAGAGAGTGGTTGGGTAGTAGAGGGAATGAAGATTAGGAGAGACAGAAAAGAGCGAGGTCCTTGGAGAAAAAGAGAGTGGTGAAGAGAGTAGTGAATGAAAGTAAGAGAAGAGCAGATGAGGAATTTAGAAAGAATCTAAGTGTAAAATGGAGAGAGTGTAAGAAACTGTTCTGGAAAGAGGTCAAATAGGTTAGGGAGGGTAGCAAGGGAAATAGTAAGGGTATGAAAGATAAGAATGGGTGAGTAATAACCGAGAAACAAGAGAGAATCGAAAGATGGAGGGAGCACTTCAACGAAATGCTAAATGTAAGGAATCAAGCACCAGCAAACATAGTTGGATGGGGTATGGGAGGGAGAAGAAGAGAAGTAGTGGAGGAGGAGGTGGGGATCTGGAGGTCAGAAGTGTGTGAAGCCATGAATAGAGTGAAGATGGGAAAAGCATCAGGAATAGATGGAGTGTGTGGGGAAATAGTGAGGAATGGTGGTGAGATAGTGATCGAATGGGTATGGAAAATGTTCAAACTAACATGGGAGAAAGGGAGTGCACCTGATGACTGGATGACAGGCATACATGTCCCCCTGTATAAGGGTAAAGGGGAAAGAGGAGTGTGTGGTAACCACCGGGGTATATGCCTTCTAAGCATAGTAGGGAAGGTGTACAGTAGGGTATTGATTGAGAGAATGAGAGCGAAAATAGAGAAATGGATAGGTGACGAGCAGGGCTGGTTTAGGAAGGGAAGAAGATATGTAGATCAGATTTTTGCCCTGAAATGTGTTGTGGAGAACTATCTGGAGAAGGGACATAAGTTTTGTGCTGCCTTTATGGACTTGGAGAAGGCCTATGACAGAGCTGATAGAGAAGGTTTGAGGAAAGTACTGAGAATCTTGCGGATATTTTCTCCACCAACTCAACCTTAGATGAAATAAATCAAGATGTCCCTGTACTTAATTTTAATTCACCTGAAATTCCCTCACTTAAGATCCACACCAGACATGTCAACACTATTTTGCAGAATCTCTCAGTAGATAAGGCTCCTGGTCCAGATGAAATTCCTCCAATAGTACTTAAGAATTGCTCCTTGGTGCTCGCTCCTGTATTGGCAAAAAATTTCCGTCTGTGTACTCATACCTCATGCTTCCCAGTACCCTGGAAAGAAGCAAACATCCATCCAGTTCCTAAAAAAGGTGCCTCTTCAGATCCATCAAAAACTACAGACCAATAGCTATAACTTCCACTCTTGGCAAAGTTTTTGAAATTATATTAAATAATCACATAATTAAGCATCTGGAGAATAATAAATTAATCAGTGATAGGCAATAAGGTTTTAGACGATGTCGATCAACTGCAGACATTCTTTGCCTTCTTACGCATCAAATCAACCAAGCTACAGACCAACATGGTGAAACACATACAATAGCACTGGATATATCAAAGGCATTTGATAGAGTCTGGCATCAATCCTTATTGTCGAAGATGTCACACTACGGCCTTGCATCATTAGTTCCACTAATTTCTTCTTATCTTCATAACAGAAAAATACATGTAATGGTAGATGGCCTTTATTCTCAATTTCACTCAATAAATGCTGGTGTTCCCCAGGGATCAGTTTTGGCCCCAACTCTGTTCCTCATTCATATCAATGATCTCATATCTACCACTCATAATCCAATACATTCCTACGCAGATGACTCAACACTCCACAGTTCCTTCACATTTACCAATTCTTTCACCCAACCCGATCTTATAAATTCAAAAATAAACACTGCAATTTCTCTGAACCAGGACCTTTCTAGAATTAATGAATGGGGACAAGATAATCTAGTTTCCTTTAATGCACAGAAAACCAAGTACATTCAATTTTCTAACCGACAGAATCTCACTGACTCCCATATATTTTTTAATGATGTAAATATTCCCACTTCCCCTAGTATTGACATTCTCGGTGTAACATTAACTACTAACTTGAGCTGGACACATTATGTTAGAAGCATTGCTAAGAATGCCTCTAAAAAACTGGGACTCCTGTACAGAGTTCGAGAATTCTTCACCGTGAGAGCAGTTGGCCGTAATATATAAAAGTCATGTGCGCTCTCAGATGGATTACTGTTCACCTCTGTGGGGTGGAAGTGGAGTGGTTGCATTGAGGCAGTTGGACAAAATTCAAAATAAAGCTATTAGATTAATCAATAACCCTGCAATCACACAGGACCTTCCTACATTAGCCATACGAAGAAACGTTGCATCCCTTGCATTATTCTACAGATATTTTCACAGCAATTGTTCCGAGGAACTTGCTTCAATTGTGCCGCCTCTCCACATCTTTCCCCGTAGAACTAGGGCAGCTGAGAGCGCCCATGAATTTACACTTTCTCCTCCACAATGCAGAACTTCTGCTTATCAGAATTCATTTATCCCCAGAGCTACTACTCTTTGGAATTCACTTCCCTCGAATTGCTTTCCACAAACTTACAATCTACAAATGTTTAAATCCAGTTGTTACAAACATTTTATGAATGGAGGATGCCTTTAGGCACATGGACCTTTTTGTTTTATCTGTGTTTTTCCTTCCTCCGTTCATTGTCTCTTAAAAAAAAAAAAAAAAAAAAAAAAAAATACGGAGTAGACGGCAAGTTGCTGAAAGCAGTGAAGAGCATGTATGAGGGTGCAAAGGAAGCAGTACGTGTGGAGAATGAGCAAAGCGAGTTCTTTGATCTGAATGTTGGGTTGATGTCCCCATGGCTGTTCAATATATATATATGGATGGAGTAATGAAAAAAATACAAGGAAGAGCAGTGGATGTTGGTGTACCTCTGATAAGGGAGGGAAATGAGTGGAAGTTTCCTGTACTGCTGTATGCTGATTATACAGTTCTGATGAGCAATAGTGAATGAGAGTTGTAGGGGCAGGTAAATATGTTTGGAACAGTGTGTGAAAAACGGAATCTGAGGGTAAATGCGGGCAAGAGTAAGGTTATGGTCTTTGAAAGGGGTGCAGCCACAGAGTGTGAGGTGAAGTTAAACGGTCAGGATATGGAGAATGTCGGCTCATTCAAGTATCAGTGCGTGAGAGGGTGCAACAGGGGAAGAGGGTTGTAGGAACGCTGAAAGCAGTAACAAGAAACAGGGTGGTCAGCATGGAAGTAAAGAAGTCCTTGCATGATAGTGTGGTAATCCCGATATTGACTTACGGGAGCGAAGCATGGACGTTGGTGAAGAGACTCAAACCAAGAGTGAGAGAGATGGAAATGAGTTACCTGATAAGTGTGTGCGGAGTTACATAGAGAGATAGTCAGACGAATAAGGAAGTACGAGAGAGGTGTGGTGTGGATGTAGATTTGCTGGGAAGTGTGAAAAGTAACACCTTGAGATGGTTCGGCCATGTGGAACGTATGGGAAGCAAGAGAATGACAAAGAGAGTGTATGAGAGTGAGGTGCAAAGACAGAGAGGGAGAGGTAAACCAAATGAGAGGTGGAAGGATGGAGTGAAGAAGTATATGAGTGAAGGCGGTGCTGGATGGGAGGAGGGGCGTCGACTGTTTGGGGACAGAGGTCCATAGGGCCGTTTCGTTCGTGGCCACCCCTTCGGGGATCACGGCGTCCGGCAATAGATAGATAGATAGAAATATAACTTTGAGAAAGTATTCCATATCATTCAGAAGTCGTGTGACCAATAATCCAGAGTACCATACAGGCATTTTTTACAATTCCCATGCTACTCATGTTAAAGTGATTAAATTTAATTATCGCCCAGCCAGGCAGGAGAGTTATAAATATCTAGTATATTTCACAAGTACAGGTGAGGTACTAAATGTTTTTACTTTGTACCGGGAATCGAACCAAGGAAAGTCAGGACGAGAGTCCTGTTGATATATATCCTCTCACGCTAAGATACTCGAATCATGTATTCGGGAAGGTGTTTCTGTGTGCACGGATATCATGTTCGCCATTCCTCTCCCTATTGGCCACAAAGAAAAGCTATCTGCGAAAGAAACCATCGCAGTGTAGACATTTTTTAAAAGGTAGCTCTAGAACTAGATTACCGAAAATGACCGGGACTTCTCTATGAGGTTGTGTGGGATATAAACATGTTAGTTTGTAGAACGACAAGAGTTACCCATTTTTAAATAAATTTTGATATAATACCAAATTTGCAAAAAAGAATAATATAATACAAGAACATGTAAAACAGAAACAACCCTAACCGGAAGAGAACCGTTATTTTTGGGAGATAATTTGTTTTGTGTCATGATACACTACGATCTTATAAAATTACTCAACTAATTGGCCTGTACATATCCAGTATATAGACGAAAGGGGAAAACTAAACTTTTCCACATATGTAATACCAAATTGTATGAGGGCAGGATATGGGATGACAAGGAAGAAACTACTGGTCAGTTTTGGAAATGACTTTCAAAAACCCCATCACATGGAGGCTAATGGGGAAATTATTCAGCGGTCAGTTGCCAGACTGGAAAAAAAGGGGATTGTGAGGGAGTAAAACAGGAAGAAATATAAGCGACACAAGTTTCCCCGAGATCAACGAATCAGCGAGCCGGATTCCGTGTTGCTAAACACGAAATTTGATGCCGACGCACATGTACCAGCCTCACCCAAATAGTCGTGAATGCACCTATGCCCGGGACTGATTGGTCGGCTGCTCCGTATCCTGCAAACCACATCCACCAATCCGGCGACGCACACCTGCAAACGAACCATCGCCCTGACAGTTTCAATTCGAGATATATTTTCAAAACGGGCACCCTCCTCTGATACTGTAAATACACTAAAAAACCGCTGGGTATGAATTAGTAGTCTCTCCCGAGTTAAAAGCTGCCTGCACCGTAAAAATAATTCACCCTGATAAGAAGATAGAAGAAAGAGAAGACCATGAAAGCTGAAGATGGACATCCGTTGGACTAGCCATTCCTTGCCCTTCTAGGAGGGGGGGGGGGGGGGGGGGGGCGCCTGGGTACAGTTTAGCATTCATTACCTGTTTGCATTATATCCTCCCCATATATACCCAATTTTCAAATAACATTTCCTCATTTACTACTTAGCTCTCCAAATGTTTCAATATGGCACTTTAGATTTAATTGTAAGTCCCCCTCCCCCTGAAGAGCCTGGCTGAAGGTCTTTATAAACACAAATAATACTCCTTAAATTCGCCTTGCCTCTCAGAAAGACCTAGATGCATACCTTGACCCTGATACTGTAAATACACTAAAAAGAACGCCGGGTATGAATTAGTAGTCTCTCCCGAGTTAAAAGCTGCCTGCAACGTAAAAATAATTCACCCTGATAAGAGTATTTTTAACAGGGATGAAGAGGAAATGGATCAAGAAAAAACACAGAGAAACTATGTTAAAGTTTGTGATGTTTCAAAGACCCCCCCAAAAGCCCTCAACATTCGTTGCGCCTCCCCTCAGGAGGCCAGCAGACTCCTTAAGTCAGGTCTCAAGGCCTTTCCTGTAATCAGCCACCTGAGTTTCTCTCTCCTGAGTCTAGGGTGAACCTCCAATAGTGCTTCAAGTGTTACCAGTATGGGCACACTACAACTATCTGCAACAATGAGATAGTATGCTCGCACTGTGGTGTGACTGGACACTCCTTCACAACCTGCTTCTCAAGCTCCCTCAAATGAAATAATTGAAATGGCCCCCACATAGCTCTTAGCTCTGAATGCCCCTTCCGCCTCAACGTCCTCAAACAGACCCGCAAGAACTCCAAGATATCTCCATTGCCTCTTAACCAACCTCGCTCTCTCCTCTCATCCTATCCAGTCACTACCAAGTCCTATGCCTCAGCTGATGTCCCCTCACTCTCCCATCAGTCCCCATCCATCTCCTCCACCAGTTCCAACCCCTCAAGCCCTTTCTTCAATCGGGAAATATATGCCTTAACATCCGTGTTGGTGAATGTAGCACTCCACCTTACATACCACCAAGTTACTCCTTAATTCAATAAACTTCTATATAATAGCCTTACTATGGACATCCCATCTTCAGAAAGGTTGCCTATAGCCTGAAACGTTAAAGAATATATAGAATCAAAGCTCTTTCCTGTATTTTCACCCATCCAACCCATCTACCTGTCAGTATGAATCATTCAAACACTACCAACAACCCGCACGGAACACAGTTACTTGCACTGCACAACATAAAATGATTAAATTTTCTTGGTCCAGACTTTCAGTGTTCACACACACAGGGTGTGGCAAACCGGATCTCATCTTATGCAACTGCACATTTAAAAAATTTCACCATCATAAATCCCCAGGGCCTTTTTCAGGATCTGACCACATCCCTGTGTCATGCAAATACCATCTAATCCCATTTTAGTTCCATCCTCATTGCATTACAATTACTCACAGGCTAATTGGGATGATTTTCAACACATCCTATCACAACAAAATTACACAATTCACTATGAGGGACTACACTACACGAATCTAGGCCAACAAATAGAAAACTTACACAACACAGTCATTACCACTGAAAACATGACCATACCTAAAATAACCTACAAAATCAGATACATTCAAACCCTCGTGCGTGCTACCGGTTTGAACAGAACAAGCAAAACTACACCTTTGGCATAGTATGTTGTGGCATCTCATACCTCAGAACCAACTTCCTAGATGGCCGGCAATCTGACCATGACAACCATTGGACACACCTCATACGCACTACTGAACAACACAGACAAAATAAACTCTGGGATTTCTGGCAATATATGCAATGTTTAAAAGGCTACAATAAGCCTACAACATCTTCTCTTATTGTAAAGGACAACACCATCACTGATCCAAGGGAAATCACAGACACAGATTTGTTTTCGGTTATTTTTGTTTTCGGTTAGTCTAGGCTATCATCCCTGGTGGCCTATTTCTGCATACTTAAATTTTTAAATTTTCATTTAGGCTATCACCGCTGGTGGCCTATTTCTGTGTACCGGTATTTCATAATTTTTGTTTTTGGTTATTTTTGTCTTCGGTTAGGATAGGCTATCATCCCTGGTGGCCTATTTCTGTTTAAATAAAAATAAAACAAAAATTGGTTCGGTTATCACTGCGTATTTATATTTAATTTTGTTTTGTTTTAATTTTCGGTTAGGCTATCACCGCTGATAACCTATTTGTGCGTATTTCAATTTTTTTGTTTTCGGTTAGGCCTATTTATGTAAGTGAAGTGACCTGAAGTGAGTTAAGTGTTTTTAAAGTGAGATAAGTGTTTTTAAAGTGAGTTTAGTGTTTTTAAAGTGAGTTAAGTGTTTTTAAGTGAGTGAAGTGATCTGAAGAAAGTGATCGTCACCATGCCTCGTGCCTGTACCAACTGCGCCGGTAGGTTTGGTGCTTCCATGTTTGCTCCTGCCGATCCACAAGTCTGCCGACTCTGCCAGCAACGAGAGGATTTGACAGCAAAATTGGATGAAGCCCACAACAAGATCAACGCCCTCACCAGGAAGCTGGAATCACTCCAAGAATTTGTAACACGTACGTTGGAGTATCACTAACTCCAATTGTTTCAACTCCAGCATCCACCACCGCCCCAATGTCATCTGCCAACAATCCAATACCTGCAGTAGCCACTGCAACAGATGCTTCTGATGAACCTGAGCCGACATCAAACCAGGACAGCCGCCCTGTTCACCTTAGTCTCTCCCCCACTCCTCGTGCAAGAAGCCTGCTAGCACAAACAGTACCAACCCCTCGCCCCCGTTCTAACCACTCCTCTCCCCGACCTGTACACAGAGTCTCGACACCACAGATTTCTGGATTTACACCAGTGAGGAACGGTGCACGACCAACGCCGAAAAGGTCTCATCTACCAGTCACAATGTCAAACATATTTGAGATCTTGGTAGAGATGGAAGACGAACCAGAAGAGACCAGGCTCATTGGTGATTCCATCCTACGAGGACAGGTCGAAGAGTTCTGCGACAGAGTCCCAAATCGACGAAAAAGATTTTGCATCCCAGGAGCTGGACTGGACGACATTGTGGAAGCCTTCGAAGATACCACAAAGGATGCAAACGAAAATACCCTTTTTGTCATCCATGCTGGTTCAAATGACATCATGCGCACCAGATCCGAAGAGTTGATGGAGAAATATCGCAAGATGATCCAGCTCTACAAAAACAAGTCATGGAATATCATCATCTCAGGCATTCTCCCCAAGATCGACGCACCTGACAAATTCTACGACAAGGCCTTCAGCACAAATAGCCGACTAAAATATGTGTCTGAAGGAAGAAGTTGAATTCATCAACCTCTGGGATAATTTCTATAACCAGCCTACTCTGTTCCGCAAGGATGGCACTCATCTAAACCCTGTGGGTTCAGCACGCATGGGTCATCTCCTACACGAAGCAGTCCGTAGCCATGGATAAAAAAACGCCATCCGGGAAGAAGCAGCAGTGACATAAATCATCCAACGCCAAGCAAAAAACATAGGCAACCGAGGACCACCAGCGATAAGGACCGAAGACAGCGAGGACCGAGGACAGCCATGAACATACATGTAGATCCGACAAGAACCAACAATATTATTAAAGAGCGTTCCGTGAGTTCTAAAATAACAAATTTAAAGGTTTTCTATGCAAACGCTCGTAGCATACGCAATAAATGTTCAGATTTAGAGGAGCTAGTGTTTACAGAAAATTATGATGTGATTGGCATAACAGAATCTTGGCTCAATACAGAAGATAGAGACTTTTTAGCAGAGTATTCACTTCCCGGTTATGTAATGTTTGAGAAAAGCCGAATAAATCGAAATGGAGGTGGCGTTTTACTTTATATCAAAGAAAGTCTTAACCCTACCCTCTTGTCAAAACCTCAAATTGTGAACGTCGACACATCTTTTATGCTAATAAAGAATAATAAAGGTACTAAAATAATACTTGCGTTAATATACAGACCTCCAGCTCAATCAGTGCAAACTGACCGAGAAATTTACGAACAAATTGCAGATGTAAGTAACTCACAAGATACCGTAATTTTTGGCAACTTTAATTTACCTGTGACCAAGTGGGGCGATACTCTTACTTCACACTCCGGACATGACTTGAATACGAACTTGCAAGACAGTTCGCTTTATCAATTTGTTCGAACACCGACCCGTGGTAATAACGTTCTTGACATTGTACTTGCAACAAAAGAAGAATTAATAGAGAATTTGAATGTTGGTGATGAATTCAGTAACAGCGACCATCGTACGATAACTTTCACTTTAAACTTTACTAGTAACGAACCAAATAGTAGCATCGAAAAAGTCCCTAATTTCAAGAAAGCAAACTCTCATAAACTTAGAGCTATGTTTAAAGAAACTGACTGGAGCTTTTTAATTAACAATAATGACATAAATACATCTTGGAAGTAATTCGAAACCACTTACCTAAAAGCAGTGCAAGACTGCATACCATCGAAATTACGGCGTCCAGGCCATAATAATAAGCCAAAATGGTGGAATCAAGATATTTCAAACTGCCTGCTTGCTAAAAAAATTGCTAATGTAGATTAAAATCCTCACTAAATGACGGAGAACGGGTGAAATTTGTAGAGCTACGACGCAAAGCCAAAAAGTTAATTAAGCAAAGTAAAAAGACCCTATAGTTACATATTGCGAATCAAAGTAAAACAAACCCGAAAGAATTCTATAGTTATATCAGAAAGAAAAAAGTAGTTACTTCAACTGTTGGACCGTTAGTCGATGAAAATGGAGAATACACCAAAGACGAAGTACAAATGAGTAATGCCCTCAATACCTTCTTTGCATCAGTTTTTACAACAGAAGACATCAGTGATATCCCTACACCATCGCCGATTCAGATTGATAATTCAGATGTTCTAAGCAATATCACCGTTACAGAGAGAGAAGTATTGAATTGTTTAGATAAACTCAAGGTAAATAAAACGCCTGGACCTGATACAATCTCGCCTAGAGTTCTAAAGGAAGCTAAGGATGAGCTCTCCAAACCACTGACATTACTATTCAATAAATCCTTGCAGTCTGGAACTATGCCTGATCAGTGAAAGATAGCCAACGTAACACCGATATTCAAAAAAGGCAGCAAATCCCTACCCAGTAACTATCGTCCAATTAGCTTAACCTCAGTTGTAAGTAAAATGCTAGAAACGGTCATAAGAGACAGACTCGTAAATCACTTAGAGGAAAATAACATACTTAAAGATAATCAACACGGCTTTCGTAAAAAACGTTCCTGTTTAACAAACCTCTTAGACTTCTTCCACGATATCCTCAACCTCTACAATGAAAGTAAAGCTGTAGATATTATATACCTTGATTTTCAAAAGGCCTTTGACAAAGTTCCCCACAAAAGTTTACTGCTAAAACTAAAAGCGCATGGAATACAAGACGGTGTGTTGAAATGGATAGAAAATTGGCTCAGCAACAGAAAGCAAAGAGTAGTCATAAACGGTAAGGCATCTAAATGGACCAATGTAAGTAGAGAGGTACCCAAGGATCGGTACTAGGACCAATTCTCTTTCTAATTTACATCAACGACATAGATGAGGGTCTCACCTGTACAATCTAAAAATTTGCTGACGATACAAAAATTGCAAATAGCGTACTCTCAAAAGAACAAGTTGACAATATGCAACACAATCTAGATAAATTGTCACATTGGGCCCAAGTTTGGCAAATGAGTTTCAATGCGGATAAATGTAAAGTACTACATATCGGATACCTAAATGAGAAAGCAAACTATTCGATGAATGGCACTCAGCTTAAGAATGTAAACAGAGAAACCGATCTGGGAGTAACAATATCGAGTAACCTAAAACCGAGTCAACAATGTTCAGAAGTTGTTAAGAAGGCAAACAAAATAATTGGCTTTATAGGCAGGTCATTTGAGCATAAATCCAAAGACGTTATCCTAACCCTTTACAATGCCTTAGTCCGCCCTCTTCTGGAATACTGCGTTCAATGCTGGTGCCCTTATTACCAAAAAGACATAAACAAGCTAGAACGGGTTCAACGTAGAGTTACCAAAATTATACCTAGCCTAAAGAACAAACCATACGAAGAGCGTCTTAGAGAATTAAATCTATTTCCTTTAACCCAGCACAGATTAAGAGGGGACTTAATTCAAGTGTTCAAAATCATCAAAGGCATCGACAATATGAACTGTAGTAAGTACTTCACTATCGACCAATCTAATTACACGCGGGGAAACGGTTGCAAAATTATTGGTATATCTTTTAACTCACACGAATCTAAGAATTTATTCTTCAATCGAGTTGTCAACTTGTGGAATGGGCTTCCCCGAGACTTTATAGACTGCAGCACCGTTGATTCATTTAAGCTCCGCCTAGACAAATATCTCGCATCAAACCCGCGACTGACTGCGTTTGTAAATGAATAACTTTATTTTATCCTCCCCTCAGTTACTAACCCCTATGTCCCCTACTAACTTCCTAGTCCTGCCACGGACATTGTTCCAGGGCAGTAGTTCCCTTTCCAATGTTCCCTTACCCACTCTAAACCACTGTTTGGACACTTGATCCTCAGTGTTTTGGAAGACAAGCAGCCTAGAAGGGTCACTAGATCTGTTGTTGCTTGATTTCCTTTGTACTCCTTTGTACTTTGTACACCTTTAAAGAAACATGGGCACAAGTCTGCAACCCACACCCTCCTGAATGACCCGCCCTACAACACGTTCGAGACATTGAACAACACCTCACTAAACATTAACACATTACCACAGACACACTTAGCTCCCACAACTACCTCACTGCTCCCATTGTGCCTGATGGAAGTAAAGCTCACTTTTTTAAATCACGGAGAAAGCACCTGGTGCCTCGGCTATAAACCACCACATTGTGAAACACCTCCCAAGCACATCTATAGATGCACTCACAAGCTTGTATGACATACTGGTATCAGGTTGCTTCCCCATCTGTTTTAACACTCAACGAGCGGCCTAGGCGGTAACTTCTACTACCTGCCAAGCGGGTGGTTTTACCCTAAACGAGCTTATTTCCGTGCTCTTTTTCATGCATAAAC
Source organism: Paralithodes platypus (assembly GCA_032716605.1). Classification (NCBI taxonomy): domain Eukaryota; kingdom Metazoa; phylum Arthropoda; class Malacostraca; order Decapoda; family Lithodidae; genus Paralithodes; species Paralithodes platypus. Next base: position 33,048,932 of record CM064567.1, on the reverse strand, counting down.
AAGAGCCAGAGCATAATACAATTATGTATTACTGAAAGGGCATTAATTGAGCTTTCCAATGACACCTGAACCATCCTTCTACGATCACTGGTTGTCTTGCAACGATCGTGCAACCGAAGGGCAAAATCCCTAAAATATGGTAATTTCCTTACATAATTCCCTGTGTAGCGAGGTAGTGAGTGTGGATGTGTGTGGAGGGGACGGTAGTTGCCGCGCGGGACCCGTGCCGAACGGTCAGAGTCAACCTACGCTCCTCCCACCGCCCGGACTCTCTCTCAGAGCCGATAATGTGCTCAAAATTGCATGCTACTATAGCCGGGCCCCGCCACATAGTCCTTGGTTCTCTTGTCCGACTATAGCTGGGCGCCGCTCTTAAGGGGTTAAGACTGTGACAATCATCCTTGTCCCCAATAAAATTAAAAACAACAGAGATCCATTGAACTACAGACCCATTAGTCTACTTTAGACTCTTGAGAAAATGCTAGAAACCCTCATAAATACCCGACTTAGATTGTACCTCAAAGACGAAGGACGGATTTCTCACAGACAAACAGTTTGGTTTCAGACCACACAGATCCACTCAGGAAGCAATTAACATAATCACCAACTATATTCAGATTAACCCGGGAACGGCGAGAAAGCACTTAAGAGGTTTTACTGGGCGACGGCAAAGCTCTTAAGAGGGAAGGCCTAAAAAAATTTTTTTTTAAAAGGCCCGAGTAGCACTTAAAACATTTTTTTTCCATACCTCATCATTCCTCCACATCCCCTCCTCTTCCCCCCCCCCCCCCTTCAATTATCACCTATTTTCCCTGTTATTCCCTAATTCACTGGTATATTTTCGTGCTAACATTAGCAAGCTGGTTGGAGGCTGTGGTTATGTGCCTAGCGAGTGTGCTGGAAGAGGTAGACTGTGGGGTGGGACTCTCAGTCAAGCTCCAGAGCTCGAGAAGGGAGGGGCTGCCTCACTCTGCTCCACATTTCATGAATGGGCCGCTCCATGTTTATTCGCGATTTTGATGTTGTTACAGTTTACTATCTTCATAGTATTGGTAAAATAGGCGCATATGAATAAGTAAAAACGATATGTATCGTAAAATGACGATTATAGGCAGGGATGAAGCCCAGAACTGTGGTGTTCACTACACACAGCTCACTTTGTATAGGGTAACAAACACTCCAGAAACAGAAACAAAACAGCACTCATCATAAAATACATAAAATAAGTAATTGTCATTGTGTTGCACGTAGGTCTGAAGTACAAAACCTGCGAACATTTCAATTTCCCTCTACCAATTCAATAGCTTATTTAAAAAAAATTGGATAACAGATCAGCCACAAATATAGTTTTCAAATCTCCATTCAGACTCTTTTCCACTCAATGCCGGCGTACCTCAAGGCTCCGTGCTCGCACCTACACTGTACAATCTCTACAGTAATGACGTGCCAGACCCCATTACCAACGACTCTCTTACAACTATGTACGCTGACAACCAAGTAACACAATGGGAACAGAAATAGCAGATTCAGGCTCATCCCTTCATCACATACTTTTCCAATGGCTACCTCCGTCCTAGATCACTATTTCTTAACTCTCGCTCACTTCCTTCCGACCGTATCCCAGTAACTGTCTCGCTCACTAACAAAGTACTCTGTCTAAATTTCGACAGAAAACTGCCCTTTCATCATCATTCAAGTCACATAATTCCCATGGCTGCATATTACCTGCAATCAATTTTCAGATTCAGAAATGCCTCAATAAAAAACAAAATTAATTTATACAAATTCATACTCAGGACCCCTTCTTGTGCTATGCCCCACTCACCAGCATTCTTTTGGTAAATACCAACAAATTTAAACTCCAGCAGGTCCAGAACAAAGCACTGAGGTGGATACATGGAAGTCAGCGATATGAGTTCCAAACATCGGAACATCTACATGAAGTATCCCGCATCCACCCACTTAATACTTATTGTACCTTTTTGGCAAATAAACAACTTGAAAAACTTGAGACCTTCGATCACTATGTCCAGATATATTAAAATATTACTGAACCCCACCACCCCTGGTCAAACATTTTAATCCCTATTAACAGAGAGGCTCACGATCCCCGATTTACCTAAATAACTTTGACACACCACAGGCTTACACTAAACTTCACCATTCGTTTACCCACCTACCATCCAAAGTTTTCTTAAAAATTATAAAACACACTGTAAAGTAACCTCTTAATGATAAAACAGAGCAAACTTGGCAGTTGACAGCTATGCCTTTATAGACGCCTACCGCCCGATATTGCCAGCTTTTGCAACCTTACCACCCAAAATATATTATATTTATTGTCATGATCCCAGGATTAGTATTACAGTTAATGTAAGGGTAAATATGTTATTATTTATTATATGAATATACGGTAAGGGGAGGGGAGAAACAAATATTTACCGGTATACACACACATATATATATATATATATATATATATATATATATATATATATATATTATTATTATTATATGAGATGCCGAAGTCTCCAACCAGGGTGCAGAAACAGCAGCAAGATGAATCCACACAAAACACCCGGAGGCACTGGAGAGAGACTACGGCATCTTTAGGAAAAAAACAAAAACAAAAACATATATACTGTACTGTATTATATATACATATATTAAACACCGATAAAATGAATAATAAAATATTATGCAGTGGAGGATATCAAATATAAATATAAAACAATAAAATAGAATAAAATAAGTTCAACAATTAGAATTAATGCTGCAAACAAGCATTAACTCTAGACTTAAAGATGGAGATATGAGCTGAATTGACTAGGTCATTTGGCAACTCATTCCACAAGTCAACCATAGCCGGCACAAAACACTGTGAAAACTGTGAAGTAGAAAAATTAACACGGCTCATGGCAAGATCATTAAGGTTGCTTGTGAATCTAGTTGCACAAGCCTGGACATAGGGCCCAAGCAGAACCCCATGTAAGGGATGCTGAAGGTTGTTAAAAACTTTAAATAAAAGACTAAGGGCACCAAGTTTACGTCGATGACACAGATCAAGAGACAAATGGGGTAGAATAAAACTGATAGAATTTAGTGACCAGTCAAGCAACTTGAGATGGCAGTCAGCTGCTGACAACCAGACAGGTGAGCAGTACTCGAATTGTGGCAAAAAAAAAACATAAAAAGACTTGATAACTGTGGCGTCACAAGCAAACGTTTTATAACACTTGCGAAGCAGACCAATTTTGGGGGAAATGGAAGAGGAGAAAGAACGAATATGCTTTTCAAAAGTAAGTTTGGGATCAAGAGTAACTCCTAACAAACGCAGAGTATCCACATTCTCAATTTGCTCGCCAGAAACTTGTAGATAAGGATGGGGAGGATCCAAGGTACAAGATCGGCTGATGATAATGGAGTGTGTTTTACTAGCATTAAGGTTCATACCCCAAAGTTCACACCATGATGTAATTTTGGCTAAGTCCCTATTCAGAGCAGTAGTAATTTTGTGTCGATCAATTGGTGATGGAATTGACGCATATAAAGTTGTATCATCGGCATAGGGGATTAGTTTATTTTCAAGCTCGGAACACAGGTCAGCAGTAAAAATAATAAAAAGCAAAGGCCCAAGGACACTGCCTTGTGGAACGCCAGAAACAACAGTAACAGAAGGGGAATGACACCCGTCAATGATCTCAGACCGAGATCTTTTCGTCAAAAAATCTTCAAAGATCCTTAAAAAATTGCCACCAATACCGATGAGCTGTAAATTATACAGAAGTGCTTTATGGTTGCCTAAGTCAAAAGCAGAACTAAAGTCAATAGCCACGACACGAGACTCATGTCCCTGGTCCAATGAAGATTGCAAGTCATGGGTGAGTGTCAGAAGCGCATCACATGTACCCAGTCCCTTACGAAAACCAAACTGTGAGTTTGGTATCAAATTATGACTATTACAATAAGAGGAAAGGCATCTGGACAAAAGCCTCTCATAGAGCCTGGAAAGGATAGGCGTAATGGAGATAGGGCGATAGTCATAAGGAGATGATGAGGCAGTATTTCCCTTTGGAATAGGAGTGATACTAGCCTTACGCCAGCAAAGAGGAAACTACCTGATTTCAAAAGCAACCTAAACACCATGGCCAATTTAGGTGCCAAGACCACTGCAACCTTTTTAAAAAAGAGAGGGAAAAACCCATCCGGGTCTGTGCCACCATAGGTATCAAGATCCAGCAAGTACCTTTTCAGTTCAGCTGATTTGAATGCCATTGAATTGAGGTTGGGTCTAGGGAAACATGTCAATAGCAAAGGCAATTCCTGATTACTCTGCTTATTAATACAAATATTAGATAGAATATTGGCCTTCGATAATGGATCTAAAGAGATGGAGCCAACAGAATCACAAAGAGGAGGCATGGAGGAAGCTATTCCAAATAAAGAGGACTTCAAACCGGACCACCATTTACGAGGCTGTGTAGCTCCTGCCAGAACATCCTGAAGATGGGAGTTATAATCCCTCTCAGGGCAGCTGCCCTTTTAAAAACAAAATTTTCCCAAAGCATGGGGTTTGATTACGCCTCCATAGACGATATGCAGCCTGTTTGTCATCAAATGCACGCTTGCAGTCATTATTAAACCATGCTTTATCCCTCATATGAGACTTAATTGTTTTTGATGGAACTCTTTTGCGAAGGATACCAAGAAGGGAATTGTTGAGAGCTGAAACCGGATCATGAGATCTTTATATGAGATTCCACTCAATATTACAAACATCATTACAAACGTTGTCCCAGTTAACACAGGATTTAAGGTAGACTTTACGTGAGAGAGTAATATCAGGAACAGAAAAATCAAGATTAATTTTACACATGATGGCATTGTGGTCGGAAGTGCCAACAGGTACAAGAACGGAGGTTTCTACAATGCCAGGAATATCTGTTAGTACTAGATCAAGACAATTTCCAGACATATGAGTAGGTCCTTGGATTAGCTGTTCACAACCAGATAAGTTTGCAAAATCCAAGGCAGCAAGACCATTTCTATTAGTTGGAGAGACCGAGTTTAACCACTCTTGATGATGCGCATTGACATCACCAACAAAAATAAAGGATGATTTGACATCTACAGACTGTATTGAAGCCATGGCTGTTAAGAGGCAGTAATATATGTCATTGTTAACATCAGGATTTTTGTACAGGCTAAAAATGTAATGATTGTGATACTTGCTGGAAACTTTAACTAACTGCATCTCATGGCATTTACAAATATGCTTACGACAACTTGTAACAGGTTGTCTGTGAGGACCGGGATTAACTTCTATATCACCGGACAAAAGTAGAAACAAAAACAGAAAAAGTTGAAAGCAATCCATACACAAATACATAAAGATGGACATAAACAGATCGACCCAGACGGAGCCATCACATCTGGGTAAGGTATAAAACAAGCCCCAATGACACCATATCCAGGAGGGAGCAGTAGCGGTGGATTTTTTTTTTTTTTAGAAAAGACGAGAAACAGAAAAAGAATGCCAAATCTCCTGAAGATCCACCAGACTCAAAAGTCTTCCTCATTGGCCTGCTAACCACCGTGGGGGAAAAAACAGGAGATTGCAGGAAAAGAAAGGAAAGTTGCTGTATAGCACCAAACAGCAGGGATTGATGAAAACGGACAATGGAAGACCTTGGTGCAGGCTATGGCAGCATCCTAAACATCCATCATGGTAAAATACCATAGGTTTGCTAGATGGCCGTTGACTAATATATAGTTCATCTGCCCTCTGACAGGTATTGCTTTTAGTCCTGCAGGGTGTCTAGCCACCAACCCTCCGAGTGAGGGTTATATATATATATATATATATATATATATTTTCTTGAAGGCATGTGAGATTAAATAAAACAGCATATTTAGCATTTATATGTTTTTTATTCAGAGATACAATTTCTCGTGCAATTTTGCGTTGTCGGTCAACGTTAGAAAAGAAAACATCCCGAACCAACTTTGACAGAAGTTGAGGACCAACACCAACGGAAGACCGAGAACACCACCATCAAGAAGCTCTCCCGCCTATACGGGGGCAACATCAAACTCCCTAAACCGACTCGAGGCTACATAAACCTCACCGATACCACCCTCACCAACGACCAGGAGAACCTGCTGAACCTGGGCCTGAACTGCCACTACATGGTCAAACCCAAACCCCACCGGAAGAGAATGGAAATTGAGGTGATGCTAGATGACATCCAATGCCTGGAAAAAAAAAAAAAGTCACCACCACACCTACCCTGCAACCAGTTCTATTTACCGAAGCTGCCAAGACCCATGGCTCACACCGCAGCAACATCCTCCAGAAACAACACACTCAAGCAGCCAAACAACTACGCGAAAACCCTAACATCATCATAAGACGAACGGACAAAGTCCCATGCCTGGTCGTCCATGACAAGGAAGGATATCTTCGAAAAATGGACTCTATCCTCCACGATGAAACAAAATTCCAGAAAATATCCCAAAACCCCACAGATAAAATTAAAAGAAAGGCGAACACCACCATCACAACCATCAACGCTAAAATCGACGGAATCCACCTCAAAAAACTCGTTGGGGAATTTTCCCCAGGATATGCTTACGACACTGTAAAAACCCATAAGCCAGAAAACCCCCTCAGACCTATAATCTCCCAAATCCCGACGGCAACTTACCAAATTGCGAAGACCCTTAACAACGTCCTGATGCCGTATGCCCCCACTCAATAAAGCTTATCCTCCGCCACGGACTTCCTCCAAATCCTCCGTGATGCACCACTGACCGATGATAACCTAATCGCTTCACTCAATGAAGAAAGACTGTTCACTAACGTACCAGTGGATAGGACGATCGACATCCTCTAGACATCCCGGAACAAGCCCTGCGAATGCTGTTGGAGCTATGCCCTAAAGAAGCTCCCTTCATCTGCACCCGAGGAAACATGTACCGGCAGATAGATGGTGTGGTGATGGGCAGCCCCCTTGGTGTACGCTTCGCAAACTTTTTCATGGGTGCCATCGAGGAGGACCTCCTGGCCACCCACCACCCCTCCATCTACTGCCGCTACGTTGACGACATCTTCGTGCGGGTGAAGGACATCGCAGAACTCCGAGAGCTTCAGCAGCCCTTCATCTCAACATCAGGACTCTACTTCACTTACGAAGAGACTACTGAAGGGAAACTACCTTTCCTTGACATCTTAGTCACTAACCAGGACACAGGCTTCAAAACCACGGTTTACACGAAGCCAACAAACAACGGACTCTGTCTCAACAGCAAAAGCGAGTGCCCCAAACGATACCACATCTCTGCCTACGTCAGGAGGGCACTCTCTCACTGCTCCTCCTGGCGGGACACCCACCTCGAACTCAACCGCCTCACACAAGTCCTCATAAATAACAGCTACTCTAACTCTGACTTTGACAATACCATCAAAGAAAAAACATTGAACAATGGTACAATAATGAAGCCCCCAACACCACCAGCCCTGAAGACATCAACATTTTCTATAAAAACTACATGTCTTCAGATCATAAAACAGACGAAGCTGTCATAAGAGACATAATCCTGAAGAACGTCCAGCCCACCAACACTGACAGCAATATCAAACTATTAATATATTATAAATCTCCCAAAACCTCCCAACTTGTCCTACGTAATCACCCTGCCAAAGATAAGAAACAACTGAACCTGGACCATGTCGTGTGCCAACACTTTTGTACCCACGGGGACTGTGGACCAGGCATGGGGTAATCGTAATCTGTAATCGTAATCGATTACAATCGATTACAGTTTTCTAAGTAATCGTAATCGTAATCGATTACTTTCTTATATTTGGGGATGTAATCATAATCGTAATCGATTATTCTCAAAAAGTAATCATAATCATGATTACTCTTACGATTACACCAGTAGCCTACACAGTACTGGTACTTAGTATGTATTAAGAAGGGTAGAGATGATTTTGTTCTATGTGAGTGAGGGAGACAAAAGGCAGAAATGACTGTAGCAAGTGCCTCCCCCAGAGTTGAAAGAGTGACAGGGCCAAAATCAAGGGACGTTCGAACCAAACTGCCTGGACACACAGAATTTGAAGCAATTTAAGTTATAGGAAGAGGGAAAGACTGATTATAGGAGAGAGTTCCAGAGCTCAGATGTTGAATAGAAGAAAAACTGAGAATAACGTTTCACTCTTGGTTTGGAGAGTAGGGGTGGGATTGTGTTGCAATACTGGTGCTACGTGCTCCACGAAGACGGAGTGGTATACACTGAGAGAGCTCTGAGGAATAATAGATTGATAATAGATTGGCTGGTGAGTGATGAGACTATTTAATGTGTGCTTAGTTGTGTCAATGGTACCACAAGACTGGAGGAGTACATGTATTATGGCGGATTTAAGGAAGATAAGTTTACTCTAGGCTACCTAAGACTGAAAAGGTCCGCTCATATAATGTAAATAAATAATAATGCCGGGAGTGTAACTCACTTATTAAATCACCATAAAATACAGCTAGGCAAGGTGGAAATGCTGATGGAGGTGCTGATAGATGGTAGGCAAATGGCTGTCATTCTAACACCATTGGATGTTTACATTAAGGTGACCGCATGGATGCACCTGAACTAATAAAGAATGAATGAAGTTAAAGAAAATTAAATCATGATAATAAGGCTTAGCTGTTAGTCGGTCTGTCTGTAGGATGTAGTTGAGTTTAAGTTTATGATGAGAGCTAGATGAAACCGGAACCAGGATCGCGCCGAACTAAAGAGTGGAGGTGTTGCTTGGATGAAGTATAAAAGTGCTCTGACGCGGTGCGCCACAATCCAAGACGTCATCGTCTTACGCTACGAATCTAGCGGCTACTGCTAAGTTAGTAGCGGATATCTAGCGGTAAATATCGCACCGCTTACATAATATTACAGCATGGTTTATATGATAAATCATATATGCATTCCTAAAGACACTTAAATACTATACTTTCGTATAATAGGCCTTATCTAACTTATTAAGCTTACATACTGTACAAACTGTATCTAGGGTATGATACATAGAAAATGTAGGTTATACCACTGACTATCGTGAATCCACGATACACTCCCCCCAAAAAAAAACACAATACCTGAACCCCACCTTATATCTAGAGTTGCCCAGAAGCAATCTTGTGTTGCCACATATCAACGGCGCCACGAGCTGCGCGTCTGGGTCTAGTCCCAATCCGAGGCGGATCCCCAACGGGTTGTGGTGGATCGGCTAAGGCAGCCTCCTCGGATCCAACATCATCAGGTGGAGCTTCTTCTTGTGTAGAAGAGCCAAGCTCCATAGCGTACAGTCGTGCGACCGGACGAACAGTAGTCCCAGTAGCTGTCTTGAGCAGCGCTACTCGCCCTACCGATCCTTCGCCCTCGTACACCTTCACTACGCGGCCCAACTTCCAGTACAATCTAGGACTATCATCATGGATGAACACTATCTCGCCTACAGAGGGTGCTGATGGTTGACCAGCAGTCTTAGTTGCCCTCTCACGTAGTGCCAATAAGTAGTCATTCATCCATCTCTTTTTAAAATCACCTATAACCCTAGAAATATACTGGTAACGTTGTGACACCGCAGCCTCGGTGAACATCGAAGGGTCCTCTAACTCTGCCTGTGACTGCAGATCAGTAGGAAAGGCAGTCATTGGCTTGCCGTAGAGCAAATGCGCTGGTGTTAGTGGCAGTGGTTCATGCAGGTCGGTATATACGTAAGTGAGAGGACGATCGTTAACAACCGCCTCGACTTCAGTGAGCACAGTTACTAGTTCGCTCCTTTTTAACAAGGCGCGTCCTGCAACCGCCCATAAGCCTGACTTCACGATGCCTACACACCGTTCCCACATTCCACCAAACCACGGCGCTTTGACTGGTATAAACTTCCACTCACACTTTCGCTCTCCCAAGTAAGCAACAACCGTTGGATCGTCGCTCATATCTATCAAGTACCTGAAAGCTTGAAGAAAAGTGGGAGCATTATCGCTAAGAATCAAATGAGGGAAGGAACGACGTGCACAAAATCTCCTGAATGCCAGCATAAACTCTTCACAAGACATATTGTCACAGAGTTCTAAATGTATTGCACGTGAAGTGGCACAAGTAAATAGCAACACATAAACCTTGTCCAGTTCCCTAGTTCTCAGTGCGCCGGTATAGTCTAGTCCTGTAACTCTGAAGGGTTCTAGATGATTAACGTGACACTCTGGCAAGGGTGGAGCAGGTCCAGTCGTAAATGGTCTTCCTTTTAGTCTACGGCACATCACACATCTTTTGACTACTCGTCGAACTACCTGCCGAACTCTGGGTATCCACCAGTTGAGACGCAATTTAGAAATAACGTGGTGGACCCCGTAGTGCATTACTTCCTCGTGTCTGTGTTGTACCAGTAGATCGGTGACATGGTGTGTTGCAGGTATCAGGATAGGATTGTTGGTACAGTCGTCTATACCTGACCATTTTAGACGTCCCTCACATCTAATCAAGTCATTCTTCAGGTGTAGGCTTAGTTGACGCACAATGTTAGGCATTTTATTCTTACCAGAACTTCTTATGGATTCTAATTCCTGACTGAAGGATTCCCTTTGAACCCATCTAATTAGTGTTACCTCAGCTGCTTTTATTTCTACTGCATTTAAGCTTTGACCCAGATTGCAGAGTCGTCCTTGTAGCCTGGCCTTTATGTTGGTGATATAACGCAACACCCAAGCTACGACTCTGACTAATTTATTGTACCCACCGATCCTTACCCACACTAACATAGGATTCGGTGTTGATGTCGGTTGAATGACAGCTGTCACCGTTTCTAATGGCAAAGCTAACTCAACCTCGGCATTCCATACAGCCCAATCCCCTTCGTGGAGCAGACATTTTGGGCCTTGCCACCACAGGTCGGACTTAATCAGTTTGGACGCCGTTATTCCCTTGCTTATTTGGTCACTGGGGTTTTCTTTGGTTGGTACATAATAATAGAAGGTGTTTGGTAGTAGGGATCGTATTTCATCCACCCTATTGCGCACATAGACGGGCAATGTCCTTTGACTATGCACCCAGCTTAGTGCAATTTGGCTATCGCACCATACGTGCACCGCCCTTAGTTGCAGTTCCTTATCGTATGAAATGCGTACATGATTAACCAAACGTCCCAATAGCAGCATGGCAGTTAGTACCAATTTGGGAATCGTGACCCCCTTTACCGGTGCAACCTTAGCCCGGGCGGTGAGTAAATTAATCCCAAACGAGGTAACACAATAAATAGCTACTCCATACGCTGTAGCACTCGCATCACAGAATGCATGTAAAGACATGGGTTCAAATGCGCCCACTTGGTGCGGTAACTCTAATGTACATAGGGTGTTATAATCTTCTAGTAAGGACCTACCTTGTTCACTAAGATCATCGGGTAAATTTTCTTCTCACCCTATGTTGCGTCTCCATATTTCTTGTATTAGAATCCTAGCTCTGATGGTAACAGGTAATGCTAAACCTAATGGATCAAAAAATTGCACGACTTTACTCAACAGACTACGTTTTGTGTGCGTCCCTGCCTGTTCAGTATAATCTTTGTTCCGGTACATCAGTATGTCTTTCCCTGGTTGCCATATCATCCCCAAAATTCTGGCATATTCTTGGTTATCAGAAGCTACCCCATCTATTATGAGACCATCCCGAAGCAACACAGAATTCGAAACCCACTCGCGGAGAGACAGATGAGCCTTAGTGAATAACCGACTAGCCTGCCTATAGCTTGCAACTAGTTCCTTTTCACTATCACTAGACCCCTGTAAATTGTCTATATATAATCCGCGAGCGAGTTCAGTCATGTCTTCTTCAGAATCCTCCAGATGTTTCTTAATGGTCGCGTTTAATAGAAACTGTGAACTCTCGGGGTCGTCAATGTCCTTGAACCAGAGGAACCGGGTGACGTCTCTATCTCCCTTCTGTAGTCTCACCATCAAGAAGGCCTTTTCAATATCGCTCGTGAATGCGTATCGGCCCAGTCTAAATCGCAGCAATTGCTGAGATAGATCCGACACCATTGAAGGGCCGGTCAACAAACAGTCATTTAGACTGGGACTATGGCCTAGGTGGGCTGAGCAGTCATATACCACACGGATGGGAGTGGTAACACTATCCTTCTTTACCCCATGATGTGCGAGGTAATGGACCTTCCCGGCACTCCCTGGTTCATCCACATCGACGGCCTCGATAAACCCTCGGTCGAGATAATTTTTAAAAACCTCGTCATATGCCTTGTAGGTGCTAGGTTCTTGGGTTAGTTTACGCTGCAAGGCGCGTAACCTACCCAACGCTAAACCATAATTAGTGGGTAAACTGATATTATCATGTTTCCAGGGTAGACAAACTTCGTATTGCTTTTACGTGGTCAAGTAACGCACAGATTCCGAGAACTTCTCGATCGCAAAATTTGATTCCCGGTCGTTCCCCACAGGTTGAATTCCTATTTGGTCTAGTTTCCACAGTCTTTCTAGATTGAACTCGGCAGCTAACTTTGGGTCCTCAATGTGAGTATCATCTTCGGTGAACTCTTCTGCCGCGGTCGTGCTCATCCTCAACACGGATACCATGTCAACCAGAACATTTGACTGGGTAGTTTGGACTGTACCGCTCATGCAGTAGCCAAACTTAGTGGGGATCAAGATCTCTCCACTCTCTCTTTTAAAACCCGGGTGTACTACATCATAATAATAATCTGCTCCTAACAGTATGTGCACCTCCTTCAAGTCACCTATGGGATCAGACAGGTAAATACCTTTCCTACGAAGTGCATGCTCTACTTTGTTAATTCCTACAGATTGATAGTCTGGGAGTTCATCTACCACTACACACTGTAAGAAGTGTTTCTTCTTACGATAGATGTAAGCAACTTCAACAACTTCGTATTCTTTACTGTCGGTCACTCCTGTAAAACCTTGCAACCTAAGGGTCTCACTACCTACTACACAGTAATTTAGACCGTCCAGCACTGATCTCTTTATAAAGGATCGTTGTGAGCCCTGGTCTAGGAGTAGCCGACAGACTTGTGTCCTGCCATAACCCTCTATGGGTGTCTTGATTGTGGGTAAAATGGTGGTGTCTTTCCTACTGCCTAGCATTAACCCTTTATTGGAGGCGCGCAACTTATGTCGTGTGAAAGAAATTTGGACTAAGTGGCGGTTCACAACTTATGTCGTGTGCCATTTTCAGCATGTAATGTTGCAGAGAGAGAGAGCTGAGCAGTGTGAGGAGCGTAGTAAGGCTATGACCGTCGCACACCACCGCGGTGGGCCAACTGAAGTGAAAACCACCCTTCCTTCCCCCCTCACACTCGCTACACAGGGAATTATGTAGGGAAAGTACCTAATTACATGGTTTTTGCACTCGTGTTGTGCGATCGTTGAAAGAAAACTAGCGGTCGTACAAGGATGGTTGGGGTGTCATTGGAAAGCTCTGTTTATGCCCATTCAGGTATAGATACTTGTTTTACGCTCTGGGTCTTATTTAGGCATGAAAATGATCACATAAACAACCCTATTTAGGGTAAAAACACCCCGCTGGGCGGTACATATAAATTACCGCCTAGGCCGCTCGTTAGGTGTTAATGTTTCAGTACCCCCTACTTTTTCCTCCCTGACTGGACTACCTGTGGGGAATAACTTGTCAAAGTGATGACCCTCATAGTTGCGACAGGGCCTCAAATAGGAAGCAGTACATTTACCCTGCATACCATGGTCCTTACTCAGACAACCTTTGCACAATTTTAGCTTCCTTGCTTGAGCTAATTTGGCTTCATTGGTTTGATATTTGGTACAACTTAGCCATTTATGCTTGGGATTGTTGCATAGCCTACATGACATTTGTGGTTTCTTTCGTGATTCTTCAACCTTCCCTTTAGAACCTACCATCATATTAATTGAACCCCTTGCTGTTGTCCATTCTGACCCTACCACCGTCCTACCATTGTTCAATTGTATGTTGCTAATCTCCTTGCTAAATTCCTCTTTGAACTCCTCCAAGTTAAAGGTACGAACCTTATCTAGAATAGCTAGAGGTAATTTCTGTCTTAAAATTTTGACCAGCATTTCTTGTGAGGTTACCCCCAACGCATCTTATGATCTTGTATGACACTCCATATCTGCCCTGAACTTTGTCAGTTCATCAACCCTGTACTTAGGCTGTGCTAGGTTCAACAGGGCGTTCACGTGGGGTACTTTGAGCTGGTCAGTGTTTCTATATGTCGCCCGTAATAACCTCACAACACTATCATAATTTTCACCTACAATGGAAAAACCTTCTACCAAATGTAAAGCTTCATCCTCGAGTTGGCCTTTCAGATAATGGAACTTTCGTAAATCGTCAAGTTTTGAATCATGCACTGTGGATTTAAAGACGTCCCAAAATGCTAACCACTCGGTCAAGTTTCCCCTGAACTTCGGAAAATTTAATTTGGGCAAGTTGACTTCACGACGGGGGTCTGTCTGCCTGGCAGCGCTGCTAGTCGAGGTTATCTCTACCTTCTTCACCACCCTTCGCAGTAAATGTATTGCCTCTAAATGGGCGATATCATGGACAGCGCGCTGCTCGTACTCCGCCTGAATATCTGACTCTTCCTCCAAACCTGATACTATACTTTCATTTAGGGTAGCTATTCGATCATAGGTAGTTTGTAGGTATTCTAACTTAGCCTCTAGCTGTTCAGGAGTTGCACTAGCTACAAAGTCTTCCAAATCGGACGTTAGCCTAGTGATGAGACCCCTCAAACCCCCTCTCTGGTTTTTCAAGACTGCGATAGACATAATTATGTTTTTTTTATCTTCTGGTTTACTAGCCATTACATTAATTACACAAATTAGCCTAACCCTTCGTCAGCCAATACGGACCTCTATAATAAGTCTCAATCGTGAAATATAAGCACACTTTTTAGTAATTGTCAATGTACTTACAATTTCAGTCCATATATGCAATATTACATCACATTAGCCTACCCTTTATAGAATAATGTAATTAAAGTAAAGAGGTAGAAATGACTATATAAACCGCTTACCTTACACAATACAGTACCACGAGAGATTGGGATATGAGTAAACAATGAAGGAAATATGAGATGGTAGGTCAGTCTTAACACCTTACGAGCGGCCTATGCGGTTTATTTATGTGTACCGCACAGCGGGGTGTTTTTAGCCAAAATAGGGCTGTTTACGTGATCATTTTCATGCCTAAATAAGACCCAGAACGTAAAACAAGTACCTATCCCTGAAAAGGCATAAACAGAGCTTTCGAATGACACCATAACGATCCTTGTATGATGGATAGTTTTCTTGCAATAACCGTGCAACGCGAGTGCAAAAAGCAGGTAATTCGGTACTTTCAGTACATAATTGAGTATGTAGCGAGTGAGAGAGGGAGGAGGGAGCTGAGATTTGTGTCAGTAGGTTCGCCGCGGTGGTCTGGAGCAGTCATACGCTCGCTAGTCTCCTGCCACCACTTGTCTCTCTCTCTCAGCAACATTACGTGCTGAAATTGCCACTCGAGTTATGTCGAGCGCCGCCACATAGTCCAGCTTTATTTAACTCGACTTATGTTGCTCGCTGCTAAATAAGGGTTAAGTCAAAGAAAATAGTAAATAATAATTAAATTAGGGAAACAAATGCAGGGTTAACAAAAAAAATAAAGAAAAGAAAAAAGAAAAAAGGATAAGTTACTGGGGGAAGGTGATGGGCGGGATACAGAACTTAGGGAGTCGCAGGCTTATTACTCCGGCTTCACGCTCTAGCCACTGTTTAGTCATGACCGTGATCTTGTCATGCAGGATCTTATTAGTGTCAAGGTCTAGATGGACACCGTCGATGTCAAGATCCTGCGGTTTAGACGAAACCGACAAAAAGCGATGGCGCGTTACGTCTAACCTAGAGCGTAATGACCGGTTAACCGAATTTCTGATATTATTATACTGCTCTGCTGGCATTCCCCATACTCTAGAGCGGTATTCTAGGGAAATCAGGATGCATTTCCCTCCCGTGTCGCTCTCGACAGCCAGAGCCAGGTCCCCTAATGCCGCAGCCAGAGCACGGGGTTCGGTGTCGGGGGTTATGTCGTTGCCCCCGATGAGTAAATAGGTGTAGAGGGGCCGGTATAATACTAGCTTACCCAACTCATCGGAGGACTTAAGACTCGTGATATTAGCGCCCGGCTCCCCAAAGTAGCGGAATTGAAATTTTCGATCCCCGGTCGCTCCCCTGTAGTCAACAGGGCCCTGGGTCTGCTGCCCTCAATCGGGTTGCGTATGAGTGGCCAAAGATCGCTATGCGATCTACCTCGGCCACTACTGGCACCGGTTTATATCCCAGACCTACACCCCCCGGATCCTTTGATCTACAACCTCCCTTAACATTGCCCTTGCTCATGCCTAACCTAGGAAATTTAACTGTGGGCCAAAGTCCCGGGGTCTGGGCACCAATTTGGCGGATTTAAGGAAGATAAGTTTACTCTAGGCTACCTAAGACTGAAAAGGTCCGCTCATATAATGTAAATAAATAATAATGCCGGGAGTGTAACTCACTTATTAAATCACCATAAAATACAGCTAGGCAAGGTGGAAATGCTGATGGAGGTGCTTTAGATGGTAGGCAAATGGCTGTCATTCTAACACCATTGGATGTTTACATTAAGGTGACCGCATGGATGCACCTGAACTAATAAAGAATGAATGAGGTTAAAGAAAATTAAATCATGATAATAAGGCTTAGCTGTCAGTCGGTCTGTCTGTAGGATGTAGTTGAGTTTAAGTTTATGATGAGAGCTAGATGAAACCGGAACCAGGATCGCGGCGAACTAAAGAGTGGAGGTGTTGCTTGGATGAAGTATAAAAGTGCTCTGATGCGGTGCGCCACAATCCAAGACGTCATCGTCTTACGCTACGAATCTAGCGGCTACTGCTAAGTTAGTAGCGGATATCTAGCGGTAAATATCGCACCGCTTACATAATATTACAGCATGGTTTATATGATAAATCATATATGCATTCCTAAAGACACTTAAATACTATACTTTCGTATAATAGGCCTTATCTAACTTATTAAGCTTACATACTGTACAAACTGTATCTAGGGTATGATACATAGAAAATGTAGGTTATACCACTGACTATCGTGAATCCACGATATGTATTGTGCCATTGTATAAAAGGAAGGGAGACCGGCAGGAGTGTTCAAGTTATAGAGGTATTTGTTTATTATCAATTGTTGGAAAGCTGTAAGGCAGGGTGTTGATAGAGAGGATAATAAAGGGTACAGAAGGTGCAGTAGGAGAAAAACAGTTCGGTTTTAGGTGGGGAAGAGGGTGTGTGGATCAGATTTTTGCAGTAAGGCAGCTATGCGAGAAGTATTTAGAGAAGCATAAGGAGATATTTTGGGCTCATATGGATTTAGAAAAAGCGTATGATCGTGTGGGTCGAGAAGCAATGTGGATGGTGTTAAGGTGGAATTTCCATCATGCCGTTGGGGCGTTGGACACCAAGCATTTCGCCATCTGGTGTTTCCATCAAAGGCGGCTCACTGTACTACAACTACAAAGGCTTCCGCTCGATTGTACTGATGGCCTTGGTGGATGCCAACTACAAGTTCCTTTATGTTAATGTTGTTGCCCAGACACGGCTGGCAGTACGGTACGGTACTGTATTGCTTTCTTTTTTCGTACCCATCAAAATACCGTACTGTAATTTTGTAATGTCGGAATATTGTTAACCGGTGGGATGGGGGGCCCATAGGACCAGGGTTGGTACCCAGGGTTCTATACATTTCGCATGCGATTTGAAGTTTAGCAATATCTGACACTGTTTGAAAAGTGGTGCAGTATGTTCTAGGTAATGACTGATGGTCATTGGTTATTTTGATAATCTTCTTAACTCTTTCAGACATATATGATGCTACCGCGTCATATGGCCGAGTGCGCCAAAAACTCATATGACGCTATTGCGTCATATGGACTTATCTTCATGGCTTGCTAATAAGTTATATGACGCTCTAGCGTCATATGGAGCTCAGTAAGTCCGATAAGTTAGCTTACGATAAAACCGTTGGTGGCAACCTCAGCCACCTCCGATAATTCTAACGGCCGCAGTGTTGTTGTGAGTGTAGTGCGAGGCGGTGGCAAGGATACCGGGCTCCCGCCTCCTCGGACTTATTGGAACATAATATGTCTGAGGGGGTTAAGTTGTAGTTGTAGAGTAATGAGGTATGTAGGGTAAGTTATACTCCAAATTATATTGCAGTTGTCTAGGAGGGAGTATACAAAAGCATAATAAAGACTTGTGAGTACCTCAGTTGGCATAAGGTCACGCACTTAATAAAACATTCCAACGAGTCTTGACATTTTAAGGGAAAGGAAAATTATGTGATGTTTAATGTTTAACCCTTCCTACCCGGTCTGCCTTAGGTAAGGACAGCCCGAAAGAAGGGCCGCTACCCGGTATGCCTTATCTAAGGCATGAGCTTAATAGCCTAATTAAGCTTGGTCTCAATGCCGTGCGTACGACGTATGTCAACAAACCCAAGCGTTCGTCACCGCACCTCCGAAAACAAGAAGGAGAAGA
Organism: Paralithodes platypus; assembly: GCA_032716605.1. Taxonomy (NCBI): domain Eukaryota; kingdom Metazoa; phylum Arthropoda; class Malacostraca; order Decapoda; family Lithodidae; genus Paralithodes; species Paralithodes platypus. Next base: position 33,030,286 of record CM064567.1, on the reverse strand, counting down.
CTCCTCAATGTTATTGTTCTGACATCATGACGAAATTAGTGTCTAAAAAGCCCCCATATTGGCAACATCTCTGCAATATTGGCTCCACTGAAATCGTCATCACAACTGAACCAGTTGAATTACAGGCCTCTACTCAATGCCAAAATACAGATTGAAAACCGCACTACGATTATAGATGAGTGGGAAAGTTCTAGCAGTGAAAATAAACATAAATACGGTAGCCTAGGCCTAGACGTTTTTCAGCCATATCGCCCGGGTAGGGGCGACCGTCATTGGGTAAGACAGCCCGGGGAGGAAGGGTTAATGAATCATCTATGATTACTCCAAGAAACTTATGACTATTTGTTCTATTTATTATTATATTGTTAATTGTAAGTTGAGGCATTAATGCATGATTGTTGTTCGTGAACAACATATAATAAGTTTTGTCCGTGTTTATCGTGAGCCGGTTTACGAGGCACCGGTTATGAATTTTACCCAGTTCAGTGATAGCTGTGGTGATCAAGGTTTCCTGATTTGGTCCTGCTTTAAAGAATGTCGCATCATCAGCAAATAGTATAGTTTTGTCAGAGAAGTTATTTATATATAAAAAGAATAACAGGGGTCCAAGAACCTGGGGAACCCTAGTGATATAGGGAGGGTAGAGGATGAACAGTTATTTACAAATGTTAGTTGGCTACGGTTAGTCTCGGAACCATGAGTGAACTATACCTCTAATGCCATCAAGTTTGTCAGCTAATTGTTATATACAGGTATGGGTGTTCCATAATTCATTCCCCCCACCCCCAACCCATACCTACAAGCTGTTCCAAGAGATTGACCAAATACATCTATAGTATACTCAAACATGTAATCATATATATTACACTACAAATAGCATGTATACTAAGACTGTTTGAATTACAATTAACATTCAAGGTATGTTGACCTAAAGGCATGCATTATATGAAAGTTGGCCATCATTTATCTTTACAAAAAAAACAACAACAACAACATAACTTTAATAGTATTAACGTCCAAGGGATTTGATCAAAGTAATGACGTGCAACTTTCAATGTAGAATGCAACCTATATTTACTTGTGTCAATATGAACAAATAACAGGCACCAGACAATAATTTTGTTTTAAAACATTTACCTGTTTTTAAATTGTATTGTCAACATTTTTACTTGGGAATCACTAGGTACTTATCTTTATAGAACACAGGTTGCCATTAATATTATTTTGAGAGAGAGAGAGAGAGAGAGAGAGAGAGAGAGAGAGAGAGAGAGAGAGAGAGAGAGAGAGAGAGAGAGAGATTCTAATCTTCAATTCGAAGCTACTACTATTATTTCCTTACAACACCTGGTCCAACACCTGTGGAAATATCCACGTGTAAAGCAGAAACAGCTGGTTAGTATTATAGTGTGTATCCTGGATTATTTTTTAAATGTCGGGGATACTATATTGTGCTCCTTATGGTTATTGTGATATTGGTTATGGCCATAGCTTTTACATTAATCTTTCCTATAATAATTATTTGATGTGGTTTGTTATTCTTTGGTAGAAAATATACTGATGAAATAATTTTTGCTTAAATTAATTTCAATAATGTCAGTAATTCGTCTAGGTTATTAGATTTGGTTATACACGAGTAACTATTAAGTATAAATACATTCAGTAAAACGTGGCTGAAGGAATAGTGTGTGTATTGAATAGCTGACGTTGATATTATAAGGGATCTTAAAAGATGAGAACAAAATGTACTGTACCTTTACTTATCTTTATAGTGTAAGTGTTTTTCCTGGAGTCACAGGCAAATGGGGCACATGTCCATTCTCTTTATTTGGGGTTAGGGTTGCTTCTCTTGTCCTAGTTGTGTCTAGGTGCCTCATTCTTCTTTTGCTGTCTGTGCCTCGGCAGGTCCAGGGTGGGCTGAACCCTCTGCTGAGCCCAGATTTGTTTTTGTTTTCTTTCTATAATGCTTCTTTCAACATGGGAGAATAGCATAGAAGGGAACAACAAAATATATCGCATCCATAACCCCCCCGGCCGGGGGTTCGCCCACGACCCCCGAAAAACGAAAATGTTTCCTTTCAGCCACAAAAATACAAAATTTTTGTCTTTTGTCTAAAGGGCTTCTGTAAGCAAGAGAAATGATCATATGAGGGCATAAACACCCATATTACATCCCTAGCACCCCTCTGGGGGGGGCCCCAATATCAGGGATTTTGGTAAAAAATGGTCTGAAATTGTTCTGTCAAGCTTGCTCCTGACAACATTTTAGTTTAGTTGGTCATAAAACTCGATCTTCTATAAGCGCGCCATGATAGAAAATTATCTCTAAGGAGGACTAACTATTATATCTCCCCCAAAATGTTTTTTGTCTGATGAAAATCTATGAATTTCAGTGGCCAGCGATCATATATTGGCACTTACGAGTGCATTTATATTTTTTTGTATTGCTCAAATGCATTCCCCTTCTAAACACTATACATAGGGGTATATAGGAACGCCTGTACGTTTAGATAATTGCCGTTTTGCCGAAAATATCCGAGTTTTGACAATTTTGAAGTCAAAATCAGCTGTACCCCCAAAATAATTATATAATATTTTGTTTCAGCATCTTCTATTATTCAATAGGGGTAAACGAAACCGCTACGTTGTAGGGGATGCTTGTAGGATACGCCATGCAAAAATTGCGGGAAATTTGAACAATTTTGAGTGACTAGATGATTTTACAAATAGTGCAATGAAATTCTGCGCTCGCGCACGCGTGCACGCACATAGAGAGCTGATTTTTTTCAGCTAGTCTTAGTATTTCCATTGGTAATAAGATGGTATAATTCCAGAAACACAATCTCTTATACAGGCTGACTTGGGGGTCAAAGGTTCAGCCTCCTCTTTTAAGACCAACTGTGCTGTTAGAATGTTAGGTGGACTAAATGTTTTTCTTAGAGCCGGACCACTCAGAGCATCACTAGACGAACTAAATAAGTGTACAGGTGGAGAATCAGGCAGGCTTAATTCCCTTTCCTTGTGAAGTGGACTATACATGGGAGTGGATGAGCTGCCGAATAATTGCTCCATCGTCATTTGTAGCAGATTCTTGCTTCTTTTGTGTTCCTTGGGGTTCGGGTAAGAAGGTCCTGCTCGGTTGCCTGTCCAATTTGTACCTTAGACCCTTTTGGCTCTGGGCTGTTAGGTAGAGGTGAGATCTTGGGTAGGAGGACAGTTACCAAGAAAAAAAAAGTGAGGGATGCTGGAGGGGGATAATGTCCATCTTATTTGGGTTTGTCTGGCCAGGAAGAACGTTTTTTTTTTTTTTTTTTTTTTCTTCCAACTTACTTCCTCTCGGGCATAGGCTGAGAGCCTTAACATTCACCGCTTTACAATGAACAGTGAAGCCCGTGAGGTCTTGTTCCAGTCTAGGGAGTGAGACATGTGAAGCACGTAGAGTACAACGAGCACCTGCCATCTTGCCTTCACATGAGGCACGGTGCTCACTCATGGCCCGAAATGACCCCATCTCTGAAGCCACCTCGTTCCCGTGCTTCACTGTCTCACCCACTACACTCGGACTCTCACACTTACACACACACAACGCCACCTGTTGAGCAGATAACTCACCAGGCATTGCACCCATATAGCATATTTTGAATATGGGAATATTCATACAGTGATATTTAATCAGGGAACAATGAGGGTATTTTATTGACGTTTCGGTGGACTTGTGGTAATGCACTGATACCAGGTACAGCACAAATTCCATCCCAATAATATCATCCCATTGATACATCGGGATTTGAACCCGGGACCTTTGGATTACCAGGCCAGTGGCAAGACCACTCCACCACACCTCCCCTGGTCAACTATTGTATTCTTTTGTAGGTGTAGGTTCTGTATTTGCTACAGCGATTGTTCCTATGTATACTGGTGTGCTTGCTGAGGTAGAATCCGTCATAACAGAGTAATCATCAGTAGAATTAGGTGTTTGTGAAAAATTCATAATAATTCTCAGGTTGGGTCAATATACTTTACACTTCAATATTTATTATGTTTCGGAAAAAAACATACATATTACCATTATTGTATTAATTTATTATATATACAGTATATATATATATTCTTTTTTTATGGGGTGGGGGGTGGGCCTAACATGTTGTGCAATGTAAAGTTGAACCTCCATGTCATTTATTTTTCAGATTTAGTTTTGAAATTCAAAAACTGTTGCTACCGGGTGAATATTAATCATAACCTACGAGAAAAAATGACAACAGTTGTTCAGGGGTCGAAAAAAAGTATGTGTTTTCGTGATAAAGTTTATTTGATTTTTAGTATTGAACTTACAGAAAAATATTACGCATGTGTTGTTACACCATTTTCTTTCATTTGGAATATTTGCTTTCCCATTTGAAAGAGTATGGACATAGAGTGATTGGTTATGTATCCAATAAACTCCATCACAATACCTTTCTTCAATCCAAATGTTACTGTAAAAGCACCCACACCATACTTTAGTGTCGATTCATCCACACCTATATTTTATCTAGTGATATTCTAGCCTAACCTACACTGTCAAAAACAAAATGTTTTAAGATATACTCTGTAAATTGACACACAATTTTGTTGTATATATAATTTATAGTATTTGTCTATATATCTTACAGTAATCATTTAAAGCTGCTTAATTACAGATATACTGTTCTTATAACGTATTCTCCCTCGTGTCTTTAGTTTACATTTTGTTTTCTGTATAATATTATGGTTTTTCGTCTAGCTTGGCGGTCTCAGCCGCCATGTGTGTTTACATCTAAAATTTGAACTAAAAACCAAGGTTCAGTTTCCTTATTCTGAAACTTATTTTGTGGGATTACGAAAAATTTGGCCTTCACCATGATTTATGTGGACGGGGCATGTGGTTTCTGTGGTGGTAATGGCGATGAAAGTAAGGCTTGTAAAATGCTGGAATCTGATAAAAGTGATGTCCAATAAAGATTTTTATCCTGTACCAGTGGAAATACCCGAATAAGACAATATCATCACCACCAAGGATCAACTGTACGAGTTGTTTGAGACTGATGTAAGAATATGTTATGAGTGTGGTGGTAAAATAAAGCCTGAGGTTTATTTGTGGGTGCGTTTCAAAGTGTTAGTAGTTTGGTAAGGGTTGTGTTATCGGCGTACCACTTCACATGGTTACTTTCGTTTAATGGGCTAATCAGCGGTGGTGTGGGGGCGACACCCCCAGTAGCATAATACTAGGTTAGGTTAGAATGCTTAAAGTTAATTTAAATGATAAATTTCGCAAATGTAACCGCGTGTGAAGAGTTACACACGATAACACTACCCTTGCCGTAATTATTAACAATATTTAATATCTTTAAATGATAAAATATTACAAGACTAAGCTAGTGCTCCTTGATTTAGCATTTTTTCTTTCTTTTCTTTCCAAAACTGAACGCTTTATAGAGGTTACTTGAGTTGTTCCTTTGTGTGATTTGTAGTTTGGATTACATTTACTACCTCAATTATCTAGGGAAGAGTTTGGGAATGTGGGATTTTGGGTGGGGGAGAAAATAGGGGTAGTACGACAATATAATGAATATATTTGCTCTTATTTGGGTAGGAATTGTGTTAGTGCATGTATAGTCACTTTGATTACATTACGCTCACAGGTACGTAATATTAGGTTAGGTTAAATTAGGTTGTCGGGTTCAGTTAATGACCTATTATTATCAATATATTATTTTTTTTGAGGTGGGGGGGGGGGGGGACTCTGCACTAGATTGTTACATGTATACATGTATTGTTACATGTTACATGTATACATATATGCAAAACATTAAAGACAGAGTGCTGATTTGGTCGCATGTCCAGGAAGACCTGTTCAGAGCTACCTCACTTGTCAGGTTCTTTAACTCAAGATCTGACCGTAAGGTCTGATCACACGTCTTTCTTGCTCTGCCTCTTGGTGCGTCTTTTCACCCAACTTAGTTCAGCCATCCTCTCCATATGTTTAAACTATCCAAGCTTGTTGCTGATCCTTTTATACCTAACCATATCCTAAGCTATTTACTAGATATCCTATCTTGAAGTTTGACACCACACATCTATCTCACCATTCTCATCTCGTTACGTTATCTTATGTTAATATCATCCGCTTTAACAGGCCATGTTTCTCACCTAAAAGATATGTCATTGCGCTTCTAACACATGAAGCGTACACCTTCCCCTTCAAGGGGAGACAGAGTTTTATCATGGTCATTATTGGCAGCAGTAAATGTATTCCAAACTACAAATTACACTCAAGAACAACTTAAATAACCTCTACAAAGCCTGCAATGAAGAAATAATACAAACATTGCTAAATATAGGAGCGCAAGTTTTATAAAAATATTTCCAGTTTATTAATATACTTGATTCAGCATGTGAAACCTTACAGCACATAATTATAGCGAATACAACAAACAACAGTAGATAATATCTAAGCAGTAAGCGGTAGGGGAGGTGTGGCAGAGTGGTCTTTCCACTGGACTGGTAATCCAATGGACCCGGGTTCGAATCCCAATATGTCAATGGGAAGATAATATTGGGATGGAATTTGTGCTGTACCTAGGTTCAGTGCATTACCACAGCACACCGAAATGCCAAAACAAAATACCCTCATTGTTCCCTGATTAAATAGCACTGTATGAAAATTCCCATATTCAAAATATGCTACAGGTGTAGTATGACATTATAAGCAGTGAGATATATGTATAGCAATATATATGTAGGGCTTATAATGTCATACACTAGGGCAATGCCTAGTGAGTTAATTGTTCAATAGGTGGCGTTCTGAGAGTGAGGGTCCGAGCCTGGGGAGTGAGGCGCAGAGGCGAAGTAGCTTCAGAGATGGAGTTGGGTTCGAGCTGTGAATAGGTGCTTCGCATGTCTCACTCCCTAGGCTGGAACAAGACCTCACGGGCCTCACCGTGTTCAGCGGTAGAGTGCAAAGGCTATCAGCCAATGCCCGAGAGGGAGTAGTTGGAATATAGAAAAAAAAATAAAAAATAAATAATTATCTCTCTCTCTCTCTCTCTATATATATATATATATTATATATATACATATATATATATATATATATATATATATATATAGAGAGAGAGAGAGAGAGAGAGATAGAGAGAGAGAGACAGACAGACAGACAGAAATAATTAATTTTCTAATACTTATATGGCTTATATCTATTGTTCTTTGCATTATTCATTATATGTGTTGTAAGGTTCCTATATTGTGTATTGACCTAAAAAACATGTTTATTTTGTTATCAAAATTATCATTGTTATTATAAGAAATCGTTTTACTGTTTCATTAATTTCGTATTACAACAAATTACACATTTTATAAAATGCACATAATAGTTCCAGCTGCACGTGCATCAACGAGGAAATTTATCTTTTCCTGTATAGACATCATGTGCGGTATATGCTTTACATAACATGTCTAGCAGCACGGCTGCTAAACATTCTCTGTCAATTTGACAGTGTTCTGTAATTCTGCAGATTAAAAACTTGTATGAAAAATGTATGTAAATTATTGGCATGCAAGCACGACTGCCAAACATTTGCTGTAGAAATCACCGTTCTGTAATACATTTCAACAGATCTACTTTGTAAATAATCACAGTTAATTTGTAGCTATTGCAAGTTTTCTGTAGAAAATATTCTATAACATATTACAGGCTTCTTGTAAACACAAATACATAAAATGTTATATTTACATATTAAATGTAATCATTAAAATGTTCTGTAAATGTGTTTACAGGAATCCTGTGATATATACAGAATATTTTCTACAAAAAAATGTAATACTACAGCTTAACTGTGATTTTTTACAAAGTAGATCTGTTGAAGTGAATTACAAAACTCTGTGAAATTTACAGCCAATGTTTGGCAGCCGTGCTGCAATATATTTTCTGTAATTTTACATGATTTTTATGGTGTATTCTAAGTGAACCACTATCTATTCATACTGACTTCATAGTGATGATGTTTACAAGCTGAATATATGTATTAATAACTAACTGTTGTAATTCAGATTCATCCCACTCTCAACTCTTATTTTAATGAATCAATCAATGTATTGAGCATGTTACTTATATTGTTCGTTGAAATATATGTTAAACAATTTCCATTAACATTTCCATTCTAGCCATCGGTAATGTCACAACCCTGTGTGTTTTGACTCTCACCTAAATACTACTACTGTATATGGGTCAACCAATGTTCTTGTTCCCATGCATAAACCAATCTTAAAGATGTATTTATTACGATGTCACTAATTTTACATAATTAAAACATAAACTATTGGAGTTGTGGTAAAGTTTGAAAGTGCAAGATTTCGTCTGCATTCCAAGTCATCATCTGGCAGGTAGAGACAAAACAAATGTTGTAGTAAATGTATCTCTCCTGATCCGTTACTAGCTGTCAGTTAATGAAAACCCATAATCATCATCTGGCAGGTAGAGACAAAACAAATGTTGTAGTAAATGTATCTCTCCTGACCCGTTACTAGTTGTCAGTTAATGAAAACCCGAAATTATTGAATTTCAGATTCTGCCTGAACACAATATAAAACATGAATGGTAAATAAAAAGATTTCTGCAAACGGCAGCGACGTACACATAACATCAAGTATGAACAATAAAACACACACACACACACACATATATATATATATATATATATATATATATATATATATATATATACTGTATATGTATATATATATATATATATATATATATACTGTATATATATATATATATATATATATACTGTATATGTATATATATATATATATATATATATATATATATATATATATATTGTGACGCACATCAGCTCCCCAGCGACCACGAGGGGGTAGCGGTTGTCTTCCCATCCTCTTCTTCCCTCTCCCCAGGCAGTGTTATGGGCTGTATGTTATTGATTAAGTTCTAGTTTCTTCCTAGTGCATCATAGTGTCACAGGTAGTCCAGAAATACTCATTATTTTCACCTGTGACAATGCATTGTATTTTATTCCAGCTATCATAGATTTAATGTATTAGATGACTCGTGGAAGTTGGAGAGTGTGAGTGAGTGAGAGAGAGAGAGAGAGAGAGAGTGAGAGAGAGAGAGAGAGAGAGAGAGAGAGAGAGAGAGAGAGAGAGAGAGAGAGAGAGAGAGAGAGAGAGAGAGAGAGAAATCGGAGCTTGGTGGTATCGGCGGATTGATATCGTGCAACTTGGTTAGTTACGTCATCTCTCGGGCGCCTGATTCGTCGCCGGGCTCCTCCCTCCTGCTCCGTCACCGCTTTCCCGCCGCATCGGGAATGGGTGCGCCTACACGCATGGACTCCCTTGTGACTTCCACGGGCAGAGCTCCTCGTAGTGCTGTAATGCTAACATCCCCTTGCAATCTATCAGCCCACCTCACCCCCCTATTGCGAACTTTCTCTACCACTGCTTACCTTCTTCTCTCTGTATATCCTGCTATTAATTAACTGCCCTTCCCCTTGACGTTGATTTCATATATCCGTCACTGTATTATACAGCGAGCTCTCAGAGATATTATATGAACGTAGTTAGGCATTTTGGATCAGAGGGTTATCCATTTTGGCTTGGGGAGGTTTGACATACTCATCGTGTTGCCCCAACCTTATTTTCTTGGGTGTCTGCCAGGTCAGTCGATGCTAGACTGGGGAGAGGCTATCAGGTTACATTTCCTATGAGCATAGACTTCGTTGAGCCTATGCAACTGTACCGGATACCTGCGGAGGCCTAGGTCATTTTCTTGTCTGTGTATCTTAGAGCCTAGCACTGTGTTGGCGTGAGGGTGTTTGCCTAGTCCACCCAGCACTGTGCTAGCTCATTAGCGTTTGACTTAGGAGGGTCGCCAGGAGAGAACCAGGTACACGAGACCTGGATCTCTCAAGAGAGCACCCCGTCATTTAATGTAACTAGGCGCACAGACTTAAGAACGACACTAGGCTACCGAGCAGGTGGCTCGACCCAGGTAGCCTAGCCTATGACTCCCCTGCTAGACTTCGTCCACCTGGCAGACCCCCGATTAGGGTTTATAATCTCATTGTGTATATGTGTGCAGCATTATTGTTCCTTATGTTTATAGTAAGTCGTGATTGTTGCTGAGAGACCCAACCAGAGCAGGCTTGTGCTTGGTGGGAGAAAGCACATCTTTTTGTGGTTAGAGTTTAGACTGCCGACTGTTTTATAATTACACCTGTGCCAGATAACACCGTATGTCCCTACACTATACAGTATATGTTCCCATAGTAATAATGCACAGTTCAGAATCCGAGACGTACATCTTAGTTGCATCTGACTTTTGCAGAAGATTCCTGTATGATGTTTTAGGACTTTCTTTGTTTCACTTTCTTTCAGACAGGAGTGACAGTTTACTGATTATTTAACGTAACGTTAATTATCTTTCTTCTAGTTTGCTATTAAATCGTTGCTGCGATTTAATTACGCTATCTATCTTTTTCCTTGTATACCTTAACCCTTAATTAGCGGCGAGCAACATAAGTCGAGTTAAATAAAGCTGGACTATGTGGCGGCGCTCGACATAACTCGAGTGGCAATTTCAGCACGTAATGTGGCTGAGAGAGAGAGACAAGTGGTGGCAGGAGACTAGCGAGCGTATGACTGCTCCAGACCACCGCGGCGAACCTACTGACACAAATCTCAGCTCCCTCCTCCCTCTCTCACTCGCTACATACTCAATTATGTACCGAAAGTACCGAATTACCTGCTTTTTGCACTCGCGTTGCACGGTTATTGCAAGAAAACTATCCATCATACAAGGATCGTTATGGTGTCATTCGAAAGCTCTGTTTATGCCCTTTCAGGGATAGGTACTTGTTTTACGTTCTGGGTCTTATTTAGGCATGAAAATGATCACGTAAACAGCCCTATTTTGGCTAAAAACACCCCGCTGGGCGGTACACATAAATAAACCGCATAGGCCGCTCGTAAGGTGTTAATAAAGTAATCGTATGTTGTATGAGTATATGCTGCTTCAGTGATCATCAGCCTATAGTGTGCACCTTTTACCGAGTCATAGGATACCTCGTTGTCCAGGCACGACTCAGGGCGGTATAGGTGTTTTGTTCTCCAGTGGTTAAGGCAGGGGTTGGAACTAGTGTTACCGTTGTTGCATTTAGCCTTATCTAGTCCAATGATGAAGAGCCCTGTGTCTTGTAGAACCTGGATCGTATCAAATGGCGACCTTACTTAGGATTTTGTGAACTTAAGAAATACTGTGGGAGTATAGTGGTAATTTTTTTTATTGAGGTATACAGTGGACACAGATTTTTGTTGGCAAGGAGTATAACACATAAAGAGGCTTCAGATAACTTTAAGTGAATAGGTGCTTGCATAAGAGATTATAGATATTTTTTTTTTTTATAAACTTGCACACTTCTCAGTATACACCATGTCTAGCAACAGCTCAGTTAACGGGGATAATCAGACAGTACAGCCTACGGGTGTTGAGCAGCAGCAGGAATTTAATGATGGCATCAGAGTTATTAATTGTGAGGCTGATGCGAGGAAGTTTGTGGAGATACCAGTAACAGCGAGTCGGTTGGAGGGGATTGATTGCTATGGTCTGCGTTGTTTGGCCACGGTCCTGGGGCGTGTCGGCTTTGGCACCATGTCTAAGAGTGACCTGGTGGCTTGTGTGTTGGGTGGTGGCAGTGGGTTGCAGGGTGGAGCGGGGGCTTGGGAGCCTTTATCCAAGCCTCCCTTCCACTCTACTCCTATCGTGCCCTCTCGGTTACCAGACCTTGGCACGCTTCCGCAATCTGATAGTCGCTGGCAGCGTGGTTTGCTCCTAGGTGAGCCACTGGGTGGGTCTCCTATAATTGCTCCTCCCCCTCAGGGTTTGACTGCTGATATGTTGTTGTAACTGGAGTTGGCTAAGATCCAGATCCAGCGTGAAGCTGAGATGGCTCAGATCCAGCGTGAAATTGAGATGGCTCAGATCCAGCATGAAGTTGCGATGGCTAAGGTTTAGGCTGAGGAGAGGACAGCATGCCGTGAGGCGGAGTTGCAGGTTGAAGCAACTAGGTACTGTGCTGAGATGGATGTTGAGAAATCTAGGGTGGAGACAACAGGGCGGCATCTCGGTTCTGGGAATCGTGGGTCTGATTCTTTATCGCACTTGATTAAATTAGTCCCTGTGTTCGATGAGTCTGGTGTGACTGAGTTTTTTGCACGGTTTGAGAAGAAGTGTCGGGAGCATGAGTGGCCGGAGATTAAGTGGGCAGCCCTTGTATCATCAAAGCTGGTTGGGAAAGGTCTCAAGGCATATGACTCGCTGTCATTGGAGGACTGTACTAACTATGTGGTGTTGAAGGAGGCTGTGCTCCGGGCCTATGAGTTGCAACCAGAAACCTACAGGTTGAAATTTCGGGGCGTTGTAAAGAGCAAGGAGAGCTCTTTCCTTGAACATGCCCGAGAACTGACTGACACTATGGGGAACTGGCTCCGGTCTGAGAATGCGACAACAGTTGATTAGGTTAAGCAGTTATTTTTGTTGGAGCAGTTCTTCCGGTGCACAGGCAGCGACCTGACATTAAACCTGAAGGAAAAATGCCCTAAGACCGTAGAGGAGGCAGCTAAGCTTGCTGACCTCCGGCTTTCTTTGATTCGTGGGTGCGGGTCTGCTCATCGTAGTGAGACAGGTAACCAGGGGCATAACACTCCACCCCTCAAAGTCAATGAAGCACAAAATAACACTGTAAAAAGTAAGAGCAATGATACCCATTATAACTACAAACACAAAACCGTCCCGTTTTCGAAAGGGCAGGGCCCTTCCCCACCACCTCAAGGGGGGAAGTCTAGTGGTGAAGTGAAATGTTTTAAATGTCAGGAGGTGGGTTACTTTGCACGTACATGTCCGAGTAATATTCCTGCTAAGCCTGTGTCTTTGGTTCGCAACATGGGTGTGTCTCTGAGCTCTTCTGCGTCTGCCCGGGGTAGGTCGTCAGTTGCGGGGACACAGCCTGTGAAGAAGGGTTTGGAGGGCTCGACACCTGTCCAAGACACTTTTTGCAGCCATCGAGGGCGCGAGCTTGTGAGCTGGGGAAATACTAAACATCAGGTCAAATTGTTGCGTGACACTGGGGCATCACAGACACTTCTTAAAAATTTCACAGGCAAACCTATAAACGCGGCTCGGGTTGTTGTGGTACAGGGGATCAATGCTACCAGGTCATACCCGTTGATTAGATTGGAGCTGGAGGTGGATGGTGTGTGTCGTGAACTTGATGTTGGGATCGTAGAGAGCTTGCCAGTTGAGGGCGTCGACCTCCTTCTCGGCAACGACTTTGCGGTGCTCACTTCGGAGGTTCCACCCTTAGTTGTTGCCGAGAGGGCGGCCGACGTTAATAGGGAGAATCGGGAGTGGGTCGAGAGGTGTCAGCTTAAACAGATAGCCTGTGCAGTCACCCGTTCTCACGCGTCAGTTCAGTCACAACCATTGTCTCAGTCTTCAGACCAGCGGAGGAACGGTCGGAAGGAGCAAGCTGAAGCTGGGAGTTTTGTGAGTTTTGCTCCAGCGGCTCTCCTTAGCGGCTTAATACTTGACCCAGAGGTGAGCTCCGGAGTGGCCCTAGAACCTGTCACCCCTAGTGACATGGTTGGGCATGATGGCACTCCGCGACTTAGTAGTTCCAAGTTGGAGGAGAGTTGTGGGAACGGGGCTATCAAACACGAGGACGGGGAAACATGTCATGTGAACCTGTTTGAGGAGTTTGTGAGGCAACCACCTAAGCAGCCTACTGTCCCTGCGTTGGACTGCAGCGGCCAAGGTGGAGAAGGAGAGGGGGGCAGTAGGGCACAGGTGGAGGAGAGTAGGGATTGTCATGTCTCGGCGGAGCAGTGGGCGGGAGACACGAGTCTGGTGGCTGTGGAAACGCTAGAGCACCTGCCTGAGCAGCAGTGTGCAGCGCTCCAGCACCAGCTCGGTTCATACCCCACTGGTCGTGCCGAGCCCCTGAGGCTCACAACTCGGGCGGTGCAAGATGTTCCGCGGGCAGGTCACATGAATGTTGAAAGACCATTAGCCTCGTTTCGGTGGTTCAAGGTGGGCGACGAGGCTTGGACATGGTTGTCAGGTCAGGGTCGACCCATGGCTGCCAAGGGTGGTGGTCAGAAGGAGGACATTGAGCAGATTGGTGAGATTGGCTGTGGAGTGGATGTGCCCGGTCGTCGCATAGCCTCCCAATGCTGCTCTAGTCGAATGCAACAGCCCTACCATAGACCGACTGTATCTGGCCATGTCGCTAAAAGCGGTGATGCTGCGCAGGCAGATGTAGTCGTAAGGAATGCGGGGGTGCGCATGTACGGTATCGGCGGGGATGCCTTAGCAATCATGAACTATGGTGGTACAAAGGAGTACAAAGGAAATCAAGCAACAACAGATCTAGTGACCCTTCTAGGTTGCTTGTCCTCCAAAACACTGAGGATCAAGTGTCCAAACAGTGGTTTAGAGTGGGTAAGGGAACATTGGAAAGGGAATTACTGCCCTGGAACTAATGTCCGTGGCAGGATTAGGAAGTTAGTAGGGGACAGATGGGTTAGTAACTGAGGGGGGGATAAAATATAGTTATTCATTTACAAACGCAGTCAGTCGCGGGTTTGATGCTAGATATTTGTCTAGGCGGAGTTTTAATGAATCAACGGTGATGCAGTCTATAACGTTTCCGGGAAGCCCATTCCACAAGTTGACAACTCGATTGAAGAAGAAATTCTTAGATTCGTGTGAGTTAAAAGAGTTACCAATAATTTTGCAACCGTTTCCCCGCGTGTAATTAGATTGGTCGATAGTGAAGTACTTACTACAGTTCATATTGTCGATGCCTTTGATGATTTTGAACACTTGAATTAAGTCACCTCTTAATCTGCGCTGGGTTAAAGGAAATAGATTTAATTCTCTAAGACGCTCTTCGTATGGTTTGTTCTTTAGGCTAGGTATCATTTTGGTAACTCTACGTTGAACTCGTTCTAGCTTGTTTATATCTTTTTGGTAATATGGGCACCAGGATTGAATGCAGTATTCCAGAAGAGGGCGGACTAAGGAATTGTAAAGGGTTAGGATAACTTCTTTGGATTTATGCTCAAATGACCTGCCCATAAAGCCAATTATTTTGTTTGCCATCTTAACAACTTCTGAACATTGTTGACTCGGTTTTAGGTTACTCGATATTGTTACTCCCAGATCGGTTTCTCTGTTTACATTCTTAAGCTGAGTGCCATTCATCCAATAGTTTGCTTTCTCATTTAGGTATCTGATATGTAGTACTTTACATTTATCCGCATTGAATCTCATTTGCCAAATTTGGGCCCAACATGACAATTTATCCAGATTGTGTTGCATATCGTCAACTTGTTCTTTTGAGAGTACGCTATTTGCAATTTTTGTATCGTCAGCAAATTTTGAGATTGTACAGGTGAGACCCTCATCTATGTCATTGATTTAAATTAGAAAGAGAATTAGTCTTAGTACCGATCCCTGGGGTACCCCGCTACTTACATTGGTCCATTTTGATGCCTTACCGTTTATGACTACTCTTTGCTTTCTGTCGCTGAGCCAATTTTCTATCCATTTCAACACACCGTCTTGTATTCCATGCGCTTTTAGTTTTAGCAGTAAACGTTTGTGGGGAACTTTGTCAAAGACCTTTTGAAAATCAAGGTATATAATATCTACAGCTTTACTCTCATCGTAGAGGTTGAGGATATCGTGGAAGAAGTCTAAGAGGTTTGTTAAACAGGAACGTTTTTTACGAAAGCCGTGTTGAGTATCTTTAAGTAAGTTATTTTCCTCTAATTGATTTACGAATCTGTCTCGTATAACCGTTTCTAGCATTTTACATACAACTAAGGTTAAGCTAATTGGACGATAGTTACTGGGTAGGGATTTGCTGCCTTTTTTGAATATCGGTGTTACGTTGGCTAGCTTCCACTGATCAGGCATAGTTCCAGACTGCAAGGATTTATTGAATAGTAATGTCAGTGGTTTGGGGAGCTCATCCTTAGCTTCCTTTAGAACTCTAGGCGAGATTGTATCAGGTCCAGGCGTTTTATTTACCTTGAGTTTATCTAAACAATTCAATACTTCTCTCTATGTAACGGTGATATTGCTTAGAACATCTGAATTATCAATCTGAATCGGCGATGGTGTAGGGATATCACTGAGGTCTTCTGTTGTAAAAACTGATGCAAAGAAGGTATTGAGGGCATTACTCATTTGTACTTCGTCTTTGGTGTATTCTCCATTTTCATCGACTAACGGTCCAACAGTTGAAGTAACTACTTTTTTCTTTCTGATATAACTATAGAATTCATTCGGGTTTGTTTTACTTTGATTCGCAATATGTAACTCTAAGGACTTTTTACTTTGCTTAATTAACTTTTTGGCTTTGCGTCGTAGCTCTACAAATTTCATCCGTTCTTCGTCATTTTGAGAGGATTTTAATCTATCATTAGCAAATTTTTTAGCAAGCAGGCAGTTTGAAATATCTTTATTCCACCATTTTGGCTTATTATTATGGCCTGGACGCCGTATTTTCGATGGTATGCAGTCTTGCACTGCTTTTAGGTAAGTGGCTTCGAAGAACTTCCAAGATGTATTTATGTCGTTATTGTGAATTAAAAAGCTCCAGTCAGTTTCTTTAAACATAGCTCTAAGTTTATGGAAGTTTGCTTTCTTGAAATTAGGGACTTTTTCGATGCTACTATTTGGTTCGTTACTAGTAAACTTTAAAGTGAAAGTTATCGTACGATGGTCGCTGTTACTGAATTCATCACCAACATTCAAATTCTCTATTAATTCTTCTTTTGTTGCAAGTACAATATCAAGAACGTTATTACCACGGGTCGGCGTTCGAACAAATTGATAAAGCGAACTCTCTTGCAAGTTCGCATACAAGTCATGTCCGGAGTGTGAAGTAAGAGTATCGCCCAACTTGGTCACAGGTAAATTAAAGTCGCCAAAAATTACGGTATCTTGTGAGTTACTTACATCTGCAATTTGTTCGTAAATTTCTCGGTCAGTTTGCACTGATTGAGCTGGAGGTCTGTATATTAATGCAGGTATTATTTTTGTACCTTTATTATTCTTTATTAGCACAAAAGATGCGTCGACGTTCACAATTTGAGGTTTTGACAAGAGGGTAGGGTTAAGACTTTCTTTGATATAAAGTAAAACGCCACCTCCATTTCGATTTATTCGGCTTTTCTCAAACATTACATAACCGGGAAGTGAATACTCTGCTAAAAAGTCTCTATCTTCTGTATTGAGCCAAGATTCTGTTATGCCAATCACATCATAATTTTCTGTAAACACTAGCTCCTCTAAATCTGAAAATGTATTGCGTATGCTACGAGCGTTTGCATAGAAAACCTTTAAATTTTGTATTTTAGAACTCACGGAACGCTCTTTAATAATATTTTTGGTTCTTGTCGGATCTACATTTATGTTCATGGCTGTCCTCGGTCCTCGCTGTCTTCGGTCCTTATCGCTGGTGGTCCTCGATTGCCTCTGTTTTTTTCTTGGCGTTGGATGATTTATGTCACTGCTGCTTCTTCTCAGATGGCGTTTTTTGATCCATGGCTGCGGACTGCTTCGTGTAGGAGACGACCCATGCGTGCTGAACCCACAGGGTTTAGATGAGTGCCATCCTTGCGGAACAGAGTAGGCTTGTGGTGACTGCACAGGTGGTACTGATTGTCCCTCTCATGACCTGACTGTTCTAGGGACGAAGGTGGAGAAGGAGGGAGACTACAGGTTAGAAGCTGCGGTCTCGGCTGGGTTGTGGGAGGGCACTAGGCATGTTGTTCTGCGAGATAAGATGTTTACTAGGCTGTGGCAGTTCATCCGCATGTTTGTTGCTTCTCCAGGCCTGATGTATGGGGTAGAATCTGACATGGAGGCTGGAGACAGTGCGAGGCTCAGTTTAATTCCCTACCGTATAAATCCTGCTAAAAAGTCTGTCGTGAAAACAGAGCTAGACGACATGTGGAAAAAGGGTCTGAGGGATAAAGGATATTGTGAGTGGTCGTTGCCAGTGAGTTTGCAACCTGAGTTGAGTGGCAAGATCAGTATGTGTGCATTATCCCTGACAGACACCTATCCATTGCCCAAGGGTCTGAGGGATAAGGAATGTCGTGAGTGGTCGTTGCCTGTAACTTTGCAACCTGTGTTAATTGGCAAGATCAGTGAGTGTGTTGATTGCGAGAGTGTGTGTGCATTATCCCTGACAGGCGCCTATACCGTATCGAGAGTTGACGACACCATAGACCGCCTCGGGGCTGCATCGCCTATCACGAAGGTAGAACTAGTGAAAGGTTATTGGCAGGCCCCGTTGCCGGAAAGAGCAAAGAGAAATGCCAGTCTTGTGATGAACTGGGCAGTTTATCAGTGCCAGGTGTTGTTGTGCTGCCGGAACACGAGTTGGATGTGTGGCATGCTAAGGGCACTGATAATGTTTTGGCTCATTGTTTGTCACAGGAGGGTTTGTTTGCAGGAGAACCCTCGCCGTTCATTCAGTGTGTGTTGAGAGTGGCGTAAAATTGGCTTGCCCCTGTAAGTGCAGCCGCCAAAAATATATAAAAAAAAAATGAAAATTCTATAAAAACTCTTTCTTTAATAGTAAATTTAAGTATGTTTTGTTACAGCTGAAGCACTAGCTATTAGTGGGCTGAGTTTCGTAGAACTCGCTTTCGAAGCGTAACAATTTTAAGATTGCTATTGTGTTGAGGGGGTAAATATGTAAGTTTGTTTCATTTTATAAGTAAGTTTTTTTTTGTGAAACCTATATGCTGTATTATTGTGCTGGGGTGGGGAGGTTAGGTGACATGTGCCGATTTCAGATATCAGAACTTGCCTAATGTTAAGTGTCTAATATCTTGGGGGGGGTGTGATGCACGTCAGCTCCCCAGCGACCACGAGGGGTCTTCTCCCCTCTCCTCAGGCAGTGTAATGGGCTGTAGGTTATTGATTAAGTTCTAGTTTCTTCCTAGTGCATCATAGTGTCACAGGTAGTCCAGAAATACTCTTTATTTTCACCTGTGACAATGCATTGTATTTTATTCCAGCTGTCATAGATTTAATGTATTAGATGACGCGTGGAAGTTGGAGAGTGTGAGTGAGTGAGAGAGAGAGAGAGAGAGAGAGAGAGAGAGAGAAATCGGAGCTTGGTGGTATCGGCGGATTGATATCGTGCAACTTGGTTAGTTACGTCATCTCTCGGGCGCCTGATTCGTCGCCGGGCTCCTCCCTCCTGCTCCGTCACCGCTTTCCCGCCGCATCGGGAATGGGTGCGCCTACGCGCACGGACTCCCTTGTGACTTCCACGGGCAGAGCTCCTCGTAGTGCTGTAACGCTAACATCCCCCTGCAATCTATCAGCCCACCTCACCCCCCTATTGCGAACTTTCTCTACCACTGCTTACC
Source organism: Paralithodes platypus (assembly GCA_032716605.1). Taxonomy (NCBI): domain Eukaryota; kingdom Metazoa; phylum Arthropoda; class Malacostraca; order Decapoda; family Lithodidae; genus Paralithodes; species Paralithodes platypus. Next base: position 33,010,795 of record CM064567.1, on the reverse strand, counting down.
TTCTTCTCTCTGTATATCCTACTATTAATTAACTGCCCTTCCCCTTGACGTTGATTTCATATATCCGTCACTGTATTATACAGCGAGCTCTCAGAGATATTATATGTACGTAGTTAGGCATTTTGGATCAGAGGGTTATCCATTTTGGCTTGGGGAGGTTTGACATACTCATCGTGTTGCCCCAACCTTATTTTCTTGGGTGTCTGCCAGGTAAGTCGATGCTAGACTGGGGAGAGGCTATCAGGTTACAGTTTCCTATGAGCATAGACTTCGTTGAGCCTATGCAACTGTACCGGATACCTGCGGAGGCCTAGGTCATTTTCTTGTCTGTGTACCTTAGAGCCTTGCACTGTGTTGGCGTGAGGGTGTTTGCCTAGTCCACCCAGCACTGTGCTAGCTCGTTAGCGTTTGACTTAGGAGGGTCGCCAGGAGAGAACCAGGTACACGAGACCTGGATCTCTCAAGAGAGCACCCCGTCATTTAATGTAACTAGGCGCACAGACTTGAGAACGACACTAGGCTACCGAGCAGGTGGCTCAGCCCAGGTAGCCTAGCCTATGACTCCCCTGCTAGACTTGGTCCACCTGGCAGACCCCCGATTAGGGTTTATAATCTCATTGTGTATATGTGTGCAGCATTATTGTTCTTTATGTTTATAGTAAGTCGTGATTGTTGCTGAGAGACCCAACCAGAGCAGGCTTATGCTTGGTGGGAGAAAGCACATCTTTTTGTGGTTAGAGTTTAGACTGCCGACTGTTTTATAATTACACCTGTGCCAGATAACACCGTATGTCCCTACACTATATATGTTCCCACAGTAATAATACACAGTTCAGAATCCGAGACGTACTTCTTAGTTCCATCTGACTTTTGCAGAAGATTCATGCATGATGTTTTAGGACTTTCTTGTTTCACTTTCTTTCAGACAGGAGTGACAGTTTATTGATTATTTAACGTAACGTTAATTATCCTTCTTCTAGTTTGCTATTAAATCGTTGCTGCGATTTAATTACGCTATCTATCTTTTTCCTTGTATACCTTAATAAAGTAATCGTATGTTGTATGAGTATAGGCTGCTTCAGTGATCATCAGCCTATAGTGTGCACCTTTTACCGAGTCATAGGATACCTCGTTGTCCAGGCACGACTCAGGGCGGTAAAGGTGTTTTGTTCTCCAGTGGTTAAGGCAGGGGTTGGAACTAGTGTTACCATTGTTGCATTTAGCCTTATCTAGTCCAATGATGAAGAGCCCTGTGTCTTGTAGAAGCTGGATCGTACCAATATATATATATATATATATATATATATATATATATATATATATATATATATATATATATATATATATATATATAATGATGAAGAGGATCACCAGGCAGAACACAAACATCTTGAAGAAGTAAGTAGTTTATTTGCTTACGTTTCGGAATTAATACATATTCCATCATCAGAGCCTAGAACAACAGAGATAAAGCATCATATAGTTGTGTGAATACAACGAAATATTTAAATATTTGTATATTCGAAGTCAACAAGTGAAAGGAAAAGGAAATGAAATGGAAGAAGAGGGCACAATAAGAAAAATAATGTTAGTGGTCTAAATGTTAAGTAGAAAGTAGATCTTAAACTAAGGGAAATACCTAAGTGACAAAGCTAGACTATATAAAGAAACAAACAAAAAGGGGGAATATGTACAGTACATACAGGAACTTAACGTGGGAAGCAGAATAGGTTGTAAGATGCCGTGTCACTGATGGATGGGTTGTGCCTATACTGGTGAAGGGCCTCCATGATGGGAAGGTCTTTGTCGTTGTTGCTATTACCAAGAACTGCAAAGTCTGACTGAGTAAAAGGGTGGTCGTGTTGCCGGGACTGGTTGCGTATAGCTGAGTGAGATGGGTTCGTGATTAGTTGTCCCGTTCGAACTGAGCGGCCTAGGTGTTCGTGTATACGGGATTGTAGATGTCTTTTTGTTTTGCCTATATATGCTGCCTTACAGCTATATTTATATATATATATATATATATATATATATATATATATATATATATATACATGCGTATTGTGTTGCCCCAGCATCTCTCCGACTTAATGGCCATTGCATTGAACTAGGGTGTTTATTGCCCCATGCAGCCAGGTTCTTACTCGGGTCTCCTGACATAGTTCTTTCGAGAAGAAAGCGTAATAATTACTCGTGAACCTATCAGTTCCCATTTCCAGCGTGGAAAAACAGGTACATGAATTAGGGCCAGGGTTACCAATTAAAGTCTGCTAGATAGGCACCGAAACAGGCACCGGCACTAGAAATAATAGAGTTTTCACATGCTAGAATAAGAAGGGCTATAGAAAAAATGAACAGAAGTAAGTCACCGGGACCGGATGGGATACACCCAAGAATCATAAAGGAAGGAGGTGAGATGTTAGTAGAGCCATTGAAAATGTGATTTGAGGTATCGTTTATTACAGGACAAATCCCGATGAACTGGAGAGAGGCGAACATAACAGCTATATTTAAGAAGGGAAAGAGAAATGACCCAGGGAATTATAGACCAGTCAGTTTGACAAGTGTTGTGTGTAAACTAATGGAAACGGTAATTAGAGAAGGAATAATGGATCATATGAAGTCAAACCAACTTTTCAGTGGGAGACAGTTCGGATTCTTGCCGGGGAGGTCGACGGTACTACAGCTAATTTAGGTGGTAGATGATTGGATGCAAATTCTAGAAGATGGTGATGTAATAGACGTGGTATATTGCGATTTTATGAAGGCTTTCGATAAGGTCTCACATAAAAGGTTAATAGAGAAAGTTAGAAGCTATAATATAGGGGAGAAATGTGTGAAATGGATAGAAGCCTTCCTGAAAGATCGGAGACAGAGGGTACTGGTGAATGGAATAGGCTCGGGGTGGAGGGAAATTACAAGTGGGGCACCTCAGGGATCTGTGTTGGGACCACTGCTGTTCGTTATATTTATCAACGACTTACCTGAAGTTATAACTAATGGAAGTGAGGTATACCTGTATGCGGATGACACTAAGCTGTATAGAAGAGTGAGGAGTAAGGAAGATGTGGGTTTGCTTCAAGGAGATGTGGAGGGCATGAAGGGATGGTCTGAGCATTGGTTAATGCCTTTTCATCCAAAAAAATGCAAGTACATGCGGATTGGTACAAGCAAGATAGACAAGGTAGGATACAGTATGTATGAAGCGATGGAGGAAGTGAATGCAGAAAAGGATATAGGAGTAGTGATAGACAATAAGTAAAATTTCTCAGAACATTTAGCGGAAAAGATAAACAAAGCCAATAGAATTGTAGGGCTGATAAGGAGGACATTTGTGTCACTTGACGAAGAAATCTCCAGGAATCTCTATACAGCGCTGGTTAGGCCGCACCTGGAATATGCGAACCAGGTGTGGGCTCCATATATGGTAAAGGTTATAGAAGCAGTAGAGAAAGTGCAGAGGAGAGCTAGCAAGCTGGTACCAACGTTGAAGAACGCGGGATATGAGCAGAGGTTGAGGACACTGGGGCTTCCGACACTGGCATATTGGAGAAAGAGAGGGGATATGATAGAGACTTTTAAGATAGTGTCAGGAAAGTACGATGAGGATGTGTGTGAGGGTATCTTCTTGATGCGGGAGGGAACAAGAACGAGAGGACACTCTAAGAAAATTTACAAAGAAAGAAATAGGCTTGAGAAGGCAAAGAACTCATTTTGTGATAGAGTGGTAAATGAGTGGAACGCACTGCCCCATTATGTAGTCGATTCCGAATCAATAAGGGAGTTTGAGAGTAATCTTGATAAAGCATGGGGAAGACAAGATTTGAAGTTTGATTATAAAACAAAAATACAGAATAGTAAAAATGTTGCGTCTGCTACCGCCGCCGCCAACACCGTGAACGACCGCAGCAGTGCAAGTACTGGTACTGAGCTGGATACACAGGCCTAGTTTGCCTTTTTCCAGAGGATCTACTGTAAGAAACTGTAAGAAAGATAGTATATACATGCTGATAATTGCCACACTCTATACAATATCGCTCTAAAATGGGTTAAATCTCCAGAATATTGCTAAAATTCATGTCACAAGATGTACACATTTACCTCAGATCGAAGGAAATGCTTCTAGATCTCAACAAAGTTCAATTAAAAAAGTGTATTGTCACAAAGTACATCATAGTTACATTCCACATAGTTATACAAACAATATCTACAGTGAGACAATTGGGAACTGATACCAACCGGCATATACAGGGTGTCCCGCGAGTTTTGTCAAATACTTCCAGAGATGAAAGATTAACCCCTGTCAAACGGGGATGTTTGTAATTTCCACTACCTACCTGGCGGGCATATTTACCCTAAATGAGCTTCATTCCATGCTCTTTTTCAAGCATAAACAAGAGCCAGAGCGTAATACAATTATGTATCCGTGAAAGGGCGATAATAGAGCTTTCCAATGACACCTGAATCATCCTTGTATGACCACGGGTTCTCTTGCAACGATAGTACAACACGAGGGGAAAAACCCTAAAATACGGTAAATTCCTTAGTTTTTCCTTGTTCTCGCGAGGCCTGGGGTGTGAGATCATGCAGAGGTTACGTCAGTGGCGGGACTAGGTCCATGCCGAGCGGTCAGAGCCTGCCTATTGTCCTCCCAACACGTGGACTCTCTTTCAGAGCTGATAATGTGCTCAACATCCCGCCCGGATATTGTCGGGCCCCTCAGGGGTGGCCATGGTTCTCTCGCCCGACATATGTGGGGCCCCGCGGCCTGAGTGTTAAGTAATTCTAAGTAAAAACTGTTATATACACATAGGCTTTTTGGGGCATTGTCTTGTAGCTATGGACCCTAATGCACTTTCCCACTGATGCGATTTCATACGATTTTCATCGCCGACACCAAGAAATGGGCACATTCGTGACATGTCGCATCAAAATCTTGAACCCTCGCATGATAATCGTTTGACTCGCAAGGCATCGCTAGGGCCCTCGTGCGTCATCGCAAATTTTGGGACGAGGACTTGCGAGGGGTCCGAACCCTCGCAAGCATCGTCGAACATTGCTGAGGTATCGACGAGGCCCTCGGAGAGCCTCGGCGACATCGGCGAGACATTGACGAGGGTGTCGCACGAATAAAAAGCGTCGCCGAGAGTATACCTGCCACGGGTATACTTCGCAGAGGCGTGCGAAGGGCTGTGCGACGTAGATGAATGCTCGGAAACACCTCGCCGAGGCCAAAGAGCACCTTTGGTGAGGTGGGTAAAAGAAAAGGATTAGGCCTATAGTGAACCTGTCAACCCTTTTTTTTATGCACCTCTCGTAAGGAGGTTCACCTGTTTTGTTTTCTCTTTCTCTCCTTTTCTCTCTTTCTCTGTCTTGTATCCATTCGGCCCCATTCAGCCAACTGTTTTAAGACGTTTATCCCCATCCAAGTATTGATATCTTCCTGGCGAGTGATAGCGAGCCAGCATTGTATGGAGAAATCCGGCTTTGCCGGAGACATTTTTCTATCGAAACATTTACAAATTTAGCTTGCTCTCAAAACAAAAATATATATATATATGTTGGTTCGCTACTGCTCACCAGGAAAATATTGAAACCTGGATGGGGTAAACGTCTTAAAACAGTAGGCTGAATGGGGCCGAACGGACACAAGGCAAAGAGAGAGGGAGAGAAAGAGAAAACAAAAAAAGCGAGGTCGGCTCAATTAAGCCGTAATTCGTAAACATACGGCAAGGACAGTGCCAATCTCCGAATTAAGGGGAGATGGGTAATTTTTCTGGTCCCCTTTCTTCCTCATGGTTAACCCCATTTGTGTTCATATTTTATGACGTTCGGCCCATTATTTTGGCAATTTTAAGACATTTCACCCCATTTCGTTGTGAATATTAAGACTTTTCGTGCCATTTAGGCGTCGAGTTTTTCATGGCTAGCGATAGCGAGCCTGTACTTTTTGAGGAACCGGCCTTCGGCCAGGATATTTTTCTATCGACAAATTTACAAATTGATCTTGAAGGAGGGTGTAGGGGGGTGCTTTATATGTTTGACGGAGGTCTAGGGATGAAACTAAATAAATCATAAACAAATATATAAATGAGCAAATATTACGCCCATCCCCCCTTAAGGGGAAACGGACCGTTTGTTTGGTCATTCATTCCTTTATTTCTTAGTTTCCTCATTAGGCCTCCATCAAATTTAAAACAAAAAACACTAGACCCCCCTTCATGATAAATTTGTACATTTTCAACGAGATGGGTTGGGTATGAGGGGGGATCTGCTTGGTGTGGACCAATCTGAGCTTTGCAGACCCCCGTAATCTTGTGTTGAACTCTGACCGTTTTGGTGAGGTCAGTCCTCAAGGCATTAGTGAGTTGGGTCTATAATTAGGCTTTGTAATTGGGGTTGGGTGTGACAGGGATCTGCCTTGTGTGGGCTGATCGGCTTTCTGCAGACTCCCATTCTCTTATGTTCTTATGTTTTTGCCATGAAATATATGCAAAAAGTTTTCGGATAATCTCGCCGAGGAATCCGCCGAACCATCGCTTAATTCGCCGAAGACGTCGCAGAACATACGCCGAGGATTCGTTCATCCTTCGCATTATTTTGCAATAATTTATTTAAATGTGACAGTTCTCGCCGTGATCATCGGCGAACCATCGCTCAATTTGGCGATGGCGTCGCATAATATCGCCGATTACGTCGTTATCATCTGCGACATCGTCGCCGAGTGTAAACTTGTCAACGTTTTTTAACGGTCAAAATCGTTGACGTTGCACAAATTCGTTGCGAATTGACAAAACTACGTCCTCGCCGACGAAAATCGTATGAAATCGCATCAGTGGGAAAGGGGTATTAAAGTTGGCATTTTGGTGTTTTTTGTAATTTCTAACCCTGTTTTTCTTCAATAAGATGAGGATAAGAAAAAAAACTATAAAGTGTATTATGAAGCATATCAATCCTTCATATGCTCCACAAAATCGTCTATTTCTAGCTAGAATACAACAAAAAAGACGTCACCGGTACACAAAGAGTTACACAGTTTAGGAAGAGTTTAAAGAAAATTACTAACACTTCTTTTGTTCTTTTACCTTGACCTTTAACCTTAAGTATTATAATATATATATATGATTGAAATATATGTTATCTAAGTAAAATGCAACTAAAAGTCGTCAGCTTATCGAAAATTGAGTAGTTTTTTATGATGACGGTTAACTTTTGACCTGGGTCTGTGACCATGACCTTTATGTAGGATTACATTTTTGTTTGCTTTGATGTAACCCTAGAAAATCAAATATTGTGTCAAATTTTATTAAAGATCATCTGATAGTTTCAGAGGTATTAAAAGAATAGTTGACCTTGACCTTTGGCCTTCATCTTGACCTTCATGATATCTGAAAATGTAACATATTAATTTTCCCCTAAAGCACAACTGTCTCAACGAATTTTGTGAAATTTACATGAATAGTAAAGAAATTAATATATATTGACCTTATATTTGATGTTGACACGTGACCTTGACCTATCAAATGGAATTATGTTTATTCTTGTATGACCTTGGTCTAGGCATTCCGAATATGCATGATATGCCTAATGAGAATCTTACATTAAATAGGAAATACTAGTAAAAATCATATTTCGACCTTTGACCTTGACCTTCAACCTTAGTAGTTCTGTAGAGGATTTAGTTAGCTTAACAGCAATGTTCGTATTAACTAGCAATATGAATATGGTGTAGTTTGTATAAAAAACGTTATTACAAATAGTGATCATATACTGTGACTTTGACCTAAAATATAATTCATATATTTGGATGGTCGTCGCATTGACCAACTGAATTTGCCTTTATAATTTGGTGACAATACATTAAACAGTCTAGGAAGAGTTTAGGGAAAATGACAAATACTTTTGTTTTGACCTTGACCTCTGACCTTAACTATTACAATATTTATGTGAAATTTTATATACATAATATTTAAGTAATAAGCCATAACACAGCCAGTTTTCCAAAATGTTAGTAATTTTGTTTAATAAATAATAAAAGTTGACCTTTGACCTTGACCTTTATGTAAGATTATATTTTTGTTTACATTGACATTGCCCATGAAAATCAAATAAGCAGGTGTAATATCATTAAAACCCATTAGTTACTTTCATATATATCAATACAATAGTTGACCTTGACCTTAAACCTTTATCTTGACCTTTATATGCCTCGACATTTATTATTTTCCTTTTCACTTAAAGTGCAACTATCTCACCAAATGTGAAGTTTGCATGCAAAGTAAAGAAAACAGCATATTGACCTTCTATTTGACCTTGACCTTTCATATAGAATTGTATAGTTTCTTGCATGACCTTGGCCTAGGTATTCCGAATATACATGTTAAACCTAGTGATAATATATCAGTTAGTATAAGAAATACTAGTAGAAAACCTATTTTGACCTTTGACCTTGATCTTTGACCTTACCCTTTTGAATATTTATCTAAAATTTGGGCAATACGATATCAAAGGTTACCAGTAACTTGTATAGTGAAAATGAAGACATTTGAATAAAACGTAAGATAAATAGTAAAATTTGACCTTTGACCTTGACATGTGACCTGGACCTTTATGTAAGAGTATTTTTTTTTTCATTGACATTGCCCTGGAAAATCAAATAAGCATGCCTAATTTCATTAAAACCCACCAGTTAGTTGCATATATATTAATGGAATAGTTTACCTTGACCTTTGACCTTTATGATGTGTGTCCAAATGTATTATTTTCATTTTCATTTAAAGTGCAACTATCTCACCAATGTTGTGAAGTTTGCATGAAAAGTAAAGATAATAGCATATTAACCTTTTATTTGACCTTGACCTGTGACCTTGAAATTTCATATGGAATTGTATAGTTTCTTGTATGACCTTGGCCTAGATATTCCGAATATACATGGTAAGCCTAGTGAGAATCTAACAGTAAGTATAAGAAATACTAGTGACAAACTTATTTTGACCTTTGACCTTGACCTTTGCCTTTAGAATATTTACCTAAAATTTGGTCAATACGATATATAGGTTACCAGTAACTTGTATAGTGAAAATAGAGACATTTGAGTAAGAACTAAAAAATATGAAACATTTACCTTATTTTTAACCTTGACCTTTCACCTTAACCTTTAATTTAAATGGAAAATTTCTTTTTAACTGACCTTCGCATTGACCAATTGGATATACCTGTGATATTTGGTGAAAATCCATCAAACGGTCTAGGTCTAGGAGGAGATTCCGGACAGACAGACGACGACGGACGACGACGACGACAGACAAGCTGACTGATGGTACACAGTATACGGGTGGGATCTGTGTGCGCGATGTCACTCTGCTTCGTAGAGTTGATAATAATGATACAATGAAAGTTCAACAATATAAGCGAAAAAGAAAAAACATAATATAATACATTATATAATATATAATATATAATAATATCTAGTGGGAAAGTAGCTAAATTGGCAACACTGATCAGGGCAGCTTTCTGTTCATTAACTTTTTGGTTCATTAGCTGTTACAACATTTGTTATTATTACGTCGGAGTGTTTTGGTGTGTTTTTATATATGGAAATGTGGATATTCCCACAGAATTTCATGAGTATATTTTAGGTAGAAACAAAACCTCATTCGCCGACAATGATCAGTTATCCAACCATTTACTTCCTGCGTATATAAAATCAAATCAACTGCATAATATTTTTGTCATTGATATGAATGAAAATGTAGTTACAAGTCATTAAATTTTGATGCAACTTCTGTGGCAGTGCTATATATTTTATGTTATGCCATTTATACAGTACATCCCTACGTTCTCCGTTTTTATATAAGGATGTACACATACTCCTACAAACACAATATCTTACCGAAAGTGTGTTGAAAAAAATGTGACCAGATTACATAAAGTATATATGAACAAATTAATGATAAAACATATATTGAATTATAAAAGTGAACCAGGAAGAAATGTTTTAGCTCTTTACATCTTTACTTCTTTAGACTGAATACAGGTTTCTGGTGGTAACGCAATTTATAAATACTATACTAAGGTCTCTATTTTTGTTAATTGCGGTTATAGCGAGTGATCTGCGTTGCGTCATTAATAGGATTCCGAAAGATTACAAAGGAAAGCAAACAACAATAGAGCTACTGATCCCCAATACTACTGAGTGCTTGTTGAATGGGAAAGAAAGTGCTACCACAGAAGAACACAAAGTGGCTCTGTTATTTATATAGTAGACACTTAACTGATCTCTAACAATAGTTTTGTTTGTACTAAATACTTTGACACGAATTATGGATTGTACTTCAGGAATTAGGTTATATATATGAAAACATGAATTTTACCTATATTGTTCTCAAAATATGATCATATTTTATGTGAAGGGGGAATGGTTTACTTTTAGGGCGCATTTGTAATGTATTCATAATTTTTTCTAGTTTCCTCCCGAGACCTCCATCAAATTAAAAAAACAATCCATTAGATCCCCCTTCTAGATTAATTTGTACATTTTTCGGTAGAAAAATTTCCTGGCTTAAGGCCATATCTTCCAACATTACAGGCTCACTATCATTTGCAAGGGACAAAATTGACACCTAAACAGCACGAAAGGTCTAAATATTGACAACGAAATGGGGCAAAAGGTTTTAAAATCGACTAACTAATGGGGCAAACATCTTAACATCTGAGACCTAATGGGGCTAAACATGAGGGAGAAAGTGGTCCACAAAACTGGCCCATCTCTCCTTAAATCAACGCATTTGAACTCCTATAACTGTTTTATGCATTATATTGTATACAACATTTCGTTCTTGTCTGTATTTATCAACCCTTAACCCGAGAGCGGCGCGCCATTGGTAGTTCAAACCCTCCCGCCAAGCAAAGATATTTTGGTTCATACCCGCCTAAAATCGTCAAATATCGTTATTACTTAATCATATGTGCCTATTTTACGTTTAATATGAAGATTTTAATGTGTAACAGCAATAAAACAAGTGGGAATAGTATTTGGGGGGTGAAAAAGACAAATTATTGCTGACCCTCCAGTCATGATAGGTGAGAGGCGAACGAGATGTATATCCTCACTCTTCGAGGCCTGAAGGCAGACTGATGTCTCTCTCTCACTTTCTTTCTCTTCCCACGCTCTCTATATGTGTACTACATGACCTTGGAACCGGGTTGGAGATATTGGCGCGATAAATAAACCAATAAACAAGAGACTAAGAGGAAAAATAGTTGATAATTTAGTGTGGGGAGGGGGGAGGGGGGGGGGGGGGAAAGGGAGGAAGGAGGGGGTTTTGACACAAATGTGTAGGAGTGAGAGGAGGTATGGAGGGTAATTATCTCACTTAATCACATATTCCTTTGTTTTTAGTGGTACTGGGATCTTTTAATTCCTTCGTGCTCCTGGGGAGGTAGTTAATAACAAGATTTTGAAGCTGCTCAGTTTTGGCTGGTGACCTACATAAAAAGTGTGTTTTGGAAGGTTTGTTTCTCTATAATTTTACAAGCGCCCCACAACATATATTGTTATGCATATGGGTGGAAACGCTTGCACATGACTTATACTAAATTGTGTTGTGGTACAAGTATAAATAAAATATTATTTAGTTATAGTATTGGTGGCACAAAATAATATTTTAGTGCGTGCCGTGTGTTTACATCGAGATATCTCGGTAACGAAATGCAGAGCAGTAGGTTTTGACGGTTTTAGATAAAAGTGCATTTTTTCCAGATTTTATTGGCACCACACTCATCTTCCAGTGACGATTAGTTGCCGAGATAATACAAAAAATATGAAAATTATTGAAAACAGCCTACGGTAAAATAAATTGTTATTCCGTCTATCACTGTGTGTAAAGTAATTCGGATAGGAAATTTTGTTTTTTGTGCTGATGTGTAGTACATAAAACAGTGATGAAAAAATAAAAAATAAAAAAATAAAACAATGAAAACTAACGTAGAAATGAAATGTGAAAGAAGGGACGAACATCGCTTGCAGTCTTACCGCCAATTTGTCCGAGGAGTTCTACCCGTTTACAGGTCCCGTATGTTCCCACTACAGGCGTTCGTATATTTCCCCGGTTAACTTGGTAAGTAATTCAGGTCAATTGTGCCTAATTTATTTGTCTTCATTTTAGTTCAAACCCGAACTTTCTAAGTTATCTACAACCTGAGTTATTACTGTGTAAATAAAAGTATCATTTTTCAAATCGCTCACTTTTTGTTTTCATAACTGGACTATTGTATATCAAGTTTTATGTGTTAACTATTTTAGCTAAACTTTTGCACAATATAATCAATATTTGTATTCCTTTCATTTGCTTAGCTTCACTTATTTTAAATTTGTGTAGTCATGTTTCACTATAACAAATGTCTTGACAATTTCCTATATTGCATTTATCCTTTGTACCGGTAGCAGTCTGTTTCGATGTTTTATATATAACAGTTTTATGTTCTATTTCAGACCTGGAGAAAACAAACATGATACTACATGAGAAAAAATATATATATATACACACACACACCAAAGAAATCTGTAAATGTAAATAATGCATATATACACACACACACACACATATACAGTATATAAATACTGTATATACAGTATATGTATATATATATATATATATATATATATATATATATATATATATATATATACAGTATATATATATATATATATATAATATATATATATATATATACAGTATATATATATATATATATATATATATATATATATTTATACTGTATATACCTATATATATGTATATTTGTGAGTGTATTTAGTTATATTTAATAAATAATAACTACACATACACATACATACATATATATATATATATATATATATATATATATATATATATATATATATATATATATATATATATATATATATATATATATATATATATATATATATATATATATATATATATATATATATACTGTATATATACTGTATGTGTTGTTTCTGTTAGAGCTCTGCCTTGAGTCGGCTACCCCCAGCTATGGGATATGTGCCCGAGTATAATACTCACATACATACACACAGTGTAACTTTCCCCACCACCGTAAGTGGAGAATGTGTAAGAAAATATAATATAATGTATTACATTATATTATATTTTATTATGTACAGTATACACAATATCAACCCTGCGGTAATACACAGTGGCGCGTCTTTTTTTTTTTTATAGTGGAAATCCCCAGTAGGTCCATAAATAATCAAGCCAAATACTAACAGCATACATAAAACTAAGAAATAACCCTAATGATAAATACTGTACCAGTTTCCCCAGCAATACAATGAAGTTGAAAAATGACCCTCAGCAATAGGCTAAGCTACTGGTAAAAAGAAATGCCGGCAAAATCGTGATTAGTATTTAATTCCTGGTAAATCACTGTAAATTTGCAGAAATTTGTCAGTATATGAGTCAATATAGTTCAGTTTAGTTCTGCTATAGGTCTGACAAGTATATATTCTGTGTATGTTGAGTGGAAATGTATGATATATCCTTCCCCGTGGTGCATGCCCAGTGATGCCTTTATTGCACACACACCCTACGTTCTTTCAAAGTGATGTGTATCAATAAAAAACAAATACAAAATAAAAAAATACATCACACAGGTATATTATAGGCCTATTCACTAGGTCTTTATCTTCACAGTAAACCTTGAAAATTCTTGGCTCCGGCGGTGGCAATAGTTGGGTGGTAAATTTAAATGGCACTCCCTGTGTTCACGGCCTGACTGACACAGAGACACTGACCAGTAATTTGTTAACGCCTCTCTCGGCCACATGACAAAGGCTGTCTACATTGTTGCCATACTTGCCCACACACTAACTAATACTTACCCTATGACCAGGCGAATTCTCATGAAGATTTGGCAACAACAAAAATGTCCAGGGATTGTTTTGGCCACACGCTTTTCAAATGAGTTGAGTAAAGCGTTTTTTAGCATTTTGGAGTCATATGGAAGGGCGTTCTTATCACGCTTAGCATGATAAGGATCCTGAAGGGGTTAACAGTTATTTTTTTAGGCCTTTGGATTTTAAGAGTCCCGCCGCCTTTCACCACCAAACCCTCTCAAGAGTCTCCTCGCCATTACCGTGTTAATGATTAACCCCAGTATTTGTTTTTGTTTTTCGAATACTGTTCAATGTTTAAATGCTGCTTTCAACTATTTATATCTTTGTTCTAAATAACCAAATATTACCATCTAGATATGGTATATATTCTTGTTTAATTATAATCCTTAACTAATTTTCTAGTGATCTGTCTAATAGTTCTTTAATCTGGCTATGTATTGTAGGTGCACTGAACACCTGCTTCTTTGATATGTAATTTATTACAACTAAACTTGATTGATTGATTGATAATTCGACTTTTTTTATTAGCAATATGTAGTAAGAAATAACCTTGAACAAAACTGTAAGGGGTGTGTTTTAGTCAACCTGAAAATATTATAATTATAAACGTTCTAGTATTTCTAACATAAATATGTTCTACAAAGGTACATTGTCAACACGTAAATACAAGTATGGTATGTACTATATAATTATAATGTTTACGATTCCCATCTTTAGGATTCTTTAATCCACCATATTGTCCTCGGATAATATTTAAGCTTAGGGAAATCATTCAAAATTATTGGGGCTGCATGGTTTCATTAAATGTTAAGCCTCCCGTTAACTTAGCATATCCTGTCCTTGGGAGGGAGAGCGAAGGATTGAATCCTTGAGAGTCAACTGTGTGAGGACGTGAGGTTATTGCACCAATTAGGGGGAGAATCAGTAACGGTCACAATATTTACTCAGGATACAGGTTATAATTTTCCATCAAGTGTTTATTGGGTCACCTCTCTTAGATTCTTGCCATTGGTGACAGAGACAATTAAGGAGACTTAGGGTCATAGCCATAAAACAAACATTTGGGAGGCTCTAACACTCCCCCTCTGTGTATTCTGTTTAATATAGAAGGTGAAATAGTGAACTGTTTCTCATGTTTCTCTTCTTTATGTTTTAGTCATATGGTGAGGCGTTTAGCAACCTGAATTTCTCGCGAAACCCCAATGCATAATGTAGAATATCATGTCACTATGCGTTGTAGACAGTCACCCGTATATAACACCAGCTCCATAGCTCCGATAACTACATCATATGGTTCAGAAACAGAGTATCTCCATTGCTCATAGCAGTTCACTGTGGGATAGCATATTAGTGATTTTTCGCACAATAAATTTTCCCATATTTCAAGGAATTTTGTATATGGTACCTTTACACTAGCTTATCCTATACATAGTATTATTAGTCAGGTAGTCAAGACAGATTATATACAAACGATGTGTATTATATGGGTTTTCAAAAATTACCAAGCAATATGCTAAGTAATTGTCTATGAACGCATCATGAAACATGTGGGTCTAGTGATACAGAATAGCTATGGAATAAGGAAAAGTGCTCGATAATAACCAACGTGTGAGAGATAATGTCCTTGATAATATAGAATACCTTGAAGGATATGCACAATATAACACAACGAGAAATTCAGGGATAGATGGAGTGTGTGGGTTAAATGCTGAGGTATGGTGGTGAGATAGTGATTGAATGGGTATTTAAAATGTGTAGAATAGCATGGGAGAAGGGAAGTGTACCTGAAGATTGGAAGACAGGCATAATAGTCCCTCTGTATAAGGGGAGAGAGGAGTGTGTGGTAATCACCGTGGGATATGTCTCCTAGGCATAGTGGGGTAGTGATCGAGAGAGTGAGAGCGAGAATGGAGAAATAGGTAGGTGAGGAGCAGAATGGTTATAGGAAGGGAAGAGGGTGTTAAAATCCGATTTGTGCCATGAATTGTGATGTTGAGAAATATCTGGAGATGGGACAAACGTTGTATGCTGCCTGAATGGACTTTGAAAAAGCCTACAACAAAGTTGATAGAGAAGGTCTGTGGAAAGTAATGAGAAAATACGGAGTAGTTGGCAAGATGCTGAATGCGGTGAAGAGTATGTATGAGGGTACAAAGGCGGCAGTGCTTGTGGAGAAGGAGCAGAGCGAGTTCTTTAGCCTTTAAATGGCGAACCTATAGTATTTGAAAGTGCCCGCCAGGCGAAGATATTTTGATACAATCCCAAACAAAATCGTCATTATCCGATAAATATCGTTATTACTAATTCATTTGTGCCTATTTTACGTTTAATATGAAGATATTAACATGTAACAGCAATAAAACAAGTGGGAATAGTATTTGGGAGGTGAAAAAGATGATGTATTACTGACTGGTTCATTCATGAGAGGAGAACCAGCACGGCACACACCCTCCCTCTCTCACTAATTTATCGACATTGATGTATTGTTTGTAAAGTCTCTCTCTTGCCACGATCTCTATATGCATCCCACACGACCTTGAAACTAAGTGGGAGATATTGACGCAGAAAATAAACCGATAAACGAGGGAATAAGAGGAAAAATAGGTGATAATTGAAGGGGGGGAGGGGGGACACATGTGGAGGAGAGATAGGAGGTATGGAGGGGAATTATCTCACTTAATCAGATATTCCTTTGTTTTGAGTGCCACTGGGGTCTTTTAAAAGTTTTTTTTTTTAGGCCTTGGATCTTAAGAGTTCCGTTGTGTGTGTTGTCCCCAGGGGTGTTCAATATATATATGGATGGAGTCATGAAAGAAATACAAGGAAGAGCTGTGGATGTTGGTGTACTGCTAATAAGGAAAGGATATGCATGGAAATTGCCTTTACTGCTGTTTACCAATGATACAGTTCTGATGAATGACAATGAGTGGAAGTTGCTGGGTTTGGTTAAAATGTTTGAAATAGTGTGAAAAACGGAACCTGGATGTAAATGCGAGGAAGAGTAAGGTTATGGTCTTTGAAAGGGGTGCAGTTACAGAGTGTGAGGTGAGGTTGAACGGTCAGGTTATGGAGAATGTCAAATCATTCAAGTATTTGGGCAGTGTGTTGAGTAATGATGGTAGTATGGAGGATGAAGTGCAGGAGAGTGTGCAACAGGGGAAGAAGGTTGTATGAATGCTGGAAGCAGTGACAAGGAATAAGGTACGTGGCGAGCATGGAAATATGGAAACACTTGTATGACAGTGTGGTAACCCCGACATTGATAAATGGAAGTGAAACATGGACGTTGTTAGAGAGACGCATATCAAGAGTGAGAGGGGTAGAAATGAGTTACTACAAATCTGATCTTCTTTTCCTCACTGAAACTCAGGTGTCTGAAGAAACTGCCAGCAGTCCCTTCTCTGTATCCTTTTACTTTCTCTATCTTAGTTCAAAGCCAAAGGCGGATGTTGTGCATACATGCAAAACAAACTCACTTGCTCTCGTGTTCCCGATTTCAACTCTTCTGAATTCTCAACTTTATGGCTCAAACTATCCTGTCATTCTCATACTAAATATTTCTGTGCTGTATATCTTTCACCTAACTCTATTAACTTTCCCAAATTCTTTGATTATCTAAACTCTAAAGTGGAACACATCCTATCCATCTTTCGTTTCTCAGAAATCTCCATCTTAGGAGATGCCATCGTTCACCACCGCCAATGGCTCTCCTCTTATTCTACTGACCAACCTGGTAACAAACCTACATCTTTTCTATCCTAAATGACCTAGAGCAGCTGGTTCAGCTACCCATCCGTATCCCGGAATGCTTTGCAGAACGGCCCAACATTCTTTACTTGTTTTGAACTACTAAACCTTCCTCTTGTACTGTCAATCTTTTCTCTCCTTTGAGCTCCTCCGACCATAAACTTATTTCTGCCACCTGTTCTATCTCTCCAGTATGGCCACCCGATCCTCCCAGCCAGCGGAGCTTGTGGCACTTTAGTGGTGCCAACTGGGAGGCTGTCCGGCAGTACTTTTTTTATTTCCCATGGAATGATTTTTGCTTCCGTGGCGGGGGACCCTCGGAGAGTGCTGAATGTATTACAGAGGTAATCCTCTCGGGCATGGAGGCATACATACCATTTTCTTTTCCTCAGACTAATGCAAACAAATCTTGGTTTACTCACACCTGTTATACTGCTGTCCGCAATAAGGAGGAAGCATTCAAACGGTACCGACGTCATCAAACTCAAGAATCTCATACTCCAATGTTTCTGCCCGGAATCAAGCCAAATTTGTTCATCGATTAACCAAACACTCTATTATCAACAATAAATTCACTGAACTATCCAACTCTAACTCTTCCCAAGCTTTCTGGCAATTAGCCAGAAACCACTCCAACAATTTTTCTTCCTCGTCTTTCCCTCCTCTTTTCCACTCTGACGGCACTACTGTCACTTCTTCCTCTAACAAAGCTTAACTTTTCACCCAAACTTTCGCTAGAAATGCCACCTTGGATGGCGTATCTAGGGTGGGACAGGCAGAGCACGTGCCCTGGGTGCCACTGGCAGGGGGGTGCCAAATCTTCCTCAAGTAAACCCCTTATTTAACTACAGCACAAACTAAATATTATATTATATCTAGTATTTCGTCTAAATATAATTCCACTCATCATTAATAGAATATGAGAAACAATGGTAACTAAAATAAAACTAAATTAGGCAATGAATTCCCTTGCCT
Source organism: Paralithodes platypus (assembly GCA_032716605.1). Taxonomy (NCBI): domain Eukaryota; kingdom Metazoa; phylum Arthropoda; class Malacostraca; order Decapoda; family Lithodidae; genus Paralithodes; species Paralithodes platypus. The sequence continues at coordinate 32,992,167 of CM064567.1, read as the reverse complement.
AAACATATAAATAGTTTAGTTACCCTTGTCCTTATTTCCGTGGTGGTTTTCTTTCCTTACCAGTACTTTATTTAATACAATATTGAAAGTTGTATATATTATTGATATTCTGGAGTATTTCTCATCTGGCTGATTAGGAAATAATAATGAAATATTGTTACTTTGTAATTTACTATATAAGATACCGAAAGAGAATATGATTTAATTTATAACTCTGCATTCTCAATTCAAATGCTAGCGAAAATTCGTTATTGACAAACACTGGACTCTCGATGGTGGAGGCATCAGGCAAAGTAAGTACTCTGAGGTACGGACATTTATTTATAAATTTAGCTCTCTAGTATATTTCCCATATTGTAGATACGGTTAATTATACGTTTTGCCCTGATTTTGGCATTTATTCAAGAGTTTTTCATTAGGTTTAAGTGTGATTCTTCTACATTTTGATGGTTATACATTCATTGCTTTATAAAAAATGCTTAGGCTAACAACAATTTAAATATAGCCTCCCCTAAAGGTTTAGACGTGGTTTAGAGTGTCATTTTCCTTATTTCAAAACATTGTGTAAGATCATGAAACGTTTTTTCACAAAGAAGGAAGTTGATTTGCCTATGTTTTTTTAGATAATTGGTTAGGCTTAATTACTTTAACATTAAGCAAATCATATATGAATTTACATTAGTGAAAGCTACGAAGGTGCAGTTATAATTTTCGTATACATGATGTAGTGCAATAGTTTGTTAATTAACTATACATGATGAAGTGCAATAGTTTGTTAATTAACTATAATCATTAATGAGCTTGACTTGTATATTTTGCCTGATAATATGGTATAAAGTTATATAAAAGATGGTTGTTTTGAAAAGGGGTTTCATTTTATAATTATTATTTAGTTTTGTTAAGCTACAAACCAATCTCAAAATAATATATATATATATAATATATATATATATATATATATATATATATATATATATATATATATATATATATATATACCCCCCCTTGGGGTAAGGGAATAGAATATGCCCCACGTGCCTTCTGCATGTCGTAAGAGGCGACTAAAGAGGTTGGGTCGTTGGGCTTGCGACCCCCACCCAAAAAAAATACCTAGGCAAAGAAAAACGAACGAACAGCCTCGAATGCGGACGGAACCTATGTTGACGAACCACGACCGACTAAGGACATTCCTTCGGACATTCTGAGAATGGCTACATGAAATGTTAGTGGCATGAATGATGGCACAAAAGAGAGAGAGGTTCTGGAAGTGCTAGTGAATGCCAGGCTGGATATATGTGGAATGACAGAGACCAAATGGAAAGATTCAGATGTGAGAGAGTGGGAGTGTGGAATGGGTGTGTGTGCTGGAGTGAGTGAAGGAACAGAGAGAGAAGGTGCATGTTTGTTTGTAAGTAGAAAATGGAAGGAATGTGTAAGAGAGTATGGGTCTGTGGGTTCAAGGATTATGTGGGTGAGAATGAAAGTAGGAATACAAACGTGGGTGATTGCGAGTGTGTATGCTCCGACAGAGGATAAACTTGAAAGAAAGAAAGAGGAGTTCTGGATGAATGTGGAGGCGTGCCTGGAGAAGTTTGACAAGAACGAAAGAATATTTCTGATTGGGGATATGAATGGTAAGGTGGGTGATAGGAAAGTTGAGGGAGTGGTTGGAGGGTGGGGGGTACCATCAGAGGTGAATGGGAATGGTAGTGCACTTGTGGATGTATGTGTGGGGAGGAGGCTGTGGATAGCCAACACCTTCCGACACAGAATGATCCACAGGTACACGTGGAAACGGGTGTGGATGATGGAGGATGAGACAGTGGTGGAACGAAAGTCATTGATTGATTATGTATGTGTGGATGAACGAATGAAGAAATTTGTGATGGATGCTAGGGTGTATAGGGGTATTGGAGGGGGTCTGTCTGATCATTATGTAGTCATGTAGTGGTAGCTATGGTTAGGATACAAAAGAAGTGGGTGAGGAGAGATGGAGGGAGGCGAGAGGAGGGTGGAATGGTGAGGGTGGAGAGGTTGAAGGAGGAGGAATTCAGGGAGGAGTACAGGAGAGCAGTGGAAAGACGACTAGGTGGGTTCTACCTGGAAGTTATGGAGGAAGTGGAGGAGATGAGCAAGGTGTTTAAGGATGAGATCTGTGCAGCATGTGAGGAGGTGTGTGGAGTGAGGAGAAGAGGGAGGGGAGTGAAAGGTACAGCATGGTGGACAAAAGAGGTAAGAATAGCTGTGGAAGAAAAGAAGAAAGCATATAGAGAGTGGTTGGGTAGTAGAGGGAATGAAGATTTCGAGAGACAGAAATGAGCGAGGTATGTGGAGAGTAAGAGGGCAGTGAAGAAAGTAGTGAAGGAAAGTAAGAGAAGAGTAGATGAGGAATTTGAAAGGAATCTGAGTGTAAAATGGAGGGAGAGTAAGAAACTGTTCTGGAAAGAAGTCAAGAAAGTTAGGGAAGGTAGCAAGGGAAACAGTAAGGGTGTGAAAGATAAGAATGGGAGAATGCTAGCCGAGAAGCAAGAGAGAGTCAAAAGATGGAGGGAGTACTTCAATGAGTTGTTAAATATAAGGAATGAAGAGCCAGCAAACATAGCTGGATATGGTATGGGAGGGAAAAGAAGAGAAGTAGTGGAGGAGGAGGTGGTGATCAGGAGGTCAGAAGTGTGGGAAGCCATGAAAAGGGTGAAGTTGGGGAAAGCACCAGGAACAGATGGAGTATGTGGGGAAATGTTGAGGTATGGTGGTGAGATAGTGATCGAATGGGTATGGAAAATGTGCAAACTAGCATGAGAGAAGGGGAGTGAACCCGATGACTAGGAGACTGGCATAATAGTCCCCCTATATAAGGGCAAAGGGGAAAGAGGAGTGTGTGGTAACCACCGAAGAATATGTCTTCTAAGCGTAATAGGGAAGGTATACAGTAGGGTAGTGATTGAGAGGGTGAGAGTGAGAACGGATAATATGGATAGGCGACGAGCAGGGAGGTTTTAGGAAAGGAAGAGTGTTACGACCGGCACTACGAAATAAACAAGGGCACTTAATAATGGACTAGATGATAGGCTATGTCTGCAACAACGGTACGCTAATTCCAAACCCTCGAACTATTACGCCGGTGAACAAAAACACTTAAAACCCTTCAGAGTTAATCTACTGGATAACGGGGTATTAATTAACTGGGTTTTAGTGCACTTCTACAAAGGCTTTCCGATGACAGCAAAGCCAACTCACAACAGGAGTACTTACGTTATGAAAATGCTCTAAAGTAATAACAATGCTTGAATAAACTATATAAGATTTAATAAAGGAATATATGCTTACGTTAACTTTAGTGTGAGTCTGTACTCAACACTAAACTCTTCAATGCTCTATAAAAACACTGGAAGTCTAGTCCTACAGCAATCAGATATGGAATCTTCTGAAAAAGGTCTGATGCTCTAAGATGCTCGTTAATATAGAACGGAAATAATGCAGGGGCAGGACACCAAAGCGTGTATCTTAAATACACCAATAAGTAGGATACATTTATATATAACAAGGGAGTGCAACAACTCTGTGACAGCACTAATAATAACCACTCAGAAACAGTACTTCCTTAGCCAACGTAACAGCCAAACTGGGTTGTACACTATGCACCAACCTAGGCTAAAATTAGGCGTGAATAATTCCTAAAGCATGCACAATGAAAGTTAATATACACACTGCTGTCTTTCTCACTAATAAAGTCTAGCAGTGGCATAAAAGGTATCAGGAAACTAGGCAGAGCGCAAGCATGCTCGTAGCCTACTATCTCCCCTTGAACAGATTTCCCTTATGTTACGTTAAGTGACTTGGAGGCTCTCTTGGTAAGTCCAGATCTCTAGTATCTGGTCTTGCCCTGGCGCTCCACAAAGGTCAACAAAATGAGGTAGCAATCATACAGGTAAGAGTAGGCAAAAGCCCTTTACCTGTATACTGCTACACTCGCAAGGGAAAATATGCACAAGGGTTACAGGCTAGCTAGCTTCGTCGATGTTGTACAGACTCTGACTTGCCACATACATAACTCAGACAACGACCAAAGATACCTTCCACTGTCTAGCATTAAATAATGGGAAAGAACATCTCAATAATTAGAAGCACCTCAACACTAGGCTACCATATGACTATGACTCTAATAATCCCTAAAACTAGTGCAAACATATATGGAGAGCTGGTGCTGGTAATACGACTGGCTGACTATGGAAGTCGTATGCAGAACCAGAAGGGATAAGTAATTGAATAAAGAGAGAAGTATGAAAAGGAAGAAGTTCAGAGAGAGAGAAAGTAGTATAGGGGGTTATATGGGGGACAGATTGCAAAGGACATGTAGGACCAAGCACGCCGTGCCAAGCTCTGCAGGAGACACGCGAGAAGGATCCCCGCACCACCCTCCCAGGACAGCGGCCTCCAATCACAGACCACTACGTCATGAAGAGCAAGCGTCCCATGACGTAGCCCGGCCCGCCGGCCAATCAAGGGCGTGGGAAAGCCCGCGCGAGAGAGGGAGGCACACGTACATACACACACACATATTACCACCATGCTGCTCGCTCTCTTTCTCCCTACAACTTCACACAATGCATCTTATATTCTATCAATGATATAAAACGCTTCCAAATGTCACAGACAAGAATAAAGACCACCACTGATCTGTCTGTGACAACATGAACTCTATGAAAGAAAGAACATCGTTCTACGATTATTGTAGCCCACTTCACTACCCTGGCGAGCGCTAGCGAGCCACGAGTGCATTCTGGCAAGCTGGCCAGCGTAACACCCCGCCCAAGATGTGGGACGTTTCAGCCTCAGGTGAACTCCACATCTGACCAGACAGAATGCCCAGCAACCCCGCATCACCCAGCTACTCTCCCAAGTTGTGAAAACAAGGCATGATCACAAACATAAAACACTGCATTATATAAAAACAAATCTGCACAACACTTCCCCAAAATAATAGCATCATAATAATTATATCACGCTCAACGAGCAAGCTTCACCAAGCCTAGCCTACTAAGACAACAACTCAGAGTGTCTTAGATGCTTTCTGTGATATACTGCACTTATATACTATCAAAAATAAAGAGTTTTTATGTGAGGTTTTTATATTTTTAATAGTATTTTTGGCGGCGTTGCACTACAGGGGCAAGCCTAATTTTTCTCCACTCTCAAACAAACACTGGCTGAACGGCGAGGGTGCTCCTTAAGACATAACCTCCCGTGACAAACAATCAGCCAGAAAATTATCAGTGCCCTTAACCCCTAACTGTTGGGGCGCAACATAAGTCGAGTATAATAAATCTGGACTATCTGGCGGCGCTCGACATAGGTCGTGTGGCAATTTCAGCACGTAATGTTGCTGAGAGAGAGAGACAAGTGGTGGCAGGAGAGTAGCGAGCGTATGACTGCTCCAGACCACCGCGGCGAACCTACTGACACGAATCCCACCTCCTCCCTCCCTCTCTCACTCGCTAAAACAGAGGCAACCGAAGACCACCAGCGATAAGGACCGAAGACAGCGAGGACCGAGGACAGCCATGAACATAAATGTAGATCCGACAAGAACCAAAAATATTATTAAAGAGCGTTCCGTGAGTTCTAAAATAACAAATTTAAAGGTTTTCTATGCAAATGCTCGTAGCATACGCAATAAATTTTCAGATTTAGAGGAGCTAGTGTTTACAGAAAATTATGATGTGATTGGCATAACAGAATCTTGGCTCAATACAGAAGATAGAGACTTTTTAGCAGAGTATTCACTTCCCGGTTATGTAATGTTTGAGAAAAGCCGAATAAATCGAAATGGAGGTGGCGTTTTACTTTATATCAAAGAAAGTCTTAACCCTACCCTCCTGTCAAAACCTCAAATTGTGAACGTCGACGCATCTTTTGTGCTAATAAAGAATAATAAAGGTACAAAAATAATACTTGCATTAATATACAGACCTCCAGCTCAATCAGTGCAAACTGACCGAGAAATTTATGAACAAATTGCAGATGTAAGTAACTCGCATGATACCGTAATTTTTGGCGACTTTAATTTACCTGTGACCAAGTGGGGCGATACTCTTACTTCACACTCCGGACATGACTTGTATACGAACTTGCAAGAGAGTTCGCTTTATCAATTTGTTCGAACGCCGACCCGTGGTAATAACGTTCTTGACATTGTACTTGCAACAAAAGAAGAATTAATAGAGAATTTGAATGTTGGTGATGAATTCAGTAACAGCGACCATCGTACGATAACTTTCACTTTAAAGTTTACTAGTAACGAACCAAATAGTAGCATCGAAAAAGTCCCTAATTTCAAGAAAGCAAACTTCCATAAACTTAGAGCTATGTTTAAAGAAACTGACTGGAGCTTTTTAATTAACAATAATGACATAAATACATCTTGGAAGTAATTCGAAACCACTTACCTAAAAGCAGTGCAAGACTGCATACCATCGAAAATACGGCGTCCAGGCCATAATAATAAGCCCAAATGGTGGAATAAAGATATTTCAAACTGCCTGCTAGCTAAAAAATTTGCTAATGATAGATTAAAATCCTCACAAAATGACGAAGAACGGGTGAAATTTGTAGAGCTACGACGCAAAGCCAAAAAGTTAATTAAGCAAAGTAAAAAGACCTTAGAGTTACATATTGCGAATCAAAGTAAAACAAACTCAGGAGTTCTTTAAAAAGCTGTATTAAATCAGGTATTAGACTATATACTGATAACGAAAGTGTTTGGGTTGAGGTTAGCGAAGGTAGTGAGACCATAATTATTGGAGTTATTTATAGACCACCAAATATGAGTAGAAACGAAGGTACAGCTTTATGGCAGGAAGTGAAAATAGCATCAAGGTTTAGCAATGTGTGTATTATAGGGGATTTTAATTTTCCGAATATTGATTGGCATCATCAAATCGGCGACTCAGATTCAAAAGAGTTTATTGAGGCGGTACAGGATAGTTTTTTATTTCAATTCGTAGACTCGCCTACTAGAGGTAATAATATCCTCGATTTAGTTCTCAGTAATAATGAACAAATGATAAATAATGTAGAGATAGGAGACCAACTAGGAAATAGTGATCATAAATCAATTTATTTTAACATACAATGGACAGGAAAGGCTAAAGAGAATACGACACTTATCCCAGATTTCAGAAAAGACAATTATGGTGGATTAAGACGAGCCTTAAGAGTCGATCCTATGGTTAAACTATTAAGTGGACCCAGGTGCGCTAATGAACATACTCTCTCTCAGATATCTGTCTTAACTCAGGATAATTTGACAGCTACATATAATAATTTTATTTCTTCACTCCACAATGCGCAAAATAAATATATCCCCAAAAGAAAATTTAGATCAACACAGAACCAACCCAAATGGATGAATAATAGACTATTAGACCTTCTAGGAAAAAAGAGAGGAATATATCGAAAAATAAAGAGAGGCGAAATTCACCTACTTGCTTACTATCAGAATCTATCAAGAGAGGTTAAAAAATGTATAAGGACAGACAAAAGAAATTATGAAATCAGGATAGCCAATGACTCAAAAAATAACCCTAAGGCTTTTTACCAGCTATATAAATCTAAAGTTAGAGATAAAATAGGCCCCCTTAAAACTTCGATAGGAGAAATGACAGAAAATGATTTAGAAATGTGCAGTACATTAAATAGTTAGTTTCTATCCGTTTTCACTAATGAAAATTTGGCACAGATTCCAGAAGTCCGTAAGGTATATAGAGATAGTATAGAAAATAGGTTAAGTACGGTTACTATAAGTAGAAATGATGTGCTTAAGGAAATTGACAGACTGAAACCTCAGAAATCGCCTGGTCCCGATGAGGTATATGCCAGAGTATTAAAAGAATGCAGAGATGAGTTAAGTTACCCATTAACATTTATTTTTAACAATTCATTAGAAACAGGTATAGTTCCAGAAGCTTGGAAGCTTGCAAATGTAGTTCCGATTTTCAAAAAAGGTGATCAATCAATAGCATCCAATTACCGTCCCATTAGTCTCACTTCAATCATAGGAAAGCTACTAGAGTCAATTATTGCTAGGAAAATGAGAAACCACTTAGAAACATTTAACTTAATCAATTCTTCTCAGCATGGATTCACACAGGGACGTTCTTGCCTTACTAATTTGCTTAGTTTTTTCTCAGAGGTATATGAAGCAGTAGATAATGACAAGGCATACGATTATATATTTAGATTTCAGTAAAGCTTTCGACAGAGTCCCTCATGAGAGATTGATGAGAAAGGTTGAGGCACATGGAATAGGTGGGGCGTTGTTGGGATGGATTAGGTCATGGCTAATTGGTAGGAAACAGAGAGTCAGCATAAATGGTACAAGTCAGAGTGGGGAGCAGTCAAAAGTGGTGTCCCCCAGGGATCGGTATTAGGTCCCCTGTTGTTTCTTATATACATAAATGACCTAGATTTAGGTATAACTAGTAGGATAAGTAAATTCGCAGACGATACTAAAATGGGGAGATCAATTGATTCAGATAGCGATATAGAGTGCCTCCAAAGGGATCTAGATACCTTACATGAATGGTCAGTAAATTGGCAGATGAAGTTTAACATTGACAAATGCAAGGTATTAAAGATAGGGAAGATGCAAACAAATGTTAAATATAAACTAGCTAATTTAGAATTAGAAAATTCAGACTGCGAGAAAGATCTAGGTGTGTTTGTTAGCAATGATTTGAAGCCTAGAAAACAGTGTATAGGCGTTCGTAATAAGGCAAACAGGATTCTCGGGTTCATCTCTAGGAGTGTGAGTAACAGAACTGCTGATGTTATCTTAAAACTTTACTTGTCATTAGTGAGACCCCATATGGATTATGCTGTCCAATTTTGGTGTCCTTATTACAGAATGGACATAGATTCATTGGAGAGAGTACAACGTAGAATGACAAAAATGATCCATAATATTAGAAATCTTCCGTATGAAGAAAGGTTGAAGAAATTAGGTTTACATTCGTTACAGAGACGCAGAGTTAGAGGGGATATGATAGAGGTGTTCAAGTGGGTTAGTGGGATTAACAAAGGGGACATGACAAATGTACTAAAGCTCAGTGATAGCGAAAGAACTCGTACCAATGGTTTCAAATTAGATAAATTTCGTTTCAGAAAAGATATAGGCAAATATTGGTTTGGTAACAGAGTTGTAGATGGGTGGAATGGACTACCAAGTGCTATAGTGGGATCTAAAACTGTAGGGAGCTTTAAGATAAAATTGGATAAGCATATGGACGAGAAGGGTTGGGTGTGAAGGGGGATCAGCCGGGTTGGGCCAATCAGCGCTCTGCAGACCCCCATAATCCTGCGTTTATCTCTAACCGTTTTGGTAAGATGATCCTCAGGGTATTAGAGTGTTGAGCCTATAATTGGGCTTTGTAATTGATTTGGGGTTGTGTGGGACAGGGATCTGCCTTGATTAGGCCAATCGGCTTTCTGCAGACTCCCATTTTCTTATGTTCTTATGTAAACCCGAAAGAATTCTATAGTTATATCAGAAAGAAAAAAGTAGTTACTTCAACTGTTGGACCGTTAGTCGATGAAAATGGAGAATACACCAAAGACGAAGTACAAATGAGTAATGCCCTCAATACCTTCTTTGCATCAGTTTTTACAACAGAAGACCTCAGTGATATCCCTACACCATCGCCGATTCAGATTGATAATTCAGATGTTCTAAGCAATATCACCATTACAGAGAGAGAAGTATTGAATTGTTTAGATAAACTCAAGGTAAATAAAACGCCTGGACCTGATACAATCTCGCCTAGAGTTCTGAAGGAAGCTAAGGATGAGCTCTCCAAACCACTGACTTTACTATTCAATAAATCCTTGCAGTCTGGAACTATGCCTGATCAGTGGAAGCTAGCCAACGTAACACCGATATTCAAAAAGGCAGCAAATCCCTACCCAGTAACTATCGTCCAATTAGCTTAACCTCAGTTGTATGTAAAATGCTAGAAACGGTCATACGAGACAGACTCGTAAATCACTTAGAGGAAAATTACATACTTAAAGATACTCAACACGGGTTTCGTAAAAAACGTTCCTGTTTAACAAACCTCTTAGACTTCTTCCACGATATCCTCAACCTCTACGATGAGAGTAAAGCTGTAGATATTATATACCTTGATTTTCAAAAAGGCCTTTGACAAAGTTCCCCACAAACGTTTACTGCTAAAACTAAAAGCGCATGGAATACAAGACGGTGTGTTGAAATGGATAGAAAATTGGCTCAGTGACAGAAAGCAAAGAGTAATCATAAACGGTAAGGCATCTAAATGGACCAATGTAAGTAGCGGGGTACCCCAGGGATCGGTACTAGGACCAATTCTCTTTCTAATTTACATCAACGACATAGATGAGGGCCTCACCTGTACAATCTCAAAATTTGCTGACGATACAAAAATTGCAAATAGCGTACTCTCAAAAGAACAAGTTGACGATATGCAACACAATCTAGATAAATTGTCATGTTGGGCCCAAATTTGGCAAATGAGTTTCAATGCGGATAAATGTAAAGTACTACATATCGGATACCTAAATGAGAAAGCAAACTATTCGATGAATGGCACTCAGCTTAAGAATGTAAACAGAGAAACCGATCTGGGAGTAACAATATCGAGTAACCTAAAACCGAGTCAACAATGTTCAGAAGTTGTTAAGAAGGCAAACAAAATAATTGGCTTTATAGGCAGGTCATTTGAGCATAAATCCAAAGAAGTTTTCCTAACCCTTTACAATTCCTTAGTCCGCCCTCTTCTGGAATACTGCGTTCAATCCTGGTGCCCTTATTACCAAAAAGATATAAACAAGCTAGAACGAGTTCAACGTAGAGTTACCAAAATGATACCTAGCCTAAAGAACAAACCATACGTAGAGCGTCTTAGAGAATTAAATCTATTTCCTTTAACCCAGCGCAGATTAAGAGGTGACTTAATTCAAGTGTTCAAAATCATCAAAGGCATCGACAATATGAACTGTAGTAAGTACTTCACTATCGACCAATCTAATTACACGCGGGGAAACGGTTGCAAAATTATTGGTAAATCTTTTAACTCACACGAATCTAAGAATTTCTTCTTCAATCGAGTTGTCAACTTGTGGAATGGGCTTCCCCGAAACGTTATAGACTGCATCACCGTTGATTCATTTAAACTCCGCCTAGACAAATATCTCGCTTCAAACCCGCGACTGACTGCGTTTGTAAATGAATAACTTTATTTTATCCCCCCCTCAGTTACTAACCCATCTGTCCCCTACTAACTTCCTAATCCTGCCACGGACATTAGTTCCAGGGCAGTAATTCCCTTTCCAATGTTCCCTTACCCACTCTAAACCACTGTTTGGACACTTGATCCTCAGTGTTTTGGAGGACAAGCAACCTAGAAGGGTCACTAGATCTGTTGTTGCTTGATATCCTTTGTACTCCTTTGCTATATACGGAATTGTATGGGGAAAGTGCCGAATTACATGCTTTTTGCACTCGCGTTGCGCGGTTGTTGCAAGAAAACTAGCCATCATAAAAAGATCGTTATGGTGTCATTGGAAAGCTCTGTTTATGCCCTTTCAGGGATAGATAATTGTTTTACGCTCTGGGTCTTATTTAGGCATGAAAATGATCACGTATACAGCCCTATTTTGGCTAAAAACACCCCGCTGGTGGCTACATATTATATACCGCCTAGGCCGCTCGTAAGGTGTTAACATGCCACATATCCAACTTGTGTTCCGCGAGCAAAACAACACCTGGCACTGATAAACTGGCAAGACTGGCACTTCTCTTCGCTCTCTCCGGCAACGGGACCTGCCAATAACCTTTCACTAGTTCTACCTTAGTGATCAACGAGGCAGCCCCGATGCGGTCTATGGTGTCGTCAACTCTAGGTAAGGTATAGGCGTCTGTCAGGGATGCTGCACCAACACTCTTGCAATCAAAATACACACGGATCTTGCCACTTAACTCAGGTTGCAAAGTTACTGGCAACGACCACTCACGATATCCCTTATCCCTCAGACCCTTTTCCAACATGTAGTCCAGCTCTGCTTTCACAACAGGCTGTCGAGCAGGATTTATACGGTAGGGAGCCACTTTGAGCCTTGCACTGTCTCCAGCCTCCATGTCGGATTCTACCCCGTACATCAGGCCTGGAGAATCAACAAACATACGGACGTACTGCCACAGCCTAGTAAACAACTTCTCTTGACGCTTAGGAACAAGAGGTTGCAACTTATCTCGAAGAACAACATGCTCATTGCCCTCCCACAACCCAGCCGAGACTGCAGTTTCTACACTATGGTCTCCCTCCTTCTCCACCTTTGTCCCTAGAACAGCCAGGTCACAAGAGGGACAATCTGTACCACCTGTGCAGCCACTCCCACAGTTCATAATTGCTAATGCTCCCCCACCGATACCGTACATGAGCACCCCCGCATTCCTTGCGACTACACCTGCCTGCGCAGCATCACCGCCTTCAGCGACATGGCCAGATACAGTCGGTCTATGGTAGGGCTGTTGCATATTACTTGGGCAGCATTGGGAGGCTATGCGACGACCGGGCGCATCCACTCCACAGCCAACCTCACCAATCTGCTCAATGTCCTGATTCTGACCACCACCCTTAGCAGCCATGGGTCGACCCTGACCTGACAACCATGCCAAAGCCTCGTCGCCCACCTTGAACCACTGAAACAACGAGGCCAATGGTTTCCTAACACTCAAGTGACCTGCCAGCAGAACATCGTACACCGCATGAGTTGTGAGGCCTGGGTGCTCGGCACAAACAGTGGGGTATGAACCGAGCAAGTGCTGGAGCGCTGCACACTGCTGCTCAGGCAGGTGCTCTAGCGCTTCCACAGCCACCTGACTCGTGTCCCCCGCCCACTACTCCGCCGAGACATGACAATCCCAACTTTCCTCCACCTGTGCCCCACTGACCCCCTTTCCTTCTCCACCTTGGCTGCTGCAGACCAACACAGGGACAGAAGGCTGCTCAGGTGGTTGCCTCACAATCTCCTTTAACAATTTCACATGACATGCTTCCCCGTCCTCGAGTTCAATAGCCCCGTTCCCACAACTCTCAAGACTAAGATCTTCTTGTTGTCCCTGGGAACTACTCTGTCGCGGAGTGCCATCACGCCCTACCATGTCACTAGGGGGGACAGGTTCTGGGGCCACTCCGGAGCTTAACTTTGGGTCAAGTACCGAGTCACCAAGGAGTGTCGCTGGGTCCAAACTCTCAACCCGACCACCAGCCTCGACTTTCTCCTTCCGACCCTTCCTCCGCTGGTATGCAACTTGGGTACTAAGCTGTGACACCTGAGCGACTGAGATCTCTCGAGCCCCTCTTGCCCGTCCCTACTCGTGTCGGCCGCCCTCTCGGCAACGACTAAGGGTGGAACCTCGGAAGTGGGCACCGCAAAGTCGTTGCCGAGAAGGAGGTCGACCCCCTCAACTGGCAATTTCTCCACCACACCCACATCCAACTCCCGTGTCACACCGTCCACCTCGAGCTCCACTCTGACCAGCGGGTAAGACCGCGTAGCATTGATGCCTTGAACCACCACAACCCGAGCCGCGTTAATAGGCTTGCCAGTGAAATTCTTAACAAGTGTCTGGGAAGCGCCCGTATCACGCAGCAACTCAAGCCTATGCTTCACACCAGCCCACCTCACAGTGCCGTACCCCCTATGCCCACAAAAAGCATCACAGACGGGTGACGAGCCCTCCTGCTGCTTCTGCACCGACGATGACTTCGCAACCGACTGTTTACCCCGGGCAAACGCGGAAGACCTCAAAGAAACTCCAATGTTGCTCACTAGTGACACCACTGCTGTAGGCGGTGTGCTCGGAAATGAGCGCGCAATATGCCCCTTCTCATGACACTTGAAACACTCCACTTCGCTCTTGGACTTCCTCTGAGGTGAGGAAGGGCCCTGGCCTTTCTTAAACGGGATGGGTTTCGAATTGGGATCATAATTGGCAACAGTACTCTTGAATGGATAATTAGTTGTTGTGTCATTAATTCGGGGGGGTGGAGTGCTACGCCCCTGGTTACCTGCCTCAGCTCTCTGTGCAGACCTGCACCCACGAATCAATGACACCCTAAGGTCAGCCAGTTCAGCCGCCTTCTGCAGAGTTTTTGGTTGTTTTTTTTTCAGGTTAAGAGTCAAGTCACTGCCAGTACATTTAAAAAATTGTTCCAGCAAGTACTAATTGTTTTACTGAATCAAAAGTAGTTGCCTTCTCCGACCTTAACCAATTTTCAAATGCATCTGACAGCTCTCTAGCGTGTTCCTGGAAAGTACTCTCCTTTCTTTTTGGAACCGCCCTATACTTCAGCCTATAGGTCTCTGGCTGTAGCTCATACGCCATCAGGATAGCCTCTTTCAACAACTCTTAATTCACACAGGAATCTAGGGGCAAAGCATCGTACGCCTTGAGTGCATTCCCCGTCAATCGTGAAGAAACAAGGGCTGCCCACTTTTCTTGGGCCATTGGTGTTCCTGGCACTTTTTCTCGAACTGAGGAAAACATTCTGTAACTCCTAACTCATCAAACACTGGAACCAACTTAAGTAGATGCGACAGGGACTGGTCATGGGCTCGACCCCCCTGGACGACCCGGTTCCTCGTCACCTCTACACAAGTTTTCTCTAGGTCAACATCGGCACAATACCTCTCAGACTCAAACTTGCGCTCAGACTCTCGCTCCCTGAGCTGAGCCTCATGCTTCCGCTGCTCGAACTCAAGCTCAGCCTGGCGCTCCTGCTGCTTAAGTTTGGCAAGCTCAAGCTGAAACAACATCTCGGCAGACAAACCCTGAGGAGGGGGTGCTACTATTGGGGACCCACCCCGTGAATCACCTAGAGGCATACCCAACCGCCAGCGGGCATCGGCCTGCGGGAACGTACTCGGCTCCGGAGCCCGAGGGGGCGCCATGGTAGGAGTCGAGTGGAATGGGGGCTGGGCCGAAGGTGCCCCAGCTCCCGCTCCACCCGAAGCCCCACCGAGCACACAGGTAACCAGCTCACCTCTCGACAAACCGCTAGTACCGGGAAACCCTAAAAGACCGTGGCTACACACTGCAGTCCGTACCGGTCTAGCCCCGACACACGATCCGCTGACACAGGCTCCTCCAAAAATCTCCGAGCATCCTCCTCGTTGTTCACCACCCGAACGCCGTTTAACAACTCCACCTTCTCCACTTCCTCGCCTGCCTCTCGCACTGTGCCCTCACTGTGCTCTCACTATGCCTCACTATGCCCTCACTATGAACTATGTCCAGTGACATGATGGAGTCAACAAAACAAAATCTCAGTCAAGACAAAAGTAGCTAAACTCTTGCGTAGCTTTATTCACCAAAAAATATTCGAAGATGTTCTTGAGTGCAATACTAGGTCACCAATAACTCCAACAAGTTCTATATATCCTCAAAACAATGTCTGCTGCCAACAATGTGAGAAATAAATTCAACCTCAAATGGCAATAAGATTTCTCCAAAAAAAAAAATGCAATATTCAGTTCACTATATTCTGGTCTAAGGTCGCCATTTGTTAAGACCGGCACTACGAAATAAACAAGGGCACTTAATAATGGACTAGATGATAGGCTATATCTGCAACAACGGTACGCTAATTCCAAACCCTCGAACTATTACGCCGGTGAACAAAAACACTTAAAACCCTTCAGAGTTAATCTACTGGATAACGGGGTATCAATTAACTAGGTTTTAGTGCACATCTACAAAGGCTTTCCAATGACGGCAAAGCCAACTCACAACAGGAGTACTTACGTTATGAAAATGCTCTAAAGTAATAACAATGCTTGAATAAACTATATAAGATTTAATAAAGGAATATATGCTTACGTTAACTTTAGTGTGAGTCTGTACTCAACACTAAACTCTTCAATGCTCTATGAAGACGCTGGAAGTCTAGTCCTACAGCAATCAGATATGGAATCTTCTGAAAAAGGTCTGATGCTCTAAGATGCTCGTTAATATAGAACGGAAATAATGCAAGGGCAGGACACCAAAGCGTGTATCTTAAATACACCAATAAGTAGGATACATATATATAAAACAAGGGAGTGCAACAACTCTGTGACAGCACTAATAATAACCACTCAGAAACAGTACTTCCTTAGCCAACGTAACAGCCAAACTGGGGTGTGCACTATGCACCAACCTAGGCTAAAATAAGGCGTGAATAATTCCTAAAGCATACACAATGAAAGTTAATATACACAATGCTGTCTTTCTCACTAATAAAGTCTAGCAGTGGCATAAAAGGTATCAGGAAACTAGGCAGAGCGCAAGCATGCTCGTAGCCTACTGTCTCCCCTTGAACAGATTTCCCTTATGTTACGTTAAGTGACTTGGAGGCTCTCTTGGTAAGTCCAGATCTCTAGTATCTGGTCTTGCCCTGGCGCTCCACAAAGGTCAACAAAATGAGGTAGCAATCATATAGGTAAGAGTAGGTAAAAACCCTTTACCTGTATACTGCTACACTCGCAAATTAAAATATGCACAAGGGTTACAGGCTAGCTAGCTTCGTCGATGTTGTACAGGCTCTGACTTGCCACATACATAACTCAGACAATGACCAAAGATACCTTCCACTGTCTAGCATTAAATAATGGGAAAGAACAGCTCAATAATTAGAAGCACCCCAACACTAGGCACCATATGACTATGACTCTAGTAATCCCTAAAACTAGTGCAAACATAATTATATGGAGAGCTGGCGCTGATAATACGACTGGCCGACTATGGATGTCGTATGCAGAACCAGAAGGGATAAGTAATTGAATAAAGAGAGAAGTATGAAAAGGAAGAAGTTCAGAGAGAGAGAAAGTAGTATAGGGGGTTATATGGGGGACAGATTGCAAAGGACATGTAGGACCAAGCACGACGTGCCAAGCTCTGCAGGAGACACGCGAGAAGGATCCCCGCACCACCCTCCCAGGACAGCGGCCTCCAATCACAGACCACTACGTCATGAAGAGCAAGCGTCCCATGACGTAGCCCGGCCCGCCGGCCAATCAAGGGCATGGGAAAGCCCGCGCGAGCGAGGGAGGCACACGTACATACACACGCACATATTACCACCACGCTGCTCGCTCTTTTTCTCCCTACAACTTCACACAATGCATCTTATATTCTATCAATGATATAAAACTCTTCCAAGTGTCACAGACAAGAATAAAGACCACCACTGATCTGTCTGTGACAACATGAACTCTCTGAAAGAAAGAACATCGTTCTACGATTATTGTAGCCCACTTCACTACCCTGGCGAGCGCTAGCGAGCCACGAGTGCATTCTGGCAAGCTGGCCAGCGTAACAATAAGATGTGTAGATCAGATTTTTACCCTGAATTGTGTTGTGGAGAAATATCTGGAGAAGAAACAAAAGGTGTATGTTGCCTTTATGGACTTGGAGAAGGCCTATGACAGAGTGGATAGAGAAGGTTTGTGGAAAGTACTTAGAATATACGGAGTAGATGGCAAGTTGCTGAAAGCATTGAAGAGCATGCATGAGGGTGCAAAGGCGGCAGTACGTATGGAGAGTGAGCAGAGCGAGTTCTTTGACATGAATGTTGGTTTGAAACAAGGGAGTGTGATGTCCCTGTGGTTGTTTACTGTATATATGGATGGAGTCATGAAAGAAATACTATCAAGAGCAGTGGATGTTGGTGTATCGCTGTAAAGGGAGGGAATTGAGTGGAAGCTACCTATACTGCTGTTTGCGGATGATACAGTTCTGATGAGTGATAATGAATGGGAGTTGCAGGGTCTGGTAAATGAGTTTGGAACAGTGTGCGAAAAACGGAATTTGAAGGTAAATGCGGGGAAGAGCAAGGTTATAGT
This sequence comes from Paralithodes platypus, assembly GCA_032716605.1. Lineage (NCBI taxonomy): Eukaryota > Metazoa > Arthropoda > Malacostraca > Decapoda > Lithodidae > Paralithodes > Paralithodes platypus. The sequence continues at coordinate 32,974,245 of CM064567.1, read as the reverse complement.
CTTCGAAATGGGTGAAGTCACAGAGTGTGAGGTGAAGCTGAACAGTCAAGCTATGGAGATCGTCAACTCTTTTAAGTATCTGGGCAGTGTGTTGAGTAAAGATGGGACTATGGATGAAGAAGTGCGGGAGAGGGTACAACAGGGGAAGAGGGTTGTAGGAACGCTGAAAGCAGTAACAAGAAATAGGGTGGTCAGTATGGAAGTGAAGAATTCCTTGCATGACAGTGTGGTAATCCGGACACTGACTTACGGAAGCGAAGCATGGACGTTGGTTGAGAGACTCAGACCAAGAGTGAGAGCAGTGGAAATGAATTACCTAAGAAGTGCGTGCGGAGTTACATGGAGGGTAGACAGACTAATGAGGAAGTAAGAAGGAGGTGTGGTGTGGAGGTAGATGTGCTGGAAAGTGTGAAAAGGAACAACTTGAGATGGTTCGGCCATATGGAACGTATGGAAAGCGAGAGAATGACTAAGAGGGTGTACGAGAGAGAGGTGGAGGGACAGAGAGGGAGAAGTAGACCGAAAGAGAGGTGGAAGGATGGAGTGAGGAAGTATATGAACAAAGGTGGTGCTGGTTGGGGGCGTCGACTGACCGGCGACAGAGGTGCATGGGGGCGGTTCATTCGTGGCCACCCCTTCGGGGATCACGGCGTCAGGCAATAGATAGATAGATAGATATATACAGTATATATGTACAGTATATATATATATATATATATATATATATATATATATATATAAGGATCACTCGCAACCCTACTGACGAAATAAAAAGGAAAGCCAACACCACCATCACTGCTATCAACGCCAAAGCCTGTGGCGTACACCTGAAGAAACTCATCGGCGAATTCACCCCAGGTTATGCTTAGGGTAATATAAAAACCCACAAACCCGGGAACCCCCTCCGCCCCATCATATCACAGATCCCTACTGCTACCTACCAGACCGCCAAGGCCCTGAACAAACACCTCACCCCTTTTGTTCCACGGCAATACAACCTCAACTCTGCTTATGACTTCCTAGAAATTCTACGAGATGCCCCCCCAGCTAACGACCACATCATCACCTCCCTCGATGTAGAGAGTCTGTTACCAATGTACCCGTTGACAAGACCATAGATTTTATCCTACGTCGAGTTTACCACTGCCCTAATACACCCCCTCTGGACATCCCGGAGAAGGCCCTGAAGATGCTCTTGGAACTATGTACCAAGGAGTCCCCTTTCCTCTGCCCCCGCGGGAATATGTACCAGCAAATCGACGGTGTAGCGATGGGAAGCCCCCTGGGGGTCCTGTTCGCCAATTTATTCATGGGAACTATCGAAGAGGAACTCCTGGCTGCCCACCGGCCCACTGTCTACTGCAGGTACATCGATGATATCTTCGTGCGAGTGAAGGACCTGGGCGAACTCAGGGACCTCCAGCAGCGCTTCATGGCCGCCTCCGGGCTCAACTTCACATACGAAGAAACCACCAATGGACATCTACCCTTCCTCGACCTCCTTGTCTCCCTCCACGACCACGGCTTCAAAAATACCGTGTACACCAAACCTACTAACAATGGCCAATGTCTTAATGGGGAAAGTGAATGCCCTAAACGATACCTACAGTCCACCATCGCCGCCTATATCAGGAGAGCCCTCACCCATTGCACCACCTGGAATGACACACACAATGAACTGGAGAGGCTCACCCAGGTCCTAGTCAACAATGGGTATTCCAACACTGACGTCACCATTGCCATCAACCACCACCTAGAAAAATGGCACAAACAAGACCCCCCTAGCACCAACCCGGCCAATGACATTACATTTTTTTACAGAAACTTCATGTCTTCCGACCACACAACAGACGAATCCATTATGAAAAAAATAATTAACAAAAACGTCCTCCCCACCAACCCTGATAATAAAATCAAACTCATTTACTACAAATCTCCTAAGACCTCCAACCTTGTCCTCCGTAACTGCCCCATTTCCACCAACAACCAACCGAAAGACGTTCATGTGATATACCAGCATATTTGCACCTCTGGGGACTGTGGACCCCTATCCTATGTTGGAATGACACAGACTCGCCTTTCCCGTCGACTAACCCTCCACCTTCAATCTGGCACTATAAAAGATCACTATCAAGTCCCCCACCATCTTGCCCTAACTCGCGCCGACCTAGACACACAAACCACCATACTCGACAAAGAATCAGACTCCAGAAGACTAGCTATTTTAGAAGCTCTATACATCCAAACACTCAACCCCAGCATCAACAACCAAACACAAGACCTTCGAATTCTTCCTTCAGGCAAGCGTTACAGGCATGCTGCCCCCCCTCCGCTCGCTCCGTGCCCCCCTTCCTTACGCTTCCACACTCAGCACACAACTGACAACACCAACCAATCACAGCCACCCACAGCCAACAACCAACCACCGATAAGACTTAGTGCCCATCTCGCGAATAGATTACCTTCCACCAATGAACAGCCACCACACACCCAGTAGCTCCGCCCACCTCCCTCTACTTGATCCTAGAATTTTGTATAAATAAGATGCATTGTCCCTATTCTAACCATTACCTCTCCATTCCCTGAAGATGCAAGATGTTTACTTGTGAAACATTGGATCCACCATGAATTTTGCCAACCTTTTGTACCTCATCTCTGAACCCCAGAGGAAAATTGTTAGAACTATTGAAAGCTGTAACAATAAAATCCTGAATGCTGAAACTGCTATTGCTTTTAACCTCGTCTGTTTAAAAGAGAATCTATTACCTGGCTATACTAACATAAAACTCCACAACGAGAATGTCAGACATCGTACTAGCACCCGCCAGTTTCGTGAAGAACTGATTCGAGAAGAATTAGCTGAGAAACGAGAGACCACCCCTAATCTCCGATGTGAACGTGACGCCCTGCTACAGAAATGGGAAGAAGAAGAAACCACCCCTAACCACATCAAAACAGAAATCAACCAAAAACTCCAACAACTCAACGAACAACACAGACGACAAACAGAGAACACTACCATCGAAAAACTCCCGTCTATACAGTGGAAACATAAAACTTCCCAAGCCAACAAAAGGATATATTAACCTCATCAACACGACCCTAACGCCGGACCAAGAAGACCTGAACAAAGGCTTAAATTGCCACTACATTTCCAAGCCGGGACCCCACCGAAAACGCCTTGAAATTGAAGTCCTACTGGATGACATCCTACGACTCCAGAAAGATGGCAAGATCACCACCACCCCAGCCCTACAACCCACCCTACTATTAGAAGCCGCCAAAACCAGGGGATCCCACCAAAGCAAGCTCCTCAACAAACACCACTTCAAAGCCGCTAAACAACTAAAAGAGAACCCCAACATCATCATCCGACGAGCTGATAAGGCCTCCTGCCTTGTGATACACGGAAAAGAAGAATACCTACGGAAAATGGACGACATTCTTAGTGATTAGAACAAATTCAAAAGGATCACTCGCAACCCTACTGACGAAATTTAAAGGAAAGCCAACACCACCATCACTGCTATCAACGCCAAAACCGGTGGCGTACACTTGAAGAAACTCATCAGCGAATTCACCCCAGGTTATGCTTACGGTACTATAAAAACCCACAAACCCGGGAACCCCCTCCGCCCCATCATATCACAGATCCCTAGTGCTACCTACCAAGGCCCTGAACAAACTCCTCACCCCTTTGGTTACACGGCAATACAACCTCAACTCTGCTTATGACTTCCTAGAAATTCTACGAGATGCTCCCCCCAACTAACGACCACATCATCGCCTCCCTCGACGTAGAGAGTCGGTTTACCAACGTACTCGTTGACAAGACCATATATTTTATCCTACGTCGAGTTTACCACTGCCCTAATACGCCTCCTCTGGACATCCCGGAGAAGGCCCTGAAGACACTCTTGGAACTATGTACCAAGGAGTCCCCTTTTCCTCTGCCCCCGCGGGAATATGTACCAGCAAATCGACGGTGTAGCGATGGGAAGCCCCCTGGGTGTCCTGTTCGCCAATTTCTTCATGGGAACTATCGAAGAGGAACTCCTGGCTGCCCACCGGCCCACTGTCTACTGCAGGTACATCGATGATATCTTCGTGCGGGTGAAGGACCTGGGCGAACTCAGGGACCTCCAGCAGCGCTTCATGGCCGCCTCCGGACTCAACTTCACATACGAAGAAACCACCGATGGACATCTACCCTTCCTCGACCTCCTTGTCTCTCTCCACGACCACGGCTTCAAAACTACTGTGTACACCAAACCTACTAACAATGGCCAATGTCTTAATGGGGAAAGTGAATGCCCTAAACGATACCGACAGTCCACCATCGCCGCCTATGTCAGGAGAGCCCTCACCCATTGCACCACCTGGAATGACACACACAATGAACTGGAAAGGCTCATCCAGGTCCTAGTCAACAATGGGTATTCCAACACTGACGTCACCAATGCCATCAACCACCACCTAGAAAAATGGTACAAACAAGACCCCCCTAGCACCAACCCGGCCAATGACATTAACATTTTTTACAGAAACTACATGTCTTCCGACCACACAACAGACGAATCCATTATGAAAGAAATAATTAACAAAAACGTCCTCCCCACCAACCCTGACAATAAAATCAAACTCATTATTTACTACAAATCTCCTAAGACCTCCAACCTTGTCCTCCGTAACTGCCCCATTTCCACCAACAACCAACCGAAAGACGATCATGTGATATACCAGCATATTTGCACCTCTGGGAACTGTGGACCCCTATCCTATGTTGGAATGACACAGACTCGCCTTTCCCGTCGACTAACCCTCCACCTTCAATCTGGCGCTATAAAAGATCACGATCAAGCCCCCCACCATCTTGCCCTAACTCGCGCCGACCTAGACAAACAAACCACCATACTCGACAAAGAATCAGACCCCAGAATACTAGCTATTTTAGAAGCTCTATACATCCAAAAACTCAACCCCAGCATCAACAACCAAACACAAGACCTTCAAATTCTTCCTTCAGGCAAGCGCTACAGGCATGCTGCCCCCCCTCCCCCCCCCCTCCGCTCGCCTCGCGCCCCCCTTCCTTACGCTTCCACGCTCAGCACACAACTGACAACACCAACCAATCACAGTCACCCACAGCCAACAACCAACCACCGATAAGATTTAGTGCCCGTCTCGCGAATAGACTACCTTCCACCAATGAACAGCCACCACACACCCAGTAGCTCCGCCCACCTCCCTCTACTTGATCCTCGAATTTTGTATAAATAAGATGCATTGTCCCTATTCTAACCATTACCTCTCCATTCCCTGAAGATGCAAGATGTTTACTTGTGAAACGTTGGATCCACCATGAATTTTGCCAACCTTTTGTACCTCATCTCTGAACCCCAGAGGAAAATTGTTAGAACTATTGAAAGCTGTAACAATAAAATCCTGAATGCTGAAATTGCTATTGCTTTTAACCTCATCTGTTTAAAAGAGAATATATATATATACATATATATATATATATACTGTATATATATATATACAGGGAAAGGAGGGCTTACAGAGCCACCCGGACACCCCAACGGCAGAGGAACGTTACTTCCCCCCCCCCCCCCCCCCCGTAGCGCCCTAGGCACTATATTTACTAAATACACCCCTGTGTTCCAGTGCTATTCCTCCCTCTCACCTACTCATGCCTAATATCCTAATCTCTTCTAAAGATGTACCTTCTACCCTCCCTTGGCTAAATACTATGGAGGCGTACGGTCCAGATGGTGTTCCTCCTGTTGTACTAAAAAAAAAAAAATCTTTCATGCTGACTCCCTGCTAGGCAAACTCTTTCATTTCTATCTCTCCTCTAACGTCTTCCCTTCTTGCTGGAAGTTTGCTCTCATTCAACATGTCTCAAAGAAGGGTGACCGCTCTCAACCCTCCAACTTTCGTCCAATTGCTCTCATTTCTTGTATCTCCAAAGTGTTTTAAACTATGCTAACTTCAAATTTCTATAAACATCTCTCTTCCCATAATCAACTCTCAGATAGACAGTATGGATTCCTTAGGGGTCGCTCTACTGGTTATCTTTCATATCTTACTAACTCTTGGTCATCCTACTTTCGGGACTTCGGTGAAACCTTTTCTATTGCGTTAGACATACCTGTCCAAACTCTGATATGAACAGTCTTACTTTAAGTATTACATTGGGTATATTATTAAGTTTGTGGGATCAATGGTTATATAGAATAATTAAGAAGTTAATAATGATGTTCTATATTGGATATTGGGTTGTCTATCATTCCTATGAACTTAGGTAATTATAGTTGGCTGGGAAAATATATACCTACCCATTTGCGCATGCGTGATATTGGCAGACCTCTCGCGAATATTGTGAGGGTACCGTACTCTCTCCCTAGCCGCCACCACTACCAGACCGTCTGCTTACACTCTCGTGTTTCACCTCATATTTCGCCCCATTAGTGATAATACTTATCTCATCATTTCTCCATCTATTCATACTAATCCATAGATCATTAATCATCATTCCCATCAATCATTAAGTATAGTGGCCCCCTTCTTTATTCATCAACTCTATCCTATCATCCGTTTCACACACCATCTTGTAACATCATAACGGCTCAACAGGTCAACTAAGTTCTACAGCACTAGTTCCAGTCTTCAGGTGATATAAACCATTATATGATATTATTATACAGTCCACTGAACCATCTAACTAACGAATATCTATATAATATATGGTCCTTCGCCCGTCCTAGTGTTGTGGCACCTAGCCGGCGAGCTCCCATTATTTCCTGGTCCATGAGCTTCTGCATGGCTACCCTCTCGCTATTATTTTTGTCTGTTTCCGCCGCGAGGGTTTTTGTGTATTGCCAACATCGCGCAAGGCTTCTTTAAGCACGGCGCGGCAGGGGGGGGCATCGGCGAAAGTTTTGAGCCAGAGAGGGCTATTTACCCTGGCCTTATAAGAAAGGTGGCCATTGTAGGCCATTCATATGTGTGGGATCTGTATGTAGATAAGCCAGTTTACCATCCCCACTACACTGTCAAACCTCATGCCGCCCCAGGGGCTAAATTAAGCACTTTAAGGAGTACTGAGGCCTGGGAGCAATTACTTAGCTGGCGTCCTAATTTGACATACCTTGTCATCGGTGGCAATGACGTGAAGTCAGGCGTTGCACCAAAGGATTTAGCCAACGAGATCCAGGAGTTGGTTAGGGAGATAGAGAATAGGACAGGAGGCCATTGCTTCATAATTGGAATAGAGAAGCGCCAGAACCCTAGAGGAGTGGAACCCGCCGAGTTCAACAAAATTCGCAATTCGGTTAACCAGTGGCTCAAGCGCAACCTGCCATAGACTCGGAGCCGGTACCAGTCCATGAACATCTCAGCAGCTGATTTTGGGTGGGATGGTATCCATCTTACACCGCCCGCCTCGGATCGGCTGTTCCGGGAGGTAATTGAATCAGCTCGGGTCTTCTTTGGTGCAGACGCTTAAGCCATAGGCCTATAATGCATTTTTCTGAGTAATTGAAAGTTCAATGTGTCTTGCTTTTCTGATTATGCCTAATTAAATTTAAATTTAAAAATATTTATTGGCTTTTCTAAATTATCAGTGAAACACGATGCATCTAGTTAAACCTTTTCAAAATTTCGGAGATAGCCTAACTTTTCAGAATTTCTGTGATAGCCTAAAACTTTTCTGATTATTGTGTCATCTAGATTTCTAGTTCTAAAATTTGAAGGGTTGTAATTTGGGTTTTAACTTTGATGATTTCGGCACTCGGCAGGCGCTAATTCTACAAGTTCTAATGCCACTCATGTTCTGATAATTTGCCATGTATCCCGTCGCTCACGTTTAGTGTTAGGTCCGAACCCGAGTTTGATTGTCTATTTATCACCATGTCTTGTTAGTATATCCTTTGTTTTTTCCCTTTTTATTTCTTGCCGTTGCCTGCGATATGTGATAGAACCAGAGTTTGATCAGCATGATAAGTATTGCAATTTGTTTTCCCTCTCGCATTTGATGTTACTCGCATTTGTTCTTGCTCTTTGATTATCTGTCATTGGTCGCTCGCGTTTAGCATTAGAACCCGAGTTTGATCGGCGGCAGATTTCCTGTTTCAAATAAACTGTCATAAAGGTCTGGGTTTTGTTTTGGACTAAGGGTGACAATATGGAAGCTCTAGCCCAAGGCAAACGCCGTAGGGCAGGTATTAAAGGTTCCTTGACTGTCCTGGCAGCAGGTTTGGATGAGTTCTTGGAGTCCGCAACTCGGGTAGAAATCGAGGCAAAACTTCATGGCGTGCAAACCCAGGTGGCCAAATTTGAAGCCAATCAAGTGGTCTTGTTGCCGCTATACACCTCAGACGATGAATATTTCAAAGAAAACCAAGCGGATACCATCTACTTATTTGACATCTATGGGATAGTCGCCCACATAAAGGCGGAGTTGGGTGGTCAAGAAGGGCAAACTCAATCCGACAACAAAAAGGGATCGAGAGTTAAATTGCCGCACCTGATCCTACCCACCTTCGCTGGCGACTCCATATTATGGACTGGGTTTTGGGACATATTTCGATGTGTGGTGCATGAAAGGACTGACTTAAGTTCAATTCAAAAGTTAACATACTTAAAGGGTCAGTTAAAGGGGGATGCCTATAATCTGATAGAAAGTTTCTCGGTGGAGGGTGCAAGCTACGCCCCCGCCTTAGACTTACTTCAAGAAACCTTCGGGCACCCCGACAGGGTAAAGGCGGCACACAGGTGGCGTTGTGTGTGTGTAAGTGTGAGAGTCCGAGTGTAGGGGGTGAGACAGTGAAGCACGGGAACGAGGTGGCTTCAGAGATGGGGTCGTTTCGGGTCATGATTGAGCACCGTGCCTCATGTGAAGGCAAGATGGCAGGTGCTCGTTGTACTCTACGTGCTTCACATGTCTCACTCCCTAGACTGGAACAAGACCTCACAGGCTTCACTGTTCATTGTAAAGCGGTGATTGTTAAGGCTCTCAGCCTATGCCCGAGAGGAAGTAAGTTGGAATATAGAAAAAAAAAAAAAAAAAAAAAAAAAAAAAAAAAAAAAAACATCATGCATTTCCATAATCTTGTCGCTCATAAATGTCAGGCCGTAGAACTAAAGGCTTTCTACGCCACCAGGGAAAGTGCCATGAGATCTATGACTAGTCAACAGGTGAGTCTGACAGAGTTCTGTGTGGTTACATTGCTGAATAAATTGCCATCACCAGTTAAGGAGACCATTAGGAGGGAGATGGGTGAGCAAAGCCTAGATTACAAGACTTTCACACGGTGTTTTCCGGCAGAATTGTATAACATGGTTGGTCAGGACTCCCAAGGAAAGAATATGCCTGTGGCTACGGCTGCATTCGCAACACAGAGTGGTAGTAGCCGGTTCCCATATAAACTGTGCGGTGGGAATAACCATCCCTGGTATAAATGCGTTAAACATAAAATGGGACCGCTCAAAATTAAAAGAGCTCGGCAACTACGACTCTGTGCGGGATGTCTCTCCAGTGATCATGGTAGTAATGGGTGCACTAATCCTAACATCAAAAATTTTAGGTATTGCCAGGGTAAGCACTTTCACTCCCTGTGCCCAAAACAGAGAGAGGCAAGACCGGTAAGTGGAGGTACTACTAGGGAAGAGTCAACACCTACAACCTCAACAACAATGTCTGTTAGTATGAATAAGCAAACTGTGATCCAACCCACAGTTCAGCTGCCTGTAAAGGGTAGACACAGGAAAAGTATAAAAGTCAGATCGCTATTAGACCAATGCTCACAGAGGACCATCGTGAAGAAATCCGTACTACCGTCCCTTTCATACGAAACCGTGGGGACGGAAGAATTACGGCTTCATGGTTTCACCGGAACTCAAATCCCTCGTGAGTATACTATTGTAGCACTGAAATATTTACATCGGGGTAGGTTCCATCGTCTCGAAGCAATTGTGGTCGTGGATCTTCCCGAACATAAAGGTGAGTCTAGTCTTAGTGCTGAAATTATTAGTTTAAAACACCATGGCATTAAATTGGCCGATTCATGCATCACAGAGACAGCTCAGCTGGAGGTACTAATTGGTGCCGACTATTACTACAATATAGTGCGACCTGGTTATAAACGGGTAGGTAATTTGGTTTTACTTCCAACCAAATTCGGATATGCACTGAGTGGTTCTTATGCAGCATCCACATCCAGTTCCAATACTGAGGTTGTAACAATTCTAAAAGTGGCAGTAACTCCAGTGGACCAATATATGTCTACTGGACAGTTCCCGTGCAAAGAAGAACTGAATGCTTTGTAGGATTTAGACCACATTGGCATATCACCCAAAGAACATTCGCAAGCCGAACGGCAAGCTTTGATCAGTTATGAGGAGACAGTCACGTATGATCCAAAAAGTCTACAGTATCAGGTACGTCTTCCCTGGACCGAAGAAAAGGGATGGTTGCCCACCAACAAAGGTTTGGCTGTGGGTAGGTTACGAGGACTCCAGAAGAGGTTCATTGCTGACCCTGGTTTTTGTCAACAATATTCGCAGGTAATTTCGGATCAGTTGTCGCGTGGTTTCATTGAGGAGGTTTCATTCGATGACCCTGGGTCATGTCACTATCTGGCGCATCATGGGATCTTAAAGGAAAGCAAGACTACTCCGGTTCGTATTGTATTTGATTGTTTCGCTAAGGTTAACCAGTACATGCCTAGTCTGAACGACTGTCTGTACACGGGACCATCTTTAGTACCGGAGTTAGCTCAAGTCTTGTTGAGATTCCGTTTACATCAGTATGCGTGGGTCAGTGACATTGAGAAATCCTTCTTGATGTTAAAACTACATGAGGACGACAGAGATTACACCAAGTTCATGTGGCCAAAGGATCCTCTTCGACTAGATTCGCCTCTACAATGTTATCGGTTCCAGGTTGTATTGTTTGGCGCTACCTGCTCCCAGTTTCTGCTTAACGCGACCATCCTTAACACCTTATTAGCGGGCTAGGCGGTTTATTTATATGTACCGCCCAGCGGGGTGTTTTTAGCCAAAATAGGGCTGTTTACGTGATCATTTTCATGCCTAAATAAGACCCAGAGCGTAAAACAAGTATCTATCCCTGAAAGGGCATAAACAGAGCTTTCCAATGACACCATAACGATCCTTTTATGATGGCTAGTTTTCTTGCAACAACCGCGCAACGCGAGTGCAAAAAGCATGTAATTTGGCACTTTCCCCATACAATTCCGTATATAGCGAGTGAGAGAGGGAGGGAGGAGGTGGGATTCGTGTCAGTAGGTTCGCCGCGGTGGTCTGGAGCAGTCATACGCTCGCTACTCTCCTGCCACCACTTGTCTCTCTCTCTCAGCAACATTACGTGCTGAAATTGCCACACGACCTATGTCGAGCGCTGCCAGATAGTCCAGATTTATTATACTCGACTTGTGTTGCGCCCCGACACTTAGGGGTTAAGCATCTTTCTCTTGTTGATGCAGACCCGGAGTTGGTGCAGGAAATTAGGGCCGGGCTATATATCGATAACCTCCAAGGTACGGGGGATATTGAAAGTTCCCTCGTCCATGCTTACGATATGGCTCGTGAAGTAATGAATAATGCCCATTTATTCCTGCGCCAATGGGCCACAAATAGTCCCGTCATGAGAAAGGTGTTGCAGAAGGATGGTGTTGCTGCGGAACAACAGGATTTGGTGAGAGTACTTGGCCTGGTGTGGAAAACTGACTCTGATTCTCTTTCCTTTGGAGTTCAGTATGCTCCTTTTGACCAGGTTACAAAGCGTGAGTCTTTAAGGTTTGCTGCCAAACTCTTTGATCCTTTGGGTGTTGTGTTGCCAGTATCAATAAGGTCTCGTATCTTTCTCCAACAATTGTGGAGACTGAAAATGGGTTGGGATGTTGTTCTCTCTGTGGGCCTGCAAGCGGAATGGCGGGGGATAGTGGATGACATGGTTCTCTGTAGTTGTATTGAGTTCTCTAGGAGGATCTGTTTCAGAAAGACTATTTCCCTGTATGCATTTGCTGATGCAAGCAGTGTCGCTTACGGGACTGCTATATATTTAGTCAGTCCAGAGGGTAGCCACTTGGTCATGGCAAAGGCTAAGGTGGCCCCATCAAGTCCCTTTCCATCTAGCAGTTCTGCTAGCCGCCAGAATGGTTAACTTCGTTGAGAATGCCTACAAAGATAAATTCATATCTCTGAAACCTATGTGTGGAGTGACAGTCAAATTACGCTACACTGGATTCACAGTCAAAAGAAACTGCCAGTGTATGTCACTAACCGCATCGACGAGATACATACCCTAGTCCCGACTGCTTATATCCGGTATGTGTCGACGAAAGAGAACCCAAGTGATATGGTATCTCGAGGTGTGTCTGCTAAATGTTTGAGTTCTTCTGCGTTGTGGTGGAATGGGCCTCCTTGGCTCCCGAAACCCGATGGATGGCCAGAGAATATAGATCTCCAACAGCAACCCGCTGGTATCGTGACCCAAATTGTAGGCACGGTGCCCCAAGATGACACACAGTTATGGGACTGGCACAAATATAGCAGCTATGAAAGATTGCAGCGTGTCACAGCATGGGTGATAGGTTTCGTAAAACATTTGAAGGCAAAAAGAAATAGCCTGCCCCCCACAGGTAGTGTTCATCTCAACGTAAATTAAATTAGAGCTGCAGATAATGTTTTACTCAAATTATGCAAAAAAGAGACCTATTCGCAGGAACTTAAAATAATGGTGAAGGGTAAACAGTCCAGAAATAACTTAATCAACCAGTTAGGACTACACCTGAAGGGAGGTATAATTCATTGTGGAGGCAGATTGAGGTTAGCGGCTATCTCGGAATTATGCAAGTATCCTAAACTTCTGCCCTCCAAACATCCCTTGACCCACCTGATAATTGATCGGTGCCATCGGCTCTGTTGCCATTACGGGGTCGGTCACGTGGTTACCTATGTTCGTCAAAAATGGTGGGTGCCTAAACTCAGGCAGGTGGTGAAAAGCGTACTAGGTAAATGTCTGAAATGTCGTCGGGTAAAAGGTAAGCCCTACGACTATGCAGGACTGCCACCTTTACCAGCCCTGCGAACCACCCCTGGAGACCCGTATAAGGTCACTGGGATGGACTATAGCGGAGCAATCCCGATCAAGGATTCGCCGACCATAAAGGCTTACATGCTTTTATTTACTTGCGCGGTCACCGGAGCGATTCACATAGAAATAGTCACCAACCTCACTTGTGACAGTTTCCTCCACACATTCAGGAGGTTCTGTAGTCGACAGGGATTTCCCTGGATCATTTTAAGTGACAATGCCAGCACTTTTGTTGGGGCCTCTGGGTACTTATCGGACATTTGTAATCACCCTAAAGTTCAGTCCCCACCTTTGCAGTGTTCAATGTGAGTGGCGGTTTATCCCGGCTAGGGCGCCGTGGTTCGGCGCTATATGGGAAAGAGCCATCGGCATTGTCAAGGCGGGGTTGAAGGAGGAATTGGGAAGTGCCTTAATTTCCTTGGAGGAATTGACTACTCTACTGTTGGAAATTGAGGCCACTATCAATGATCGTCCCTTATATTTTGCTTCCGGCGACCTAGGGGATCTTACCCTAATAACTCCCTCTGTGTTGGTGAGGGGTCATCGGTTGCAGGATCTTCCTGATGATAATGAAGTAGAGGATGGGTTGGAAGATCCAGACTACATAAATAAAGATGTCATTTCAGCCAGATATCAATATATTCGCAAACTGTCGAAAGATATCTGGCGACGCTGGTCTAACGAGTATCTGGTGACTCTCAGAGAGGCGCATAAATGTAAGCTGAGACCAATAAATGGTCGGTGGCCGGGTATCGGTGATGTCGTCATCATCCATGATGAGGGTCCGCGCGCTTTTTGGAAGTTGGGCCGTATTGTCGAGTTATTACCCGGTCAGGACGGAGAAGTCAGAGTGGCTAGAGTCCGGACGAAGACAGGAACATATACGCGGCCGACTGTCCGACTGTACCCTCTTCAGGGGGACATTGAGTGCAAAGAGGACTCCTCGGAGATGCCTGGAGACATTCCCACAGGGGCTACCTCGACCGATCAACCGGTCAAAGTACCCAGTGGGCGTCCTAGTTGACAGGCGGCTCAAGCCTCCTCCCAATCATGGCGGAATAAAATAGCCTCCGGGCTTTTGTAGATACTGTATTATATAAACCTGGTGGCGGGAATGTGTCCAAACTCTGATATGGACAGTCTTACTTTAAGTATTACATTGGGTATTTAGTATTAAGTTTGTGGGATCAATGGTTATATAGAATAATTAAGAAGTTAATAATTATGTTCTATATTGGATATTGGGTAGTCTATCATTCCTATTAACTTAGGTAATTATAGTTGGGTGGGAAAATATATACCTAACAGTACCCCTTTGCGCATGCGTGATATTGGCGGACCTCTCGCGAATATTGTGAGGGTACCGCACTCTTTCCCTAGCCGCCACCACTACCAGATCGTCTGCTTACACTCTCGTGTTTCACCTCATATTTCGCCCCATTAGTGATACTACTTATCTCATCAATTCTCCATCTATCCATACTAATCCATAGATCATTAATCATCATTCCCATCAATCATTAAGTATAGTGGCCCCCTTCTTTATTCATCAACTCAATCCTATCACCCGTTTCACACAGCATCTTGTAACATCATAACGGCTCAACAGGTCAACTAAGTTCTACAGCACTAGTTCCAGTCTTCAGTTGATATAAACCTTTATATGATATTATTATACAGTCCACTGAACTATCTAACTAACGAATATCTATAATACCGAGGGCCTTTGATAGAATCTGGTACAAATCTGATCGTGTATTCAACCTTTAACTGTGTTGGTGGTGTAATGGTTTAGATGCTTATGTTCTGGGTGAGGTGTCCCGAGTTCGATATCCCGGGAGGACCATATGCTTAGTTTATTCAAGTGCATTGGGGTTTGCAATTGATGAATAATGTTAAGAACGGGGTATTACTTAATTCTATAGGTTCAAGAACTAATGTATAGCGAGGCCGATCCTTAGTGATCTTGGCCCCATTCATTGTTCTTTCCACTCACTAAAACATTACGCTTTCCATACTGCAGTTGGGTCGAGTACATGATTAGATTGATATCCAAAATTCGAAAATGGATATTAGTCATGATCGTGTATTCAACCTTTAACTGTGTTGGTGGTGTAATGGTTTAGATGCTTATGTTTTGGGTGTGGTGTCCCGAGTTTAGATGCTTATGTTCTGGGTGTGGTATCCCGAGTTCGAATCCCGGGAGGACCATATGCTTTCATTAGCGTATTCAAGTGCATTGGGATTTGTAATTAATGAATAATGTTAAGAATGGGGTGTTACTTATTTATATCTAAACTACCCTCCTTCGGTTTCTATCCCTTCATCTGTGACTTTATCTCTAATTTCCTTTCTGGCCGTTCCATAACTGAGGTTGTGGACGGCCATCGTTCACTTCCTCATGCTATCAACTCTGGTGTTCCTCAGGGTTCTGTTCTATCTGCAATTCTCTTTCTAATATTCATTAATTATCTTCTCAATGGTAACTAAAGTCCTATCCATTCATATGCTGATGACTCTATCTTACACTATTCAAGTAGTTTTTCAAAACCCTCCAGCAAGCAATCACTCTAAAATTCATGTGATGATGCCATAGAACACTTACCTTCTGACCTATCAACCATTACCATTTGAGGCAGATAGAATCTTGTTACTTCCAATGCTTCCGAACCCCATTTTCCATTTATCTGCCCGTCAAGAACTCCCACAGGTCTATCTCCTCATACTTCAACAATACATACATTAACCTTTCATCTTCTCTCAGTATTCTCGTTGTCTTCTTTTCGTCTGATCTCACTTGGAAAGCCCATATTACTACCCTTGCTAAAAATAGCTTCCCAGAAGTTGGGTGTGCTCAACCACTTCCGGGGGTTCTGCACAGCTTATTGACAAAATAGAAAACACAATATTTTGTCACATTAAGTCACCTCCACTCACCGACTCTTTGCAATCTCTCTCTCTTCGCCGCAATGTTGTATCTCTCTCGCTATTCTACCGCTATTACAATAATCAGACGTGTTCCTCAGAGCTCTCTCAATGTATACTACCTCCTCTATGTATAGTATGTAGCACCCGTCTTGCAACACAGTCCCACCCCTACTCTGTGCAACTCTCCAACCCAAGAGTGAAATTATATTCCCAATCTTTCCTCTATTCAACAGCTTAACTCTGGAAGTCTCCCCATGAATCCATCTTACCATCATCCTATGACTTAAATAGCTTCAAACTCTGTGTGTCCAGACATTTTGGCTCGAATATTCCTTGATTTTGGCCCTGTCACAGTCAGTTCTGCCTTTTGTCTCCCTCATCCACATAGACCTCGAACACAAATATAATATAATATTATATAGTTTATATCTACTTGAAGAACTATCATAATGTCATCGAGCAAATGTCTTTAATGTGTAGTATAGTATTTTTATACATTTATATACATATAAAGTTGTTTTAAGTTGATATGTAAATTCCGTTATATCCTCCAGAAAAATGTATAGCATAATGTGTAAATTGGTAATGAATACTGTAATGTAAATGTAACACATAATTATGAAATATGTAATTTAATCCTCATTCCATTTGTTATTTAAGAATTCTTGGATGAACTCTATAATTCGACAAATATTTTTGACCATAATATCAACAATTAAACAGGAAAAGGTGAAATAAATCCAATTGCACCACATAATAGACAACCACTACTATTGCAGCTATTACACCAACATATTGCCCTGATATTTACATTATTATTAATAATAATTATAATGCTACTAATAATAATAATAATAATAATATCAACAATACTTACCTTTGGATACCTTTGGATGTGTTCGCCGCTCCTCTAGCGGCACCAAGGAGCGCGACGCCCCTCGTTATGGGTGGTGATTTGGTGCAGTAGACTGTTTGAAGCGACAGCTCGCTCCCTTGCGAGGATGGGCTCGTCTGGCACTTTTTGCAGTTCGACATCTAGGGCTCTCTTGAAGTTGTCTAACGAGATGTCCCTCATGTCTCTTACTCGCCGTGGGAGTTTGTTGAAGAGATGTGGGCCTCTGTGTGATAACCAGCCCTCTCGCAGAGAGCCCATAGCACCCCTGATATTCATCCGGGGGATTTCGCATTCCCAGCCTCTCCTATCACTGAATTTCATGACTATCGGAGTATGTAGGTTTGGTACTAAACCCTCTGCGATTTTCCACGTGTATATTATTAGGTAACGTTCTCTTCTACGTTCCAGTGAGTACAGATTCAGTGCTCTTAAACGCTCCCAATAGTGTAGATGTTTTATCGAACTTATATGCGAAGTGAAATTTCTTTGTACACTCTCTACGTCATTTATTTCACCTGCTTTGTATGGGGATGTTAATACGCTACAGTATTCAAGCCGCCGTAGCACTAGAGATTTGAAGAGCGTTATCATAGGCAATTCACCGCGTGTTTTAAAAGTACGCAGAATCCAACCCGTTAGACGTTTCGCAGCCGCCACTTTGACCTGGTTATGTACTTTGAAACCCATATTTTCAGACATTAATACCCCAAGGTCTTTCCCACTGTCTTTCCGTTCTATTATGTGGTTAGATTCTGTTAAGTAATTTGTAATTTCTTTAACACCATTATTATCTTAAGAAATATATAATAACAATTAAGAGCGAGAGGATGAAAACGAAACAGATAAAAACAGATACTTAAGATAAACTTCAGTGTTGTCTTCAGTTCATATTTTTGAGAGGGGGTGTGGGGAGTGAGCTGTTAACTATTACTCTCTCAGTTGAAAAACGGTTGTAATGCTCTCATGATAACGATATATTCGCGAAAAGATATGCAGATATCTAGGTTATTTTTACAGTTACGACAAGCTTCACTGAAATGAGAAGAATCATTTATTTTATAGCTCTAAGAAACCTAAACTATTTATAACCCTGAACTATAAAATACCATTGAAAATTAGTAGGTGGCATAACATTCATATATAATAGCCTTTGTTACATTAACTTATAAGTTAAATAAAACAATAACATGCATTATAACCTTCATCATTAATAGGTCTACGCAATATTGCTTCGTACTGATTTCAACAAATATAATAGCGTGTGTGTGTGGAGAGAGAGAGAGAGAGAGAGAGAGTGAGGGAGAACCGAAATTATATTATCGAATATACACCAAATAACCTGACCAAGGTTCGAACCTTGAATTACATATTTAAAAGACGATGGTGTATTCGACTCTCAACCACCCAACCACCAAAATATATTTGTTAGCAAGATACAATATCACTAATACCCTTCCATTCTTTCTAATCAATAGGCTATCATAGTGCAGTTGGGTATACTGTATATACACTAGATTAATACCCAGTATTAAACAATTGATAATATATTGTAGGCTTGCGCATAAACCTTTAACTGTCTTGTTAGCGTAATGGTTAGTGCGCGGAATTTCGGTGTGAGTATTATAGGTTTGAATCCTTGGAGTACCACATGTATTCCTTAGTTTCATTGATTTCATTATTTAGGATTATTTTTAAGTTAATTATTGGGTTGGTGATAATATGAATTTATTCAGGTTCCGGAGTAATTCCTAGCGAGACCTTCCCTTGTGGTTAAGTGCCCCATCAATTACCCCTTTCCATTTGTGTAATCATTAGGCTATCATAGTGCAGCTGGGTATATGAACATGCATAGATTATTTTCCAGTATTCACAAATGGATAATACATCATAGGCTTGTGCATAAAGCTTTAACTGTCTTGATGGCGTAATTGATTAATGCACAACATTGGTGTGTGAGTATCCTAGGTTCGAATCCTTGGAGTACCACATGTATTCATTAGTTTCATTGATCTCATTAATTAGGTTTAATTGTGAGTTAATTAGTGGATTGCAATAATATGAATGTATTCAGGTTCAGGAACAATTCTTATTGAGGCCTTCCCTTGTGTTTAAGTGCCCCATCAATTACCCATTCTATTTGTGTAATCATTAGGCTATCATAGCGCAGTTGGGTATATGTACATGCTTAGATGAATATCCAGTATTCGAGAATGGATAATATATCGTAGGCTTGTGCATAAACCTTTAACTGTGTTGATAGCATAATGGTTAGTGCGCGGAATTTCAGTGAGTATCCTAGGTTTGAATCCTTGGAGTACCACATGTTTTCATTGATTTCATTAATTAGATATATTTGTAAGATAATTAGTGGGTTGGTGATAATATGAATTTCTTCATCCAGGTGGTGGGGTAGGAAGGAGTAATGGATCAGCACTACCCCATACCTACTGCCTGGGGTAGGAAGGAGTAATGGATCAGCACTACCCCATACCTACTGCCTGGGGTAGGAGTAGGGGCTTTCACTCCTGGGTGTACATTTGTGCACAAATACTCTTCTTAGTGACGATAAAATTGACGATTATTATTAACTAGTGAATCCCAATCTTCAGTCTTACGTGTTGCAACCAGCTCATAACAATAGTTCGCCAGTGTATACAAAATATGCTTCTATAATTTGTTCAGATATTGATGTCCACGACTGTACACCTTGTGTACTCTTGGAATCTTTCCTGTTCGTTTTCCGTCAATCTTCCTATAAACTGTCTCTTCTCTTTTTTCTTATGAAATCTTCTTTCACCCCATTATTGTTTCTTCCCCTGCCACCTGTCACTCTCGTCCTGTCTCCATCATCCGGCCTCATCTTCATTTCCTCTTGCTGGAGAAATCATGACGACCAGTTATCTGTGTTGCTTTTCTTGTAGTTGTATCTTAAGAGCCACTAAAGCGTTTATTACCTCCGCCAACGAAATTGAACAGAGGATATGTTTGTGCCTCCGTTTTTTTCTTTGTTTGCCTTTAAACAAGATATCTCAACAAAGTTATGCACTTATGTTCACGAAATTTGGTGGGCAGATAGGATATGCGCCAAGGAAGAAGTGATAGGAGATCCATAGAGTTTCACAAAATTTGGTGGGCAGAGATGATATGCGCATTGAACCGATTTTCACGAAACTTGAGCTGTTTGTATATGTGCCAAGGAAGAAGCGATCCAATTTAGGAAGCATATCCTCTCTGCCCACCAAAATTCGTGAACATCTCTGGATCGCCTCCTAAATTGACTCACTTCCTCCTTGGTGCATATCCTATCTCCCCACCAAAGAGTTTTTAATTTCGGTTCTTAATTGTTTAAGATATGTGTGTGAGCTTAGGTTTTATCTGTGTTCGTTCGTTGTTTTATGTTGTGTTTTGTGTTTTCCCTGTTCTTGCTCTGTCTTGAGTCGGCCACCCCCAAGAAAAAAACAAAAACATAATAAAATAATAGAAAATAGAAAATAAAAATAGAAATGGGAAAAGTGGGGATTGGGCCTGAGCATATAGATAGATAGATAGATATTTAATGACAAACAAACAAAAGAGACATTGTTTACAGATAAACATAACAGAGGCAAATACATAACCTTTGTCCAACCTCGTTGGCAGAGGTAATAAATAACTTCATCCTTAGTGGGCAGATAAGACATGCGCCAATAAAAACATAAAAATTAAACAATTTTGAAGGTGATCCGGATCATATCCTGGAACCCGGATCCAGAAGAAACCCCCAGGAGGGATGCCTATGAAGTTAATGGAAAAATCCAGCCTGCTACCTCAAAAAGTTATTGATGAATTTGCATTAACTTTAGTGGGCATATATCTAGTGTGTCAAAGAAGACATGGAAAACGTTTTGGGGGTGTCTGGAACAAATTCGTAATCCTGGATTCAGAAGAATTATTAATCCGATACATTTGTATAAGGTAGTGGTCCAATATCTATGCAATTTGATAGTCTATTTGAGAAAACCACCCGAACATATACAAAGGAGTACAAAGGAAATCAAGCAACAACAGGTCTAGTGACCCTTCTAGGTTGCTTGTCCTCCAAAACACTGAGGATCAAGTGTCCAAACAGTGGTTTAGAGTGGGTAAGGGAACATTGGAAAGGGAATTACTGCCCTGGAACTAATGTCCGTGGCAGGATTAGGAAGTCAGTAGAGGACAGATGGGTTAGTAACTGAGGGGGGGATAAAATAAAGTTATTCATTTACAAACGCAGTCAGTCGCGGGTTTGATGAGAGATATTTGTCTAGGCGGAGTTTAAATGAATCAACGGTGATGCAGTCTATAACGTTTCGGGAAAGCCCATTCCACAAGTTGACAACTCGATTGAAGAAGAAATTCTTAGATTCGTGCGAGTTAAAAGATTTACCCATAATTTTGCAACCGTTTCCCCGCGTGTAATTAGATTGGTCGATAGTGAAGTACTTACTACAGTTCATATTGTCGATGCCTTTGATGATTTTGAACACTTGAATTAAGTCACCTCTTAATCTGCGCTGGGTTAAAGGAAATAGATTTAATTCTCTTAGACGCTCTTCGTATGGTTTGTTCTTTAGGCTAGGTATAATTTTGGTAACTCTACGTTGAACTCGTTCTAGCTTGTTTATATCTTTTTGGTAATAAGGGCACCAGGATTGAACGCAGTATTCCAGAAGAGGGCGGACTAAGGAATTGTAAAGGGTTAGGATAACTTCTTTGGATTTATGCTCAAATGACCTGCCTATAAAGCCAATTATTTTGTTTGCCTTCTTAACAACTTCTGAACATTGTTGACTCGGTTTTAGGTTACTCGATATTGTTACTCCCAGATCGGTTTCTCTGTTTACATTCTTAAGCCGAGTGCCATTCATCGAATAGTTTGCTTTCTCATTTAGGTATCCGACATGTAGTACTTTACATTTATCCGCATTGAAACTCATTTGCCAAATTTGGGCCCAACATGACAATTTATCTAGATTGTGTTGCATATCGTCAACTTGTTCTTTTGAGAGTACGCTATTTGCAATTTTTGTATCGTCAGCAAATTTTGAGATTGTACAGGTGAGACCCTCATCTACTGTATGTCGTTGATGTAAATTAGAAAGAGAATTGGTCCTAGTACCGATCCCAGGGGTACCCCGCTACTTACATTGGTCCATTTAGATGCCTTACCGTTTATGACTACCCTTTGCTTTCTGTTGCTGAGCCAATTTTCTATCCATTTCAACACACCGTCTTGTATTCCATGCACTTTTAGTTTTAGCAGTAAACTTTTGTGGGGAACTTTGTCAAAGGCCTTTTGAAAATCAAGGTATATAATATCTACAGCTTTACTCTCATCGTAGAGGTTGAGGATATCGTGGAAGAAGTCTAAGAGGTTTGTTAAACAGGAACGTTTTTTACGAAAGCCGTGTTGAGTATCTTTAAGTATGTTATTTTCCTCTAAGTTATTTACGAGTCTGTCTCGTATGACCGTTTCTAGCATTTTACAAACAACTGAGGTTAAGCTAATTGGACGATAGTTACTGGGTAGGGATTTGCTGCCTTTTTTGAATATCGGTGTTACGTTGGCTAGCTTCCACTGATCAGGCATAGTTCCAGACGGCAAGGATTTATCGAATAGTAATGTCAGTGGTTTGGAGAGCTCATCCTTAGCTTCCTTTAGAACTCTAGGCGAGATTGTATCAGGTCCTGGCGTTTTATTTACCTTGAGTTTATCTAAACAACTCAATACTTCTCTCTCTGTAACGGTGATATTGCTTAGAACATCTGAATTATCAATCTGAATCGGCGATGGTGTAGGGATATCACTGAGGTCTTCTGTTGTAAAAACTGATGCAAAGAAGTTATTGAGGGCATTACTCATTTGTACTTCGTCTTTGGTGTATTCTCCATTTTCATCGACTAACGGTCCAACAGTTGAAGTAACTACTTTTTTCTTTCTGATATAACTATAGAATTCTTTCGGGTTTGTTTTACTTTGATTCGCAATATGTAACTCTAAGGTCTTTTTACTCTGCTTAATTAACTTTTTGGCTTTGCGTCGTAGCTCTACAAATTTCACCCGTTCTTCGTCATTTTGTGAGGATTTTAATCTATCATTAGCAAATTTTTTAGCAAGCAGGCAGTTTGAAATATCTTTATTCCACCATTTGGGCTGATTATTATGGCCTGGACGCCGTATTTTCGATGGTATGCAGTCTTGCACTGCTTTTAGGTAAGTGGTTTCGAATAACTTCCAAGATGTATTTATGTCGTCATTGTTAATTAAAAAGCTCCAGTCAGTTTCTTTAAACATAGCTCTAAGTTTATGGAAGTTTGCTTTCTTGAAATTAGTGACTTTTTCGATGCTACTATTTGGTTCATTACTAGTAAACTTTAAAGTGAAAGTTATCGTACGATGGTCGCTGTTACTGAATTCATCACCAACATTCAAATTCTCTATCAATTCTTCTTTTGTTGCAAGTACAATGTCAAGAACGTTATTACCACGGGTCGGCGTTCGAACAAATTGATAAAGCGAACTCTCTTGCAAGTTCGTATACAAGTCATGTCCGGAGTGTGAAGTAAGAGTATCGCCCCACTTGGTCACAGGTAAATTAAAGTCGCCAAAAATTACGGTATCTTGTGTAAGTTTGGTGGCGTTCTGTGAGAACTTCTGGATCTTTGATCCGAATAATACTTTTAGATGACCATGCTTAACAAGAACACTGTGATGGCATCACTCTTACAAAAATAATTGATGATGTGTCTACATTATCAAGGCCAGAACACAATATGAGGTCTTTAACTGGGAAGGCAAGCCAAACATAAATGAACATGAGATATTGTTTAGTATACAGAAGAGGTACACATGTATATACAGAGTTCACATAAAGACAATACAATACAATAAATATTACAATATTCCACCGCTCAGAGATAGAAGACCGTGGCGGTTCCTTGTAGCTCTGGGTAAAAGTACTAGAAGTGGATAGCTGAGCGGCAGAAGTCAACCAGGAGATTAGCGAAACAACAGGTCCAGGTTGCCTCTGGGCTGACGCGCATCCAAATGTGATGCTAACTGGCGGCTTCCTATCTTCTCTCAGAACTGTCCAGGTGAGTCCACACGTCCAAGCTTGGTGAGTCTGGTTGGCAAGACTGTGATGGTATTGTCTAACCCTCTATGAGTAGAGTTCTGACAAATTATGGAGGGGGGGTGGGGGGAGAGCTCAAATAGCCGTGGCAGCGCCCATGCTGCTGTTGATGAAGGTGGATATATGCAAGGAAACATGGGTGGGACCAAGACAAGGGCTGGCCTCCTCCTTGACTGCTGGTTGTCGTCGGCTAGGGGTATTGTGATGAAGCCTCTCTTGTAAAGTCTGCTCCTTCTCCGGGTGGCTTGTTCCTCCAGCTCCTTTGTCTGATTTCCCTTAGGAGAATCCTGCCACGCCCAGATTATGCATGAAAGTTCCTCCTGCCACTCCAGGATACAGGAGATTCTTAAATTCTTATAACTATGCGCTCTTCAGGCTCTTCCTGGGTGGTTTGCAGCGGACTTGGGATTTTGTCTGTCTTACATTTATCTTTCTTTATGGGCCCACTTGCATGTCTCACATTTGTTCTTTGTAGAATATCCGTTGGGTCCTTAACCTGGCAGATGCAAGATTTTGATTTGAAAAGCCGCCATGGTGCGAGAACTCAACCGTAAATCCAACCCATGCAAAATGTAATGACTTGTACGTCATCATGTTTGTCTCACACCCATTCATCCCACTGTAATGTTTTTTGCACACAAATGATGTGCGCGTGTTGTAGTTATGGTCGGGAGTTGCACGGTTGGTTTGAATGGTAACCCCATCTCGGCCAATTGAATGAAAACTCGAACAATAGTGGGGCAGGCAGAGGGAAAGTTCACTGGTCGGTCCCTATAAACATGTTAGATATACTGCCTGGAGTAGGGGTTAGTGTAACTGGAATACTATATAATAGGGTTTTATATCTTAGAATAGTTATTCTGTATTATATATATATATATATATATATATATATATACTGTATATATATATATTATATATATTTATACAGGGTGTTTCATAAATACCTTTCATAAATTTCAGAATGAATAGACCTAGCAATAATAAATATACTTTACTATGTGACGGTTTTGGACATTTCTCATATTTACCGGGATATTACACATTTTAGTTTAAATATGAAAGTCTAGGGGATGAAAACGATCAGTAGATTACCATCACCTCAATTACTTTATTTTGTCATAAATGTTTGAACATCAATGTATTTTACAGTATTTACATTAGTTGCTCGAAGTTTCTCCCATCCTCGTTGATACAGGCTTGGGCTCGGCGCATAAGAGACTGTCGCACTCTTTCAAATATCCCTGGTGTGTTTCTTACTTCTCTGCATGCCTCTTGAACTCGTTGCCACAGTTGCTGACGGGTGTTGATTTGTGTAGCATACACCCTGCTCTTCAAGTGTCCCCAAAGATAAAAGTCAAGTGGAGTTAGGTCCGGTGATCTAGGTGGCCAGGCGATGGGACCACCACGGCCTATCCACTTCTCAGGGTACATAATATAAAGGAAATCCCTCGTACCTCGTGCAAAGTGAGCTGGAGCCCCATCCTGCATGAACCACATTTGTCTACGTGTTCTGAGAGGCACATCTTCAAGTAGTATGGGTAAGTCATCCTGAAGAAATCTGGTGTACACATTGCCTGTAAGTCGTTGTGGTAACATAAAAGGTCCGATTACATGGTCACCAAGAATACCTGCCCAAACATTAATCGAAAAGCGTTCCTGATGTCCCCTCGCTGTTGTTGCATGTGGATTTTCTGC
Organism: Paralithodes platypus; assembly: GCA_032716605.1. Taxonomy (NCBI): domain Eukaryota; kingdom Metazoa; phylum Arthropoda; class Malacostraca; order Decapoda; family Lithodidae; genus Paralithodes; species Paralithodes platypus. The sequence continues at coordinate 32,948,450 of CM064567.1, read as the reverse complement.
TCCCCATGTAGGTGTATTATGTAGGTTCAACATGCCATTTCTTGTGAAATTTGCCTCATCACTAAACAAAACCTCTGCAATAAAACCGTTGTTCTCCCTCTCTTGAGTAAGGAGCCACCGACATAAATCCACTCGTTGGTGATAATCACGTTCAGTCAGAGCATGGATGGGCTGGTGATGATATGGGTACAGGCCATGTCTGTTTACAATCCTCCATACTGATGCATGAGCCACACCAAATCGTGCACCAAGTCGATGTGTGCTTGTAGATGGATCATCTGCGATGGCATCAAGGATATCCTCTTCTGCATCGAGTAATTGCTCATCATGAGGCCTTCCTCTGTCTACTGCACGTGGATTCAGTGAGCCATATTCCCGTAGTCGTCTTTCTACGCTGAGGAAAGTAGGCCGAGATGGTTGCCTCCGGTTGGGATATTGTTCACCGTACATCCTTACTGCTTCAGCTGCATTTCCTCCAGCTGCACCTAAAGTAAGTAACATGTCTGTGTACTCAGCAGAGGTGTATGGCTCCATGTCTGGTACTTACTTAAGACTGCCAGTTCATCCTTCTTTCTCTCACCTTCTCACATTACCTTCAATTTGTGAAGCTTCATTCATACAGTATTCGAACCCATGAAGCAAATTGATCGAGCACCTATTGTAAATACTGTAAAATACATTGATGTTCAAACATTTATGACAAAATAAAGTAATTGAGGTGATGGTAATCTACTGATTGTGTTCATCCCCTAGACTTTCCTATTTAAACTAAAATGTGTAATATCCCGGTAAATATGAGAAACTTCCAAAACCGTCACATAGTAAAGTATATTTATTATTGCTAGGTCTATTCATTCAGAAATTTATAAAAGGTATTTATGAAACACCCTGTACAGTATATATAGTGATAGCTAATATGCATGTTCTGTATAGCATAACTTGTTTAAACATAAAACCCTTACATACCCGACATAAGCCTATTTAAACATATGTATATATAATCAAATATTAACAGTAGGGACTTCGGGTTTCTTTTATTCTATTCCTCCCACCATGAACTATACGCGTCACCATAATTTAATGTTAAAAAACTCCTTACAAGAAAAAACGAGAACAATGTACGCTACTTTATAAGAGTCCAAGAACCACGATCGTAGGCTTGTGCTATTTTATTCATATACAACAAAAAACTAGTGACGTTCGCTGAATAGTATTATTTACAACAGCGCAAATTTGACAGATATTGGAAAAACATATTTTTGTTTAGGCTTAATTAGTTTTATCGATGTTTATATTGTAGATTAGCCTTTTCTCTTTATATTGAGATAATATATTGTACTAAACGTAATTCTTGTTCCTGATAATCTATGTAGAATGCATAATTATTATTCGCCAAGTACCGATTTTATGTTATCCATATATAAAGAACTATGGATGATAAATGTTTAAGACATATTGGGCGTGAGCGTGAATAATGCTCCTAATTTCATGTAACAAATTTATTGCTCAGGTTATAATAAAATTGTGACAGTGTAAACTCGGAAAAATTATGAAATATTTCTTATATATCGATATTCAATGTTATAATATTTTCTTTGTCATGCGTTACTTTGTAAATTGCCTTATTTATTTCTGATAATATAAGGTAACCATGATTTCAGAGTTCTTTATACTTAACGTGATTTGTAATATCTGTAAATGACCCACCATTGAGTAATGCTCACAGGAGGATACAAAAAATGTATAGAAAGGGTAACAATTTATTAACAAGTTTTAACTATGTGGAAAAACCCAACACCAATAACCCTAACTTAACTTAATACTAATAATAATTAAATACTATATCTCCGTTGATCGCTGCTTCATACAACAAAATATTAATTCAGTACAACATGGTGGAGTCCATTGTTAAATACGAGGGTAGTGGTTGATAGCTGGGTATCATGCCCGCAGGTGTTTCTATGCAGCCCTTGCAGTAACAGATTGGTAATGGCAGAGGTAACTGCTATTCCTTGTTCTGCTAGTGCTGCTGGTTAACTGCCCCCAACCCAGCACTCAACCACCACCTTGCAGTAATTTATAACACTCATTAAATGAAGCAGTATCGGTGAATCCTAAAGTAATTGATTAGCCATATGAACAATTCCAATATAAATGCTTAACTTAAGTTTATTAATGTTACTCATTATTTCGGTAGAATATGAAGCTAATTCTACGTAATTAAATTAAACAAAGTACACAATAAATAATTAAATTATCTTCTATTCACAATGAAGGTTCACCACTGCAAATACTTGCGAACCACTAAACTATGAGAGTTCGATCGTAACCAAAGCCATGGATCTCTATCATGAAGCCTCACAACAAAATACATACGGAACTGTAACTTGCATACATTAATGGAATGAAACTATGAGTGAACCTTTTTGTAAATTAGCGAAATATAATAGTCTGAACCTAAGTCACGAATCACATTCTGACAATCTTTTGGGTCTTGCTCTATCTTAGGATGTATAATACATTGTATGTACAGTCTACGACAGAACTTGTTGTCATGGCCTGAGGCAATGTGTTAGTTCACTTATCTTTGAATAGATGACCCTTTAATCGCTTCTAATAAAAGGAGGCGGGGTTAATATAGAGGTTGGAAGGAGGAGGAGTCAAATGTGTGTGTGTGTGTGTGTGTTCTAGAACAGGCACGCAGAATAAGTTTATTTTAACAAAACACACAGGCTATATTATTAGATTAACCCATGACGGACCACAAATAAGTAACACACATCAGGTGTTGCGTTATTTATGGAATTTAATATACAGACAATCAAGGTTCTATCCTTCGAACTTCCCAGTCCCCCCTCCTCCCCTTCTCTCTGCTGCCTTCCACTATCTCCTCCCTTCTCTCTTTTTCTCTCCCCCTTCTCTCTCCTAACCGAGTATATATATATATATATATATATATATTTTTTTTTTTTTTTCTATATTCCAACTTACTCCCTCTCGGGCATAGGCTGAGAGCCTGGACATTCACAGCTGTACAATGAGCAGTGAAGCCCGTAAGGTCTTGTTCCAGTCTAGGGAGTGAGACATGTGAAGCACGTAGAGTACAACGAGCACCTGCCATCTTGCCTTCACATGAGGCACAGTGCTTACTCATGGCCCGAAGTGACCCCATCTCTGAAGACACCTCGTTCCCGTGCTTCACCGTCTCACCCCCTACACTCGGACTCTCACTCTTACACACACACACAACGCCATCTGTTGAGCAGATAACTCACCAGGCATTGCACCCCTATAACATAGCATAATTATTGTCCTCATCATCGTGCTCAAAGCTGTCCATAAAAATGACTTTGGTGTTTTAATAATACTGTTCTTTTTACCTTTACTGATTCTCAATTATTAACTCGTATTCTATTCTTTACCTTATACAATGTGTTATAGAATATAAATAGATATGCTCCGTTGCAAAACACTCAAAGTTGCCAACCTTAGCGTCCTGGTTAGTTTGAACATTCGTATAAATATATAAGTAATTGAAACGGGATATTACAATCCACGCATCAAGACAAGTTGGATCACATTGTAATCTAGCTTGGACCAAATTATAACCAACTATATGTATCATACAGACAAGATAATATCGGCTCAGTTAGAGAAAACACTTTAGATGAGCCGAAACGTGTTTCTTTGTCTATCTATCTATCTATATGCTCAGGCCCAATCCCCATTTTGGGGGTAGCCGACTCAAGACAGAGCAAGAACAGGGAAAACACAAAAACAACTCAAAACAAAAAATAAACACAGATAAAAAACACAAACTCTCACACAACCAGGTCACCCAGGAGAAGACCCAGAGACCAGGGTCACCAAGGTCGCTCCAGCACTCCCCCGGCCTCCGACCATCCGGAGAGGCTCCGATCTCGGCAGGCAGCCATGCAGCGGAGCCAAAGCCTCAAGCCCTCCCACCACACTTCCAGGCACACCCTTCATATTAATCATCTCCCCGGGCCAGGCGCCTGATGGACTATTATCTAGTCCAACTTGCGCCCGACCCCTTACTCCAAATGACCACGTGTTCACTCAACTATTCACAAGCATTCTCCATTCACTCCTGTCCACCACCACTTCCCCTGCCTGATCTATAGTCATTCCTCTATCATCCAAAGCCTTTCTTACACAGTCTCTCCATCTCAATGGGGGTCTTCCTGCCCTTCTATCTCCCCTTGTACCTGACTCACATATTCTCTTTGTAAGCCTTTCATCTCCCATTCGTTCAACATGACCATACCAGCTCAGCACCCTTCTGTCCACTCTGGCTGACAAATGTTCCTGCTGCCCCACTCTCCTACGTATCTCTTCATTCCTCAATCTGTCTCTACGAGTAACTCCACACATACTCCTCAAGCAGCTCATCTCCATCACATCCAGCCCTCTTTTCTCCTTTTTCTTCAGAGCCCATGTCTCAGCCCCATACATCACTGTTGGCACAACAATTCCTTGATACAGTGCACTTTTTACTTTCACTCCGAGATTTCTCGTCTTCCACATACTTCCCATTGCTCCGAAAATCTTCCTTCCTTCACACACTCTCTGTTTTACCTCTACTTCCATACCTCCACTCCTGCTTATTGTTCCTCCTAGATATTTAAAACACTCTACTTGTTCCAATATTTCCCCATCCAGCCTCACATCTAGATTCACCCTATGCTCTCCCCTATTACACACCATTACTTTATTTTTATTGACGTTCACCTTCAGTTTCCTCCTTCCACAAACCACACCAAACTCTTTGACTACCCGCTGCAGTTTCTCATCAGAATCCGCCACCAATGCTGTGTCATCAGCGAACAGCAACTGATTCAACTCCCAGTCTCTATGATTCTTTCCTACTAAACCCAATCCTCTTCCCATAGTTCTCCTTTTCACCTCCCTCACCACACCATCCATAAACATATTAAACAGCCATGGTGACATTACACAACCCTGTTGCAAACCTACCTTTACCTCAAACCATTCACTCAACTCACCATTTCCTACTCTCACACATGCTCTGCTCCCTTCATAAAAACTCTTAACTGCTTCTAACAAATTTCCTCCTATTTCATAAATCCTTAACACCTTCCACATTGCTTCACGGTCCACACGATCATACGCTTTTTACAAGTCCATAAAAGCCCAAAATATCTCCTTATGCTTCTCTAAATACTTCTCGCATAACTGTCTTACTGCAAACATCTGATCCACGCACCCTTTTCCCCTCCTAAAACCGCACTGTTCTTCTCCTATTGCAACTTCCATACACTTTATTATCCTCTCTCTATCAACACCCTGCCATACAGCTTTCCAACCACTGACAATAAACTAATACCTCTATAACTTGAACACTCCTGCCGATCTCCCTTCCCCTTGTACAACGGCACAATACATGCACTCTTCCAGTCTAATGGTACCATTGACACAGCAAAGCACACATTGAAAAGTCTCACCAACCAATCTATTATCACATCTCCACCCTTCTTTATACACTCCACAGCAATACCATCCAAACCTTCTGCTTTTCCCACTCTCATTTGTTTCACTGCTTCTTTCACCTCATTTTCATCAATCCTTTCATTCATTCCCTGCCACCTGGGTAGCCTGGGTAACCTATCTCCATCCACCTCTGCTTCACTCACTGCTTCTCTTCCATCTCTTGTATTTAACAAAAATTCAAAATACTCGGCATATCTTTTCCTCACTTCAACTGGTTCCACTAGTAATTCTCCATTTTCATCTTTCACTGACTCTTCCCTCTTTTGTCCTCCTTTCCTTACTTTATTTACCTCCTTCCAGAACATCTTCTTTCGTTCTTCAAAATTCTCACTCAGCCTTTGGCCCCACCTTTCGTTTGCATCTTTTTTCGCTTCTCTAATTTTCCGTTTTGCCTCTCTCCTTTTCTCCTTGTACCTCTCCCATACCTCAACACTACCATCCTGTAAAACCCTCTCAAAACACTGTCTCTTCTCCTCAACTGCCTTTCTCACCGTATCATTCCACCACTCGCTTCCCTTCCTGATACCTCTGCCTCCTACTTTCCTTTTGCCGCATACTACCTCTGCACTTGCTTTCACTCCTTCCTTAAACTGTTGCCATTCAACCTCTACTTCTCTCTCTTCCATCTCTCTCACTTCCATCCACTTTTCATTTAGTCTTTCCTTATACTCCCTCTCTTTTTCACTCTTCTCTAACTCACTAACTTTTATTACCTCTCTTACTTCACGCTTGTCTCTTATTCTCCTGTAACTCTTAACTCTTAGCTTTCCCTCCACCAGGTAATGATCTGACATACCCTCCGCCTCACCTCTCATCACATTCACATCCAGCAGTCTACACAATTTTTCCCTTGTCACCAGCACATAATCCATCAATGCCCTCTCTACAATCTCTCCCCTCACAAGTCTATGCCAGGTGTACTTGTGTATACGCCTTTTTTTGAAGAACGTATTACCTACACTCAATCTACACTCTTCACATACATTTTTCAGTCTTTCTCCACTCTCGTTTACACCATCCACACCAAAACTACCGATGACTCCCTCAACAGGCTCATTTCCTACCCTAGCATTTAGGTCCCCTAAAACTATAACATTTTCATTTTCATCAAACCCTTGTAGACAATCTCTCAAATCCTCCCAGAAACCCTCTACCTCGTCTAATTCTCTTTCACTTCCTGGTCCATACGCACTTACAAAAACCCACCTTTCACCCTTAAACCGCACCCACATTAGCCTTGATGACACCTCTTTCCACTCTTTTATAAACTCTCTCAACTTCTCCTTCACAATAATTGCCACTCCTTCTTTCCCCCTGACTCCCTCGTCTACTCCAGACTTTCTACCTATCACGTTTCCAAAATCCACTTCTCCCTCTCCTTTCATCTTTGTTTCATTCAGTGCAAGGACATCATACATCCTTCTTTCAAATAACCTTCCAATATCCTCTCGATTCTCATTCGTACTACATCCACGCACATTCAAAGCTCCTATTCTTAGGGTCCGGGACCACGAACGCGTTCCCTCGCCCCTATCTCTGTCTCGATTTTTTGGTAGATTTATTTAAGGGGAGAAGGATACCAGGCCCCCCGCCCCCGATCCCCTTTAGCCGACTTCTACGTCTCACCGGAGAAAAGCGGTGGTGGAAATTTCTCACCCCTCCACCACAGAGGAGGCTACCTGCACCAGAAAGTGGCGGGCGTTGGGGTCGCCGCATCCCTACGCCATTTGAAAAAATTAGAGATGCAGAAGGAGAAAAAGATAGAAGGGGCTATGGGAAGTAGAGGACACCAACCCTCACTCTGACAAAGGGTCAGCCCACCACTTAAGATTTCTTTGTAATAAAAACAAATGTTGATATTAGAGTAAATATTTGTTTTCTTCCATACCACTATTCACAGCACTGTGGTTGACCAATTCATAATCTACCTTAACATGTTGTTGTTGTTGTTGTTGTTGTTCCCTAAGCTGCCTGGCCGAACAGCCCCGAGTCCCTGAGAAAGGCCATGGCCACGATCGGGCTTTCCCACAGAGCTCTCATTGAGTGTAGATTGTGTTGTTGGCGTAAGTGGTTGTGTGAAATGCAGTCTTCTGCATTGTCATTGTCATTGCATTGTGCTGTGTTACATCCCGGGCAGGCGTCGACAACGGAGTCATCCAGTCTCTTCTGATAGCTCAGGAGAGCTGGATGGTGTCCGCATCTCAGCCTGGCCAGGTGGACTCTGTCCTCGCGAGGAAGGGAGGATTCGGAAGGATGGATTTCGGGAGGTCGTGCATGCAGCTGCGTGTTGTCTGTGAGTGAGTGGATGGATCGGTGAGAGATATGAGTATGGATGTGCTTCTGGAAGTTGGTTCGGGGTGGGCAGGGAAGGAGAGAGGACAATAATTGTGTGTGATACCGTGTGCTGGGTGTTGTTTTGATATTTCTTGGTGTCTGTGGGTGAGTTGCCATGTAGTTTAGTGGGTGGTCTTGGTTCGTGGAGGCTGCTGCCAGGAATTGAGTGCCTCTCATGTCCAGATGGTCTTTGACTTTGAGGATTTTGGTTTCTTGATGTAGGTGATCTGTGGGTGAAGTAGCTGTGCAGCCTGTAATGATCTTCAGGGCTTTGTTTTGAATAGTCTGTAAGGTCTTATGATGTGTTTCAGCTAGGTTAGAAGCCCAGGCTGGGCTTGCGTATTCCATCACTGATCTTATGTATTGTTTATATACTGTGGTGGTAGTTTCTTTGTTGTGTCCAAATTTTGTGTGAGCAAGTGACCTGAGGGCGTTAAGTCTGGGTGTCAGTTTATTTTTAATGTTTGTGGTGTGCTGTTTGAATGTCATATGAGTATCATATGTTACTCCTAGGATTTTGGGTGTGTGTATGTGTTAGGGGTGTGTTGTTTATGGTGAGTTGAGGGATGTATTCGTGTTCTCCTGTCCAACTTGTGAGCAGGGTTGCGGTGGATTTGGCTGGGGCTAGATTAAGTCTGTTTGTAGTGCACCAACCATGTAGTGTGTTGAGATAGGGTTGAAGGAGATCTGTTGCTCTTTTTGGGTCATGGTGTGTGCATGTGAGTGTTATGTCATATGCATAGGAGGCTAAGTTTATTTGGGGCGTATTGGGTGTAGTTATATCGTGCATGTACAGATTGAAGAGTGCGGGCGATAGGACGGATCCTTGTGGGACTCCGTTTGGAAAGTTTCTGATTTTAGATGACTGACTGGCAAAAGATACGTGTGCACATCTGCCTGCTAGGAAGTTGGCCAGCCACCTTTTTGTGTTGTTGTGCATGTTTGTGTTGTAGATTTTGTTTGTTAGGTTGTGGCGGGGGATGGCATCGAAGGCTTTACTAATGTCGAGTGTGGCTAATAGTGATCTGTGTGGTGGTCTAGCTGAGTTGATGCCGTCGAAAGCTCTTTGTGTAAGGTCTGTGAGAAGAGTGTTTGTGGAGTGCAGTGGCCTAAAGCCATGTTGTGTTGGAGCTAGGGGTAGGTCAGGTGTAATTAGTTGTAATACTAGGCGTTCCATGACTTTGGAGGGGGAGCAAAGAAGTGTGATGGGGCGGTGCGAGGAGGGTAGCGTGGGGTCTTTGTTGGGTTTGGGGAATGTGATGATGATACCATGCTTCCAAATGTCTGGTATTGTGTTGTGTGAATAGCTGTAGTTTGATATGTTAGTGAGTGCTTGTATGCCTTGTGGTCCCAGGTGTCTGAGGTGTATGTTGTCTAGGCCACAGGCGGGTGAGTGCTTGAGATTGTTGATGATATGCTTTGTCTGGTGATTGGTGAAGGGTGTATAGTCAGGGTCTGTGGGGAATTGTCTCTTACGTCGGATGACACTTCGGTCGTCTTTGTGAGGTTTTAGGTGGCTGACATGTGAAAAGTGATTGATGAGAGTATTTGCTTGTTGTTTACATGAAGGAGTAGAGTCTGTTGTTGTGATTGCAGCATGTGATTGTGTTGTGTTGCTGTTGGAAAGTGTGATGCTGTTTAGTGTTTTGTAGAGTTTTTTGGGGTTTGTTTTGTGATCAAGTGTTTGTAGGAAGTTATTCCAATTTAGTTTTTGTTGTTCTTGTATTTTGTTGTTAGTTTGGGTGTTGAGTGCTTGAATTTGTTGTGTGATGTCTTGTGGTGGGGTGCTGGGGAGTGTTTCAGTATGTCGCGTTGTCTGATGAGGTTTTGAATTTCTGGTGTGAAGTTGGGGTTGTGTCTTTTCCTGTTACCTCTTGGAATGTGTTTCTTGTCAGCGTTTTGGATAGTTTTATTGAGTATGTGTACAGCATTGTTGATGTTAGTGATGGGTGTACTGTTTAGAGTTGTGAAGTGTTGTTCTGTCTCATTTGTGAATGCTTCCCAGTTAGCTCTTTTATAATTGGTGTATGTGTGTTTGTGGCTAGCTGGGGTGAGTCTGGTTTTAGTGGTGATAATGATCGGGAGGTGGTCAGAGCCTAAGGTTCTGACCACCCTCCAGGATGTTGTGGGGGCGAGTTCTGGGGAGCAAAAGGTGATGTCTGGAGATGATGGGTTATAGAGGGCTTGGTGAGGAATATGGGTATGTTGATGGATGTCGTTAAGGATGATGAGGTTATCGGTTTGGTTTTGTAGTACCAGCCCTCTGTCTGTGTCGGGGTTGTCGACAAACCAGGCCGACGTCTTGGCGTTGAAGTCACCACCCAGGATGATGTGTGGGGTGTGTTGGGTGTTTGTGATGTGTTGTAAGTGTGGTCTGTATTCATTTGGTACTGTAGGGGATGTTTGGGGAGGGATGTATGTGTTTATGATGGTTATGTTGGAGTTGTTGCCAGTGCGTATTTTAATTGATTGTATTTCTGTTGTGTTATCATTTGGGGGGAGGAGGGATTTGGTTTGTACACTGGTTACTATGTATGATATTTCTGTGTGTACCAGGGTGATGAGTCCACCGCCCCCGCCAACAGCCCGGTCTTGTCTGATGGTGGTGAAATTATGAAATGTGGGTGTTTTTTGTGTTGTGCGGAGTTTTGTTTCTTGTAAGATGGCAATGTGTATGTTGTGTTGTTTGATGAAGTGTGAGAGTTACCTTAACATGTAATATGACACGCCATGATTATTGCATTATACTTTTCTCAGTGGATTCTTAATTACTAGCTTAATTATTGTGGCTTCCCATTATCAGTGAACAGTTCGGCGCTACCCATTGTAATGATTTACTATAAAGTAAGTAATCGAATTGAACAATTAACGTTAATCCAAGCAATCTGGTTATGTTGTTTTAAAATTGATATAAATTGTTTAGGCTTTTATATTTTTACTTCGAATTGTTTAAATTATCCTCCAAACATAATTAAAAGTATACTATAGCTCTGTGTATGTTACCTTGAATTTAATTTAATATGTATTATTTCACCATCATTATGTTACGGTGAACACTGGAAACACATACACATTATATAATATATATAAAGGGTTCTTAAATGTAAACATTTACAATTTATATTTATTCAATCAATATGATCTCCACCCACAAGCTACATCAACTACCTCCTGTATTCTCGTTGGAGCTGATTACAACATTTTTCAACTTATATTAGGGCGGCGACGGATTCCCCCCCCCCCCCCCCCCCCCCTGCCCCCTGCTGATCCCACTCCTCCCGCCCTTTAAATCCTAACCTGGACCACATTCCACTCCATGACATGATGACCAACAAATTCTCTATTGGGTTCATGTCACACACCCTTGTGGACCAGCTAAACCCCGGATGGGGTCAGGTCAGGTGAAGGTATTGAAGGATAAGCCTTTACTACGGCACCTCGTAGCTACTTTCTACTTTTCCTATTGTCTGAAGAGTGTAGAGAGGGGAGAAGGGTTGTTGGAGAGAGAGGAAGTTGTTGTAGTGGCTTTGTTATGTGTGTTATTAGTCTGTATACGTCGTAAGGCTCAGGATGGCCATGGCACGCACTGAAGACAGCAGCATTTCCTCACTAATGCTAATACCTTTTCTAGTTTGCCTGGACCAGTGTGTGTGTGTGTTTGTGTGTGTGTGTGCGTTTTATGTTATCATGTGTGAGTGATTTGTGCCCATTACGTTGTATGTGATCATGTGTGTGATGTGCGTTTTATGTTATCGGGTGTGAGTGTGTGTGTGTTTTGTATCCTGTGTGGGTGTGGGTGTGGGTGGGTTGGTGCTTGCATGTGATGGACAGAGGAGAGAGGTTGAAGCGCCTTCTCCCCAAACATTACAAATTGTGGAGGTCATAAGTATATGTATTATTCAACTTATTCCTTGAGCCAACACAAATAACTTGAATCCTAAGTGTTATTGTTACACTTAATATATATATACAAACAAATATAGACGTGTTCTTCGGGAATCGTAGCTTAAGTAGGAATAGGATAACTAGCAAGGCAGCAAGCAACATGTGTTGTTCGCTGCCCCGCTAGTTCTCCTATTCCTAATCAATATATGTTAGTTATTTTAGTCATCCCTAACATTTATTATGTATATGTAAATTCAAAACAATCGTATAGTATTAATCTGCGTATTTTAGAGCGTATCATTTACGTCCGAGAGAGAAAGAGAGAGAGAGAGAGAGAGAGAGAGAGAGAGAGAGAGAGAGAGAGAGAGAGATAGGTGGGAGGGAGGGGAGAGAAAGCGAGTGAAGAGGGAGAGTTGGGGTGAAAGGGAGAGGGGGGGGGAGGGGGAATGGGAAGTGCGAAAGATATAAACTGATTGTCTGTTTAAATTCCATAAATAACGCAACACCTGATGTGTGTTACTTATTTGTGATCCGGCATGGGTTAATCTAATAATATAGCCTGTGTGTTTTGTTAAAATAAACTTATTCTGCGTGCCTGTTCTAGAACACACACACACACACATTTGACTCCTCCTCCTTCCAACCTCTATATTAACCCCACCTCCTTTTATTAGAAGCGATTATATGGCCATCTATTAAAAGATAAGTGAACTAATACATTGCCTCAGGCCATGACAGCAGTTCTGTCGTAGACTGTACACTTGGTCCCCTTCCAAGCTGTACACACCAGATGATCAGCGTAGGGGTGCAGATTATTCTTTGACCAAATGTGTAGGCGATTATTGTCGGCTGATAACATACACATATCATCTAGCGGCAGTGTTATTAGCACTTGAGAGTGAACGGTAGTGGTAATAAGTTTCCAAGAAACTAAACCAAGCGTGAGAGCGTTAAGTATATCTCACAAATACACATGAGCTACTAAATGTTTTAACTCCCAGCCGGGACTCGAACCACAGACAGTCAGGACGAGAGTCCATGTCTTAATCAAGTACACCATGGCGTGATACAGAATAGTTAACCTCTTCCTATTAAGGAAAAAGATATATACTAGTTGATAAAATATTTCATTTCATACATGTCCTATGACCCATATGCCTTAACCCGGTGAGACCCAGCGTCGCACGTGTTGCGTCGGCAGTCTTTGATCACCAACTCCCAGCGACGCATCACGTGCGTCCGACATATAAAAACACTTACGTGGCTCGTAAGGTAGGAAATGGCGGGAGAATAGGAGGGGGAGGTACCGTAGTGTGTGTGGGAGCCGGGCCAGTAGGTGTGAGCGGGCCGAGACAGCCGCGCGGCTGGTGGTGGTGGGCTTAGTGGGGATAGTTTACACCCCTAGTTCACCGCCACTTTGAACCTTCATTACTCCGGTCGTATGGGAGCTAGAGGCTTGAGATTTATGTGAGATACTCCTTAGGATGTATGCCGTACAATGCCATACTCAGTTTTTACCCTAGTGCTCCCGGGCGGGTGGTCATGCGGGGGAGACGAACTATTGAAACCCCCCCCCCCCCCCCCCAAATGACCGAAATGAGTTTTTTTTTATTTCTGTCTTCATTTCTCACCATTCTCTTCCATTTTGGCTCAACAAATTTGTTTGAGGCTCCCCCCCCCCCCAACCCCCCCCCCCCCCCCCCCCCAAAAAAAAAAAAAGGTCAGAGGTGATTTTATTTTATTTTTTTTCATTTCTCATCCTTGTCTTCCATTTTAGCAAACAAAACAAAATAAGTGAAAATGGCTTGGGACTGGGGTGAACAAAATATTATAACTAACCGGGGCTCAACGGGTTTTAACAGATATGTTTACAACTATTCCCAAGCAAATCGGGTTGAATTGATTTCATATAATTCTCGCCCAGTCAAGCACGAGTAATTAATAGTAACTATATCTCACAAATACACATAAGCTACTAAATGTTTTTACTCCCAGTCGGGACTCGAACTACGGATAGTCAGGACGAGAGTTCATGCTTTAATCAACTACAATACTAGGTAATAAAGAGGGTTAGCTATTCTTTATCACGCCGTTGTGTAGTTGATATAACATGGATTCTTGTTGTGACTGTCCGTGGATCGAGTCCCTGCTGAATCATTAGTACTTGTACAGAATCATTAGTACTTGACAAGAGCTTTAAGTACCTAAACTACCTAACGTAGGTTATTCAGCTATGTTGTTGGTGCACATGTAAATAATTCACAGACTTACAGAACCAACAAATACACGCCACATTAGCTAGAGTTATGACCTTCGTTGGATCTTGAGCACGGAGTATATCAGTTAATGGAGAGCCCTATAGGAAACAGATAGGTATTGAAAGAGTGCGTGGTTTGTCAGAGAGAGAGAGAGGGAGAGAGAGAATGCTACCGTAATGTGTTTATCTTCAACACCTGCAGTAGATACAGGTACAATTCTTATCGGCGAAATAATCTGTTTACATCCGCAGTCCACACTACACCTCCTATCTCCACCACTGCAACACTCTGACCCATTTGTCTTCACTATTAGTCTGCAACATTGCCTTCTCCCCCCCACCTTTCAATAACTTGTTCAGTTTCCCAATGTCTTTATCTTCCCTTTATCTTCACCAAGGTAACACTTTTCTCTTCCGCATTGCCTGCACATGCATTTTCCACAGTAGAGCTTATCATTTGCTTCTATCCAAACTTCCTCACATGTGCTGATTTGTTTTTCCAACTTCACCAATCGTCTACAGTTATCTCCCGCGATAGGCTACCATTCTAGACATAAATATCTACCACTTTGTTTCACTTTTACAAACAATTCACACAAAGTACAATTGTGCATACTACTCGTTTGCTGTTGGTAGTTTTTACTCTATCCATATATTAAACACTTCTCTCCTCTCTATTGACTACGCTTTAACACAATACCATCATGCATTGTTTTGCCTGTACACTCCACTTTCATAATACACAACTTAGTACTTACCAATAATCTCTTCTACCCAGCGAACAAAATGTCGTCACAGTGGTACTCATTCATCTTCACTGTGCTACCCTTTGCTGCCACGTTATTCTTCTGTAGCGTACGCATACACAGTATCCCTCTTTGCTACACAACGATTTTCCTTCAGTACAATTTCTACTACACGTTTTACCCTCGCTATGCCCTCTGTTCCTCTTCTCTTCCATTCACTGCACCAATCCTCCTCACGAGATGCTCAATATCCTACTTATATAACTTCCTATATACATAATTAGCTTTCGAACTTTACATTTACGATACTCTTCTGTCCATTAGGAACACGGTGGTTCTCTTACCTCCCAACATGACCAATCTCTTACTTCTCAACGCTACATCTTTGTACACGTAAACATTCCCACTCATCTATTCTCCTTACTGCAGTACCTTTTCTCTACAGTTCTCTTCCACACCATACCATATTCTCCTCCACACCCTACCACACTCCCACATTCTCTCCCACCCAACCAGCCAATCCTGGCCACACGGAGCTGCCCAATGTGTAAACTTGGGTCACTATCGTCCCGGAATTACCAGGCAGGGACATTCCGAATTTTCCCGGCGGTGAAATCGATGATGAACAGAGTGATTAAGGTCGTTTGACGAGGTCCTCGACCCTTCATGTGTTGGCCCAATATTGCCTCAGGCTGCAGGGTACCACACCCAGAGATTTTACAATTACTGTTTTAATAGCCTGCAATATATCGTCAAGGCTGCCTTCCTGCTGTAGATAAATGGGGTCACTTTACGGTGAAGTATTTTAAGTGCATGGATATTAATTAAATTAGTGGGTTTTGCGATCATGCATACCAGAATACGTGAGCTCAACCTGCTTTTCGTTCTGTCTATCATTGAACTCCTAGGCTTTTAATTAATGGATGTTAACAATGTTTCACAGGTACATTGAGAAGGTCAGTATGAAAGTCAGTCAGCAGACATGACATCTTATCGGTAATTACTTAACCTTTTCAGGACGGGTGATGTCTTGTGCATTTGTTTTTACTACAATAAGATGATTTTTTAAGTTTAGGAAGGACCTCTAGCAATTACAATACTATAAACTGTCTCAAATAACCCTTTAACCCTCTCACGACCATATGACGCAGAGGTTGCCAGATTAGCAATACTAAATAGAGGTCTCTCACTCTTATAATTACCTCTCCAAAATTAGTTTTCTGCCCACACCTAACTCAAAGACAACTGCAGAGGTTGAAGTAACTAAACTAAAGGTTTCTAACTACCCCTGATGGTAACAAAGGCTTTAAAGTATCCCTAATAGGCTCAAAATTGCGTCAAGAACGTGAGAGGGTTAACTACCACATATCCTTCTTAACCCAACCACTGTGGCCGATGTATACAGTATATACATCATATGTAAAAGAGGCCTACACTGCGGCTGACGTATACTGTATGTGCGCATTAGTAGTACTGTCTAAGTTGGTTGCACTAACCCGCCTCGCTTGCTGTCAGACGCTGCCAGGAGGTTCTAAGCTTGTCACCCATACACAGATCAGTGAGCTTAGTGCATTGGTTGAGGTAGGGTGTGTGTACATTTAAGAGGTGTTTTAGAAGCTGAAAACCAACAAAAATAGGGCCTATTCACCATGTAATTGTGACGGACGGCTATATACTATGATGTTCAATCCATCTTCATTTCAACAACTCATGCTGTCTTGTAAACAAGAAACATGATAAAATTACTGTAAATATCATCTAGTTATAGGGAGTGGAAGTGAATGAGAACATTGTATTTTCGTTTGTGAGTGAAAGTGGGCGGTCCGCTGGTCAGAAACGAAATACACAGAGTATTGATCGATTTTCCTGGGTGGTGTGAGTAGTAGGGAGGGGATGGTAATTTTTATAGGGAGTGTTCAACACAATCTTTTTATTGGAGTTTGTTCAAATTTGCTCAGGGCTACAGATATGGCGCTAGTGCGACGTATATTGAGCGAAATCAGCGGGAAAATGACTGCCTGGGTGTCTATCCTTCCCTTTAGAAGGCACTGCACCGAAAGTGTTAATTTCCATAAAATAATCTAAATATAGCTAGAATAATACCGGTATATAAGATTCATCAGCCGCCGCTGATTGGACACAATTTTTGTTTACGAAACTTTACAGAAAGGTGTATTGCCTGGGTACTATTATGAAGATATGGAGAATAACTTGTTGATTTACAGAAAAGGAATGGCGGACCGGTAAGTAAGTAGCATTGCGAGACCACTGTAGAGCAACATCCAATTACCTTGCAGTGCAACTTCCGGTGACGCCTATAATGTCGCGGGAGGAGCAGCTCCGACATAGTCCCAGCAGAACCAGAACGGAGAATAACTCCAAAGGAGGACCGTCTGGTTGGCATCTTCCCAGGTCTGATACCCTGATGCAGTAAAGCCCAGGCAGGATGGCAATGTGGGCAGCGATGTTGTGCCTAGTAGTGGAGGCAGTAGTAGTACAGGCAGCAGTGGCGACCACAGCAAGAATCGCTTGCAGCCAAGTTTCCAGTGGCTTGTGACTATATATATATATTTGTTTTTTCTATGTATATGGAGGAGACAAAAGGCAGACTGCCTGTGACGAGTGTCTCACTCAAAACCATAAGAACAAGAGCCAAATGCAAGGAATGATGGGGTCAAATTGCCTGGACCGAGGAAGTTTAAAGCAGTTTAAGTCATTGGACGAAGGAAAGATTGATGGAGGGAGAGATTTCTAGAGTTCAATTGTTGAGTAGAAGAAAGACTGAGAAAATTTGCCAATTTTTGGGTTGGAGAGCTGGAAAAAATAGGAGTGGTATTGTGTTGAAAGGCGGGTGCCTCACACTCGCCGCAAGGGAGGGAGTATGCACTGAGAGAGCTCTGAAGAGCACTGATTGATGTAATAGCGATAGAAGAGTGAAATATATCCAACATTGTGGTGTGTGGAAAGAGACTGTAGGGAACTAGTAAGTCAATATAATTTTGATTCTACTTGTTCGAGAAGTGCGGTAAAGGTGGAGCCTCCTCTCACATGCGAACAATACTCAACATAAGGGTGCACTTTACCCCAATACAGAGCAAGAAGCTGTGCGGGGTGAAGATTCCATGGAGACGGTTGACCACACCTAACTTTTTGGAAACTGTTCAAGCAAAAGTGGTAATATGATTTTTCCGAGAAAGGTCGGATGTAAAAAGATAAACCTAGAATATTGAGTGAAAATTAAGGGTTGATTTGTGTATTGTTGAAGAATAATTGATAGTCATGCGGAAGATTGTGATAGAGAGATAGAGGGAGAAATTGGGTCTTGGAGGCATTGAATGTAACAAGATTTTCTGTTCCCGAATTATAAATAATACATAGATCAGAAGATAGGCATTCTATGGCCTAGTCATGTTTGTTTTTGAGTGTGTTGATGGGGAAAACTGGTTGAATAGTGTAAGGTAGACTCGTCCGCAAATGAGTGGATAGGAGTTACAGGTACAGTTGAAGAGATCATTATTGAATATTAGAAAGAGAATTGGAGACAGGACAGGAAGTGAGCGATGGTCATCCACAACGACAACTTTTTGTCTATGTGGTTGAGGGAGACAATAGGCAGACCTGCCTGTAACGAGTGTCTCCCTCAGTTGAAAGAGTGACAGGGCCAAAATCAAGGAACGTTCGAGCCAAAATACCTGGACACACAGAGTTTGAAGCAATTTAAGTCATAGGATGAGGGGAAGATGGATTCAGAGAGAGAGTTCCAGAGCTCAGCTGTTGAATAGAACAAGATTTGAGAATATCGTTTCACAAATGGATTGGAGAGTTGCACAGTAGGGATGGGATTGTGTTGCAAGACGGGTTCTACGGACTCTAAGTAGAGGAGGTGGTATACACTGAGAGAGCTCTAAGGAACATTGATTATTGTAATAGCGGTAGAATAGCGAGAGCGATGCAACACTGCGGCGAAGAGAGAGAGATTGCAAAGAGTCAGTGAGTGGACATGAGTTAATGAGACGAAAGGCTTTCTTTTCTAATTTGTCGAGAATCGCTGTGTGAGATGAGCCTCCCCACAAATGTTAACAATGGTAAATACATGGACGCACTATGTCCCTGTACAGAGCAAGAAGCTGTGCAGGGTTAAAGCACCCTTGGAGGTGTAATATGGTCTTTCCAATTGAAATCAGGAGAGAAAAAGATTCCTAGAATATTTAGAGAAGATGAAGGATTGATTTTTGTATTGTTGAAATATAAGGAATAGTCCTGTGGGAGTTCTTTACAGGTAGATAAATGGAAAAATTGGGTTTGGAAGCATTGAAAGTTAAAAGATTTTCTCTTCCCCAAATGAAAATGGTTGATAGGTCAGAATATAAGTGTTTTATGGCATCTTTGCATGATTTTTTGAGTCCTTGCTTGTTGGGGGGTTCTGGAAAACTATTTGAATAGTGTAAGGTAGAGTCATCAGCATATGAATGGATAGGACACGAGGTACAGTTGAGAAGACCATTAATAAATATTAGAAAGAGAATTGGAGATAGGACAGAACCCTGAGGAACACCGGAGTTGATAGGTTGAGGAGGTGAACGATGGCCGTCCACAACCGCAGCTATGGAATGGCCAGAAAGGAAATTAGAGATAAAGGCACAGATAGAGGGGTAGAAACCGAAGGAAGGTAGTTTAGAAATTAGATATTTTTGCCAGACTCTATCAAAGGCCTTCGATATGTCTAGCGTAATAGAAACGGTCTCACCGAAGTCCCGAAAGGAGGATGACCAAGAGTTAGTAAGATATGAAAGTAGATCATCAGTAGAGCGACCCTTAAGGAATCCATACTGGCAATCTGAGAGTAGAATATGAGAAGATAAATGCTTTAGAAATTTTGTAGTAAGAATAGTTTCAAAAACTTTTGAATTGCAAGAAATGAGAAGAATTGGACGATAGTTGGAAGATTGAGAGCTGTCACCCTTTTTTGGGACAGGTTGAATGAGAGCTAACTAGACGAGAGCTAGAGAGCTAGGGAAGACGTTAGAGGAAAGACAGAGACGAAAGAGTTTGCCTAGACAGGGAATCAGCACAGAGCACAGTTTTTTAGTACAACAGGAGGAACACCGTCCGAACTGTACGCCTTCTTAGTATTAAGCCCATAGAGGGCAGAGAGTACATCCTTAGAAGAGATTATGATATTAGGCATAAGTAGATGAGAGAAGGGTGGAGAGGGAGGGGTAGTACCGGAATCATCCAAGGTGGAGTTTCTAGCGAAAGTTTGAGCAAAGGGTTCAGCTTTGACAGAGGAATAGGTGACGGTGGTACCATCAGAGTGGAAAAGAGGAGGGAAAGACAAGGAAATGACATTTTTGGAGAGGTTTTTGGCTAAATGCCTCAAAGCTTGTGAAGAGTCAGAGTTGGAAAGTTCAGAGCATTAGTTATGGATGAAAGTGTTTTGGCGAGTCAAAGTATAGACTTGGCTTGATTCCAGGCAGAGACATAATTATATAGTACAGGATTCTTGAGTTTGAAGGCGATGGTACCGTTTGAATGCTTCCTCCTTATTGCAGACAGCAGTAGAACAAGCCTGAGTAAATCAAGATATTTGCGAGTTAGAGTGAGAGAAAGAAAATGGGATGTATGCTTTCATGCCCAAAAGGATTACCTCAGTAATGCGCTTGGCACTCTCTGAGGGTCCCCTGCCACAAAAACAAATATAATTCAATGGGAAATCAAAGTAATACTGCTGAAGAGCCTCCCAGTCGGCAGCGCCAAAGTGCCACAAGCACTGCCGGCTGGTGGGTGGGGGGGGGGGGGAGGTCAGAAGTCCGTATTGGAGACAGGACAGGTAACATAAATAAGGTTATGATTACAGGAGCCCAACGGAGGGAGAAGAGTTGCAGTGTAAGCAGAAGAATTGGAAGTTAGAAATATGTCGAGAATGTTGGGCCGAGATCCAGGGCGGTTCGGGATGCGGGTGGGGTGCTGAACTAACTGCTCTAGGTCCTTTAGTATAGAAAATATGTTGGCTTATTCACCAGGTTAGTCTGTCGGGAATTTAGATAAAGAGGTTAAATTACATATCACTGGTACATGAAGTATCCCAACAAATAGTTATAATATAATTACCAACGAGGTAGTCGATGGGTGTAATCCAGTCCCCCACACGCGGCTAATTCAATTGCATGACATGTAGGAATGTTCACATAATACAATATCGATACAATGAACTTAGCTTAAGAGGACTGGTGATGTAGGACTGTTGTTAATATTGTTGTAGATTAATATTTGTAGCACATGGTGAACTGTGGGTTGAGTCAGGGCCGGGGGAGGAGATGTTGACTGTATGGTGTTGATTGAGAGACTAAAGGGCCGGCGTCCGATCGCTTCGCGAAATTACATATGGCTGCCGGCTCATAAAAATTATAACCCATAACTTGGTTTCATAATACATCTAGAGCTGATGTAGATATTTATACATTACAGTTAATATTTAACCTAACTTAAGAATAAACTACAATACACAAAGAACCAGCAGAAATCGTACAAGCGATACGATACCGCCAAATTCAAATGTCCTATTGGACCAAAACCTGTCGGGATCATTACCCTATTCCCGACATATTACCCGCCACCAAAAATGATATACAGGAGCTATATACAGAGAAAAAAAAAAAAGGACATCGAAGTCAAAGATCATCTTGTTTGATCTTTGATCTCCAAAGATCCACGGAACTCATAGCCGTCCTCCTTTTGGGACGAGCGCCACCTGAAGCCTGAGGAGGATCATCCTTCTCATCATCAGCTGCCCCACCTTGAGGAGCACTGTCACCAGCACTCTCCCGTGGAGGGGTATCAGTAGAGACGCCAGGATCATCCGGCAGTTCTACATCCTGCTCCAAGGGATATAACCTTACGACTGGGCGAGTAGTAACCCCAGTCGAAGTTCGTATTCTAGTAACCCGTATAAGACCATCAATGCCCTGGAACAAATCGATAATCCTCCCAAGCTTCCAAAATAACCTAGGACGCTCATCATGAATCAGGACGATATCCCCGATACGAGGCCATCGTTGATTCGTCCCTTTGATCTTATGAGAGTGACGCTCGCGAAGAGACAGCAAATATTCTTGGGTCCACCGTTTCCATAGATCG
The DNA here is from genome assembly GCA_032716605.1 of Paralithodes platypus. NCBI lineage: Eukaryota > Metazoa > Arthropoda > Malacostraca > Decapoda > Lithodidae > Paralithodes > Paralithodes platypus. Next base: position 32,926,559 of record CM064567.1, on the reverse strand, counting down.
TCGGACACCTTGTTTACATACTGGAAGCGACGATGTGTGGCGTCAGCATTGCCGAACGTAGGGTCATGCAGATCTTCGTCATTGACGGACGATCTAGGAAAGGTATTAAGGGTTCGTCCACGTGTTAGCATAGAAGGCGAAATGGGTAAGAGGTCATCAACATCTGCCGAGGTATAGGTCAAGGGCCTGTCGTTGACTGACATCTCAATTTCTATTAAGATGGTTTGCAACTCCCGTCTGGTCACCAGTTCCCTTCCTAATACCTTCTTCATGGCAGATTTGACGATACCGATAGTTCTCTCCCAAATCGCCCCGAACCATGGTGCACGTGCTGGTATAAATCTCCATTGACAACCCTTTCCAGTAAGGGTAGCCACAACCTGCGGGTCATCCATTAAACTCTGGAGATATTTAGAGGCCCCGACAAAACAAGTCGCATTATCGCTCATAATAATTTGAGGGAAACCATTGCGGCCTGCAAAGCGTCTTAGAGTATGCAAAAACCCTTCACTGGATAGGTCGTCAATCAATTCAATATGAATCGCTCTGGTTACCGCACATGTGAATAGAACGGCATATACCTTTATGATATTACCGGGCGATTCTCTAACATGAATCGCTCCGGTGTAGTCTACCCCGGTTACCTGAAATGGTTCAGTCCTTTGTACCCTGAACTCAGGCAAGGGAGGTAGATCAACTGGGGAGTAAGGCTTACCCTGTAATCTTTTACAGATAGTACAGCTATTGGGGATCCCTTTAATTGCTTGTCGCATCTTAGGGATCCACCAACGTTGTCGCATATACGCCAGAACATAATTTACGTCAAAATGTAGGCAGGTCCGATGGCATTGGCGAATCAACATTTTGGTAATCAAATGAGAGGAGCTAAGGAGGACAGGATATTTTGCAGAATCAATAATGTCCGCCTTTTGTATCCTGCCTCTACACTTAATTATGCCTCCTTCCATATATAATCCTAGCTGCCTCATTAAGTTTGAGGGTTTGGCCTTTGACTCCTTGCTCAGGATTTGATGTTCAGTAGGATAAGATTCCCTTTGTACTAAACATATTAGTTTTGCTTCTGCTGATCTCATTTCATGGAGTCTGATATGCTTCGAATCGTCACTAAGGAAAGACCCGTGAGCCCGACTTCTCAAGTTGTTAATGAAACGGTATATCCATGCAAATACCCGTATTACTTGATCATAGCTGCCGTAACGTTCCCACTCTACCAACTTGTTATCCTGATGTGTAGTACTCACATTCGAACTACTTAACACATCATCTTGGGGCCGACTTGAAGGATCAGATATGCATTCCCTGAAATCCTGAGGCCATTCAGTTGGAGATGTAAGCCATGGAGGTCCATGCCACCAAATAGAGGAAGACATAAACTGCTGTGCCGAGATCCCCCGTGAAATTATGTCACTGGGGTTATCCCTGGTGCTCACATAGCGAAATGTAGCTGTAGGAACTAAGTCATGAATCTAATCAGTGCGATTAGAAACATAAACAGGTAACACTTTCTGGCTGTGTACCCATGAAAGCGCTATTTGACTGTCGCTCCAGACATAGATGTTATTAATCTGTAGCATGTCTCCATAAGCATCCAGTGTAAACTTTATTAGACGAGCAGACAGAAGCAATGCAGTAAGTTCTAATTTAGGAACTGTAATTTTCTTTATAGGGGCTACTTTGGCCTTCGCTATAGCCAGCGTCGCTACACTACCATTGCATATGTATATGGCAGTACCGTACGCACTATTACTAGCATCAGAAAAGGCATGTAGATCCACCTGTTGACCAATAATAACCTGACGATTAAGTTGGACCTTGCAACATGTGGAAAGGTCCGACCGAATCAACCGCCAAGTATCTTGTAACTCAATCGAGAGGGGCGTATCCCAATCTAGTGTTGGCCGCCACAGTTGCTGTAAAAACATACGAACACGGATTGTTACAGGCAGCAAAAAACCTAGGGGATCAAACAACCTCGCTGACAAGCTTAAGCAGTTTCGCTTGGTCATAAGCTCACCGCCGCATGGGGTGTGACAGAAGGATATACAATCTGTGGTAGTGTCCCATTTGTGGCCTAAAAACTTCACCTCACTATTCTCAGTAGCTACACCGTCAGAAGCAAATTGACCTTTCAAAAGATCACTATTAGTGGCCCATTCTCTTAAGTATAAATGAGCCTTGGCAAATATATCACGGATCTCCCAGCATCTCTTGAGCAATAAATCTTCATTGTCTCCGGTGCCTTGAAGATTGTCCACATAGATCCCATTCTTGATCTCATCCTTGAAGTCAGGATCTAGTCCAGCCTCCTCAAGATGTCGCAAGATAGTAGCGTTGAGAAGGAACCGGGAACAGGTCGCCCCGAATAAGACGACTCTGAACCTGTAGACCAGATACTCTGAATCTAGATCCATTGGGTCCCGTGGCCATAAAAATCTTGTCGAGTCCCTGTCTTCATGATGGAGTTGAAGCATCAGGAAGGCCTTCTCAATATCGGCGACCCATGCAAACTTATGACATCTGAAGCGCAACATAATTTGCGCTAGATCAGAGACCAGGGACGGACCCGTGTACAGACAATCATTCAGGCTATAGGAGCGATCACTGGATTTAGCAGAGCAGTCATACACAATACGAACAGGAGTGGTGGAACTGTCCCTTTTAATCCCATGGTGAGCAAGGTAATGGATGTTATCCCCATACTCATTGAGATCTACTCTCTCCACAAATCCACGTTGTACCTGCTCGGCTAAAATTGCCGCATAAGTCTCGTAATAACTTGGATCCTTGACAAACTGCTTCTGAAGGCCACGTAACCTACCAAGTGCTAGATGGAAATTAGTAGGTAATTTACTCTTGTTATCATTCCAAGGGAGCCTCACCACATACTGACCTCTGCCAGAGTCATACGTTACAGTCTCTTCATACGAGCTTAACGCTAGCTTGGACTCACGATCAAGTTCATGTGGGTCAATTCCAATATTGTCCAAGTCCCATAGCTTATCTATATCAGTACATGTATTATCAGGCACATTTGGCCGAATATATTTATCTATGGGGCTTACTGCTACCTTGAGGACCGTAACCACCTCCACCTGTGTGTCTTGAGAGGAAGTGGCATAGGATCCAGAAATGGCATAACCTTGGATCGTGGGAGCATTATTAGCTTATCTACCCGCCGATATCCAGGGTGAACCAGGTCGTAGTAATAATCAGCTCCGACCAGTAGCATAATACCATTGTTAGCAGAGAGTTGATCATCAGCCAGTTTATACCCCTTGCTTCTGAGATATTTCAAATGTGGTTGAATCTCTGATGCTATATAGAAACTGGGTAGTGTGTCGACCACAACAGCCTTGATGGGACATACCTTTCTTCTACAAACATAGGAAATCTCCACGATATCATAGTCACTGGAATCTATTTCACCAGTGAAACCATGGAGTCGCAAATTCTCTTGACCCTTGCTGGTACACTTGAGCTGGGGTAATGATGACCGCAGAACGAATGACCTCTGTGAGCACTGGTCAAGTAAGGTGCGTGTCATTATAGTATTATTATTACTCCCCACTACTGGCAGCATCATAGTAGGAAGCAATTGACATTCTCGAGAAGCAATGGACATGGCAGATACTTTATCACCCTCGCTCTTACCTTTCTCATGTGACTCTTTGGGGGTTCTCCCCTTTTCTTTGCCGTCGTGCCGATCAGACTGGGTGCAAAGGGAAAACCAATGTTTCCCCTTGCAATACTTACAAGGTTTGATGTAGGAATTGGTGCAGGTACTGTTGAAGTGGTCTCTTGCCAGACAGCTGGTACATAACTTAAGCGATTTAGCCTGACCAATCTTCTGTGTAGCCTTAGGATACTTAGGACACTGATACCACAGATGACCGTGGACACTGCACAACTTACAACCTAATGATATTGGCCTTTTCTGTTTAGGAGAAGTCTGTACCGGGAAAGCTGCAGTAGATGGCGACATCTCCACTTGTCGGTAGTGTCCAGTACTCTCCATATTGAAGACTTCAGTCTGGTACACCTGCACCAACGCTTCCAAGTTTAGTGGAGAGTCGCTTAGTTGTCGTCTTAAGATTTCCCTTAGGGGAGAGGGTATCTTATTCAAGATATTAACACTAAATATTTCCTCCTTGGTGATGGCCATTGTCTCCATAGATCGGAGGAGGCTCTCAAAGGAGGCATAGTACTCCTTTAGGGCCATCACATCATAGGATGGAGGATCTAGCGTGAAGAACTTAGTAATTAACGCGGTCTTGATGACTTCCACTCTCCCGTAAGTTCTCTTCAGCAACTCCACTGCAGACTCGTAGCTGGTAGCTTCTAGCTTGTACCCATCGACTAACTTCAATGCCTCCCCTTTCAATTGACCACGGAGATATGTGAACCTTTGGATGGATGTGAGTGTTTTATTATGATGGACGGAACACTCAAAAATATCCCAAAATCCAGTCCAGGTAGCCGAATCCCCGGAAAAGGTAGGCAAAGTTAGCTTCGGCAGGTTAAAACCAGTCGCCTTTGGTGTACCGGTATCCTTAACAGAGGTTGATTCTTGGGTGGAAGATAGTCTGGCTAAGGCTGTATTAACATTCTCAAAGTACTCAAGATCTGCCGACATTTCTTCTTCCACATCATCAGTAACTGTCAATAAACCATATACCTGCTGAGCATAACTATCATAAGTAGCTAGCGAATTTAGTAACAGTAGCAAATTTACCTTTTATCTGATCAGCCGTGGCACTTATTAAAAATTCATCAAGATCTCTTAAACATCTATTTAAACTTCCCTTCATCCCTCCCTTAAGAATCTTAAGTTTCTTTAAATCTGTCATCGTTAAGGTCTAATTTTAAGCAACTTAAACTACAATGAGGTCAGACTACAAACCGTTAATCGCTTAGGAATCAACAGCGGCAAACCCCCATTACTTCAAGAAATTTACTCAAAAAGAATTACATAATACTTACATCCCCCTTAATATAAACTATCGAAATGAAATTATCTAACTAGACAAAATAATTAAATACTAAATCCATTAAAAGAAAGGGTAAGGTGAAGCACTAATTATTGTAAGCCCTTTATAGGTAAGCCTAGTTGGTTAAGCTACAATCATGAGGTCTGACTATTAACTGTCAATCGCTTAGGAATTAACAAAGACCGACACTCATGACCGCCACTTTAAGCAACCAGGCCTAGGCTATTATGAAATTTAAATATAAAAGGTCACATGAGAACCCTCCCCACCAGCAAAAGTAATAATGAGTCCCACAATGACAAAACACAATTAACACCACAGGCACACCACCAAAGCGAAATGAATAGCCACCACAGACACCTGCAGGCCTAGACTGCCTAGCCTAGCCTAGCCTATGAGCGCAAAATGGTGACCGACGAAACTACCCCCACCCCAATCTCCAGCCCAGCTAACCCACCAAAAAACGCCAAGGTTCACACGCCCAAAAAAACCTGGAACTAGTCCCAAAAAAGATAGAGACGGCGCCTAAATGGTAAAAAACACGAGGGAAGAAGCTGGGTGAAAACTAGGGAACGGCAGTCGGCCAACAACGCGCGAGGCGGCAGCCATTTGTAAGCCCACAAGCGTCAAGGAAGCAAACAAAACGGTACTACGGTAAGGAAGCTTTAGGGCACGAAGGACCATTATTTGTCGGGAATTTAGATAAAGAGGTTAAATTACATATCACTGGTACATGAAATATCCCAACAAATAGTTATAATATAATTACCAACGAGGTAGTCGATGGGTGTAATCCAGTCCCCCACACGCGGCTAATTCAATTGCATGACATGTAGGAATGTTCACATAATACAATATCGATACAATGAACTTAGCTTAAGAGGACTGGTGATGTAGGACTGTTGTTAATATTGTTGTAGATTAATATTTGTAGCACATGGTGAACTGTGGGTTGAGTCAGGGCCGGGGGAGGAGATGTTGACTGTATGGTGTTGATTGAGAGACTAAAGGGCCGGCGTCCGATCGCTTCGCGAAATTACATATGGCTGCCGGCTCATAATAATTATAACCCATAACTTGGTTTCATAATACATCTAGAGCTGATGTAGATATTTATACATTACAGTTAATATTTAACCTAACTTAAGAATAAACTACAATACACAAAGAACCAGCCGATATCGTACAAGCGATACGATACCGCCAAATTCAAATGTCCTATTGGACCAAAACCTGTCGGGATCATTACCCTATTCCCGACATAGTCAGTGATATGAATATATTTTTTATTAATTTCACCACAACACCAAACACCTCCAATGAAATTAATGAAAGCATATATGTGATCCACCAGGATTCGAACCCGGGTTATCACACAGATTGTTAACCACTGTCAAACTGGGATAGTTGTAACTTCTACTACCTGCCTGGCGGGCATATTTACCCTAAACGAGCTTCATTCCATGCTCTTTTTCATGCATAAACCAGAGCCAGAGCATAATACAATTATATATCCGTGAAAGGGCGATAATAGAGCTTTCCAATGACATCTAAATCACCCTTGTACGACCACACGTTCTTTTGCAACGATTGTGCAACACGAGGGCAAAAACCTTAAAATACGGTAATTTCCCTAATTTTTTCCCTTTCTCGCGAGGCCGAGGGAGTGGAAAGTTGCAGAGGTGGTATCAGTTGCGGTGCAAGGGCCGTGCTGAGCGGTCATAGCCCATCTATCATCCTCCCAATGCGTCGACTCTCTCTCAGAGCCGATATGTGCTCAATATCCCGCCCGGATATTGTCGGGCCCCGCAGTGGTGGCCATGGTTCTCTCGCCCGACATTTGACGGGCCCCGCGGCTTGAGTGTTAAACACCTTAATCATTACACCACCAAGACGGTTAAAGGTTTATGCACACGCCTACGACTTATTATCCATTCTCGAATACTGGATATTAATCAAATCATGTTCATATTCCCACTGCAATAGGTAGCCTAATTTTTAAGTGAGAGGAAAGAATATTCATGGGGAACAGATCATATAGAACGGCCTCGCTAAGAAATATCCCTGAACCTACAGATAATCAATTTTTTATTAATTTCACCACAACACCAAACACCTCCAACGAAATTAATGAAAGCATATATGTAAGGCCGTATTGAAGACAGGACAGGTAATAGAGATAAGGTTATGATCGGAGGAGCCCAACGGAGGGAGAAGAGTTACAATGTAAGAAGAAGGATTGGAAGTTAGAAATATGTCAAGAATGTTGGGCCGAGATCCAGGGCGGTTCGGGATACGGGTGGGATGCTGAACTAACTGCTCTAGGTCCTTTAGGATAGAAAATATGTAGGCTTATTCACCAGGTTGGTCAGTGATATGAAAGGAGAGCCACTGGTGGTGGTGAACATTTAGATCTCCTAAGATGGAGATTTCAGAGAAGGGAGAGATGAATAAAATGTGTTCCACTTTAGAAGTAAGATAGTCAAAGAATTGTTGGATATAGCAACAGTGTAGTATAGTTACTCTTCAGTATTGCACAAGAAGAGAGGTAGAAATACAATGGAGTTCAGCAATCCCTGAGTACAAGCTGCCTAGTCAGAGTTGAGAGAAGCTGAGTGCTGGAAGTGACATGACGACTACTATTGCATCTTAGATTCAGTATTTACATTTATTACGTCTCTCATATAATTTTAAGGTGATTTACTTACAGTGTCTCTATAGTTATGTCGGGGACTGGATAATCTCGAGGTTATTCAATGTGTCTTCCTGGTGAGGTTTTCATGAGTCAAACTTTGCTATACCTTAGCTCAACACTCTTGAGCTCTTTCATGCCCTGAACGTATGACCAGAAGGAGTGGTGGACATTTCTATCAGCTCAGGAGGTGTGCATGGAGGTGTGTAGTGAGGGTAGGTGGAAAGGTTTTGACGACACTTAGAATCGAACCTTGGACAAGACAACACGCCCCTAGAGATTCCTCACAATTTAGAGGATCTCTCCTTGTATATTTCAATCTTAGTTTGTTTGAATAAATATCAACGTGGTTTTGGATACAGAGACCTTTAATTTTCCTTTACCTATAGGCATCAATATTATATTTATAAGGTATAAGAGGAATTTTTATGTATCTACCGAAGTAAATAAGTCATCAACAATCATGGACATAATATTTGTCCTATCGTGAATGGGTAATTGTTTTATCAAGGGATAATCACGATAATTGGACACAGGACAGAACCCAGAGGAACACCGGAGTTGATAGGTTGAGTAAGTGAACGATGGCCATCCACAACGGCAGCTATGGAACGGTCAGCAAGGAAATTAGAGACAAATGCACAGATAAAGGGATACAAACCGAAGGAGGGTAGTTTGGAAATTACAAATTTGTGCCAGACTTTATCGAAGGCTTTTGATATGTCTAGCACAATATAAAAAGTCCCGCCGAAGTCTCGAAAGGAGGATGACCAAGAGTTAGTAAGATAAACAAGATCACCACTAAAGCGGCCCATAAGGAAACCGTACTGGCGATCTTTTCATCTCTTGTTCACATCTGTCACTTCATGTAAACGCTCTTCAGTATTTCCATTAAGTACATCTGACGTTTGTTTTCTGTTTGGCTGTTTCCCTCTTTCCAGAAGGTTATTTCATGATATTGCTCGTCAATTTGGCTCCCCACCTTTCATCTACCCTCATTCCACATCATGACCACATCATGGAAGATAGTGGAGATAACCCCATTATCTGCTTCAGTGCAGGAAGTAACGATGTTGGCAAAGGTAGGAGTGAGGAACTGCTCAAACAGTATCGGGAAGTGTTAGATAAAGTTAGGAGGAAGGGAGGGATCCCGTAGTGCATAGTATCTTACCTAGAAGGGGAGTTGGAAAGGAATGGACGTCCAGGGCAATTGGTATAAATTGCCGTCTGGAAAAAATATTGTAAGGAGAAAGCAATACCATTCATAGACAACTGGACCAAATTCTATGGTAAAGATAATATGTACGTAAGGGATGGGGTGCATCTTTCGAGGTTAGGGGTTTCCACGTTAGCTGGCTCATTAGATAGGACGTTTGCGGGGTTTCACTGAAGATGAAGCCTGTGTGGGTAAAACAGAAAATAAGTTTGAATAGGGAAAGAAATGATACATCAGCTAGGAATGTAATAAAACCCCAGTCACATATAAATGTTAGTAATTATGATAGCATTGACTGCAGTGAAATCGAAGGAAATACAAAGTTAGTTATAAAAAAATCGAAAATTAGTTACAAAAAATAGTAATAGGTTGAGGGTATATTATACAAATTGTAGAAGTTTATGTAACCAAATGGATCAGCTTAGGGCAATTGTTAGCAAGGAAAATATAGACATTGTAGCGATTACAGAAACCTGGATAAATACTGACTCTAGACATCTATTAGCAGAATTTCATATGTCAGGATACAATTTATTTAAATACGACAGAACAGACAGAAGGGGAGGTGGAGTTGCAATTTATGTCAGGGATACTTTAAATTGTTGCCTTATATCAGATATTAAAACAAATAGCGATAATGAAAGTGTGTGGGTAGAGATTAGCGTGGAAGGTGAGACAATTATTTTGGGAACCATTTATAGGGCACCCTGTCTTTGTCGAAATTTATGCAAATTATTATGGGAAGAAATCAATAAGGCATCTCAGAATAATAATGTTTGCATTTTAGGCGACTTTAATCTTCCAGGTATAGACTGGCCGCACTGGGTTAATCAAACTAGCAATAACGAATCCTTTCTCTTTCAATTTGTAAATTCGCCAATTAGAGGATATAATATTCTGGACCTAGTTCTTAGCAACAGAGAAAATTGGATAACAGATTTAGAAGTGGGCGACCAGCTAGGGAACAGTGACCATAAATCAATATATTTATCTAAAAAATTAAATTATAAACCAAAGGAAAATAAATTCTTGTCCCTGACTTTAGAAAGGCAAATTTTAAGGGATTAAAAAGGTCACTCAGAATTAAAGGTGAGGCAGGAGATTTAGGTCAAGTAAGCCAATTAGTTCCAGCAGAACAGAGATGTCGGGGCCAGGTGGGTCACACACCTGAGATAGTTAGACAACCAACTGAAAATTTAAATAATGTGTATAATCAGTTCATCTCTGCCTTACAGAGCGAACAAGATAAATATATACCAAAAAGAAAATTTAGATTACATACAAACCAACCAAAATGGATGACAAATAAATAATTAGATCTTATAGGTAGAAAGAGAGGTGTATACAGAAAAATGCAGAAAGGTGAAATCCACCTTATAGCATATCACCATAACTTGTCGAGGCAGGTAAAGAAAGAAATTAGGAAGGAAAAATGAAACTACGAAATCAAAGTAGTAAATTAATAAAAAAAAAACACTAAAGCATTTTATCAATTGTATAAATCTAAGGTAAAGGATACAGTAGGGCCCCTTAAGAATGTGATAGGTGAGATTACAGATGATGAGTTAGAAATGTGCAATACTCTAAATAGTAATTTCCTTTCTGTTTTTACAAACGAAAATGTAGATCAAGTTCCAGTAGTCAACCAAGTTGTTAACGGTAGTATAGACGAAATATTAAGCACAGTTCAGGTCACTAGTGACGAAGTGATTAAGGAAATAGATAGACTAAAACCTCAGAAATTTCCAGGTCCAGATGAGGTGTATGCTAGGTTATTAAAAGAATGCAAGAACGAATTAAGTTACCCATTAACTCACCTATTTAATAATTCACTAGCTTTAGGCTTAGTTCCTGATTCATGGAAGCTCGCAAATATAATTCCGATATTTAAAAAAGGTGATAAGTCCATAGCATCAAATTACCGTCCTATTAGTCAATTGTAGGGAAATTGCTAGAATCAATTATTGCCAGGAAAATTAGAAAAAACTTAGAAATGTTCAAGTTAATAAAACCCTCTCAACATGGTTTCACTCCAGGACGATCCTGCCTAACACATTTACTCAGTTTTTTCTCTGAGGTTTATGAAGCGGTAGATAATGACAAGTCATATGATATAGTTTACTTGGACTTCAGTAAGGCCTTTGATAAAGTTCCACATGAAAGGCTGTTAAGGAAGATAGAAGGACATGGTATTGGGGGGATGCTACTCAAGTGGATTAAGTCATGGCTGATTGGTAGGAAGCAGAGAGTTAGTATAAATGGTGTAAAATCGGACTGGGGGTTAGTTAAAAGTGGGGTCCCCCAAGGGTCGGTTTTGGGGCCCCTTCTGTTCATTATCTACATAAATGATCTTGACTTAGGCATAAAGAGTAGGATCAGTAAATTTGCTGATGATACTAAAATAGGTGTAGAAGATGTTCTGGAAGGAGGTAAATAAAGTAAGGAAAGGAGGACAAAAGAGGGAAGAGTCAGTGAAAGATGAAAATGGAAAATTACTAGTGGAACCAGTTGAAGTGAGGAAAAGATATGCCGAGTATTTTGAATCTTTGTTAAATACAAGAGATGGAAGAGAACCAGTGATTGAAGCAGAGGTGGATGGAGATAGGTTACTCAGGCCACCCAGGTGGCAGGGAATGAATGAAAGGATTGAGGAAAATGAGGTGAAAGAAGCAGTGAAACAAATGAGAGCGGGAAAAGCAGAAGGTTTGGATGGTATTGCTGTGGAGTGTATAAAGAAGGGTGGAGATGTGATAATAGATTGGTTGGTGAGACTTTTCAATGTGTGCTTTGCTGTGTCAATGGTACCAATAGACTGGAAGAGTGCATGTATTGTGCCGTTGTACAAGGGGAAGGGAGATAGGCAGGAGTGTTCAAGTTATAGAGGTATTAGTTTATTGTCAGTGGTTGGAAAGCTGTATGGCAGGGTGTTGATAGAGAGGATAATAAAGTGTACGGAAGTTGCAATAGGAGAAGAACAGTGCGGTTTTAGGAGGGGAAGAGGGTGCGTGGATCAGATGTTTGCAGTAAGACAGTTATGCGAGAAGTATTTAGAGAAGCATAAGGAGATATTTTGGGCTTTTATGGACTTGGAAAAAGCGTATGATCGTGTGGACCGTGAAGCAATGTGGAAGGTGTTAAGGATTTATGAAATAGGAGGAAATTTGTTAGAAGCAGTTAAGAGTTTTTATGAAGATAGCAGAGCATGTGTGAGAGTAGGAAATGGTGAGTTGAGTGAATGGTTTGAGGTAAAGGTAGGTTTGCGACAGGGTTGTGTAATGTCACCATGGCTGTTTAATATGTTTATGGATGGTGTGGTGAGGGAGGTGAAAAGGAGAACTATGGGAAGAGGATTGGGTTTAGTAGGAAAGAATGGTAGAGACTGGGAGTTGAATCAGTTGCTGTTCGCTGATGACACAGCATTGGTGGCGGATTCTGATGAGAAACTGTAGCGGGTAGTCAAAGAGTTTGGTGTGGTTTGTGGAAGGAGGAAACTGAAGGTGAACGTCAATAAAAGTAAAGTAATGGTGTGTAATAGGGGAGAGCATAGGGTGAATCTAGATGTGAGGCTGGATGGGGAAATATTGGAACAAGTAGAGTGTTTTAAATATCTAGGAGGAACAATAAGCAGGAGTGGAGGTATGGAAGTAGAGGTAAAACAGAGAGTGTATGAAGGAAGGAAGGTTTTCGGAGCAATGGGAAGTATGTGGAAGACGAGAAATCTCAGAGTGAAAGTAAAAAGTGCACTGTATCAAGGAATTGTTGTGCCAACAGTGATGTATGGGGCTGAGACATGGGCTCTGAAGAAAAAGGAGAAAAGAGGGCTGGATGTGATGGAGATGAGCTGCTTGAGGAGTATGTGTGGAGTTACTCGTAGATACGTAGGAGAGTGGGGCAGCAGGAACATTTGTCAGCCAGAGTGGACAGAAGGGTGCTGAGCTGGTATGGCCATGTTGAACGAATAGGAGATGAAAGGCTTACAAAGAGAATATGTGAGTCAGGCACAAGGGGAGATAGAAGGGCAGGAAGACCCCCATTGAGATGGAGAGACTGTGTAAGAAAGGCTTTGGATGATAGAGGAATGACTATAGATCAGGCAGGGGAAGTGGTGGTGGACAGGAGTGAATGGAGAATGCTTGTGAATAGTTGAGTGAACATGTGGTCATTTGGAGTAAGGGGTCGGGCGCAAGTTGGACTAGATAATAGTCCATCAGGCGCCTGGCCCGGGGAAACGATTAATATGAAGGGTGTGCCTGGAAGTGTGGTGGGAGGGCTTGTGTCTTTGGCTCCACTGCATGTCTGCCTGCCGAGATCGGAACCTCTCCGGGTGGTCAGGGGCCGGGGGAGTGCTGGAGCGACCTTGGTAGCCCTGGTCTCTGGGTCTTCTCCTGGGTGACCTGGATGTGTGAGAGTTTGTGTTTTTTATCTGTGTTTATTTTTTGTTTTATGTTGTGTTTGTGTTTTCCCTGTTCTTGCTCTGTCTTGAGTCGGCTACCCCCAAAATGGGGATTGGGCCTGAGCATATAGATAGATAGATAGATAGACTTAAATAGGTAGGATAATAGAGTCGGCTAGCGACAGGGAATGTCTTCAAAATGATCTCGATCATTTGCACGAGTGGTCCACAAATTGGCAGATGAGTTTCAATGTAGACAAATGTAAGGTATTGAGGATTGGAAATCGTAATTTAGATGCTAAATACAAACTAGACAATGCAGAATTGGATAACTCAGAGTGTGAGAAGGATCTGGGGGTGCTCGTTAGTAATGATCTGAAACCCAGAAAACAATGTATAAGTGTTAAGAACAGGTCAAATAGAATTCTAGGATTCATATCTAGGAGTGTTAGCAACAGGACTGCTGAAGTTTTCTTAAAACTATATTTAGCACTTGTAAGACCCCATTTATGCTGTTCAATTTTGGTGCCCTTATTACAGAATGGATATCGACCCTTTAGAGGCAGTCCAAAGAAGAATGGCGAAAAAGGATTCATAATATTAGAAATGTATCGTATGAGGAGAGGTTGAAAGTCTTGGGCTTGCACTCACTAGAAAGACGAAGATGTAGGGGAGACATGATAGAGGTATTTAAATGGATAAAAGGATTAAATAAAGGCGATATAGATGAGGTATTGAAGCTAAAGAACGGCGACATAACCCGCTCAAATGGTTTCATGTTAGATAAGTTTAGATTTAGGAAAGATATAGGAAAGCACTGGTTTGGCAATAAAGTTGTTAACATGTGGAATGTGCTGCCCAGAACAGTGGTTAGCTCAGAAACAGTTGAAAGCTTTAAGCATAAGTTGGATTCCCATATGGGTGATGTGGGCTGGGTGTGAATGGGAGCTGCCTCATGTGGACCGTATGGCCATATGCAGTTTCCCGCGATCTTATGACCTAGTGTTCTTGTGTAATTGTGGTTGGGTGTGACAGGGATCTGTCTTGTGTGGGCCGATCGGCTTTTTGCAGACTCCCATTTTCTTATGTTCTTATGTTCTTATTCCAGTTTCTCCACCTTCCCCTCATGCACTCATTTATTTATCGTGTAATCCTAATATAATTTTACTTCCTTGCATATATCAACCTTGCACCTATTTGTTCTTCTCTCTCTTCCACCATCCATTTTCCATCCTCATTTCACCATTTGCTACCACTCCTGCTTTGTCCTATTCAAACATTTCACATACCACACACCTCACTCATGCATGTCATGACTGCATCCTTTATTATCTTCCACTCCTCAATGTTCTTTGCCTTGGTACCTGGTACCTAGACCACTCCCATCGTTTCTTTGAAATATAGTGTTCATATTTCCTTCACTAGTTCACTTTACTTAACTATTTCCTTCTTACATCCATCCTTTTTGTGTTTCACAAATTAGTATTCCTATTTCCACTTCATGTTTCTTGAAGAAACTAGGCTATACCGATTTAGCAAACTGATCAATCAGGTGCTCCCTTTTTTTATTTATCTCTCCATGATCTCATAGTGTCTCTTCGATCTTCTACTTTTGCATTCTCCCAAGACTACATTTTCATCATGGTTGAAAATCCAAAGTCACTTTCTTAACCATTCCCAAAATCCTTCAGTCTCTTCTAAACTTCGATCTACTCCAGGTCCATATATTTTACCCGGTATCCAGCTCTCTTTGTGGATCTCTATTTGGGGACCTGTATTTGTCATGTCACTTCCGGCACTCAGCTACTCTCAACTCTGACTAGGCAGCTTGTCCTCAGGGACTGCTCAACTCCATTGTATTTTTACCTCTCTTTTTGTTCAATACTGAAGAGTAACCATACACTGTTGCTATATCCAAAAAAATCTTTGACTATCTTACTTCTAAAGTACAAGACATTTTATCCATCTCTCCCTACTCTGAAATTTCCATCTTAGGAGATTTCAATGTTCACCACCACCAGTGGCTCTCCTTTCATATCACTGACATATAAGCCTACATATTTTCTATCCTAAAGGCCCTAGAGCAGGTAGTTCAGCATCCCACCCGTATCCCGAACCACCCTGGATCTCGGCCCAACATTCTTGACATATTTCTAACTTCCAATCCTTCTACTTACACTGTAACTCTTCTCCCTCCGTTGGGCTCCTCCGATCATAACCTTATCTCTGTTACCTGTCCTGTCTCCAATACAGCAGTGCTTGTAGCACTATAGCGCTGCCGACTGGGAGGCTCTTCAGCAGTACTACTTTGATTTCCCATTGAATTATTTTTGTTTCTGTGGCAGGGGACCCTCAGAGAGTGCCAAGCGCATTACTGAGGTAATCCTTTTGGGCATGAAAGCATACACCCCATTTTCTTTCTCTTGCTCTAACTCGCAAATATCTTTATTTGTTTGTTTATTTTTTTGTTTTAAGACACAATGAACGGAGGAAGGAAAAACACAGATAACACAAAAAGGTCCATGTGCCTAAAGGCATCCTCCATTCATAAAATGTTTGTAACAACTGGATTTAAACTTTTGTAGATTGTAAGTTTGTGGAAAGCAACTCGAGGGAAGTGAATTCCAAAGAGTAGTAGTTCTAGGGATAAATTAATTTTGATAAGCAGAAGTTCTGCATTGTGGAGGAGAAAGTGTAAATTCATGGGCGCTCTCAGCTGCCCTAGTTCTACGGGGAAAGATGTAGAGAGGCGGCACAATTGAAGCAAGTTCCTCGGAACAATTGCTGTGAAAATATCTGTAGAATAATGCAAGGGATGCAACGTTTCTTCGTATGGATAATGTAGGAAGGTCCTGTGTGATTGCAGGGTTATTGATTAATCAATTAGCTTTATTTTGAATTTTGTCCAACTGCCTCAATGCAACCACTCCACTTCCACTCCACAGAGGTGAACAGTAATCCATCTGAGAACGCACATGACTTTTATATATTACGGCCAACTGCTCGTCAGTGAAGAATTCTCGAACTCTGTACAGGAGTCCCAGTTTTTTAGAGGCATTCTTAGCAATGCTTCTAACATAATGTGTCCAGCTCAAGTTAGTAGGTAATGTTACACCGAGAATGTCAATACTAGGGGAAGTGGGAATATTTATATCATTGAAAAATATATGTGAGTCAGTGAGATTCTGTCGGTTAGAAAACTGAATGTACTTGGTTTTCTGTGCATTAAAGGAAACTAGATTCTTTTGTCCCCATTCATTAATTCTAGAAAGGTCCTGGTTCAGAGAAATTGCAGTGTTTATTTTGGAATTTATAAGATCGGGTTGGGTGAAAGAATTGGTAAATGTGAAGGAACTGTGGAGTGTTGAGTCATCTGCGTAGGAATGTATTGGATTATGAGTGGTAGATATGAGATCATTGATATGAATGAGGAACAGAGTTGGGGCCAAAACTGATCCCTGGGGAACACCAGCATTTATTGAGTGAAATTGAGAATAAAGGCCATCTACCATTACACATATTTTTCTGTTATGAAGATAAGAAGAAATTAGTGGAACTAATGATGCAAGGCCGTAGCGTGACATCTTCGACAATAAGGATTGATGCCAGACTCTATCAAATGCCTTTGATATATCCAGTGCTATTGTATGTGTTTCACCATGTTGGTCTGTAGCTTGGTTGATTTGATGTGTAAGACGGCAAAGAATGTCTGCAGTTGATCGACATCGTCTAAAACCATATTGCCTATCACTGATAAATTTATTATTCTCAAGATGCTTAATTATGTGATTATTTAATATAATTTCAAAGACTTTACCAAGAGTGGAAGTTATAGCTATTGGTCTGTAGTTTGATGGATCTGAAGAGGCACCTTTTTTAGGAACTGGATGGATGTTTGCTTCTTTCCAGGGTACTGGGAAGCATGAGGTATGAGTACACAGACGGAAAAAAATTGCCAATACAGGAGCGAGCACCAAGGATCAATTCTTAAGTACTAATTGAGGAATTTCATCTGGACCAGCAGCCTTATCTACTGAGAGATTCTGCAAAATAGTTTTGACATGTCTGGTGTGGATCTTAAGTGAGGGAATTTCAGGCGAATTAAAATTAAGTACAGGGACATCTTGATTTATTTCATCTAAGGTTGAGTTGGTGGAGAAAATATCCGCAAGAAGGTTAGCTTTACCTCGTGGTTCACTTACAAGATTGCCAGTCGGAGATTTTAATGGTGGAATGGATGAAGCAGTAGTGAAGTTGGATTTGAAGGAGTTAAGAGTAGACCAAAATATTTTGTTATCATTTGGATTATTTATAAGTTTATTTGCCTGCTTGTGGAGAAAGTTTGATTTAGTTAGGTTTAATACAGTTTTGGCATGATTTCTGATGTTTCTAAAGTAATTAAAGGCTTCATGTGTTTTTGATCTTCTGTATGCATTGTAGGCTATTGCTTTTTGTTCAGTTACTCTAGCACAATTATGGTCAAACCATTTAGGTGAATTAGATCTTTTACTGTACTTTTGATGAGGAATAAAAGTTTCCAGTCCAATTATTACAAAATCTTGTATGTGGCTCAAGGTGGTGTGTGCATCATTAGAAAAGAAAGAGGTCCAGGGAATATCAATAAAGAAACCTTGAAGACCCTCCCAGTCTGCCCTATCGTAATGCCATTTAGTCACCACAACAGGTTCAGAGTGGGAAGGTGTGGTAGGTGATAGACAGGTGGACTGTATCAGACAGTGATCAGAAGATCCAAGCGGGGACCTCACTGCAACATCATAATTTTCTGAATTGGTTGTTAAAAATATGTCCAGTAGGTGGGAATTATGATTAGGATTATCTGGTACACGGGTGGGATGGTTGACTAGTTGAGTGAGATTAAATGAGTCTGCAAATAGCTTACATTCAAGACCAGCATCATCAGTCCTGGCAGAATGAGTGAGCCATTCAACATTATGGACATTAAAATCACCCAACACAGTGATTTCAGAAGAAGCATTTAAGTTGAGGACACTGAGTTGTGAGGACAGAGAATCACAAAGACTTTGCTCTGGAGGAGTATTTGGGGAACGGTAGATGCAACATATGTATTTAAATTTACCACCAGAAACTAATTTGTATATAGAATAATCAAAATAGGGACAATTGAAACTAGTAACCTCCTCCATGGCAATTTGAGATTTTGCGAAGCAACATACACCTCCTTTAGGTCTGAAATTTTGGAGCAGTTGATAACCTGGAAAATTAAATCTAGACGTGTCAGATGTGGATGTTACTTGAGTCTCTGTCAAAAAAAGGAGAGTAAGGGATTCTGCTTGAAGAAATTGATGTACAGAATTGATGTTAGAGTGAAGTCCCCTTATATTGCTAAAGAAAAAGCTGCACCGACGAGCAGCTTTGAGACGTTGCAATGCTCTTGACACAGTCGCATGATGACGACCGGGAGGGCCCTGTGTCAATGACCCAACCCTACCGGGGGTGGATATCCGAGGGACCACCAGGTTTGCTCTTAACAATTGTACTGCCATATTTATTTGGTAAAGGTGTATGGTGTTACATGTATGATATGTAGTGGGAAGAGTAGTGTTTTATGGATAGAGGATAGCGATGTAGGGCAATGTCGTGAAGTTGGATGTGTATGTTATATAAAGAGGGTTTTCCTGATACCCCTGATGTGTGAGGCAGAAAGATATGTATCCAGCTACCAAGGCCTGGGAGAGAAAATGGAATTCAGGCTATTCTCTGAGTCTCCCGAAACCTTGGCGGTAGTACTTCCCTGGGCGGGCCTGCCTACCCCTACTACCTAGGGGTACTCACGCTTGTTCTACTGCAGTCTGCAATAAGGAGGAAGCATTAACACCTTACGAGCGGCCTATGCGGTTTATTTATGTGTACCGCCCAGCGGGGTGTTTTTAGCCAAAATAGGGCTGTTTACGTGATCATTTTCATGCCTAAATAAGACCCAGAACGTAAAACAAGTATCTATCCCTGAAAGGGCATAAACAGAGCTTTCGAATGACACCATAACGATCCTTGTATGATGGATAGTTTTCTTGCAATAACCGTGCAACGCGAGTGCAAAAAGCAGGTAATTCGGTACTTTCGGTACATAATTGAGTATGTAGCGAGTGAGAGAGGGAGGAGGGAGCTGAGATTTGTGTCAGTAGGTTCGCCGCGGTGGTCTGGAGCAGTCATACGCTCGCTAGTCTCCTGCCACCACTTGTCTCTCTCTCTCAGCCACATTACGTGCTGAAATTGCCACTCGAGTTATGTCGAGCGCCGCCACATAGTCCAGCTTTATTTAACTCGACTTATGTTGCTCGCCGCTAATTAAGGGTTAAAACGGTACCGTCGCCTTCAAACTCAAGAATCCTGTACTATATAATTATGTCTCTGCCTGGAATCAAGCCAAGTCTATCCTTCGACTCGCCAAAAACTCTTTTTTCCATAACTACTGCTCTGAACTTTCCAACTCTAACTCTTCACAAGCTTTGAGGCATTTAACCAAAAACCTCTCCAAAAATGTCACTTCCTTGTCTTTCCTTCCTCTTTTCCACTCTGATGGTACCACCGTCACCTATTCCTCTCTCAAAGCTGAAACCTTCGCTCAAACTTTCGCTAAAAACTCCACCTTGGATGATTCCAGTGCTACTCCTCCCTCTCCACCTTCCTCTCATCTACTTATGCCTAATATCATAATCTATTCTAGGGATGTACTTTCTGCCCTCTCTGGGCTTAATACTAAGAAAGCGTACGGACCGGATGGTGTTCTTCCTGTTGTACTCAAAAACTGTTCTTCCGTGCTAACACCCTGCCTAGGTAAACTCTTTTGTCTCTGTCTTTCCTGTAACGTTTTTCCTTCTTGCTGTAAGCTTACTTTTATTCAAACTGTCCCAATGAAGGGTGACCGATCCCAACCCTACAACTATCGTCCATTGATCTGTCCCCTGGCATTGACTCCCCAAAATGCTCTAGACCACCATCTTCTACTTTTACTATAAATTTCTCCAACATTCGTGGCCTTTCCTCTAACTTCCACTCTGTGGAACAGCACCTCTCCTCTGCCATCCCTGATCTTCTCTTTCTTACCGAAACTCAGGCATCTAGGACTACTGACAGCAAACCCTTCTCTGTATCCTCCTACTATCTCTATGCTGAGTTTCTTAGCCAAAGGTGGATGTTGCGCATATGTGCGCAACAATCTCGCTTTCTCTTGTGTTCCCAACTTTGACTTTTCTGAATTCTCAACTCTCTGGCTAAAGCTTTCTTGTCACTCTCAAACTAAATATTTCTACGCTGTTTATCTCTCCCCTAATTCTACTGACTATCCAAAATTCTTTGACTATCATACTTCTAAAGTGGAACAAATTCTATCCATCTCTACTTTCGCAGAAATCTCCATCCTAGGAAATTTCAACATTCACCACCGCCAATGGCTTTCCTCTCTTTCCACTTCCCATCCTGGTGAACAAGCCTACATCTTTTCCATCCTAAATGATCTAGAGCAGTTAGTTCAGCAGCCCACCCGTATCCCGGATCGCTTCGGAGATCGGCCCAACATTCTTGACTTATTTATAACTTCTAAACTTTCTGGTTATACTATAAATGTTTTCTCTCTTTTGGGCTCCTCCGACAATAAACTTATCTCTGTCACCTGTCCTATCTCTTCAGTACGGCCACCCGATCATCCCAGCCGGCAGCGCTTGTGGCACTTTGGCGCTGCCGACTGGGAGGCTCTCCGGCAGACTTCTTCGATTTCCCATGGAATGACTTTTGCTTCCATGGATGTGAATCCTCGGAGAGTGCTGAACGCATTACTGAGGTAATCCTCTCGGGAATGGAAGCACACTTTCAATTTTTTTCTCTCAGTCTAATGCTAAAATATCTTGGTTTACTAACGTTTGTTCTACTACTGTCCGCAACAAGGAGGAAGCATTCAAACGGTACCGTCGTCTTCAAACTCAAGAATCTCATACTTTCTATGTTTCTGCCCGGAATGAAGCCAAATCTGTTCTTTGATTCGCCAAATACTCTTTCATCTATAATAAATGCACTGAACAATCCAACTCTAGCTCTTCCCAAGCTTTCTGGCACCTAGCCAAAAATCTCTCCAACAATTTTTCTTGTTCGTCTTTCCCTCCCCTGTTCCATACTGATAGCTCCACCGTCACTTCTTCCTCTGACAAAGCCGAACTCTTTTCCCAAACTTTCGCTAGAAACTCCACCTTGGATGATTCCGGTGCTATTCTTCCCTCTCACTTACTCATGCCTAATATCCTAATTTCTACTAAAGATGTACTTTCTACCCTCTCTGGGCTTAATACTAAGAAGTCCTATGGTCCGGACGGTGTTACTCCTGTTGTACTCAAAAACTGTGATTCTGTGCTGATTCCCTGTCTAGGCAAACTCTTTCGTCTCTGTCTCTCCTCTAACGTCTTCCCTTTTTGCTGGAAGTTAGCTCTCATTCAACCTGTCCAAAAAAAGGGTGACAGCTCTCAACCCTCCAACTATCGTCCAATTGCTCTCATTTCTTGCAATTCCAAAGGTTTTGAAACTATTCTTACTTCAAATTTTGTAAGCATTTATCTCTTCATAATCTACTCTCAGATTGCCAGTATGGATTCCTTAAGGGTCGCTCTACTGATGATCTACTTTAATATCTTACTAACTCTTGGTCATCCTCCTTTCGGGACTTCGGTGAGACCTTTTCTATTACGCTACACATATCGAAGGCCTTTGATAGAGTCTGGCAAAAATATATATTTCTAAACTACCTTCCTTCGGTTTCTACCCCTCTATCTGTGCCTTTATCTCTAATTTCCTTTCTGGCCGTTCCATAGCTGCGGTTGTGGATGGCCATCGTTCACCTCCTCATCCTATCAACTCCGGTGTTCCTCAGGGTTCTGTCCTATCTCCAATTCTCTTTCTAATATTCATTAATGATCTTGTCAACTGTACCTCCAGTCCTATCCATTCATATGCTGATGACTCGACCTTACACTATTCAACTAGTTTTCCAGAACCCCCCAACAAGCAAGCACTAAAAAAATCACACAAAGATGCCATAAAACACTTAAGTTCTGACCTATCAACCATTTCCATTTGGGGCAGAGAAAATCTTTTAACTTTCAATGCTTCCAAACCCAATTTTTCCAATTATCTACCCGTAAAGAACTCCCACAGGACTATTCCTTGTATTTCAACAATACACAAATCAATCCTTCATCTTCTCTAAATATTCTAGGAATCTTTTTCTCTCCTGATCTCACTTGAAAAAGACCATATTACCACCCTTGCTAAAACAGCTTCCCAGAAGCTGGGTGTGATCAACAGCCTCTGAGGTTGTTTTACCCCTGCACAGCTTCTTGCTCTGTACAGGGGCACAGCGCGTCCATGTATTGAACATTGTTCACATGTGTGGGAAGGATCTTCTCACACAGCACTTCTCCACAAATTAGAAAAGAAAGCCTTTCGTCTCATTAACTCATGTCCACTCACTGACTCTTTGCAATCTCTCTCTCTCTCTTCACCGCAGTGTTGCGTCTCTCTCGCTATTCTACCGCTATTACAAAAATCAATGTTCCTTAGAGCTCTCTCAGTGTATACCACCTCCTCTACGTATAGTACGTAGCACCCGTCTTGTAACACAATCCCATCCCTACTCTGTGCAACCCTCCAATCCAAGAGTGAATCGATATTCTAAAACCTTCTTCTATTCAACTGCTGAGCTCTGGAACTCTCTCTCTGAATCCATCTTCCCCTCATCCTATGACTTAAATTGCTTCAAACTCCGTGTGTCCAGGCATTTTGGCTAGAACGTTCCTTGATTTTGCCCCTGTCACTCTTTCAAATGGGAGAGGCACTCGTTACAGGCAGTTCTGTCTATTGTCTCCCTCATACACATAGAAAAAAAGCTGTCGTTGTGGATGGCCATCGCTAACTTCCTGTCATGTCTCCAATTCTCTTTCTAATATTCAATAATGATCTCTTCAACTGTACCTCTAACTCCTATCAACTCATATGCGGACGACTCTACCTTACACAATTCAACCAGTTTTCCCCATCAACCCAGCAAGCACTCACTCAAAAACAAAAATGACAAGGCCATAGAATGCCTATCTTCTGATCTATGTATTATTTATAATTGGGGAACAGAAAATCTTGTTACATTCAATGCCTCCAAGACCCAATTTTTCCATCTATTTCTCTATCACAATCTTCCGCATGACTATCAATTATTCTTTAACAATACACAAATCAACCCTTCATCTTCTCTCAATATTCAAGGTGTATCTTTTTCATCCGACCTTTCTTGGGAAAATCATATTACCACTTTTGCTAAAACAATTTCCAAAAAGTGGTCAACCGTCTCCATGGAATCTTCACCCCCACACAGCTTCTTGCTCTGTATCGGGGTGCAGCGCACCCTTATATTGAGTATTGTTCCCATGTGTGAGGAGGTTCCACCTTTACCGTACTTCTCGAACAAGTAAATCAAAAGTATATTGACTTACTAGTTCCCTACAGTCTCTTTCCACACACCACAATGTTGCATCTCTTTCACTCTTCTATCGCTATTACAACAATCAGTGCTCTTCAGAGCTCTCTCAGTGCATACTCCCTCCCTTGCGGCGATAGTGAGGCACCCACCTTTCAACACAATACCACTCCTATTCTGTCCAGCTCTCCAACCCAAAAATTGGCAAATGTTCTCAGTCTTTCTTCTACTCAACAATTGAACTTTGGAAATCTCTCCCTCCATCAAATGACTTAAACTGCTTTAAACTTCCTCGGTCCAGGCAATTTGACCCCAACGTTCCTTGCATTTGGCTCTTGCTCTTTTGGCTTTGGGAGAGAATCACTCGTCACAGGCAACCTGCCTTTTGTCCCCTTCATACACATAGAACAAAAAAAAATATATATATATAGTCACAAGCCACTGGAAACTTGGCTGCAAGTGCTTCTTGCTGTGGTCGCCACTGGTCGCCCGGTGTCCAGCCAGAGAGGGTCGTGTGCATCTGGCTTCCCAGGTATGAGGCCTTTGTCTCCCTCCTTCTGTTGTCTCCCTCACTCGGCTCTTTTATATTTTTGGGAGAGTGCATTCTCCGTTCTTTGTTTATGTCAGTCAGTCGGATGCAGACAAATAGCATAAGTCCTGGTTATTCTCTTAAGTCTTCTAGATACTGACCAACCTTGTATTTTTCATGCCATTTGACCTCTTGACTGGTTCTAGAAGATTTCTGTGTGTCCTGGGAGTCCGACTCCGGTAGAAGGTATCCTCCGTCCAGTCTGGAGCAGCCAGCTGCCTCAGAGACTAGAAGCCAGGTTACAGGCGCCTGACCTATTCGGCTTTGATACCCAGGGTAGCGAGCTCGAGGAGCACGGTATAGCTAACAAGGTGACATGAGTTCTCGGGTGATGAGAACTACTTCTTTACAGACACAGAAGACTCAGTAGCTGAAAGAAGCCAAGAGGAGGGTGCTGAGCTTTTATTTACTGTAGACCCAGGTGAGGGCCCTTCTTGTAGTCACCACTATACCGCCCCTCCTGTCTCTCCAGCTACTGATCCCTCAAATTAATTCTTATCAATGCTAACTCAGTTTAAGCAAGATATATTACACCTCTTTGAAAATAAGTTTGCCTCAGTTAACCAGGCAATTGAAGATTTACAAGATAAGGCTGCAACCTGTACAACTCTTCATCCTCCCCTGGTGGACACAGTACTAGTGTCACAGGTGCCTGCCCAGCCCAGACCTGGGCAGCTATCGAGACTCCTGCTCCCACTGTACCTCATGTGTCACAATTTACTAGTCCTGTATTTATCTGTAACATTCAGCCTCCTTCTATTGATTTAGAACAAGATACACCTAAGCAACCTCTCCCTTTCTTCTATGGGCCTCCCAGACACTTGAGACCAGTACCTCACTCTACCCCCCCCCCCCCTCCCCTCCCGTCGCTAACACGGGGAACCCGGTGTTAGTCCCTGTTCCACCGGAATGGGTCACCGAGATCAATGACCATAGACAATTGAGAGCAAAGGACCCGAAGGGCCTGGTTCTTGATGCCACAATAAAACCCTTCCCATCAGCTACCGACGCCAAGCTCTTTACTTTCACTCATGCCCCGGAGATCCCATCCGATAGACAATTTAAAGCTTGGTCGGACTTTAATAAGGCTGTCGGTGATAACACTCTTAAGTCACTAGCTGTGCTTTGTAAGTCAGCCGGATGCACCACTCGCCTGAGTGAGTCTAATAACCCCATGTTAGAGGTTTCCGGGTTGGATTATGGCCCATGGACATAGTGGGCGAAGGAAACACAACAATTTGCTTTCACATGTCTTAACACTGCTCCCCATACACTTCCTCCTGAGGAACACCGTCATTCATCCCTGTATGTTTTTGAAGCTGATACATTATCTTCTGAATTCTGGGATTCAGACTGGGAATTTTTATGGGGTCCAAGAGTTGTATGTAAAACATACACAGACGTTAGGGGACACGCACGTCAGGACAGACAACAAGTCTCTTCTTCCTTTCACCAACACCATCAAAAACATCCCCACCACCCTCACCAACAACACCGCCCACAACAACCTAGGCAGCAGTCCTACCAACAACAGCGACAACCGTCAGCTCAACACCTAACCCAATCACAGAAATCCTTTCTTCCATCCTCAAAAAAAAAGGGTGTGACCAAAGTGCATGACATAAGGGAGTAACTAAAGGGCGTTACCAGAGGGCATGACCAAAGAGGCATGACCAAAGTGCATGGCCAAAGGCCATGACCAAAGGGTGTGACCAAAAGAGCATGAACAAAGGAGCATGACCAGTAGGCGTGACCAAAAGGAGTGACCAAAGGGCATGGACAAAATGGCGTGACCAAAGGGCATGACCAAAGGGTGTGACCAAAGTGCATGACCAAAGGGCGTGACCAAGGGAATGAACAAAGTGGTTGACCAAAGGGCATGACCAGAGGGCATGACCAAAGGGCATGTCCAAAAGCTGTGACCAATGAAGCATGACCAAAGGGGCGTGACCAAAGTGCCTAACCAGAGGCCATGACCAAAGGACATTACCAAAGGGGCGTGACCATAGTGCATGACCAAAGAGCGTGACCAAAGGTCATGACCAACGTGCATGAACAAAGGTTGTGACAAAAGGGGCGTGACCATAGTGCATGACCAAAAGGCTTGACCAAATTGCATGACCAAAGGGGTGACAAAAGGGAATGAACCAAGTACATGACCAATGGGCATGACCAAAGTGCATGACCAAAGGATGTGACTAAAGTACATGACCAGAAGGGCATGACCAAAGTTTATGACCAAAGGGTGTGATCAAAGGGCGTGACCAAAGAGCATGACCAAAGGGCGTGACCAAAGGGCATGACCAAAGGGCGTTACCAAAGGGGCATGACCGTAGTGCATGACCAAAGAGCGTGATAAAACGCCATGACAAAAGGGAGTGACCAAAGTACATGACCAAAGGGAGTGACCAAAGAGCATGACCAAAGGGCATGATCAATGGTCACGACCAAAGTACATGAACAAAGGGCGTGACCAAAGAGGCGTGACCCAAATGCATGACCAAAGGGTGTATTACATCTCACGATTGTATTATTTTACTATGCAATCATTCTAACCATCTCTCATATCATTTTAAGAAAGTATACTTACTATGAATGATCTAATGCAGGTAGCTATACATTCTGAGGGGGTATTAATTGTAACTCTTTGTAATTTCCCCCTTCTAAAACTCATGAGTCAGGAACCGTTCCCATGCCATTTAAGCAATCGTGCATTTGGGTCTCTCTCTCATGCCCCCATCCTATGACCGGAAGGTGTGAGGGAAATTTCCTTCACCTCTGGGAGGTAGGGAGGAGGTGTGTAGTGAGGCTAGGTTGGAAGGTGATCTGGCAGATAGACTTTAACCACAGGCAAGACTAGAAGCCCTTAGGCTTAGAGCTTCCCTCTCAATATAGGGAAGTCTCTCTTACTTATATTTAGTACTTTTGTACACTATATTCAGGTGTTATTTGAATAAATATCAAAGTTTGTGTTGGATACCAAACATTCTTTCCATGTACCTATAAGTATTCAATCTAATATTTATATGGTAATCGGTGGTGGCGGCGATACAATTATCTACTTAATATAATTATCAATCTACGAGCAGTGAACGAGAGCTGAGATCAACCTACACTACAAATTCTACAATCAACCTATAACTACAACCTATAATATATTAACTCCTAAGGACATCGACACCTTAAGTCATCCTTACTAAGAGTCAAAGTTAACCCTTATAAGATAACATTAGGAGCGTATCTCAAAACGTCTTCCTAATCTTAACCCATACTTACAGTGACTGTCAAAAGTAATTCGTAACATATGGTGGCAAAGTGGCGGTCCTTTTTAACATGATTGTTATTTAAGGCGACTACACCACGTACCTTCGAAGAATTCCAGTCTACACTACCAATTATCCAGTTTCTCCATTGTTTCCTGAGTTTCCTGTTCAAGTTATCTCTTCGACAACGAGTTTATATCACTCATTTATCCAGTTCATCTAGCAGCTCTTCAGGCATTCAACCAGTTCCTGTTCAATTGATCACTTCAACACACCGAGTATCTACCATTATCTACTAGTTCCAGAGTGGGCATTTGACGGTGACGACTACAAGCGGTGACGTAACCTGAGTGTGACGTCTGGGTGGGAGAGAGACTTCGTCAGCAGAGCAGACTCAGCGTGTGCTGATACCTCTGCCCTCGACCACACCTATACCTCACCTCACTCCTGATATAGAAAATTAGATATCTTCACTACTCACTTAAAGTGCTTCAAAGGTGTGTACAGTGAATATAAATCATCTATATTTTGTTTCATGGTCTAGCGAGAGAAATTCAATTTGCTAATTATGACTCATAAAATGAGCTTTGCTGGATATTGCGTGTTTTCTAACACATGTCAAATCGTCGGTCAAATGGCGGTCACTTCAACGTGTCATTCAGTTCCAAATCATCGACATGTCACTTCATCTCGGTATACTGATATGGACGTGAGGTGTGTGAGTTGTGGCTTACGCCCTCCGGACACACTCTCACGTCATGAGTCAGTAAACAGTCAATCACTCATTCATTCAGTGTGTTTCTCATCCTTGCAATGTGCGTAGTGTGCGCGATATGCGGTGATTCCCAGATGTAATTATTAAATTGTTATTCCTAGGTGATAACATTGTTTTATGACTATTAGGGAATTAATTTTACAAGTCAGTAACATTAATTTTGTTTTCCCTAAGTTTTCTTAAACCCGCAAGTTTATCTAACCGGTTGAGTTAATTTTCGTTGTTAATACATCTGAAGTTTTAAAGTGATTCTAGTATTCATTAATGAAACACTTTTCTTATCTTTTTTTATAAGTGCTCGAGTGGCTTAGGCCTATGTCGAATTTCAACTCGCAGGCGGCAGCCAAGATAATTGAGTATCCCCTTTATTTTCTAAGTGCGTCATTTTAACATCTTTATTGTATGTACAGTGTAATTGTGTTTTTCTTAACATCATATTTGGATTTCTAACGTGTTTGAGATACCATCTTCAATTTTGTTTTCACTCGCTGGTAGGCCTATATTGTTTATTTTATTAACACATTGGTCGATACTATTTGCTTTTGATTTTGAGTGCGAGTTTTGTAAAGATTAATTTTCGGGGTTTATTAACATCGTGTTGTCCAAAATGTGTGGGCGCTACCGTAATACACTCGTTCAAGATTTTTTTTTGAGTTTCATTTTAAATTGATCTTTGGAATTTTGATTGATTTTGACATTTGCTTGGAGTATTCTTTTGGAAATTGTTCAATCTTATAAATTTTGGTGTTAAGTTGTTCTGACGAATTTTGGGGTGCTTCAGTTAATATTCCTTACATTTGTTTTGTTTTTCCATTTAAGTGTATTCGTGTCTGCCTATTAGACGGGTCAATATAACGCCAAAGTACCCATACCCCCAAACAATTGCAAAAGTTTATTTCTTTGTGGATTTATGTTAGGTTGGGTCCAGTCTACAACATACTAAAAGTTGGACAAAATTGGGGTATTGGAAAGTGTTAAATTTCGAAGATGACTTTTGTCGGTGTTTAAGTAATTTTCCGTACATTGTGAACACTACAGAAAGCAATAACTCAGTCAATTTTTATGATAGATCAATGAAAGTTGCATTTCCACATAGGTTTTCAGGGTCAATCTTTCACATAAAAGGGTTTTTAGTGATGTTGAATCACCCCTTATGGCATATCTAGGGGTACCCTTACCCCATACTTGTGTTACGCGCCCACCTTGCACTAACGTAAAATGAGCATGCATGTTCTATCAGTTTAGATTTTAGTAGGCCTCTAACTCTGAAAAGGGATGAGCTGGCAAGGACCTCCAAAACAAGCAAACTGTGGATAAACTATCAGCACATGCTAGGTATTGCTAGGTCACTTGTTGCAGCTGGTCGAATGGGGTCTTGGGAGATGCATCTCAGTGCCATCTCAGCTTGCCTACCGATATTCGCAGCTGCTGGCCATCCAAATTATCTGAAATCGGCTCGACTATATCTCCAAAAGATGTATGCGTTGAAGGATGAAAACCCCGAAGTACATCAGAAGTTTCAGGCTGGGTTCCACGTAATCCGGCGCAGCAACCAATACTGGGCTGGCCTTGGCTCCGATCTAGTAATCGAGCAAACACTAATGCGTTCACTTAAAAGCCAAGGGGGACTGACGCGAGGAAGTGGGATGTCCGAGCACCAGAGAACAGTTTGGGCCATTTCTTCCACTGTGTCATCAGCTTACAACATCGCCATGCAAGAACTTACCGCGAGAAGTTACACAACAGGTGAACAACATAAGGAGTTGTCCGCCTCTCGGGTGAGCAGAGATGAGGCAGACCTTGGTAAAGTGGCACAAAAACTAGACAGATTTACTCCGTTTTCAGCCGATGAATCATTACGCAACATTATCACAGGAATTAATGCCAACGAGGATATCAATGTACAGGACCTTTTTGAAATCGGCAAAGACATTGTACAGAAGATGGATGGACAATCGGTTTTCTCTTACTCTCACAAAAGGAGTCTGAAGGTGAAGACTCTAGCATCCAGTAAGAAAGTTAAAGTTTCTGATGATCGTAGCATTGACCCAGCGCTCTTATTCTAGAGGTTTTTAGTAGTCTCACAGACGGGTGATCTTCAGCTAGATAATGTTATGTCCTATGAACTCTCTCCTTATCCGATGTCTTTGTTCGAAGGAAAGTACATCTTGCGTCAACCGATCAAACCGCAGCTGGCAGAAGCTATCAGAAACTATGTTAAAGCCAAATCAGACAAAGCTGTGACACAAACGGTTCCAGTTACAGATCACTATGTACTAGATGGAGGATCTCTTCTTCACCGCTTGAAATGGACGGAGGGGAGCACCTACAGTTCGATTGCAGATAATTATGCCTCATTCACTGCCAAACACTATGGTAGAACGACTGTCGTGTTTGATGGTTATGAGGTTGGACCAAGTATAAAGGACTGTACTCATCAGCGGCGAAGTCGAAAGCTGAATGCAAACAAGGTTAACATTACCGAGGTGACATATTTTGTTGGGAAAAAGGAGGACTTCTTATCGAATAAGGCAAACAAGCAGGCACTAATCCAGCTGATAATGGAACGAATGCGACAGAAAGGCTGTGACGTTATTCAAGCAGAAGGAGATGCCGACGTTGAGATCGCAAAGGCAGCCATCAGTGTGTGTGCTTCCAAACCAACCACCCTTATTGGAGAAGACAGATCTTCTAGTCCTCTTGCTCTACCATGCAGAGGTTTCTAAATGTAATGCACTCCATTTCCACTCAGACAAGGCCAAATTATACGTCTATAATATCAAGGTCCTCAAACAGGTGCTTGGTGAAGCAGTTTGCAATGATTTACTGTTTCTGCATGCCTTTACTGGGTGCGACTCGGTGTCCAGGGTATTCGGGATTGGAAAGAAGTCGGGGTTCCAACAAATCATCAAGAAAGAAAAGGCAATGAAAGACTGTTCAAAAGCATTCTCTCTATCAAAGCAAAGTCAGGATGTTGTGGAATCCATCAGTTGTAAGGCAATGGTAGCATTGTTCAATGCAGATCAGAAGGACTCACTGGCATCTATCAGATACAATATGCTCTGCAAGAAAGTTGCTTGGGCTAAAGTGTTCGTCATGCCTGAATGACTCCCACCAACCACTTCGGCTTGTAAATTTCATTCCCTTCGGACTTACTACCAGGTTATGGAGTGGATGGGATGTAGTGATGACATGGACCCATCTGAGTGGGGATGGAGGGTAAAAGGAGACAAACTTGTTCCGGTGATGACAGACAGAAGCCCTGCTCCAGATGCACTGATTCAGATGATTCACTGCAACTGTTCGGAAGGATGCAATACCCTAAGGTGTACCTGCAGAAAACATGGACTAGAGTGTAACAGTGCATGCGGACATTGCCAAGATGGCAACTGTGACAATATGACAAATGATCCACTGATACATGATGATGATGATGATGATGATGGTGATGATGTGTGAAAACTTTTGAATGAAGTATTATGACGTATATGCCCGTTTGTGAATCGGGGTTGGTGCAACTGAGGGCTTGGGGGTAGGTAGGGTATAAGGGGCGATTCAACATCACTGGTAACCCTTTCATATGAAAGACTCACCCTGAAAACCTGGGTATAAATGCAAGTTTTATTGATTTATCATTAAAACTGACTTGAGTTACAGAGCCACATATAAATAAAAAATTACTTAAAAATCGACAAAAGTCATCTTCGAAATTAGACACATTCCAATACTCCAAATTTGTCCAACTTTTAGTATGCTGTAGACTAGACCCAACTTAACATAAAACTACCAAAAAACAAATTTTTTTAATTTTTTTGGGGTCAATCGTGCATTGACCCGTCTATATTGGCTACAGTCACGGGGTGTATATTTCGGTAAATTTTCGTTCGCTAATATTGTGGCAATATTTTTTGTTTATGAGGATTTTCCTAAGTTGAAAGTATTTTCCCCTCACGTTTATTTTCGAGTAATTTTTTTTGGATCACGAGATATTTTTAGTCATGTGTTTTCCATTGTTTTTACGAGTTAGCTTACTGTACAATTGGGTCCAGTTAAGTTATCTTTATTCATAACATTTTACCGAATGTTCTCGAGTTGAAATCATATGTTTAATTTCCGTAGAGTTATTGTTTTAACTTTTACACAAAGGAGGTCAAGCAACATCAGATCTTTAGCTTTTGGCCCAGAGAGATTAAAACACTATTATTTAGTATTTTTGCCTGGAACATTGGCTAGTTTGGCTAATATGGATGTTTGATTTCATTGTTTGGCTAATTTTATTGAAAAGAGATATTTTTGGAAAATTATTTTGGAGTATGTTGGGAAACTGTAATAAATTTCCCGGGTATATAGATCATTTTTTGTTCGTGGTCTTAATAGGAAGAACGGCCATAGAGGAGAAAGGACATTTTAAGTATATCCTATTGAGACTTTATCTTTGAAAAGGATTTTTTTTTCTCTCAACATTTTTATGTTTTGTGTGAAATTTTATGATTCTATGATAAAATAAAATAAAATAAAATGTAGGAGTTAGTTTATTAATGTCTGTATGTACAGTAATTGAATTAACTTCTAAGCGTTTTTTACTTTGGGTTTCTTGTTTTCGTATGTGGGTTTAATGTACTTATTTTGGTATTTATTTTGCACTTGGTTGTAATAATATTTTTTGCAACGACGAGTATGATTTTATTCTATATTTTATAGGAATGGCCATGGGGTTTTGGCCATAGAAATACCGGTACCGTCTAGCTAACGGCTGAAATTATTTATTTCTGAATTTTATTCGAATTTTATTCTATGTGATTTTATTTGCGCAATGAATTGTTTTTCAGAATTGGAAGGTATTATGTTATACACCACGGGATTGTGGCTTTCTGTGCTTAATAATGATATACATCATGTTCCTATGGATAGGATGTGTATTCCTTTTATTTTACATCAGGGTTTAACTATGTTTTTTTGTTTAATTCGGTTTTATCAAACTTGCAATTTTTTTTTTTTTTTTTTTTTTTATATAAACTTGGATATTATTTATTTTCACACCATGGGTTTAACCTAAGTGGACTTTTGTGTTTATTTCTTTTATCTTTTTTATTTTATCCTATGAGTTAGGATTTCATTTGTTTTCCTGCAGTATTTTATAATTTACCTAGGATTTAATTTTGTTTTGCTTGCAGCTGTATATTTTAAGTTTTACCTTGTTTTATAAGTCTGTATTTCTTTGCTTTGTTAATCGATCTACAGCAGATGTCATTATTATAATGCGTCTTTGTTTTTGGTTTCTTATTGGGATTTTGTTTAGAAATACTACCTTTAGTATTTTCTTTAGCAATTTTGTTTTTGTTCATTGTCTTAGCATTTGTGTTTGCTTTGTTCAATTTTTAATCCGTTCTTTATCATTTTACCATAACCTTTATATTGTATTAACAAAATATTTAGACAATTTCCATTCCACTTTCCATTTTTTTTCTTCAACTGGATTTTTTCTTTAATCTTTAACTTAATTCTTTTACTCTCACATAATCTTAAGTATCTGCCTTGCAGTGGGTAATCGCAAGTATTTTAGTGAGGGTGTATTATATCTCACGATTGTATTATTTTACTATGCAATCATTCTAACCATCTCTCATATCATTTTAAGAAAGTATACTTACTATGAATGATCTAATGCAGGTAGCTATACATTATGAGGGGGTATTCATTGTAACTTCTCCCTTCTAAAACTCATGAGTCAGGAACCGTTCCAACGCTATTTAAGCAATCGTGCATTTGTGTCTCTCTCTCATGCCCTCATCCTATGACCGGAAGGTGTGAGGGAAATTTCCTTCACCTCTGGGAGGTAGGGAGGAGGTGTGTAGTGAGGCTAGGTTGGAAGGTGATCTGGCAGATAGACTATAACCACAGGCAAGACTAGAAACCCTTAGGCTTAGAGCTTCCCTCTCAATATAGGGAAGTCTCTCTTACTCATATTTAGTACTTCTGTACACTATATTCAGGTGTTATTTGAATAAATATCAAAGTTGGTGTTGGATACCAAACATTCTTTCCTTTTACCTATAAGTATTCAATCTAATATTTATATGGTAATCGGTGGTGGCGGCGATACAATTATCTACTTAATATAATTATCAATCTACGAGCAGTGAACGAGAGCTGAGATCAACCTACACTACAAATTCTACAATCAACCTATAACTATAACCTATAATATATTAGCTCCTAAGGACATCGACACCTTAAGTCATCCTTACTAAGAGGCAAAGTTAACCCTTATAAGATAACATTAGGAGCGTATCTCAAAACGTCTTCCTAATCTTAACCCATACTTACAGTGACTGTCAAAAGTAATTCGCAACAGGTGTGACCAAAGGGTATTACCAAAAAGTGTGACAAAAGAGCGTGACCAAAGGGCATGACCAAAGTGCATGAACAAAGGGCGTGACCAAAGGGGCGTGACCCAAATGCATGACCAAAGGGTGTGACCAAAGGGCATTACCAAAAGGCGTGACCAAAGGGGCATGACCATAGTGCATGACCAAAAGGCGTGACTAAATTGCATGCCCAAAGGGCGTGACCAAATAGCGTGACAAAAGGGCATGAACAAAGTGCATGACCAAAGGGCATGACTAATGTGCATTACCAAAGAACGTGACCAAAGAGCATAACCAAAGGGCGTAACCAAAGGACGTGACCTGAGGGCGTGACCAAAGGGCGTGACCAAATTACATGACCACAGGGTGTGACCAAAGTGCATGACCAAAAGGGCATGACCAAAGTGCATGACAAAAGGGCGTGACTAAAGGGCGTTACCAGAGGCCGTGACCAAAGAGCCTGACCAAAGGGGCATGACCAAAGGGCGTGACCAAAGGCCATGACCAAGGGCATGACCAAACAGCATTACCAGAGGGTGTGGACAAAGGGGCTTGATCAAAGTGCATGACCAAAGGGAGTGACCAAACTGCGTGACCAAAGAGCATGAATAAAGGAGCATGACCAGTAGGCGTGAACAAAAGGATTGACCAAAGGGCATGGACAAAAGGGAGTAACCAAAGGGCATGACCAAAGTGCATGACCAAAGGGCATGACCAATGGGCGTGACCAAGGGGATTGAACAAAGTGGTTGACCAAAGGGCGTGACCAGAAGGCATGACTAAAGGAGCATGACCAAAGGGCATGACCAAAGGACATTACCAAAATGGCATGACCATAGTGACCAAAGGTTGTGACCATAGGGGCGTGACCAAAATGCATGACCAAAGGGTGTGACCAAAAGGCATGACCAGAGGGCGTGAAAAAAGGGGCATGACCAAAGTGCATGCCTAAAAAGCGTGACCAAAGTGCATGACCAGAAGGGGCGTGACCGACGTGCATGACCAAAGGCCATGACGAAACAGCATGATCTTGGGGCGTGACCAAAGAAGTGTGACCATAGTGCATGACCAAAAGTCTTGACCAAATTGCATGACCAAACGGGGTGACAAAAGGGAATGAACAAAGTGCATGACCAAAGAGCGTGACCAAAGGGCGTGACCAAAGGGCATATCCAAAGGGCGTTACCAGAGGGGCATGCCCATAGTGCATGACCAAAGAGCGTGATAAAAGACCATGACAAAAGGGCGTGACCAAAGGGCGTGAATAAAGGGCATGACCATAGGGCGTGACCAAAGAGCATGACGTGCATGACGAAGTGACGTGACTAAAGGGCTTTACCAGAGGCCGTGACCAAAGGGGCATGACCAGAGGGCGTGACGAAAGGGGCATGACCAAAGGCCATGACCAAAGTGCATGACCAAAGGGGCATGACCAAAGGCCATGACCAAAGGACATGACCAAACTGCATTACCAAAGGGTGTGACCGAAAGGGCATGACAAAAGTGCATAACAGGAGGGAGTGACTAAAGGGCGTTACCAGAGGGAATGACCAAATGGGTGTGACCAAAGGGGCATGTCCAAAGTGCATGACCAAAGGACATGATAAAAGGCCATGACCAAAGGGCGTGACGATAGGGCGTGACCAAAGAGCATGACCAAAGGGCGTGACCAAAGGGCATGACCAAAGTGCGTGAGCATAGGGCGTGACCAGAGGGCGTGACCAAAGGGCGTGAACAAAATGCACAACCAAAGGGCATGACAAAAGGAGCAAGGCCAAAGGGCGTGACCAAATTGCATGACCAAAGGGACGTGGCCAAAGTGCATGATCAAAGGGCGTGACCACTGACCATAGGGGCGTGACCATAGTGCATAACCAAAGGGCATGACCAAATTGCATGAATAAAGGGGCATAAACATAGTGCATGACCAAAGAGCGTGACCAAAGGGCGTGACCAAAAGGCATGACCAAAGGAGCATGACTGAAGGGCGTGACCAAAGCAGCATGACCAAAGGGCGTGACCAAAGTGCATGACTAAAGGGCATGACCAATAACATGACCAAAGGGCATGACCAAATGGCGTGAACAAAGTGCATGCCCAAAGTGCATGACCAAAGGGCGTGATCAAAGGGCACGACCAAAGGGGCATGGCCAAATTGCATTACCAAAGGGCGTGACCAAAGAGGAATGACTAAAGGGCATGACCAAAGGGCATGACCAAAGGGGAATGGCCATATTGCATTACCAGAGGACGTGACCAAAGAGGAATGACTAAAGGGCGTGACCAAAGGGCATGACCAGAGGGTGTGACCAAAGGGCGTGACCAATGTGCTTGACAAAAGGGCATGCCCAAATGGTCGTGGCCAAAGTGCATAACCAAAGGGAGTGACCAAATTGCATGACTAAAAGGCATGACCAAATGGCATGATCAAATTGCATGACCAAAAGAGTATGAACAAAGTGGTTGACCAAAGGGTGTGACTAGAGGGCATGACCAAAGGGCATTACCAAAAGTCGTGATTAAAGGAGCATTACCAAATGGGCATGGCCAAAGTGCATGACCAAATGGCATGACTAAAGTGCATGACCAAAGGGTGTCACCAAAGGGCGTGACCAAAGTGGATTAACAAAGAGAGTGACCAAAGGGGCGTGACCATAGTGCATGACCAAGGGGCGTGACCAAAGGGGAATGACTAAATTGCATGACCAAAGGGCGTGACCATAGGACGTGACCAAAGTGCATGACCAAAGGGCTTGACCAAAGTGCATGACCAAGGGGCGTGACCATAGTGCATGACCAAAGGGCTTGACCAAAGTGCATGACCAAATGTGTATGTACAAAGTGCATGACCAGTGGGAGTGACCAAAGGGGCATGACCAAAATGCATGACGAAAGGGAGTGGCCAGAGGGCGTGACCAATGACTAAAGGGCGTGACAAAAGTGCATGACCAAAGGGGCATGGCCAAAGTGTATGACCAAATGGTGTGACTAAAGCGGCGTGACCAAAGGGCATGACCAAAGGGGCATGACCATAGTACATGACCAAAGAGCGTGACCAATGGTCATGACCAAAGTGCATGAACAAAGGGCGTGACCAAAGAGGCGTGACCCAAATGCATTACCAAAGGGTGTGACCAATGGGCATTACCAAAAGGCGTGACCAAAGGCATGACCAAAGACTCGTGACCACTGTGCATGACCAAAGGGCGTGACCTAAGGACGTGACCAAAGGGCGTGACCAAATTGCATGTCCAAAGGGTGTGACCAAAAGGGCATGACAAAAGGGAGTGAATAAAGGGTTTTACCAGAGGGAGTGACCAAAAGGCATGATCAAAGAGAATGACCAAAGGGCGTTACCAAAGGGCATTACCAAAGTGCGTGAGCAAAGGGCGTGACCAGAGGGCATGACCAAAGGGCGTGACCAAAGGGCGTGAACAAAGTGCATGAACAAAGGGCCTGATCAAAGAACACGACCAAAGGGCATGACAAAATGGGCATGGCCAAAGGGCGTGACCAATGGGCCTGACCAAATTGCATGACCAAAGGGACGTGGCTAAAGTGCATGATCAAAGGGCGTGACCACTGACCATAGGGGAGTGACCATAGTGCATAACCAAAGGGCGTGACCAATTTGCATGAATAAAGGGGCATAAACATAGTGCATGACCAAAGAGCGTGACCAAAGGGCATGACCAAAAGGCGTGACCAAAGGAGCATGACCGAAGGGCGTGACCAAAGGAGCATGACCAAAGGGCGTGACCAAAGGGCATGACCAATAACATGACCAAAGGGCATGACCAAATGGTGTGACCAAAGTGCATGCCCAAAGTGCATGACCAAAGGGCGTGACCAAAGAGCACGACCAAAGGGGCATGGCCAAATTGCATTACCGAAGGGCGTGACCAAAGAGGAATGACTAAAGGGCGTGACCAAAAGGCGTGGCCAAAGGGCACGACCAGAGGGGCATGGCCATATTGCATTACCAAAGGGCGTGACCAAAGCGGAATGACTAAAGGGTGTGACCAAAGGGCATGACCAAAGGGTGTGACCAAAGGGCGTGACCAATGTGCATGACAAAAGGGCGTGACCAAAGGGACGTGGCCAAAGTACATAACCAAAGGGAGTGACCAAATTGCATGACTAAAAGGCATGACCAAAGGGCATGATCAAATTGCATGACCAAAGGAGTATGAACAAAGTGGTTGACCAAAGGGTGTGACCAGAGGGCATGACCAAAGAGCATTACCAAAAGTCGTGATTAACCCACTGAACACCAGCTATTTAATAATAAATGTACCACCCAGGACCAGGGGGTTGTAAAATTGTTTTTTTCTTTCTAGAAAACACCAGGAATGGGTTAGAAATGAAGGAAAACCCCCCCAAAAAAGATCCCCTAGGTCATTAACTCTTAACTAGCGGGGAGTTTTGGGCTTATTTGGGCATATTCAGGCCCTCCTGAATGATAAATCAAGTATCTGCATGAAAAGAAATGTATTCAGCAAAAACTAGGCGCTAAAAGCTTCAAAATGAGACCAGAACGAGCTACGTAGCGCTTGTGGTTCTCATACAGTGGTACCAGTAACATGGGAGTTTAGCGTAAAGCGGTATATTTTTCTCAGCTACGCTCACTACTGGCTAAACTGCCGGCCTCTCAAGAACACAGGTAGGGTGAGTCAGTGGGCGGCGGTAGGCCCTGGGAGTCGGACGTGTGGCCCGCTGCGCTACCGGCCATTTGCACTCGATTTTAACCCTTTAAAAGTCATAATAACGCTCCTAACTTGCTGCAAATTGGCGCCCGGCTATAGCCGGGCGCCGCTCTTTAAGGGTTAAGGGGTCCTACGGTGCGCCCGAAAGTCGGAATTAACATGGGGAAATGGGTAGGCAAAAACAGGCAAAAACAGTTTTTTGCGCGCACACGCGCACACGGTTGGACTTTGAGAGTTGTCAACCATCGGAATTGTTGCATGGGATACTTACACAGTTCCCATACAAATCTGAGCCCTCTAGGTGCAATAGGACCGGAGTAATTAACGAGGACACACCTTATGCGTCCCTGGGGTTTAGCGTTACATACATTGCCGACGCAAACGTGTCGTCGCTGGGGTTCTGTGGGTTAAAGGAGCATGACCAAATGGGCACGGCCAAAGTACATGACCAAATGGCATGACAAAAAGTGCATGACCAAAGTGCATGACCAAAGGGCGTGACCAAAGTGGATGAACAAAGAGAGTGACCAAAGGGGCGTGAACATAGTGCATGACCAAAGGGGAATGACTAAATTGCATGACCAAAGTGCGTGACCAAAGGATGTGACCAAAGTGCATGACCAAAGGGCTTGCCCAAAGTGCATGACTAAAGTGCATGACCAAGGGGCGTGACCATAGTGCATGACCAAAGGGCTTGACCAAAGTGCATGACCAAATGTGTATGTACAAAGAGCATGACCAGTGGGAGTGACCAAAGGGGCATGACCAAAATGCATACCGAAAGGGAGTGGCCAGAGGGCGTGACCAATGACTAAAGGGCGTGACAAACGTGCATGACCAAAGTGCATGACCAAAGGAGCATGGCCAAAGTGTATGACCAAAGGGCGTGACTAAAGGGGCGTGAACATAGTGCATGACCAAAGGGTGTGACTAATGGGTAGTAATCAAATTGCATGACCAAAGGGCGTGACTAAAGGGGAGTGACCAAATTGCATGACCAAAGGACGTGACCTAATGGCATGACCAAAGTGCAAGACCAAAGGGCTTGAGCAAAGTGCACAACCAAAGGGGATGACCAGAGAGTGTGACCAATGACTACACCAAAGGGGCATGACTAAAGGGGGTGGCCAGAGGGCATGTCCAATGACTAAAGGGCGTGACCAAAGTGCATGATCAAAGGGCATGACCAAAGGGGCATGGCAAAAGTGCATGATCAAAGCGAGTAACCAA
Organism: Paralithodes platypus; assembly: GCA_032716605.1. NCBI lineage: Eukaryota > Metazoa > Arthropoda > Malacostraca > Decapoda > Lithodidae > Paralithodes > Paralithodes platypus. Next base: position 32,885,823 of record CM064567.1, on the reverse strand, counting down.
AGGGCATGACAAAAGTGCATGACAAAAGGGCTTGATCAAAAGGCATGACCAAAGTGCATGACCAAATGGCATGACCAAAGGGCGTGACCAATAGGCATGACAAAGGACGTGACCAAAGGGCATGGCAAAGGACGTGACCAAAGGGCATGACCAAAGGCAGGATCAAAGGGCATGACCAAAGGGCGGGGCCAAAGTGCATGACCAAAGGGGTATGACCAAAGGGCATGACCAAAGGGTGTGACAAAAGGATGTTACCATAGGGCGTGACCAAAGGACATGACAAAAGGGCGTGACCAAATGGCATGACCAATGGGGCGTGACAATAGTGCATGACCAATTAAGAGCGTGACCAAAGTTCATGAACAAAGGGACATGACCAAAGTGCATCGCCAAAGGGCGTGACCAAAGGGCGTGACCAAATTACATGACCAAAGGGTGTGACCAAAGTGCATGACCAAAAGGGCATTACCAAAGTGCATGACAAAAGGACGTTACCATAGGGCGTGACCAAAGGGGCATGTCTAATGGTGGTGGCCAGAGGGCGTGACCAATGACTAAAGTGCGTGCCCAATGGGCATGACCAAAGAGCGTGACCAAAAGGCATGACCAAAAGGCGGGACCAAAGTGCATGACCAAAGAGGCATGCCCAAAGTGCATGACCAAAAGGCGTGACCAAAGGGCTGACCATAGGTCGTGACCAAAGGGCATGACCAAAGGGAATGACCAAAGGGCGTTACCAAAGGGGCGTGACCATAGTGCATGACCAAAGAGGCATGACCAAAGGGTGTGACCAAAGGGTGTGACCAAAGGGCATGACCAAATTGCATGATCAAAGGGTGGGACCAAAGTGCATGATCTAAAGTGTATGGTAAAAGGGTGTGACTAAAGGGCGTTACCAGTGGGCGTGACCAAAGGGGCATGACCAAAGTGCATGGCCAACGGGCGTGACCAAATGTCATGACCAAAGGGATCATAGTGACCAAACTGCATGACCAAAGGGGCATGGCCAAAGTGCATGACCAGAGGGCATTACCAAAGGGCATGACCAAAATGCATGACCCAAAGGTGTGACCAAAGTGCATGACCAAAGGATTTGACTAAAGTACATGGCCAAAGTGCATGACCAAAGGGTTTGACTAAAGTTGATGAAGTCAACGACGAACACGAACACGACGACGATGACGATGACGACAAAGACGACGACTAAGATGGCTCTGACAATGACTTCGACGACAACGAAAATTATGACGGAGACGACGAAGACGACGACGAAGACGATGAAGATGATGACAAAGATGATGACGACGACTAAGACGGCGACGACTGCGACGACGAAGATGATGACGACGATGACGACGACGACGAAGAAGACAACGAAGACGACGACGAGACGACGACGAAGACGATAACGAAGATGACGAAGACGACGATGAAGACGATGAAGACGACGACGAAGACGACGAAGATTACGACGACGATTGCGCGTCTTCGTCGTCGTCGTAATCTTCGTCGTCTTCATCGTCGTCTTCATCGTCTTCATCGTTGTCTTCGTCATCTTCGTTGTCGTCGTCATCATCGTCACCATCGTCGTTGTCGTCGTCATCTTCATCGTTGTCGTCATCTTTGTCGTCATTTTCGTCGTCATTTTCGGCGACGTTGTTGTCGTCGTCTCCGTCATCTTCGTCGTCATCTTCGTCATCGTTGTCGTCTTCGTCATTATAGTCGTCGTCTTCATTGTCTTCGTCATCTTCGTCGTCATCTTCGTCGTCTTCATCGCCGTTGTCGTCTTCATAGTCGTTGTCGTCGTTGTCGTTTTCACCGTCTTCATCGTCGTCGTCGTCATCATCTTTGTCGTCGTCGTGTTCGTACAACGAAGACGACGAAGAAGATGACGACTACTACAACGAAGACAAAGAGGAAGATGACAACAAATTTGACGACGACGATGAAGACGACAACCTGCGCTCCCATTGGCCGTTGGTAATATTCCCCGGGGGCTAGCTGCGCTCCCATTGGCCTTTGGAAACAGGCCCCGGGGTCTAGCATCGCTCCCATTGGCCGTTGAAAAACCGCACCGGAGGCTAGCTGCGCTCCCATTGGCCGTTAAAAACAGGCCCCGGGGGCTAGCTGCGCTCCCATCGGCCATTAGAAACAGGAACCTGGAACTAACTGCGCTCCCATTGGCCGTTGGAATTTTTTTCTGGGGGCTAGCTGCGCTCTCATTGGCCGTTGGAAACAGTTTCTGGGGGCTAGCTACGCTCCTATTGGCCATTGGAAATAGGCCCCAGGAGCTAGCTGCGCTCCCATTGGCTGTTGGACACAGGCCTCGGGGGCTAGCTGCGTTCCCATTAGCCGTTGGAAGCAGGTTTTGAGGGCTAGCTGCGCTCACATTGGCCGCTGGAAAGAGGCACCGGAGGTTAGCTGCACTCCCATTGGCCGTTGGACACAGGCCCCGGGTGATAGCTGCGCTCCCATTGGCCGTTGGGTATAGGCCCCGAGGGGTTAGCTGCGCTCCCATAAGCCGTTGGAAATAGGCCCAGGGGGCTAGCTGCGCTCCCATTGGCCTTTGGAAATAGGCACTGGGGGCTATCTGTGCTCCCATTGGCCATTGGAAATAGGCCCCGGGAGTTAGCTATGCTCCCATTGACTGTTGGAAATAGGCCCCGGGGGCTACCTGCGCTCCCAATGGCCGTTGGAAAGAGGCACCGGAGGTTAGCTGCACTCCCATTGACCGTTAGACACAGGCCCCGGGTGCTAGCTGCGCTCCCATTGGCCGTTGGGTATAGGCCTCGAGGGGTTAGCTGCGCTCCCATAAGCCGTTGGAAATAGGCCCAGGGGGCTAGCTGCGCTCCCATTGGCCATTGGAAATAGGCACTGGGGGCTACCTGTGCTCCCACTGGCCATTGGAAACAGGCCCCGGGGGCTAGCTGCGCTCCCATTGGCCGTTGAAAACATGCCCCGGGGGCCAGCTGCGCTCCCATTGGCTGTTGGAAATAGGCCCCTGGGGCAAGCTGCGCTCCAATTTGATGTTGGTAACATGCCCCGAGGGTAACTGCGCTCCCATTGGCCATTAAAAACAGTCCCCAGGGGCTAGCTGCACTCTCATTGGCCGTTGGAAACAGGCCCCAGGGGCTAGCTGCGCTCCCATTGGCCATTGAAAATTGGCCCCTGGGGATAACTGCGCTCCCATTGGCAATTGGAAAAATGTTCTGGGGCCTAGCTGCCCTCCCATTGGCCGTTGGAAACAGATTCTGGGGGCTAGCTACGCTCTTATTGGCTGTTGGAAACAGGCCCCGGGGGTAACTGCGCTCCCATTGGCCGTTAAAAACAGGCCCCAGGGGCTAGCTGCACTCTCATTGGCCATTGGAAACAGGCCCCGGGGGCTAGCTGTGCTCCCATTGGCCGTTGGAAATGTGCCCCTGGGGATAACTGCGCTCCCATTGGCCGTTGGAAAAATGTTCTGGGGCCTAGCTGCCCTCCCATTGGCCGTTGGAAACAGATTCTGGGGGCTAGCTATGCTCTAATTGGCGGTTGGAAATAGGCCCCGGGGGCTAGCTGCACTCCCATTGGCTGTTGGAAACAGGCCTCGGGGGCTAGCTGCGCTCCCATTAGCCGTTGGAAGCAGGTTCTTGGGGCTAGCTGCGCTCACATTGGCCGTTGGAAACAGGCACCGGAAGTTAGCTGCGCTCCCATTGGCCGTTGGACACAGGCCCCGGGTGCTACCTGCACTCCCATTGGCCATTTGGAATAGGCCCCGAGGGGCTAGCTGTGCTCCCATAAGCGGTTGGAAACAGGCCCAGGGGGCTAGCTGCGCTCCCATTGGCTGTTGGAAATAGGCCCTGGGGGCTAGCTGCGCTCCCATTGGCCGTTGGAAATAGGCCCCGGGGGTTAGTTGTGCTCCCATTGGCCATTGGAAATAGGCCTCGGGGGGTAGCTGCGCTCCCAATGGCCGTTGGAAATAGGCCCCGGGGGCTAGCTGCGCTCCCATGGCCGTTCGAAACAGACCTCGGGGGCTTTGCTGCGCTCCCATTGGCCGTTGGAAAAAGGCCCCGGGGGGTAACTGCTCTCCCACTAGCCGTTAGAAACAGGCCCCGGGGACTAGCTGCGCTCCCTTTCGCCGTTGGAAACAGGCCCCGAGGGCTGGCTGTGCTCCCATTGGCCGTTGAAAACAGGCACCGAAGGCTACCTGTGCTCCCACTGGCCATTGGAAACAGGCCCCGGGGGCTAGCTGCGCTCCCATTGGCCTTTGGAAACATGCCCCGGGGGTTTGCTGCGCTCCCATTGGCCGTTGGAAATAGGCCCCGGGTGCTACCTGCGCTCCCATTGGCCATTGGAAATAGGTTCTGGGGGTTAGCTGCGTTCCCATTGGCCGTTGGAAACAGGCACTGGAGGCTAGCTGCTCTCCCATTGGCCGTTGGACTCTGGCCCCGGGTGCTAGCTGCGCTCCCATTGTCTGTTGGGAATAGGACCCGAGGGGCTAGCTACGATCCCATTGGCCGTTGGTAAATTCCCAGGGGCTAGCTGCGCTACCATTGGCCGTTGGAAACAGGCCCCGGGGGCTAGCTTCGCTCCCATTGGCCGTTGATAAAACACACCGGAGGCTAGCTGCGCTCCCATTGGCCATTGGAAACAGGCCCCGGGGGCTAGCTGCGCTCCCATTGGCCGTTAGAAATAGGCCCCTAGGGCTAGCTGCCCTCTTATTGGCCATTGGAAACAGGCCCCTGGGGCTACCTGCACTCCCATTGGCCGTTGGAAATAGTCCCCGGGGGCTAGCTGTGCTCCCATTGGCCATTGGAAAAAGGCCCCGGGGGGTAACTGCGCTCCCAATGGCCGTTGGAAACAGGCCCCGGGGGCTAGCTACGCTCCCATTGGCAGATGGAAATAGGCCCAGGAAGCTAGCTGCGATCCCATTGGCCGTTGGAAACAGGCCTAGGGGGCTTTGCTGCGCTCCCATTAGCCATTGGAAAAATGCCCTGGGGGGTAACTGCTCTCCTATTGGCCGTTAGAAACAGGCCCCGGCGGCTAGATGCTCTCCCATTGGCCGTTGGAATCAGGCCCCGGGGGCTAGCTGCGCTACCGTTGGCCTTTGGAAACAGGCACCGGAGGCTACCTGTGCTCCCACTGGCCATTGGAAACAGGCCCCGGGGGCTAGCTGTGCTCCCATTGGCCGTTGGAAAAATGCCATGGGGCTAGCTGCGCTCCCATTGGCTGTTGGAAATAGGCCCCGGGTGCTAGCTGCACTTCCATTGGCCATTGCAAACAGGTTCTGGGGGCTAGCTGCACTCCCATTAGCCTTTGGAAACAGGTTCTGGGGGCTAGCTGCGCTCACATTGGCCATTGGAAACAGGCACCGGAGGCTAGCTGCGCTCCCATTGGCCGTTGGGAATAGGTCCCGAGGGGCTAGCTGCGCTCCCATTGGCCATTGGTAATATTCTCCGGGGGCTAGCTGCGCTCCCATTGGCCTTTGGAAACAGGCCCTGGGGGCTAGCTTCGCTCCCATTGGCCGTTGAAAAAACTCATCGGAGGCTAGTGCGCTCCCATTGGCCGTTAAAAACAGGCCCCGGGGGATAGCTACACTCCCATTGGCCGTTGGAAACAGGCCGCGGGGGCTAGCTGCGCTCCCATCGGCCGTTGGAAACAGGCACCTGGAACTAACTGCGCTCCCATTGGCCGTTGGAAACATGTTGTGGGGGCTAGCTACGCTCCTATTGGCCGTTGGAAATAGGCCCCGGGAGCTAGCTGCGCTCCAATTGGCTGTTGGAAACAGGCCTCGGGGGCTAGCTGCGCTCCCATTAGCCGTTGGAAGCAGGTTCTGGGGGCTAGCTGCGCTCACATTGGCGGTTGGAAAAAGGCACCGGAGGTTAGCTGCGCTCCCATTGGCCGTTGGACACAGACCTCGGGTGCTAAGTGCGCTCCCATTGGCCGTTGTAAATAGGCCCCGAGGGGCTAGCTGCACTCCCATAAGCCATAGGAAATAGGCCCAGGGGGCTAGCTGCGCTCCCATTGGCCGTTGGAAATAGACACTGGGGGCTATCTGTGCTCCCATTGGCCGTTGGAAATAGGCCCAAGGGGGAGCGCAGCTAGCACCCGGGGCCTGTGTCCAACGGCCAATGGGAGGAAGCTAACCTCCGGTGCCTGTTTCCAATGGCCAATGTGAGCGCAGCTAACCCCCAGAACCTGCTTCCAACGGCTAATGGGAGCGCAGCTAGCCCCCGAGGCCTGTTTCCAACAGCCAATTGGAGCGCAGCTAGCTCCCGGGGTTATTTACAAAGGCCAATAGGAGCGTAGCTAGCCCCCAGAACCTGTTTCCCATTGACTGTTGGAAATAGGCCCCGGGGGCTACCTGCGCTCCCAATGGCCGTTGGAAATAGGCCCTGGGTGCTAGCTGCGCTCCCATTGGCCGTTGTAAACAGTCCTCGGGAGCCTTGCTGCGCTCCCATTGGCCGTTGGAAAACGGCCCCGGGAGGTAACTGCTCTCCTATTGGACGTTAGAAACAGGCACCGGGGGCTAGCTGCGCTCCTATTGGCCTTTGGAAATAGGCCCTTTGGGCAAGCTGCGCTCCAATTTGACGTTGAAAACAGGTCCCGGGGGTAACTGCGCTCCCATTGGCCCTTAAAAACAGTCCCGGAGGCTAGCTGCACTCTCATTGGACGTTGGAAACAGGCCTCGGGGGATTTGCTGCGCCCCCATTGGCCGTTGGAAAAAGGCTCCTGGAGGTAACTGCTCTTCCATTGGCCGTTAGAAACAGGCCCAGGGGGCTAGCTGTGCTCCCATTGACCGTTGGAGACATGCCCCGGGGGCCAGCTGCGCTCCCATTGGCCGTTAGAAATAGGCCCCTGGGGCAAGCTGCGCTCCAATTTGACGTTGGAAACAGGCCCCGGGGGTAACTGCGCTCCCTTTGGCCATTAAAAACAGGCCCCAGGGGCTAGTGCACTCTCATTGGCTATTGGAAACAGGTCCCGGGGGTTAGCTGCGCTCCCATTGGCCGTTGGAAATAGGCCCCAGGGGATAACTGTGCTCCCACTGGCCGTTGGAAAAATGTTCTGGGGCCTAGCTGCCCTCCCATTGGCCGTTGGAAACAGATTCTGGGGGCTAGCTACGCTCTTATTGGCCTTTGGAAACAGGCCCCAGAGGTAACTGCGCTCTCATTGGCCGTTAAAAACAGGCCCCAAGGGCTAGCTGCACTCTCATTGGCCGTTGGAAACAGGCCTCGGGGGCTAGCTGCGCTCCCATTGGCCGTTGGAAATAGGCCCCTGGGGATAACTGCGCTCCCATTGGCCGTTGGAAAAATGTTCTGGGGCCTAGCTGCCCTCCCATTGGCCATTGGAAACAGATTCTGGGGGCTAGCTACGCTCTTATTGGCCGTTGGAAATAGCCCCGCGGGTTAGCTGCACTCCCATTGGCTGTTGGAAACAGGCCTTGGGGGCTAGCTGCGCTCCCATTAGCCGTTGGAAGCAGTTTCTTGGGGCTAGCTGCGCTCACATTGGCCGTTGGAAACAGGCACCGGAAGTTAGCTGCACTCCCATTGGCCGTTTGGGAATAGGCCCCGAGGGGCTAGTTGTGCTCCCATAAGCGGTTGGAAACAGGCCTAGGGGGCTAGCTGCGCTCCCATTGGCTGTTGAAAATAGGCCCTGGGGGCTAGCTGCGCTCCCATTGGCCGTTGGAAATAGGCCCCGGGGGTTAGTTGTGCTCCCATTGGCCATTCGAAATAGGCCTCGGGGAGTAGTTGCGCTCCCAATGGCCGTTGGAAATAGGCCCCGAGGGCTAGCTGCGCTCCCATTGGCCGTTCGAAACAGGTCTCAGGGCCTTTCCTGCACTCCCATTGGCCGTTGGAAAAAGGCCCCGGGGGGTATCTGCTCTCCCACAAGCCGTTAGAAACAGGCCCCAGGGACTAACTGCGCTCCCATTGGCCGTTGGAAACAGGCCCCGAGGGCTGGCTGCGCTCCCATTGGCCGTTGGAAACAGGCACCGAAGGCTACCTGTGCTCCCACTGGCCATTGGAAACAGGCCCCGGGGGCTAGCTGCGCTCCCATTGGCCTTTGGAAACATGCCCCGGGGGCTTGCTGCACTCCCATTGGCCGTTGGAAATAGGCCCCGGGTGCTACCTGCGCTCCCATTGGCCGTTGGAAATAGGTTCTGGGGGTTAGCTGCGCTCCCATTGGCCGTTGGAAACAGGCACCGGAGGCTAGCTGCTCTCCCATTGGCCGTTGGACTCAGGCCCCGGGTGCTAGCTGCGCTCCCATTGTCCGTTGAGAATAGGACCCGGGTGCTACCTGCGCTCCCATTGGCCGTTGGAAATAGGTTCTGGGGGCTAGCTGTGCTCCGTTTGGCCGTTGGAAACAGGCCCCGGGGGCTAGCTTCGCTCCCATTGGCCGTTGATAAAACGCAACGGAGGCTAGCTGCGCTTCCATTGGCCGTTGGAAACAGGCCCCGGGGGCTAGCTGCGCTCCCATTGGGCGTTAGAAATAGGCCCCTAGGGCCAGCTGCCCTCTTATTGGCCATTGGAAACAGGCCCATGGGGATACCTGCACTCACATTGGTCGTTGGAAATAGTCCTCGGGGGCTAGCTGCACTCCCATTGGCCATTGGAAAAAGGCCCCGGGGGGTAACTGCGCTCCCAATGGCTGTTGGAAACAGGCCCCGGGGGCTAGCTACGTTCCCATTGGCAGATGGAAATAGGCCCAGGAAGCTAGCTGCGATCCCATTGGCCGTTGGAAACCGGACTCGGGGGCTTTGCTGTGCTCCCATTGGCCGTTGGAAAAAGGCCCTGGGGGGTAACTGCTCTCCCATTGGCCGATAGAATCAGACCCCGGGGGCTAGATGCGCTCCCATTGGCCGTTGGAAACAGGCCCCAGGGGCTAGCTGCGCTACCATTGGCCGTTGGAAACAGGCACCGGAGGCTACCTGTGCTCCCACTGGCTATTGGAAACAGGCCCCGGGGGCTAGCTGCGCTCCCATTGGCCGTTGGAAACATTACCCGGGGGCTAGCTGCGCTCCCATTGGCTGTTGGAAATAGGCCCCGGGTGCTAGCTGCACTCCCATTGGCCATTGGAAACAGGTTCTGGGGGCTAGCTGCGCTCCCATTAGCCGTTGGAAACAGGTTCTGGGGGCTAGCTCCGCTCACATTGGCCATTGGAAACTGGCACCGGAGGCTAGCTGCGCTCCCATTGGCCGTTGGGAATAGGTCTCGAGGGGCTAGCTGCGCTCCCATTGGCTGTTGGTAATATTCTCCGGGGGCTAGCTGCCCTCCCATTGGCCTTTGGAAACAGGCCCCGGGGGCTAGCTTCGCTCCCATTGGCCGTTGAAAAAACTCACCGGAGGCTAGCTGCGCTCCCATTGGCCGTTAAAAACAGGCCCCGGGGGCTAGCTACACTCCCATTGGCCATTGGAAACAGGCCCCGGGGGCTAGCTGCACTTCCATCGGCCGTTGGAAACAGGCCCCTGGAACTAACTGCGCTCCCATTGTCCATTGGAAACATGTTCTGGGGGCTAGCTGCGCTCCCATTAGCCGTTGGAAACAGGTTCTGGGGGCTAGCTCCGCTCACATTGGCCATTGGAAACTGGCACCGGAGGCTAGCTGCGCTCCCATTGGCCGTTGGGAATAGGTCTCGAGGGGCTAGCTGCGCTCCCATTGGCTGTTGGTAATATTCTCCGGGGGCTAGCTGCCCTCCCATTGGCCTTTGGAAACAGGCCCCGGGGGCTAGCTTCGCTCCCATTGGCCGTTGAAAAAACTCACCGGAGGCTAGCTGCGCTCCCATTGGCCGTTAAAAACAGGCCCCGGGGGCTAGCTACACTCCCATTGGCCATTGGAAACAGGCCCCGGGGGCTAGCTGCACTTCCATCGGCCGTTGGAAACAGGCCCCTGGAACTAACTGCGCTCCCATTGTCCATTGGAAACATGTTCTGGGGGCTAGCTGCGCTCCCATTGGCCATTGGAAACATGTTCTGGGGGCTAGCTACCCTCTTATTGGCCGTTGGAAATTGGCCCCGGGAGCTAGCTGCGCTCCAATTGGCTGTTGGAAACAGGCCTCGGGGGCTAGCTGCGCTCCCATTAGCCATTGGAAGCAGGTTCTGGGGGCTAGCTTCGCTCACATTGGCCTTTGGAAACAGGCACCAGAGGTTAGCTGCGCTCCCATTGGCCGTTGGACAGAGGCCCCGGGTGCTAGCTGCGATCCCATTGGCCGTTGGAAATAGGCCCCGAGGGGCTAGCTGCGCTCCCATAAGCCATTGGAAATAGGCCCAGGGGGCTAGCTGCGCTCCCATTGGCCATTGGAAATAGGCACTGGTGTCTATCTGTGCTCCCATTGGCCGTTGGAAATAGGCCCCGGGGGTGCGCAGCTAACACCCGGGGCCTGTTTCCAATGGCCAATGGGAGCGCAGCTAACCTCCGGTGCCTGTTTCCAATGGCCAATGTGAGCGCAGCTAACCCCCAGAACCTGCTTCCAACGCCTAATGGGAGCACAGCTAGCCCCCGAGGCCTGTTTCCAACAGCCAATTGGAGCGCATCTAGCTCCCGGGGCCTATTTCCAACGGCCAATAGGAGCGTAGCTAGCCCCCAGAACCTGTTTCCCATTGACTGTTGGAAATAGGCCCCGGGGGCTACCTGCGCTCCCAATGGCCGTTGGAAATAGGCCCTGGGGGCTAGCTGCACTCCCATTGGCCGTTGGAAACAGGCCTCGGGGGCTTTGCTGCGCTCCCATTGGACGTTGGAAAAAGGCCCCGGGAGGTAACTGGTCTCCCATTGGCCGTTAAAAACAGGCCCCGGGGGCTAGCTGTGTTCCCAATGGCCGTTGGAAATAGGCCCCGGGGGCTAGCTGCGCTCCCATTGGCCGTTGGAAACAGGCCTCGGGGGCTTTGCTGCGCTCCCATTGGCCATTGGAAAAAGGCCCCGGGGGGTAACTGCACTCCCATTTGCCGGTAGAAACAGGCCCCGGGGGCTAGCTGGGCTCCCATTTGCCATTGGAAACAGGCCCCAGGGGCTGGCTGTGCTCCCATTGGCCATTGGAAACAGGCACCAAAGGCTACCTGTGGTCCCTCTGGCCATTGGAAACAGGCCCCGGGGGCTAGCTGCGCTCCCATTGGCCGTTGGAAATAGGCTCCGGGTGCTACCTGCGCTCCTATTGGCCGTTGGAAACAGGTTCTGGGGGTTAGCTGCGCTCCCATTGGCCGTTGGAAACAGGCACCGGAGGCTAGCTGCTCTCCCATTGGCCGTTGGACTCAGGCCCCGGGCGCTAGCAGCGCTCCCATTGTCCGTTGGGAATAGGCCCCGAGGGGCTAGCTGCGATCCCATTGGCCGTTGGTAATATTCCCCGGGGGCTAGCTGCGCTCCCATTGGCCGTTGGAAACAGGCCCAGGGTGCTAGCTTCGCTCCCATTGGCCGTTGATAAAACTCACTGGAGGCTAGCTGCGCTCCCATTGGCCGTTGGAAACAGGCCCCGGGGGCTAGCTGCGCTCCCATTGGCCGTTAGAAATAGGCCCCTTGGGCTAGCTGCCCTCTTATTGGCCATTGGAAACAGGCCCCTGGGGCTACCTGCGCTCCCATTGGCCGTTGGAAACAGGTTCTGGGGGCTAGCTACGCTCCTATTGGCCGTTGGAAATAGGCCCCGGGGGCTGGCTGCGCTCCCATTAGCTGTTGGAAGCAGGCCTCGGGGGCTAGCTGCGCTCCCATTAGCCGTTGGAAACAGGTTCTGGGGGCTAGCTGCGCTCACATTGGCCGTTGGAAACAGGCACCGGAGGTTAGGTGTGCTCCTATTGGCCGTTGGACACAGGCCCCGGGTGCTAGCTGCGCTCCCATTGGCCGTTGGGAATAGGCCCCGAGGGGCTAGCTGCGCTCCCATAAGCCGTTGGATATAGGCCCAGGGGGCTAGCTGCGCTCCCATTGGCCGTTGGTGTTGTAGTGAGGGGTAGAGAGGGGAGAGGTCGCCGGCGCCGCGGTCCGAGTTTTTGCATCATAACGCTGGATATTGATGATACAACTAAACCAAAATCATCCACATAACCAAACTTAGTGTCGCAGTTCTGTTTAGTGTCAAATCGAATTAATGGCATAAATATCTTGGGAGATATAGCAAAAGATTTTGAAAAACAAAAACCGTTATTACCCAATGCCAGGCAAAAACAAGTGAGTGCCAAGGGAACGATGGGTTTTTAGTCCAGTGTGCAAAGTTAAAATCGCATATTAGTGAAAAGTGGCTAGATTACGATTCATGTATGTAAACTGCATCCCATGAAAAAAATTACCAGCATTTATACAGAACTTACAATTTCAAAAGAAAGTTTAGGGCCATGTGTAAGTGAGCGTCATACCACCACCGCACCAAAACACATAAATCGCTTAGCACTTGACGTGTGTCATAGGCCCGCCCCCTCTCACCTTGTCGTAGACACATTCTAAACCGTGGTACCGGTATACGATTTTACCGAAATGGGAACTTAAACTCGAACAGGTAAAACAAATATCGAAAAATAAAACAGAGAATCATAATAAGTTAACTATTTAACAAAATCGCATATCGCGGGATAGTAGTAGTGACGTTATTGAGGAAGAAACTCTCATGCAACTATCAATAGTGTAAGTTCGGGCCGGGGATAAGAGAGACAGGAAGTGATTAGGGCAGTGATGATTCTGTTTCATAAGTTTATCGAAAGGGTTACTTAAAGTTAAAACCCAAGCCAGTGTTAGTGATTGGAAGCTCGAACAAGTCCTAACCACAAAACAGTGACCCCCCCCCCCCCCCCCTCTCTCTCTCTCTCTCTCTCTCTCTCTCTCTCTCTAGCCCCCTTCCTTTCCCTGCGTCGTTACATACAAGAAAGTCGAGTGAAATATTATTAGAATGTTAGATATGAATACCAATGACGTTTGCAATATCTGTAGGGACACAGTGAGAGACAAAGATGGCACAAAATGCCAAATATGCAAAGACAAGTTTCATTGGTGCTGCGTAGGACTTTCACCACCGATAAACATTGCTTATAATAATAAGGGGAAGAACTTCCATTTCTGCAACAACTGTGCCGCGTTCACAATGCAAATCATCCAGACTGTGGAAAAAACAGAGGTGCAAGATAGACCTAAATATAGCCAAGATGCGGTATTATTCCATCAAAATTGGGGAAGCACACCAGGAATTTCCCCTCATACATCCCTGACCACAACCGTATCGAATTCAATTACTCCTATTTCGTCTCACCTAAAACAACCAACAACACCTCCCTCTGAACAAATACTCACAACTCCTCCCTCACAAAAACTCACATCAGCCCCCTCCCCACCACCTCGCAACACCGTGACGTCACCAAATACCACACCGCCGCCGCCTCCCCACATAACCCGCCCACACCACCCCCGTCCACACCTCTGCCATCTGCCTACTTATGCCCGGCAGATAAGGACACACAGCCCCCCTCTACACCATCTCATAACACCACACCATCCCTAAACCACACCACTATTTCCCCCAACTGCCAGGCCTCCCCCTCCCAGACCCAACTAGCCCCGCAGCATAGATCACCACATAACAGCTCTTAGTCACCTTCACCAATATGCAGATATTACCTGAAAAAACGGTTTTATTTTGGGCAAAACGGTGATATTGGAGGAAAACGTAGATTTGCCCACCTACAAATTTGCAACAGACTGATAAGTGATGGAAAATGCAGATTTGGTGAAAATTGCAGATACCACCACCCAACCATCTGCAAGTCGTTACTTAAAGAAAAGACCTGCTATGATATTAACTGCCACGATTTTCATATTAGAGGTACACTCACGCGTACTAAAAGTTGCTCAGGGGTGGGTCCTTCCTTCCCCTACTCCACCCTGGACAGGTAGAAGGGGGGAGTCCTGTCTACGTCTACCCCCACCTTCCACCCCCAAACTATCCCCAACTCCCCCACCTTTCTTCTCTAGCTGGCAGTAAAGCAGGGATCCCACTGTGCGACTCGGCGACTTGGAATGCGATGAGAGAGCTTGCGTGTCCAGTATTCGCATTAATCGACCATAAAGTCTCAATTAATCTCAGTATTCTCACAATAGTCTCACAAACCCCCCCACGAGACCCCCAGAAGTCGCTAGGGTCGCCGTTAGATTTTGAAAAGTTTAAAATCCAGCTGCGAATGGACGACTGCTGCGAGAAATGCGACATAATCGGGCATTGTCTCACTTCTTTCTCACCTTAACTCAGTAGAATCTCAGTACTCGCACCAAGGTCTCGTTTGTCGCAACTCATGGAAAAGGTGTGCGAAATGTTCTACCTACAAACGATAATTGCGAAAATAGTGCGACAATTGTGAAACATAATTACGACAATATCGATTAATTACGATGTCATTGCGTCCTTCATTGAGATTTCAGCGATCCGTCATTATTGGCAACGCTGTTTTTGGTATGACCGAGCGATTAAAGTGCGACGGTAGCGCGATAAACGCGGTAGTCTACCCGATAACTTCTATCGCGACGAGATTGTCACTAGACAAGTTCCGAAGGAGTGAGATAATGTGCGAACAAAGAAGAAAATACGAATACAACAAAAACATTACAACAGAAAATCAGAAATTAGGAGTTCGAAAGGGTTTAGGATTAGGATCGAAGAAGAAGAAGACGGTGAATAGAATGAAGAGGAGGACGAAAGGGAGGAAGAAGGCAGAGGAGGAAGAAGGCAAGTAAAAGGGGGATAAAATGTTAAAATAAAAGAATATGAACGATAATAATTAATAGATAAGAAGACGAAGAGAAAGAGAAATATAAGAAAAGGAAAAGAGAAGAAGAAGAAGAAGATGAAGATCCTTCTTAAGCTGTATGAAATCGTGTAGAGTCTTAACCCTTTGAAATCGTGGAGATAGTCTTAACCCTTTGAAATTCCCAGAGATCCCCCCTAAGCTGTTTAAATTTGTCTAAGGATGTAGCCTTATTTGAGATAGTCTTTACCCTTTGAAATTTCCAGAGATCCTTCCTAAGCTGTATGAAATCGTGGAGATAGTCTTAACCCTTTGAATTTCCCAGAGTTCCTTCCTAAGCTGTTTAAAATTGTCTAAGGATGTACCGATAGCCTTATTTGAGATAGTCTGTACCCTTTGAAATTCCCAGAGATCCTTCCTAAGCTGTATAAAATCGTCTAGAGATGTAGCCTTATTTGAGATAGTCCGTACCCTTTGAAATTCCCAGAGATCCTTCCTAAGCTGTCTAAAATAATTTGAGATAGTCTTTACACTTTGAAATTCCCAGAGTTCCTTCCTAAGCTGTATAAAATCGTCTAAGGATGTAGCCTAATTTAGGATTTGTGTTTTACACCATGCCCTTACATAAGGAGGGTTGAGCCGGTATCACACGAGAGATTTTATGTCAACATTCGATGATCAACATTTTTCTGGCAACATTTCTGGAGTATTTGACACTGGTATCTGAAACTAAACTGATGGTAGATGAATTTAGGTAACCGAAATCATCTAAACGTTTACCTCATAAGCTGCCAGACCAGTGTTAAGGATACATGTTGAGTGAAAAAGCGCTCGTGTGATACCGGCATTATGGAGCTCCGATCTTACTTCCAACTATTTTGACAATTTTACCAAAACACATTATTATTATGATGATGATGTGTTGTTTAATGTTGATAAGGGTTGTGAGTGCTTCTACCTACAGTATATATAACTTTCTCTCTCTCTCTCTCTCTCTATCTCTCTCTCTCTCTCTCTCTCTCTCTCTCTCTCTCTCTCTCTCTCTCTCTCTCTCTCTCTCTCAACCTATTTTGTTTTGTCGAGTAGACTGAAAAAACGCCTCCCCAGACTTCCTTAAAAATAAATGTTTACCTGATCGAAGGACCGAGACATTGCAGGTTTGCGATCGATCACCGCCAAAAACCGATCCCTGAATGGGGTGAAGCGTCTTATGATCGCCAAAAGAATGATGTGAAATGTCCTAAATTCTCCAAACTAATGGAGTGAAACAAGGAGGGTCCAAACCCTCGCCAAACATACACACACACACACACACACACACATATATACACACACACACACACACATTTGAAGAGAGTTGAAATTAATATAGATATATGACAAATATAGAGATACAGTCAAACACCCACCCCAAGGCAAAATAGAGAGGCGGATGGACTTCATCAGGCCACAGCCATCCACCGTAATCGGTGTTCTGTTATAACTGTGGCAAACCGGCTATCTCTATTATACCTGGTGTAGAGTGTTTGCCCTAAAAGACACAGTAGTATAGTACTAATGAAATAGTCAAAATCAGGGGGTTGATAAATTCGGGAAGTACATTTTGTAGTCAGAAGTAGAGTAGACAAAATCAGTTAGTTTAAATTGGGGAAGTCACATTTTGTTGTCGGATATCAAAGAAGAAATCCCTTAACTACGTTAAAAAGTACTGAAACATATTTAGCATGAGATAAAGTGAGGTTGAGCTCTGGGAGGCAGGTTAACTGGTCGAGAACCTTCCGCCACCACCCTATTTATACCATACCATATCTGCCTCATCCAATTATAAAATCGGTGACATCGCAGGTGGGATTACAGGGGAACGTATGTGCTGTGCGACAACCGTCCATCATTCGACATGTTTGCATAACATTCTCAGTCTAATTGCACCAGTAGTCTTGCATGCGCACCATTATTGCAGCGGTATCGCAATTGTCAATAATACCTTTCGCATAATTCGTTCTTATCGCTGTCAAATTGTCTTCAGACTTTCGCTAATGTCTCCTCACATTCGATATTCTCGCACGATACTCGCATACTCTCTCACGGCTACCGCGTTCTTCGCTTACAAAATCACATTGATTCGGCGCCGAAAACGGCGATTTTTGGACATAGAAAAAAAAAAGCTGTCGCATCGCATTCGAAGTCGCCGAGTCGCACAGTGGGATCCCTGCTTTAGTGTTTAGCGACGATTGTTCTCATGTATTGCAAATTATTGTTAAACCATCATTGAACATTATTACAATGGCCAACATTTAAAATATATTAGGAATTTATTAATACGATATACTGTATAGTTGCATTCTCAAAATGAATTTCTATACACAATGTGGGATACACGAATCTTGGCTGAATTGGTCTCGTGCTTCTCTCTCTCTCTCTCTCTCGCTCTCTCTGCGTGTGTTTGTCTCTCTCTCATTGCACTATTTTCTACGATCAAGACTTAATGTGATTTGAATATAATAATACCGTAATTAAATCCAATCTCATACAGTATTCAGGATATTATGTTTACCATTATTGCAATACACATCAACGTGCCCTCTACGATCTACTTCTGTGCTCTCAAATTACTTACACAGTCGGGCTTTTATATCATAAAAGGAAAGGACAAAAGGCAAACATTTGCTGGAATTGTGTTGCGACTGTTATTGATTGTTTCGTTTATCATTTTAATCAGTTTCTCTCATTTATTCAATACCATACATACTATCGACGGTCTGTATTTAAATATATGTGGCTTATAAACCTTTTCTTTAGTCAATTAAATGTAGAGCACGATACAACTTACGATCGAAGTCGGTGTTAATTTTTAGTAAAAATTGAGTATCCCAGCCTCTTACCTCTACAAACCCAAACAACTCTCCTCTATGTGTATCGAATACAGGCAACATTCATCACACACACCCGTTATATCTTAGTCGTAGAAAGTGTGTGCTATGAGAGAGCTACAAGCAGTTACAAGAAATATTTAGTATCTCAAAGACCTTGCGGTCCATTTCGGGGAAATATTCGAAGTGGAAGGAGATATATTGTTCAGTGCACTGCACTCATTACAAAGTGAGCAAAATACTATCTACTGACTACTGTCTTCTTGAACTGCTCAACTGAGGAAAAGTTTACAACTTCTGAGGAAAGCTTGTTCTAGGTAGAACAGATCTTAAATGGGAAGCAGTTTCCACAAATACTAGTGCTGAACCTTTTCAATCCTAACTACCAGCCATGGTTGCGTATTGTATTCATATTGAGGCTAAACATTTTGCTATGATCCACATTGTTAAACCCATTACATATTTTAAAAACTTAAATTAATTGACCTAGTAGACTGCATGTTGAGAGAGAGAGAGAGAGAGAGAGAGAGAGAGAGAGAGAGAGAGAGAGAGAGAGAGAGAGAGAGAGAGAGAGAGAGAGAGAGAGAGAGAGAGAGAGAGAGAGAGAGAGAGAGAGATAGCGAGACAGACGCTCACTACAGCTGAGATTCTTGTAACCCACGTTGTGTATAGAGACTCATTTTGAGAATACAATTATACAGTAAATTGTATTATTAAATTCCTAATAAATTATAAATGTTGGCCATTGTAAGCATGTGGTTTAACAATAATTTCCAATGCATGAGAACAATCGTTGCAATCACTAACTGCCAGCTAGAGAAGGAAGGTGGGGAAGTTGGGAATAGTTTGGGGGTGGAAGGTGGGGGTAGACGTGGACCCGACTCCCCCCTTCCACCTGCCCAGGGTGGAGTAGGGGAAGGAAGGACCCACCCCTGAGCAACTTTTAGTAAGCGTGAGTGTACATGGAGGTATGCAAGAAACATCACAAATGGTACTGGTAACCCAAAAAACTCTCCAGCTTCGCGAGGACGAGACAGAGGAAGAAAGCACGGAGAGAACTAGCAGATGAAGATGAGGAGATTCACGAAGATGGAAGAGCACATAGAACACCTAGAGCACCTCCTGGCCACCCAAGAGTGGCGAGTACCTCCCGAAGACTATTAGAAACACATAGTTCTCCAAACAATCTCTCCCCACTCATGTTTGCAAATATCCAAGTCATAAAAAAGCAGAACCACAAACAAAGTACCATTTATTAGGGGCCTGCTAGAAGAAGGAAACGCTATATTTGCGGCTCTCACAGAAACTCACATTAAAGATCAAGAGGATAGTGAAGTATGGATTCCTGGTTATTACCTACACAGGGCGGACAGAACGCATAGAACACGTGGAGGTGTAGCCTTGTACATCCACGACTCACTGATATGTACTGAATTCCTAAATAACAGTAATGAAGTGGTGGAAATACTGGGAGTTAAAATAGAACCCATAAATTTAGCAGTTATTGTAACATACAGGCCTCCGGAATCATCCCTAGAAGAATTCAAAACCCAGCTCAACAAAATAAAAGCAGAAGTGGAAGCACTGGGGAACCCAACACAAAATATTATGTGGCTAGGAGACTTTAACCTACCAAACATTAAATGGAGACAAGTAGAAAACCAAGTAGTGTCAAATAACACCATGGAAGCCAATACGAGAGAGCTTTTTGAACTTTGCGACTTTTTTAGTCTTACCCAGCATATTGGCGAACCCACGCGGGAAAACAATATCTTAGACCTTGTCTTCACTAACAATGACTCTCTAGTACACAGCATAAACATATCGGACACAACATACTCAGATCATAAATTAATCGAGATCAAAACAACCTTAGCAAGTGTTCAGACAACCTCAGAATCGAGACCAAGAACCGGCCGTTTCAGTAAATTTGACTTTAATAACACAAATATTAGGTGGGAAGAGGTAAATCAAGAAATGGAGGAAATAGACTGGAAAGATTTAATGAATAACCTGACACATGCAGAATGTCTTGTCCTAATAACAGAAACCATGACCCAAATCTGTAGCCACCACATGCCTGAAAGACAAACAAGATGAAGAAGCAAACAAATCGGGAAAGAAGGAAGCTGTACAGAAGAAGAAAATTACTCACACAACGACGCACACATCAAAATCTACAGGATAGGCAAAAGGCCAAAATAGATAGAGAAATTGTGGAAATTGAACATAGGATAAGAATATCATATGAACTACAATATATGGAAGAGGAGAGGAAAGCTATTGCAGGTATAAAGGAAAATTCCAAGTACTTCTTTTCATATGCCAAACTAAAGGGTAAATCAGCACCAAACATGGGCCCACAAAGCAAAGGGGATGGGTCATTCACAGGGGACAAAAAGGAAATGAGCGAACTCCTACGCCGGCAGTATGAAATGGCCTTCAGTGAGCCTGATGAAACAAAAGCCATCAGAGACCAAATTATATTTTTCATGGAAACCTCCCTCACGGAAGCCCCCCAGATGCTGGATATTGATTTCGGTCCAAAAGACATAGAAGAGGCCATTTCCAACATGCCATCCCACTCGGCACTTCGATGCTTATGAAGAAATGTAAGGAAAACCTCTCAAAACCCCTGGCTATAATGTGGAGGAGTCTAGACACTGGTGAAATACCAGATAGCTTAAAAAACGCAATAATTGCCCCACTGCATAAAGGACGGAGTACCAAAAAACTACCGCCCGGTAGCTCTAACCTCCCACATCATTAAAGTTTTCGAGCGAGTCCTGCGAAGCAAAATCTCAGCATTCATGGAGGCAAATGAACTACACAACACCGGTCAACATGGGTTCAGAGCAGGAAGATCATGTCTCTCACAACTTTTGGAACATTATGACAAAATTCTTAAAGCGCTAGAAGAAAAGAAAAACGTTGATGTCATCTACACCGATTTTACTAAGGCATTTGATAAATGTGACCATGGTATAATAGCCCACAAACTAAAAGCAAAAGGTAGAACGGGGAAAATCTGACGGTGGATATACAATTTCCTCGTAAACCGGAAACAATCAGTAGCAGTAAACCAAGTCACATCTGAGCCTTCGGATGTAGAAAGCTCAGTGCCCCAAGGAACAGTGCTAGCGCCCCTTCTGTTCCTCATTCTAATTTGCGACACAGATACCAACACAAGACACAGTACAGTGTCGTCTTTTGCGGATGACACAAAACTAAGCAAGATAGTAAACACACAAGAGGACACAGGCTAGCTGCAGGAAGACATAAATGTAGTGTTCCAGTGGACCAGGGACAACAACATGCAATTCAATGAAGAAGAATTCCAATTAATAAGGTACAGAGAAAATAATGTCGTTAAAGAGATCACAAACTACCTAACAGAATCTAACCACATAATAGAACGGAAAGACAGTGTGAAAGACCTTGGGGTGTTAATGTCTGAAAATATGGGTTTCAAAGAACATAACCAGGTCAAAGTTGCGGCTGCAAAACGTTTAACGGGTTGGATTCTGCGTACATTTAAAACACGCGGTGAATTAACTATGATAACGGTCTTCAAATCTCTAGTGCTACCGCGGCTTGAATACAGTAGTGTATTAACATCCCCATACAAACCATGTGAAATAAATGACTTGGAGAGTGTACAAAGAAATTTCACTTCGCACATAAGTTCGGTAAAACAGCTACACTATTGGGATCGTTTAAGAGCACTGAACCTGTACTCGCTGGAACGTAGAAGAGAACGTTACCTAACTGTCTTCGTGGTGCGATGCATAAGGTGTTGATTTTCGGTGTGAGCATCCTGGATTCGAATCCACGGACTGCCACATGTGTTTGTAAATTTCATTAATCGATTTTAGGAGTATAGTTGGTTGTTGGAAGGAACATAATAATATACACGTGGAAAATCGCAGAGGGTTTAGTACCAAACCTACATACTCCGATAGTCATGAAATTCAGTGATAGGAGATGCTGGGAATGCAATATCCCCCAGATGAAAAAGAAGGGTGCTATGGGCTCTCTGCGAGAGGGCTGGTTATCACACAGAGGCCCACGTCTCTTCAACAACCTCCCACGGTGAATAAGAGACATGAGGGGTGTCTCTTTAGACAACTTCAAGAGAGCCCTCGATGTCGAACTGCAAAAAGTGCCAGACTAGCCCATCTTCGCAAGGGAGCGGGCTGTCTCTTGAAACAGTCTGCTGAACCAAAACTAACTCACAACGAGGGGCGACGCGCTCCTCGGTGCTTGCTAGGAGAGTGGCGAACGCAACCTAAGGTAACCTAAGGTAAGGTTGGAAATAGGCCCTGGGGGCTAGCTGCGCTCCCATTGGCCGTTGGAAATAAGCCCCGGGGGCTAGCTGCGCTCTAATTGGCCGTTGGAAACAGTCCCCGGGGGTTAGAAGCGCTCCCATTGGCCGTTGGAAACAGGCCCCAGGGGCAAGCTGCGATCCCATTGGCCGTTGGAAAAAGGCCCCGGGGGCTAACTGCACTCCCATTGGCCGTTGGAAACAGGCCCCGGGGGCTAGCTGTGCTCCCATTGGCCGTTGGAAACAGGTTCTGGGGCCTAGCTGCGCTCCCATTGCCCGTTGGAAACAAGTTCTGAGGGCTAGCTGCGCTCCCATTGGCCGTTGGAAATAGGCCCATGGGGCTAACTGC
This sequence comes from Paralithodes platypus, assembly GCA_032716605.1. NCBI lineage: Eukaryota > Metazoa > Arthropoda > Malacostraca > Decapoda > Lithodidae > Paralithodes > Paralithodes platypus. The sequence goes on along the minus strand of CM064567.1, from coordinate 32,863,603 downwards.
GCTCCCATTGGCTGTTGGAAACAGGCCTCGGGGGCTAGCTGCACTCCCATTGGACGTTGGAAAAAGGCCCCGGGCTCTAACTGCGCTCATATTGGCTGTTGGAAACAGGCCCCGGAGGCTAGCTGCGCTCACATTGGCTGTTTAAACAGGCACCGGAGGCTAGCTGCACTCTCATAAGCCGTTGGAAACAGGCACCGTGGGCTAGCTGCGCTCCCATTGGGCGTTGGAAACAGGCCCTGGGGGCTAACTGAGCTCCCATTGGCCGTTGGAAAGAGGCCCAGGTGGCTAGCTGCACTCCCATTGGCCGTTGGAAACAGGTTCAGGGGGATAGCTGCGCTCATATTGGCCGTTGGAAATAGGCCCCGAGGGCTAGCTGTGCTCCCATTGGCCATTGGAAACAGGCCACAGGGGCTAGCTGCGCTCCCATTGGTCGTTGGAAACAGGCCCCGGGGACTAGCTGCGCTCCCATTGGCTGTTGCAAACAGGCCTCGGGGGCTAGCTGCGCTCCCATTGGCCGTTGGAAATAATCCCCGGGGGCTAGCTGAGCTCCCATTGGCAGTTGGAAACAGGCCCAGTGGGCTCTCTGCGCTCCCAATGGCCTTTGGAAATAAGCCCCGGGGGATAGCTGCCCTCCCATTGGCCAAATTAAATAGGCCCTGGGGGGCTATCTGCACTCCTATTGGCCGTTGGAATCAGGAACCGGGAGCTAGTTGCGCTCCCATTGGCCGTTGGATATAGGCCCCGGGGGCTAGCTGCGCTCCCATTGGCCATTGGAACCAGGTTCTGGGGAATAGCCGCACTCCTATTAGCCATTGGAAATAGGCCCCTGGGGCTAGCTGCGCTCCCATTGGGCGTTGGAAACAGGCCTCGTGGGCTAGCTGCGCTCCCATTGGCCGTTGGAAACAGGCCCAGGGGGCTATATGCGCTCTCATTAGCCGTTGGATATAGGCCCTGGGGTCTAGCTGCGCTCCCATTGGCTGTTGGAAATAGGCCCTTGGGACTAGCTGCGCTCCCATTGGCCATTGGATGTAGGCCCCTTGGGCTAGCTGCGCTCTTATTTTCCTTTGGAAACAGGCCCCGGGGGCTACCTGCGCTCCCATTGGCCGTTAGAAATAGGCCCCGGGGGCTAGCTGCGCTCCCGTTGGCTGTTGGAAAAAGGCCCCGGGGGGAAACTGCGCTCCCATTGGCCGTTAGAAACAGGCCCTGGGGGCTAGCTGCGGTCCCATTGGCCGATGGCTTGTGGCATCAACTCTGCTAAGAATGTCATGCCAAAAAACAGCATAAATGGCTGTCTCTAGCTTGCCCATCCTTTCAAGGAGACCACTGGCTTCATAACGAGTTTTGCTCATCTCATTCTCATCTCTAGCTATTTTAGCAAGGGCTTGACGGATTGGGACATATCCTTGGACAACTGCTTTCACTGCAACTGCTCGACAGGACCATCTTGTTGTAGATATCCACTTTGGTACAGACACTGGGCCAGATTCTACATTTTTAAGTAAATCGCTGAGAATTGCATAACGGTGTGTAGTAGCTGTGAAGAACACAGAGTAGGGGTGGGATTGTGTTGCAAGATGGGTGCAACGTGTTCTACGAAGAGGGGGTGGTATACACTGAGAGAGCTCTGAGGAACACTAATTATTGTAGTAGCGGAAGAATAGTGAGAGAGATGCAACATTGCGGCGAAGAGAGAGATACTGGAGAGAATTGGTGAGTGGGCGTGAGTTAATGAGACGGAAGGCTTTCTTTTCTACTTTGTCTAGAAGTGCTGTGTCAGAGGATCCTCCCCACACGTGCGATGGTATGAACAATACTCAACACATGGACGCACTGCGCCCCTGTACAGAGCAAGGAGCTGCGTAGGGGTAAAGAATCCCTGGAGGCGGTTGAGCATACCCAGCTTCTGGGAAGATGTTTTAGCAAGAGTGGTGATATGATCTTTCCAAGAGAGGTCAGAAGAAAAGTATAGGAGTAGGCCTAAGCCTCATATACTCAGAAATTTGAGCTCACTGCCTAGAAAATTTGGTTAATATGAAACTCACTGACGGGAGTTACTTTCTAGGTAAATTATTTGAAGAGTGTTTTTCTTGTATATATGAATTATATGCAACTTTGACCTAAACCACTGGCTACAGCCTACAGTCAATGCCTACCTTAAAATGATATCAAATAAGACTAGTTAGGCACTTAGGCAGCGGCTGTTGGATTCCGATTAATGCATCAAGGCGATCAAGCAACACTAGCTAGGCAGTTGAATATAAGAAAATGAGCAGTAGAGACGAACGCAAAATACACAGGCATATCAAGACAAACCATTGGCTAGCTAGCCACAGTGTCACTGCCAATGTTCTGCCTCCCTCCACTAAACCTCATCGTTGGTGCACTTCCCTAATGCCTGTGAATATTCCATGTTATATAAATTGATCATGGAATTAATAGAAACGGTCACTAAAGTGATACATTTACGCAAATTTCATAAAAAGGAACTCCCAACTTACTTGCCAGCAACCCCCTCCAGGCTGATGTCAACAAACAGCATTCGATGGAGAAAACAAATAAAATAAAATAATTTGTATTTATTTTTTTCTCAATGTTATTATTATCAACCATTCAAAAGTAAAACAATACATATAATTGTGTACTTTCAGCAACGCAGAATTAATAGTGTAGCAATTATTATAGAATATGCGCTTCATAGAAAACGAGGTGCTCATGAATTTAAAGGATAAACTGTTTAATATTATGTTCTCATACTGAACGAATGGAATTTATAAAAAATCTTTCAAAATCTTTGCTCCTCTTTTTTAAAAAGTATTGAGTATATATATAAACAAAGCAGTAATAACTAAATAACTAAATAAGATATTTTTTTTAATATGTGGACACCCCCAGTTTGGCAATTTGGAACAGCTTGTGGAGTGTGGAGCCCCTGGGCAGCTGCCCACTTTGCCCACTCCTAAATCCGGCCCTGCAGCTAGCCCCCGGTTCCTGTTTCCAATGGCCAATAGAAGCGCAGCTAGGCACCGGGGCCTATTTCCTTCGGACAATGGGAGGGCAGCTATCCCCCGGGGCCTATTTCCAACGGCCAATGGGAGCGCAGCTGCCCCCAGGGCCCATATCCATTGGCCAATGAGAGTGCAGCTAGCCCACGGGCCCAGTTTCCAACTGCCAATGGGAGTGCAGCTAGCCCCCGGGGACTATTTCCAACTACAAATGGGAGCGCAGATAGCCCTCGAGGCCTATTTCAAACGGCCAATGGGAGCGCATGCAGGTAGCCCTCTGCGCCTGTTTTCAACAGCCAATGGTAGTGCAGCTAGCCCCCGGGTCCTGTTTCCAATGGCCAATGGGAGTGATGCTAGCTGCGCTCCTATTGGCCGTTGGAAATAGGCCCCGGGAGCTAGCTGCACTCTCATTGGTCATTGGAAACAGACCTCAGGGGCTAGCTGCGCTCCCATTGGCTGTTGGAAAAAGGCCCCGAGGGCTAACTGCGCTCACATTGGCCGATGGAAACAGGCCCCGGGGGCTAGCTGCGCTACCATTGGCTGTTGGAAACAGGCCCAGGGGGCTAGCTGCATGCGCTCCTATTGGCCGTTGGAAACAGGTTCTGGGGGCTAGCTGTGCTCCAATTGGCCATTGGAAACAGGTTCTGGGGGCTAGCTGCCCTCTTAGTGGCCAAAGTTAATAGGCCCCGGGGGATAGCTGCACTCCTATTGGCCGTTGGAAACAGGAACCGGGGGCTAGATGTGCTCCCATTGGCCGTTAGAAATAGGCCCCGGGGGCTAGGTGCGCTCCTATTGGCCGTTGGAAATAGGTCACAGGGGCTAGCTGCGCTCCCATAGGCCTTTAGAAAAAGGCCCCGGAGGCTAACTGCGCTCCCATTGGCCGTTGGTAACAGGCCCCGGGGGCTAGGGGCGCTCCCATTGGCAGTTGGCAAAAGGCCCCGGGGGGTAACTGCGCTCCCATTGGCTGTTAGAAACATGCCCCGGGGAATAGCTGCACTATCATAAGCCGTTGGAAACAGGCCCCGGGGGCTAGCTGTGCTACCATTGGCCATTGGAAACAGGCCCGGGGGGGCTAGCTACGCTCACATTGGCCATTGGAAATTGGCCCCGGGGACTAGCTGCGCACCCATTGGCTTTTGCAAACAGGCCTCGGAGGCTAGCTGCGCTCCCATTGGCCGTTGGAAATAGTCCCCGAGGAGTAGCTGCGCTCCCATTGCCCGTTGGAAACAGGCCCCAGGGGCTATCTGCGATCCCATTGGCCGTTGGAAATATGCCCCGGGGGATAGCTGCCCTCCCATTGGCCGAAATAAATAGGCCCCAGGGGCTAGATGTGCTACTATTGTCCGTTGGAATCAGGAACCGGGTGCTAGCTGCGCTCCCATTGGCCGTTGGAAATAGGCCCCGGGGGCTAGCTGCGCTCCCATTGGCCGTTGGAAACAGGTTTTGGGGGCTAGCTGCACTCCAATTGGGCGTTGGAATTAGGCCCCTGGGGCTAGCTGCGCTCCCATTGGCCGTTGAAAATAGGCCTCATGGGGTAGCTGCGCTCCCATTGGCCGTTGGAAACAGGCCCAGGGGGCTAGCTGCGCTCTCATTGGCCATTGGAAATAGACCCTGGGGGCTAGCTTGGCTTCCACTGGTCGTTTGAAATAGGCCCCGGGGGCTAGCTGCGCTCCCATTGGCCGTTGGATATAAGCCCCTAGGACTAGCTGCGCTCTTATTGGCCGGTGCCAACAGGCCCCGGGGGCTACCTGCACTCCCATTGGCCTTTGGAAATAGGCCCCGGGGGCTAGCAACGCTTCCATTGGACGATGGAAAAAGGCCCCGGAGGGAAACTTCGTTCTCATTGGCCATTAGAAACAGGCCCCTGGGGCTAGCTGTCCTCCCATTGGCCGAAGTTAATAGGCCCCGGGGGCTAGCTGCGCTCCTATTGGCCGTTGGAAACAGGAACTGGCGGCTAGAAGCGCTCCCATTGGCGGTTAGAAATAGGCCCCGGGGTCTAGCTGCGCTCCTATTGGCCGTTGGAAATAGGTCACTGGGGCAACCTGCGCTCCCATTGGCCGTTGGAAACAGGCCTCGGGGGACAGCTGCGCTCCCATAGGCTTTTGGAAAAAGGCCCCGGAGGCTAACTGCGCTCCCATTGGCCGATGGTAACAGGCCCCGGGGGCTAGCTGCGCTCCCATTGGCCGTTGGTAACAGGCCCCAGGGGCTAGCTGCGCTCCCATTGGCCATTGGAAATAGGCCGCGGGGGCTAGCTGCGCTCCCATTGGCGGTTGGCTACATGCCCCGGAGGCTAGCTGCATATCATAAGCTGTTGGAAACAGGCCCCGGGAGCTAGCATCACTCCCATTGGCCGTTGGAAACAGGTCCCGGGGGCTAGCTGCACTCCCATTGGCTGTTGGAAACAGGGCCCGGGGGCTAGCTGCGCTCCTATTGCACATTGGAAATAGGCCCTGGGGGCAAGCTACGCTCCCATTGGCCGTTGGAAACAGGCCTCGGGGACTAGTTGAGCTCCCATTGGCGGTTGGAAAAATGCCCCGGAGGCTAACTGCGCTGCCGATGGCCGTTGGAAATAGGCCCTGGGGTCTAGCTTCACTCCCAGTTGCCGTTGGAAATAGGCCCCGGGGGCTAGCTGTGCTCCAATTGGCCGTTGGAAACAGGCCTCGGGGGTTAACTGCGCTCCCATTGGCCGTTGGGAAAAGGCCACGTGGGCTAACTGCGCTCCCATTGGCCGTTAGAAAGAGGCTTTGGGGGTTAGCTGCGCTCCCATTGGCAGTTGGAGACAGGTTTTGCGGGCTACCTGCGCTCCCATTGGCCATGGGAAACAGGTTCTGGGGGCTCGTTGTGCTCCTATTGGCCGTTGGAAATAGGCACCGGGGGCTAGCTGCGCTCCCATTGCCCAATTGAAACAGGCCCAGGGGGCTAGCTGCGCTCCAATTGGCCATTGGAAATGAGCCCTGGGGGCTAGCTGCACTCCCATTGGCCGTTGGAAATAGGCCCCGGGGGATAGCTGCCTTCCCATTGGCCGAAGGAAATAGGCCCCGAGGCCTAGCTGCGCTCCATTTGACCGTTGGAAACAGGAACCGGGGGCTAGCTGCGCTCCCATCGGCCGTTAGAGATAGGCCCCGGGGGCTAGCTGCGCTCCCATTGGCCGTTGAAAACAGGTTCTGGGGGCTAGTTGCTCTCCTTTTGGACGTTGGAAATAGGCCCAGGGGCAAGCTGCGCTCCCATTGGCTGTTGGAAACAGGCCTCGGGGACTAGCTGCTCTCCCATTGGCCGTTGGAAAAATGCCCCGGAGGCTAACTGAGCTCCCATTGGCCATTCGAAACAGGCCCCGGGGGTTTGCTGCGCTCTCATTGGAGGTTGGAAAAAGGCCCCGGGAGGTAAATGCGCTCTCATTGGCAGTTAGAAACCGGCCCCGGGGGTAGCTGTGCTCCCATTGGCCGTTGGAAACAGGTACTTGGGGCTAGCTGCCCTCCCATTGGCCATTGGAAACAGGTTCTGGGGGCTAGCTGTGCTCCTATTGACCGTTGGAAATAGCCCCCGGGGACTAACTGCGCTCCCATTGGCCATTGCAAACAGGCCTCGGGGGCTAGTTGCGCTCCCATTGGCCGTTGGAAACAGGTCCCGGGGGCTAGCTGCGCTCCCATTGGCCATTGGAAATAGGCGCCGGGGTGAAGCTGCGCACCCATTGGCATTTGGAAATAAGACCTGGGGGATAGCTGCCCTCCAATTGGCCGAAGGATATAGGCCCTGGGGGCTAGCTGCGCTCCTATTGGCTGTTGGAATCAGGAACCGGGGCCTAGCTGCGCTCCCATTGGCTGTTGGAAATAGGCCCCTGGGGCTAGCTGCGCTTCCATTGGCTGTTGGAAAAAGGTTCTGGGGGCTAGCTGTGCTCCTATTGGCCATTGGAAATAGGCCCCTGGGGCTAGGTCATTGGCCATTGGAAACAGACCTCATGGGCTAGGTGCGCTCCCACTGGCCGTTGGAAAAAGGCTCCGGGGGCTAACTGCGCTACCATTGGCCGTTGGAAACAGGCCCCGGGGGCTAGCTGCGCTCCCATTGGCCATTGGAAATAGGCCCTGGGGGCCAGCTGTGCTCCCATTGGCCGTTGGAAACAGGCCTCGGGGGTTAGCTGTGCTCCCATTGGCCGTTGGAAAAAGGCCACGTTGGGTAACTGCGCTCCCATTGGCCGTTAGAAACAGGCTCTGGGGGCTAGCTGCGCTCCCATTGGCAGTTAGAGACAGGTTCTGGGGGCTACCTGAGCTCCCATTGGTCTTTGGAAACAGGTTCTGCGGGCTAGCTGCGCTCCTATTGGCCGTTGGAAATAGGGCCCGGGGGCTAGCTGTGCTCCAATTGGTTGTTGGAAATGGGCCCTGAGGGCTAGCTGCGCTCCCATTGGCCATTGCATATAGGCCCCGGCGGATAGCTGCCCTCCCATTGGCCAAAGGAAATAGGCCCCGGGGGTTAGCTGCGCTCCAATTGGCCGTTGGAAACAGGAACCGGGGGCTAGCTGCGCTCCCATTGGCCATTAGAAATTGGCCCCGGGGGCTATCTGCCCTCGCATTGGCCGTTGGAAACAGGTTCTGGAGGCTAGCTGGCCTCCTATTGGACGTTGGAAATAGGCCCCGGGGGCAAGCTGCGCTCCCATTGACCGTTGGAAACAGGCCTCGGGTAATAGGTGCTCTCCCATTGGCCGTTGGAAAAAGGTCCCGGAGGCTAACTGCGCTCCCATTGGCCGTTGGAAACAGGCTCTAGGGGCTTGCTGCGCTCTCATTCGCCGTTGGAAAAATGCTCCGGGAGGTAAATGCGGTCTCATTGGCCATTAGAAACAGGCCCCGGGGGATAGCTGCGCTCCCATTGGCCATTGGAAACAGGTTCTGGGGGCTAGCTGCGCTCCCATTGGCCGTTGAAAACTGTTTCTGTGGGCTAGCTGCGCTCCTATTGGCCATAGGAAATAAACCATGGGGACCAACTGCACTCCCATTGGCCATTGTAAACAGGCCTCGGGGGCTAGATGCGCTCCCATTGGCTGTTGGAAACAGGCCCCGGGGGCTAGCTGCGCTCCCATTGGCCGTTGGAAATAGGCCCCGGGGTCTAGCTGCGCTCCCATTGGCAATTGGAAATAAGCGCCGGGGGATAGCGGCCCTCCAATTGGCCGAAGGAAATAGGCCCCGGGGGCTAGCTGCGCTCCTATTGGCCGTTGGAATCAGGAACCGCGGGCTAGCTGCACTCCCATTGGCCGTTGGAAATAGGCTTCCGGTGCTAGCTGTGCTCATATTGGCCGTTGGAAATAGGCCCCTGGGGCTAGCTGCGCTCTCATTGGCCATTGGAAACAGACCTCAGGGGCTAGCTGTTCTCCCACTGGCCTTTTGAAAAAGGCTCCAGGGGCTAACTGCGCTACCATTGGCCGTTGGAAACAGGCCCCGGGGGCTAGCTGCGCTCCCATTGGCCGTTGGAAACAGGTTCTGGGGGCTAGCTGCGCTCCCATTGGCCGTTGGAAACAGGTTTTTGGGGCTAGCTACGCTCCCATTGGCCATTGGAAATAAGCCCCAGGGGCTAGCTGAGCTCCCATTGGCCATTGGAAACAGGCCCCGGGGGCTAGCTGCACTCCCATTGGCCGAAGGAAATAGGCCCCGGGGACCATCTGCGCTCCTATTGGCCGTCGGAATCAGGAACCGGGGTCTAGCTGCACTCCCATTGGCTGTTGGAAATAGGCCTCGGGGGCTAACTGCGCTCCCATTGGCCGTTAGAAACAGGCTCTGGGGGCTAGCTGCGCTCCTATTGGCCGTTGGAAATAGGCCCCTGGTGCTAGCTGCGCTGACATTGACCATTGGAAACAGGCCTCAGGGGCTAGCTGCTCTCCAAATGGCCGAAAAAGGCCCCGGGGGCTAACACCGCTCCCATTGGCCTTTGGAAACAGGCCCCGGGGGCTAGCTGTGCTCCCATTGGCCATTGGAAACAGGTTCTGGGGACTAGCTGTGCTCCCATTGGCCGTTGGAAACAGGTTCTTGGGGCTAGCTACGCTCCTATTGGCCGTTGAAAATAAGCCGTGGGGGCTAGCTGCGCTCATATTGGCTGTTGGAAAATGACCCCTGGAGCTAACTGCGCTCCCATCGGCCGTTGGAGACAGGCACCGGGGGCTAGCTGCGCTCACATTGGCCATCGAAATGAAGCACCAGAGTCTAGTTGCACTCCCATTGGCCGTTGGAAATAGGACCCAGGGGCTAGCTGCGCTCCTATTGGCCGTTAGAAGCAGGCCCAGGGTGCTAGCTGTGCTCATATTGGCCATTGGAGACAGGCACCAGAGGCTAGTTGAGCTCCCATTGGCCGTTGAAGACAGGCCCTGGGGGCTAGCTGTGCTCCCATTGGCCGTTGAAAACAGGCCCCGGGGGCAAGCTGCGATCTCATTGGCAGTTGGAAATAGGACCTGGGGGCTAGCTGCGCTCCCATTGGCCGTTGGAAATGGGCCCCGGGGGCTTGTTGCACTCCCACAAGCCGTTGGAAACAGGCCTAGGGGGCTAGCTGCGATCCCATTGGCAGTTGGAAATAGGCCCTGGGGGCTACCTGCGCTCCCATTGGCCATTGGAATCCGGCCCCGGCGACTAGCTTCGCTCCCATTGGACGTTGGAAAAAGGCCCCGGAGGGAAACTGCACTCTCATTGGCCGTTAGAAACAGGCCGAGGGGGCTAGCTGTGCTCCCATTGGCCGAAGTTAATAGGCCCCGGGGGCTAGCTGCGCTCCTATTGGGACTCCTGTACAGAGTTCGAGAATTCTTCACTGACGAGCAGTTGGCCGTGATATATAAACGTCATGTGCGTTCTCAGATGGATTACTGTTCACCTCTGTGGGGTGGAAGTGGAGTGGTTGCATTGAGGCAGTTGGACAAAATTCAAAATAAAGCTATTAGATTAATCAATAACCCTGCAATCACACAGGACCTTCCTACATTATCCATACGAAGAAACGTTGCATCCCTTGCATTATTCTACAGATATTTTCACAGCAATTGTTCCGAGGAACTTGTTTCAATTGTGCCGCCTCTCCACATCTTTCCGCGTAGAACTAGGACAGCTGAGAGCGCCCATGAATTTACACTTTCTCCTCCACAATGCAGAACTTCTGCTTATCAGAATTCATTTATCCCCAGAGCTACTACTCTTTGGAATTCACTTCCCTCGAATTGCTTTCCACAAACTTACAATCTGCAAATGTTTAAATCCAGTTGTTACAAACATTTTATGAATGGAGGATGCCTTTAGGCACATGGACCTTTTTGTTTTATCTGTGTTTTTCCTTCCTCCGTTCATTGTCTCTTTAAAAAAAAAATAAAAAATAATTGACCATTGCAAACAGGCCTCGGGGGCTAGCTGAGCTCGAATTGGCCGTTGGAAATAGGCCCCGAAGTCTAGCTGCGCTCCCATTGGCCGTTGAACAAAAAACCCGGGGTCTAGCTGCGATCCCATTGGACGTTGGAAATAGGTCCCGTGGGGTAGCTGCGCTCACATTGGCCTTTGGAAATAAGCTTTGGGGGATACCTGCCCTCCCATTGGCCGAAGGAAATATGCCCCAGGGCTAGCTGCTCTCCTATTGGCCGTTGGAATAAGGAACCGGGGGCTAGCTGCGCTCCCATTGGCCATTGGAAACAGGCCTCGGGGGATAGCTGCGCTCCCATTGGCCGTTGGAAAAAGGCCACGTGGGGTAACTGCACTCCCATTGGCCGTTGGAAATAGGCCCCGGGGGATAGCTGCCTTCCCATTGGCCGAAGGAAATAGGCCCCGGGGCCTAGCTGCGCTCCATTTGACCGTTGGAAACAGGAACCGGGGGCTAGCTGCGCTCCCATCGGCCGTTAGAGATAGGCCCCGGGGGCTAGCTGCGCTCCCATTGGCCGTTGAAAACAGGTTCTGGGGGCTAGTTGCTCTCCTTTTGGACGTTGGAAATAGGCCCAGGGGCAAGCTGCGCTCCCATTGGCTGTTGGAAACAGGCCTCGGGGACTAGCTGCTCTCCCATTGGCCGTTGGAAAAATGCCCCGGAGGCTAACTGAGCTCCCATTGGCCATTCGAAACAGGCCCCGGGGGTTTGCTGCGCTCTCATTGGAGGTTGGAAAAAGGCCCCGGGAGGTAAATGCGCTCTCATTGGCAGTTAGAAACCGGCCCCGGGGGTAGCTGTGCTCCCATTGGCCGTTGGAAACAGGTACTTGGGGCTAGCTGCCCTCCTATTGGCCATTGGAAACAGGTTCTGGGGGCTAGCTGTGCTCCTATTGACCGTTGGAAATAGCCCCCGGGGACTAACTGCGCTCCCATTGGCCATTGCAAACAGGCCTCGGGGGCTAGTTGCGCTCCCATTGGCCGTTGGAAACAGGTCCCGGGGGCTAGCTGCGCTCCCATTGGCCATTGGAAATAGGCGCCGGGGTGAAGCTGCGCACCCATTGGCATTTGGAAATAAGACCCGGGGGATAGCTGCCCTCCAATTGGCCGAAGGATATAGGCCCTGGGGGCTAGCTGCGCTCCTATTGGCTGTTGGAATCAGGAACCGGGGCCTAGCTGCGCTCCCATTGGCTGTTGGAAATAGGCCCCTGGGGCTAGCTGCGCTTCCATTGGCTGTTGGAAAAAGGTTCTGGGGGCTAGCTGTGCTCCTATTGGCCATTGGAAATAGGCCCCTGGGGCTAGGTCATTGGCCATTGGAAACAGACCTCAGGGGCTAGGTGCGCTCCCACTGGCCGTTGGAAAAAGGCTCCGGGGGCTAACTGCGCTACCATTGGCCGTTGGAAACAGGCCCCGGGGGCTAGCTGCGCTCCCATTGGCCATTGGAAATAGGCCCTGGGGGCCAGCTGTGCTCCCATTGGCCGTTGGAAACAGGCCTCGGGGGTTAGCTGTGCTCCCATTGGCCGTTGGAAAAAGGCCACGTTGGGTAACTGCGCTCCCATTGGCCGTTAGAAACAGGCTCTGGGGGCTAGCTGCGCTCCCATTGGCAGTTAGAGACAGGTTCTGGGGGCTACCTGAGCTCCCATTGGTCTTTGGAAACAGGTCTGCGGGCTAGCTGCGCTCCTATTGGCCGTTGGAAATAGGCCCCGGGGGCTAGCTGTGCTCCAATTGGTTGTTGGAAATGGGCCCTGAGGGCTAGCTGCGCTCCCATTGGCCATTGCATATAGGCCCCGGCGGATAGCTGCCCTCCCATTGGCCAAAGGAAATAGGCCCCGGGGGTTAGCTGCGCTCCAATTGGCCGTTGGAAACAGGAACCGGGGGCTAGCTGCGCTCCCATTGGCCATTAGAAATTGGCCCCGGGGGCTATCTGCCCTCGCATTGGTGTTGGAAACAGGTTCTGGAGGCTAGCTGGCCTCCTATTGGACGTTGGAAATAGGCCCCGGGGGCAAGCTGCGCTCCCATTGACCGTTGGAAACAGGCCTCGGGTAATAGGTGCTCTCCCATTGGCCGTTGGAAAAAGGTCCCGGAGGCTAACTGCGCTCCCATTGGCCGTTGGAAACAGGCTCTAGGGGCTTGCTGCGCTCTCATTCGCCGTTGGAAAAATGCTCCGGGAGGTAAATGCGCTCTCATTGGCCATTAGAAACAGGCCCCGGGGGATAGCTGCGCTCCCATTGGCCATTGGAAACAGGTTCTGGGGGCTAGCTGCGCTCCCATTGGCCGTTGAAAACTGGTTCTGGGGGCTAGCTGCGCTCCTATTGGCCATAGGAAATAAACCATGGGGACCAACTGCACTCCCATTGGCCATTGTAAACAGGCCTCGGGGGCTAGATGCGCTCCCATTGGCTGTTGGAAACAGGCCCCGGGGGCTAGCTGCGCTCCCATTGGCCGTTGGAAATAGGCCCCGGGGTCTAGCTGCGCTCCCATTGGCAATTGGAAATAAGCGCCGGGGGATAGCGGCCCTCCAATTGGCCGAAGGAAATAGGCCCCGGGGGCTAGCTGCGCTCCTATTGGCCGTTGGAATCAGGAACCGCGGGCTAGCTGCACTCCCATTGGCCGTTGGAAATAGGCTTCCGGTGCTAGCTGTGCTCATATTGGCCGTTGGAAATAGGCCCCTGGGGCTAGCTGCGCTCTCATTGGCCATTGGAAACAGACCTCAGGGGCTAGCTGTTCTCCCACTGGCCTTTTGAAAAAGGCTCCAGGGGCTAACTGCGCTACCATTGGCCGTTGGAAACAGGCCCCGGGGGCTAGCTGCGCTCCCATTGGCCGTTGGAAACAGGTTCTGGGGGCTAGCTGCGCTCCCATTGGCCGTTGGAAACAGGTTTTGGGGGCTAGCTACGCTCCCATTGGCCGTTGGAAATAAGCCCCAGGGGCTAGCTGAGCTCCCATTGGCCATTGGAAACAGGCCCCGGGGGCTAGCTGCACTCCCATTGGCCGAAGGAAATAGGCCCCGGGGACCATCTGCGCTCCTATTGGCCGTCGGAATCAGGAACCGGGGTCTAGCTGCACTCCCATTGGCTGTTGGAAATAGGCCTCGGGGGCTAACTGCGCTCCCATTGGCCGTTATAAACAGGCTCTGGGGGCTAGCTGCGCTCCTATTGGCCGTTGGAAATAGGCCCCTGGTGCTAGCTGCGCTGACATTGACCATTGGAAACAGACCTCAGGGGCTAGCTGCTCTCCAATTGGCCGAAAAAGGCCCCGGGGGCTAACACCGCTCCCATTGGCCTTTGGAAACAGGCCCCGGGGGCTAGCTGTGCTCCCATTGGCCATTGGAAACAGGTTCTGGGGACTAGCTGTGCTCCCATTGGCCGTTGGAAACAGGTTCTGGGGGCTAGCTACGCTCCTATTGGCCGTTGAAAATAAGCCGTGGGGGCTAGCTGCGCTCATATTGGCTGTTGGAAAATGACCCCTGGAGCTAACTGCGCTCCCATTGGCCGTTGGAGACAGGCACCGGGGGCTAGCTGCGCTCACATTGGCCATCGAAATGAAGCACCAGAGTCTAGCTGCACTCCCATTGGCCGTTGGAAATAGGACCCAGGGGCTAGCTGCGCTCCTATTGGCCGTTAGAAGCAGGCCCAGGGTGCTAGCTGTGCTCATATTGGCCATTGGAGACAGGCACCAGAGGCTAGTTGAGCTCCCATTGGCCGTTGAAGACAGGCCCTGGGGGCTAGCTGTGCTCCCATTGGCCGTTGAAAACAGGCCCCGGGGGCAAGCTGCGATCTCATTGGCAGTTGGAAATAGGACCTGGGGGCTAGCTGCGCTCCCATTGGCCGTTGGAAATGGGCCCCGGGGGCTTGTTGCACTCCCACAAGCCGTTGGAAACAGGCCTAGGGGGCTAGCTGCGATCCCATTGGCAGTTGGAAATAGGCCCTGGGGGCTACCTGCGCTCCCATTGGCCATTGGAATCCGGCCCCGGCGACTAGCTTCGCTCCCATTGGACGTTGGAAAAAGGCCCCGGAGGGAAACTGCACTCTCATTGGCCGTTAGAAACAGGCCGAGGGGGCTAGCTGTGCTCCCATTGGCCGAAGTTAATAGGCCCCGGGGGCTAGCTGCGCTCCTATTGGGACTCCTGTACAGAGTTCGAGAATTCTTCACTGACGAGCAGTTGGCCGTGATATATAAACGTCATGTGCGTTCTCAGATGGATTACTGTTCACCTCTGTGGGGTGGAAGTGGGAGTGGTTGCATTGAGGCAGTTGGACAAAATTCAAAATAAAGCTATTAGATTAATCAATAACCCTGCAATCACACAGGGCCTTCCTACATTATCCATACGAAGAAACGTTGCATCCCTTGCATTATTCTACAGATATTTTCACAGCAATTGTTCCGAGGAACTTGTTTCAATTGTGCCGCCTCTCCTCATCTTTCCGCGTAGAACTAGGACAGCTGAGAGCGCCCATGAATTTACACTTTCTCCTCCACAATGCAGAACTTCTGCTTATCAGAATTCATTTATCCCCAGAGCTACTACTCTTTGGAATACACTTCCCTCGAATTGCTTTCCACAAACTTACAATCTGCAAATGTTTAAATCCAGTTGTTACAAACATTTTATGAATGGAGGATGCCTTTAGGCACATGGACCTTTTTGTTTTATCTGTGTTTTTCCTTCCTCCGTTCATTGTCTCTTAAAAAAAAAAAAAAAAATAATTGACCATTGCAAACAGGCCTCGGGGGCTAGCTGAGCTCGAATTGGCCGTTGGAAATAGGCCCCGAAGTCTAGCTGCGCTCCCATTGGCCGTTGAACAAAAAACCCGGGGTCTAGCTGCGATCCCATTGGACGTTGGAAATAGGTCCCGTGGGGTAGCTGCGCTCACATTGGCCTTTGGAAATAAGCTTTGGGGGATACCTGCCCTCCCATTGGCCGAAGGAAATATGCCCCAGGGCTAGCTGCTCTCCTATTGGCCGTTGGAATAAGGAACCGGGGGCTAGCTGCGCTCCCATTGGCCATTGGAAACAGGCCTCGGGGGATAGCTGCGCTCCCATTGGCCGTTGGAAACAGGCCGAAGGAAATAGGCCCCGAGGGCGAGCTGTGCTCCTATTGGAGGCTGGAATCAGGAACCGGGGGTTAGCTGCGCTCCCTTTGGCCTTTGGAAATAGGCCCCCGGGGCTAGCTGCACTCCCATTGGCCATTGCAAACAGGTTCTGGGGGCAAGCTGCGCTCCTATTGGCCGTTGGAAACAGGCCTCGGGGGCTAGCAGCGCTCCCATTGGCTGTTGGAAATAGGCCCCGGAGGCTAACTGCGCTCCTATTGGCCGTTGGAAACAGGCCTCTGGGGCTAGCAGCGCTCCCATTGGCCGTTGGAAATAGGCCCCGGAGGCTAACTGTGCGCTCATTGGCCGGTGGAAACAGGCCCGGGGGGTTAGCTGCACTGCCATTGGCCCTTGGAAAAAGGCCCAGGGGGATAACTGCGCTCCCATTGGCCTATAGAAACAGGCCCCGAGGGATAGCTGCGCTCCCATTGGCCGTTGGAAACAGGTTCTGGGGGCTAGCTGCGCTCCCATTGGCCGTTGGAAAAAGGTTATTAGGGCTAGCTGCGCTCCTATTGGCCGTTAAAAATAGGCCTCGGGGGCTAGTTGTGCTCCCATTGGCCGTTGGAAATAGGCCCCGGGGGATAGCTGCCCTCCCATTGGCCGAAGGAAATAGGCCCCGGGGCCATGGTGCGCTCCTATTGGCCGTTGGAAACAGGAAGCGGGGGCTAACTGCGCTCCCATTGACCGTTATAAATAGGGAGCTGCGCTCCCATTGGCCGTTGGATATAAGCCCCTTGGGCTAGCTGCGCTCTTATTGGCCGTTGCCAACAGGCCCCGGGGGATACCTGCGCTCCTATTTTCCGTTGGAAATAGGCCCCGGGGGCTAGCAACGCTCCCATTGGATGTTGGAAAAAGGGCCTGGAGGGAAACTGCACTCTCATTGGCCGTTAGAAACAGGCCGAGGGGGCTAGCTGTGCTCCCATTGGCCAAAGTTAATAGGCCCCGGGGGCTAGCTGCGCTCCTATTGGCCGTTGGAAACAGGAACCGGGGGCTAGATGCGCTCCCATTGGCCGTTAGAAATACGCCCCGGGGGCTAGCTGCGCTCCTATTGGCCGTTGGAAATAGGTCACGGGGGCAAGCTGCGCTCCCATTGGCCGTTGGAAACAGGCCTCGGGGGCTAGCTGCGCTCCCATAGGCCTTTGGAAAAAGGCCCCGGAGGCTAACTGCGCTCCCATTGGCCGTTGGTAACAGGCCCCGGGAGCTAGCTGCGCTCCCATTGGCAGTTGGCAAAAGGCCCCGGGAGGGGAACTGCACTCCCATTGGCTGTTAGAAACATGCCCCGGGGAATAGCTGCACTATCATAAGCCGTTGGAAACAGGCCCCGGGGGCTAGCTGTGGTCCCATTGGCCATTGGAAACAGGCCCGGGGGGGCTAGCTGCGCTCCCATTGGCCGTTGGAAATAGGCCCCGGGGACTAGCTGCGCACCCATTGGCCGTTGCAAACAGTCCTCGGGGGCTAGTTGCACTCCCATTGGCCGTTGGAAATAGTCCCCGAGGGCTAGCTGCGCTCCCATTGTCCATTGGAAACAGGCCCCAGGGGCTCTCTGCGATCCCATTGGCCGATGGAAATATGCCCCGGGGGATAGCTGCCCTCCCATTGGCCGAAGGAAATAGGCCCCAGGGGCTAGATGTGCTCCTATTGTCCGTTGGAATCAGGAACCGGGAGCTAGCTGCGCTCCCATTGGCCGTTGGAAATAGGCCCCGGGGGCTAGCTGCGCTCCCATTGGCCGTTGGAAACAGGTTTTGGGGGCTAGCTGCACTCCAATTGGGCGTTGGAATTAGGCCCCTGGGGCTAGCTGCGCTCCCATTGGCCATTGGTAATAGGCCCAGGGGGCTAGCTGCGCTCTCATTGGCCGTTGAAAATAGGCCCTGGGGGCTAGCTGGGCTCCCATTGGTCGTTTGAAATAGGCCCCGTGGGCTAGCTGCGTTCCCATTGGCCGTTGGATATAAGCCCCTTGGGCTAGCTGCGCTCTTATTGGCCGTTGCCAACAGGCCCCGGGGGCTACCTGTGCTCCATTTGGCCATTGGAAAAAGGCCCCGTGGGGTAACTGCGCTCCCATTGGCCGTTAGAAACAGGCCCCGGGGGCTAGCTGCGCTCCCATTGGCCGTTGGGAAAAGGCCTCGGGGGCTAGCTGTGCTCCCATTGGCCATTGGAAATAGGCCCTGGGGGCTAGGTGCGCTCCCATTGGCCATTGGATACATGCCCTGGGGGCTAGCTGCACTATCATAAGCCATTGGAAACAGGCCCCGGGGGCTAGCATCACACCCATTGGCCGTTGGAAACAGGCCCCAGGGGCTAGTTGCGCTCCCATTGGCTGTTGGAAACAGGCCCAGGGGGCTAGCTGCGCTCCCATTGGCCATTGGAAATAGGCATCGAGGGCTAGCTGCTCTCCCATTGGCCATTGGAAATAGTCCATGGGGGCTAGCTGCGCTCCCATTGGCCATGGGAAAAAGGCCCCGGGGGCTATTTGCACTCTCAATGGCCAATGGAAATAGGCCCAGGGGGCTATATAGCTGTGCTCCCATTGGCCGTTGGAAATAGGCCCTGGGGGCTAGCTGCGCTCCCATTGGCCGTTGAAAATAGGCCCCGAGGGATAGCTGCCCTCCCATTCGCCGTTGGAAACAGGCCTCGGGGGCTAGTTGTGCTCCCATTGGCCATTGGAAACATTCCCCGGGGGCTAGCTAACCTCCCATTGGCCGTTGGATACATGCCCTGGAG
Organism: Paralithodes platypus; assembly: GCA_032716605.1. Classification (NCBI taxonomy): domain Eukaryota; kingdom Metazoa; phylum Arthropoda; class Malacostraca; order Decapoda; family Lithodidae; genus Paralithodes; species Paralithodes platypus. The sequence goes on along the minus strand of CM064567.1, from coordinate 32,845,429 downwards.
TCTAGCTGCACTATCATAAGCCATTCGAAACAGGCGCCAGGGGCTAGCATCACTCCCATTGGCAGTTGGAAACAGGCCCCGGGGGCTAGCTGTGCTCCCATTGGCTATAGAAATCAGGCCCAGGGGGCTAGCTGCGATCCAATTGGCTGTTGGAAATAGGCCTCGAGGGCTACCTGCGCTCCCATTGGCAGATGGAAATAGTCCCGGGGGGCTAGCTGCGCTCCCATTGGCCATTGGAAACAGGCCCTGGGGGCTAGCTGCACTCCCATTAGCTGTTGGAAACAGGCCCATGAGGCAAGCTGCGCTCCTATTGGTTGTGGGAAATAGGCCTCGAGGGCTAGCTGCGCTCCAATTGGCCGTTGGAAATAGTCCCTGGGGGCTAGCTGCGCTCCCATTGGCCATTGGAAACAGGCCCCGGGGGCTAGCTGGATTCCCATTGGCCGTTGTAAATAGGCCCTAGGCGCTAGCTGCGCTCACATTGGGCGTTGGAAATAGGCCCCGGGGGATAGCTGCCCTCCCATTGGCCGTTGGAAACAGGCCTTGGGGGCTAGTTGCGCTTCCTTTGGCCGATGGAAACATTACCTGGGGACTAGCTGCGCTCCCATTGGCCGTTTCAAACAGGCTTCGGAGGCTAGCTTCGCTCCCATTGGCCATTGGAAATAGGCCGCGGGGGCTAGCTGCGCTCCCATTGGTCGTTGGATACATGACCCGGAGGGTAGCTGCACTATCATAAGCTGTTGGAAACAGGTCCCGGGAGCTAGCATCACTCCCATTGGCCGTGGGAAACAGGCCCCGGGGGCTAGCTGTGCTCCCATTGGCTGTTGGAAACAGGGCCCGGGGGCTAGCTGCGCTCCTATTGCACGTTGGAAATAGGCCCCGGGGGCAAGCTCAGCTCAGTTGGCCGTTGGAAACAGGCCTCGGGGACTAGCTGCGCTCCCATTGGCCTTTGGAAAAAGGCCCTGGAGTCTAACTGCGCTTCCACTGGCCGTTGGAAACATGCCCCGGGGTCTAGCTGCACTCCCAGTTGCCGATGGAAATAGGCCCCGGGGGCTAGCTGTGCTCCAATTGGCCATTGGAAACAGGCCTCGGGGGTTAGCTGCGCTCCCATTGGCCGTTGGAAAAAGGCCACGTGGGTTAACTGCGCTCCAATTGGCCGATAGAAAGAGGCTCTGGGGGCTAGCTGCGCTCCCATAGGCAGTTGGAGACAGGTTCTGGGGGCTACCTGCACTCCCATTGGCCATGGGAAACAGGTTCTGGGGCCTAGTTGCGCTCCTATTGGCTGTTGGAAATAGGCCCCGGGAGCTAGCTGCGCTCCCATTGCCGTTTGAAACAGGCCCAGGGGGATAGCTGCGCTCCAATTGGCCGTTGAAAATGAGCCCTGGGGGCTAGCTGCACTCCCATTGGCCGTTGGAAATAGGCCCCGGGGGATAGCTGCCCTCCCATTGGCCAAAGGAAATAGGCCCCGGGGCCTAGCTGCGTTCCAATTGGCCATTGGAAACAGGAACCGGGGGCTAGCTGCGCTCCCATCGGCCTTTAGAAATAGGCCCCGGGGACTAGCTGCGCTCCCATTGGCCGTTGAAAACAGGTTCTGGGGGCTAGTTGCCCTCCTTTTGGACGTTGGAAATAGGCCCAGGGGGCAAGCTGCGCTCCCATTGGCTGTTGGAAACAGAGCTCTGGGACTAGCTGCTCTCCCATTGGCCGTTGGGAAAAGGCCCCGGAGGCTAACTGAGCTCCCATTGGCCATTCGAAACAGGCCCCGGGGGTTTGCTGCGCTCTCATTGGCAGTTAGAGTTAAGCCCCAGGGGTAGCTGCACGCCCATTGGCCATTGGAAACAGGTTCTGGGGGCTAGCTGTGCTCCTATTGGCCATTGGAAATAGGCCCCAAGGACTAGCTGGGCTCCAATTGGCTGTTGATAATGGGCCCTGAGGGCTAGCTGCATTCCCATTGGCCATTGCAAATAGGCACCGGGGGATAGCTGCCCTCCCATTGGCCAAAGGAAATAGGCCCCGGGGGCTAGCTGCGCTCCTATTGGGCGTGGGAAACAGGAACCGGGGGCTAGCTGTGCTCCAATTAGCCATTAGAAATTGGCCCCGGGGGCTAGCTGCGCTCGCATTGGCCGTTGGAAACAGGTTCTGGAGGCTAGCTGCCCTCCTATTGGACGTTGGAAATAGGCCCCGGGGGCAAGCTGCGCTCCCATTGACCGTTGGAAACAGGCCTCGGGTAATAGGTGCTCTCCCATTGGCCGTTGGAAAAAGGTCCCGGAGGTTAACTGCGCTCCCATTGGCCGTTGGAAACAGGCTCTAGGGGCTTGCTGCGCTCTCATTCGCCGTTGGAAAAATGCCCCGGGAGGTATATGCGCTCTCATTGGCAATTAGAAACAGGCCCCGGGGGATAGCTGCGCTCCCATTGGCCATTGGAAACAGGTTCTGGGGGCTACCTGCGCTCCCATTGGTTGTTGAAAACAGGTTCTGTGGGCTAGCTGCGCTCCTATTGGCCATAGGAAATAGTCCTTGGGGACTAATTGCGCTCCCATTGGCCATTGTAAACAGGCCTCGGGAGCTAGATGCGCTCCCATTGGCTGTTGGAAACAGGCCCCGTGGGCTAGCTGCGCTCCCATTGGCCGTTGGAAATAGGCCCCAGGGTCTAGCAGCGCTCCCATTGGCATTTGGAAATAAGCCCCGGGGGATAGCTGCCCTCCAATTGGCAGTTGGAAATAGGCCCTGGGGGCTACCTGCACTCCCATTGGCCGTTGGAAACCGGCCCCGGCGACTAGCTACGCTCCAATTGACCGTTGCAAACAGGCCTCGGGGGCTACCTGAGCTCCGAATTGGTCTTTGGAAATAGGCCCCGGGGTCTAGCTGCGCTCCCATTGGCCGTTGAAAAAAAACCCGGGGGCTAGCTGCGATCCCATTGGACGTTGGAAATAGGCCCCGTGGGGTAGCTGCGCTCTCATTGGCCTTTGGAAATAAGCTTTGGGGGATAGCTGCCCTCCCATTGGCCGAAGGAAATATGCCCCGGGGGCTAGCTGCTCTCCTATTGGTCGTTGGAATCAGGAACCGGGGGCTAGGTGCGCTCCCATTGGCCATTGGGAACAGGCCTCGGGGGTTAGCTGCGCTCCCATTGGCCGTTGGAAAAAGGCCACGTGGGGTAGCTGCGCTCCCATTGGCCGTTAGAAACAGGCCGAAGGAAATAGGCCCCGAGGGCTAGCTGCGCTCCTATTGGCGGCTGGAATGAGGAACCGGGGGCTAGCTGCGCTCCCATTGGCAGTTGGAAATAGGCCCCCGGGGCTACCTGCACTCGCATTGGCCATTGCAAACAGGTTCTTGGGGCAAGCTGCGCTCCTATTGGCCGTTGGAAACAGGCCTCGGGGGCTAGCAGTGCTCCCATTGGCCGTTGAAAATAGGCACCTGGAGTCTAACTGCGCGCTCATTGGCCGTTGGATACAGGCCCGGGGGGCTAGCTGCACTGCCATTGGCCCTTGTAAAAAGGCCCTGGGGGATAACTGCGCTCCCATTGGCCGTTAGAAACAGGCCACGGGGGATAGCTGCGCTCCCATTGGCCGTTGGAAACAGGTTCTGGGGGCTAGCTGCGCTCCCATTGGCCGTTGGAAAAAGGTTATTAGGGCTAGCTGCGCTCCTATTGGCCGTTGGAAATAGGCCTCGGGGGCTAGTTGTGCTCCCATTGGCCGTTGGAAATAGGTCCCGGGGGATAGCTGCCCTCCCATTGGACGAAGGAAATAGGCCCCGGGGGCATGGTGCGCTCCTATTGGCCGTTGGAAACAGGAAGCGGGAACTAGCTGCGCTCCCATTGACCGTTAGAAATAGGGCCCGGTGGCTAGCTGTGCCCCCATTGGCCGTTGGAAACAGGTTCTGGGGGCTTCCTGCACTTCTATTGGCCATTGGAAATAGGCTTGGGGGCAAGCTGCACTCCCATTGGCCGTTGGAAACAGGTCTCGGGGTCTAGCTGCGCTCCCATTGGCCGTTGGAAAAAGGCCCCAGAGGTTAACTGCGCTCCCATTGGCCGTTGGAAAAAGGCCCCGGGGGCTAGCTGCGCTCCCATTGGCCGTTGGAATAACGCCCTGGGGGTAACTGCGCTCCCATTGGTCGTTAGAAACTGGCCCCTTGGCCGGTGGAAATAGGCCCAGGGGGTAACTGCGCTCCCATTGGCCGTTAGAAACAGTACCCGGGGGCTAGCTGCACTCCCAGTGGCAGTTGGAAACAAATTCTGGGGGCTAACTGCCCTCCCATTGGCCGTTGGAAACATTCCCCGGGGACTAGCTGCGCTCCCATTGGCCGTTGCAAACAGGCCCCAGCAGCACTCCCATCGGCCAATGGAAATAGGCCCCAGGGGTTAGCTGCGCTCCAATTGGCAGTTGAAAACAGGCCCAAGGGGCTAGTTGCACTCCCATTCGCTGTTGGAAATAGGCCCCGGAGGCAAACTGCGGTCCCATTGGATGTTGGAAACAGACCCCAGGGGCTAGCTGCGCTCCCATTGGCCGTTGGAATAAGGCCCCGAGGGGTAACTGAGCTCCCATTGGTCGTTAGAAACAGGCTCCGGGCGATAGCTGCACTATCATAAGCCATTGGAAACAGTCCCCGGGGGCAAGCTCCACTCACATTGACAGTTGGAAACAAATTCTGGGGGCTAACTGTGCTCCCATTGGCCGTTGGAAACATTCCCCGGGGACTCGCTGTGCTCCCATTGGCCGTTGCAAACAGGCCCCAGGGGTTATAGCAGCGCTCCCATTGGCCAATGGAAATAGGGCCCAGGGGTTAGCTGCACTCCAATTGGCAGTTGAAAACAGGCCCAAGGGGCTAGTTGCACTTCCATTCGCTGTTGGAAATAGGCCCCGGGGGCTAGCTGCGCTCCCATTGGCCGATTTAAATATGTAGTTCCCGGGGCCTAGCTGCGCTCCCATTGGCCGTTGGAAACAGGCTCCGGGGGCTATATGCACTCCCATTGGCCGTTGGAAATAGGCCCAGGGGGCTAGCATCGCTCAATTTGGCTGTTCGAAACAGGTCCCGGGGGCTAGCTGCGCTCCCATTGGCTGTTGGAAACATGCCCCGGGGGCTAGCTGCGCTACCATTGGCCGTTGGAAACAGGCCCCAGGGGCTAGCTGCGTTCCCAGTGGTCATTGGAAATAGGCCCCGGGGGCTAGCTGCATGCGCTCCAATTGGCTGTTGAAAACAGGGCCTGGGGGCTATTTGCGCTCCTATTGGCTGTTGGAACAAGGCCTTGGAGGCTAACTGCGCTCCCATTGGCCGTTGGAAACAGGCCCCGGGGGCTAGCTGCGATCCCATTGGCCGTTGGAAAAAGGCCCCGGGGGGTATATGCGCTCTCATTGGCTGTTAGAAACAGGCCCCGGGGGAAATCTGCGCTCCCATTGGGAGTTGGAAACAGGTTCTGGGGGCTAGCTGCGCTCCCATTGGCTGTTGGAAACAGGTTCTCGGGCCTAGCTTAGCTCCTATTGGCCGTTGAAAATAGTCCATGGGGACTAGCTGCGCTCCCATTGGCCGTTGCAAACAGGCCTCAGGGGCTAGGTGCGCTCCCATTGGCCATTAGAAATAGGCCCCGGGGGCTAGCTGCCCTCCCATTGGCGGTTGGATACATGCCCCGGAGTCTAGCTGCACTATGATAAGCCATTGGAAACAGGCCCAGGGAGCTAGCATCACTCCCATTGGCCATTGGAAACCGGCCCCAGGGGCTAGCTGCACTCCCATTGGCTGATGGAAAGAGGCCCAGAGGGCTAGCAGCGCGACCATTGGCCGTTGGAAATCGGCTTTGGGGCAAGCTGCGCCATCATTGGCCGTTGGAAACAGGCCTCGGGGTCTAGCTGCGCTCCCATTGGCCGTTGGAAGAAGGCCCGGGAGGCTAATTTTTTGTTTGTTTTTAAGAGACAATGAACGGAGTAAGGAAAAACACAGATAAAACAAAAAGGTCCATGTGCCTTGCAGTGTTTATTTTTGAATTTATAAGATCGGGTTGGGTGACAGAATTGGTAAATGTGAAGGAACTGTGGAGTGTTGAGTCATCTGCGTAGGAATGTATTGGATTATGAGTGGTAGATATGAGATCATTGATATGAATGAGGAACAGAATTGGGGCCAAAACTGATCCCTGGGGAACACCAGCATTTATTGAGTGAAATTGAGAATAAAGGCCATCTACCATTACACATATTTTTCTGTTATGAAGATAAGAAGAAATTAGTGGAACTAATGATGCAAGGCCGTAGTATGACATCTTCGACAAAAAGGATTGATGCCAGACTCTATCAAATGCCTTTGATATATCCAGTGCTATTGTATGTGTTTCACCATGTTGGTCTGTAGCTTGGTTGATTTGATGCGTAAGAAGGCAAAGCATGTCTGCAGTTGATCGACATCGTCTAAAACCATATTGCCTATCACTGATTAATTTATTATTCTCAAGATGCGCTCCATTGGCCGTTGGAAACAGGCCACAGGGGCAAGCTGCGCTCCTATTGGCCGTTGGAATAAGGCCCCGGGGGGTAACTGCGCTCCCATTGTTCGTTAGAAACAGGCCCCGGGGGATAGCTGCACTATCATAAGCCGTTGGAAACAGGCCACCGGGGGCTAGCTGTGCTCCCATTGGCCGTTGGAAATAGGCCCCGGGGGGTAACTGCGCTCCCATTGGCCATTAGAAACAGTCCCCGGATGCTAGCTGCACTCCCATTGGCAGTTGGAAACAAATTCTGGGGGCTAACTGCGCTCCCATTGGCCGTTGGAAACATACCCCGGGGACTAGTTGCAAACAGGCCCCAAGGGCTATAGCAGCACTCCCATTGGCCGTTGGAAACAGGCCCCGGAGGCTATCTGCACTCCCATTGGCCGTTGGAAATAGGCCGCGGGGGCAGGCATCGCTCTCATTGGCTGTTCGAAACAGACCCCAGGGCTAGCTGCGCTCCCACTGGCTGTTGGAAATAGGCCCCTGAGGCTAGCTGCGCTCCCATTTGCTGTTGAAATGAGGCCCCAGGGGCTAGCTGCACTCCCAGTGGCCAATGGAAATAGGCCCCGGGGGCTAGCTGCATGCGCTCCAATTGGCTGTTGAAAACAGGCCCTGGGGGCTAGTTGCGCTCCCATTGGCTGTTGGAAAATGGCCCTTGAGGATAACTGCGCTCCCATTGGCCGTTAGAAACAGGCCCCGGGGGATAGCTGCGCTCCCATTGGTCGTTGGAAACAGGTTCTGGGGACTAGCTGCGCTCCCATTGGCCATTTGGAAATAGTCCCCGGGACTAGCTGCGCTCCCATTGGCCATTGCAAACAGGCCTCGGGGGCTAGCTGTGCTCTTATTGGCCATTGGAAATAGGCCCCAGGGGCTAGCTGCCCTCCCATTGGCGGTTGGATACATGCCCCGGAGGCTAGCTGCACTATAATAAGCAACTAGGAACAGGCCCCGGGGGCTAGCATCACTCCCAATGGCCATTGGAAACAGGCTCCGGGGGCTAGCTGTGCTCCCATTAGCTGTTGGAAACAGGCCCAGAGGACTAGCTGCACTCGCAGTAGCTGTTGGAAATAGTCCTGGAGGGTTACCTGCGCTCCCATTGGCAGTTGGAAAAAGCTCCCGGGGGCCAGCTGCACTCCCATTGGCTGTTGGAAAAACGGCCCGGGGGCTAGCTGACCTCCCATTGGCCAATGGAAATAGGCCCAGGGGGCTAGCTGCGCTCCAATTGGCCATTGGAAATGGGCCATGGGGGCTAGCTGTGCTACCATTGGCCGTTGGAAATAGGCACTGGGGGATAGCTGCCCTCCCATTGGCCAAAGGAAATAGGCCCTGGGGCAAGCTGTGCTCCTATTGGCCGTTGGAAACAGGAACCGGGGGCTAGCTGCGCTCCCATTGGCCATTAGAAATAGGCCCCGGGGGCTAGCTGCGCTCCCATTGGCCGTTGCAAACAGGTTCTGGGGGCAAGCTGCCCTCCTATTGGCAGTGGGAAACAGGCCTCGGGGGCTAGCAGCGCTCCCATTGGCCGTTGGAAAAAGGCCCCGGAGGCTAACTGCGTGCTCATTGGCTGTTGGAAACAGGCCCTGGGGGCTAGCTGCGCTGCCATTGGCCCTCGGAAAAAGGCCCCGGCGGGTATCTGCGCTCCCATTGGCCGTTAAAACAGGCCTCGGGGGTTAGCTGCGCTCCCATTGGCAGTTGGAAAAAGGCCACGTGGGGTAACTGCGCTCCCATTGGCCGTTAGAAACAGGCCGAAGGAAATAGGTCCCGAGGGCTAGCTGCGCTCCTATTGGCCGCTGGAATCAGGAACCGGGGGCTTGCTGCGCTCCCATTGGCCGTTGGAAATATGCCCCCGGGGCTAGCTGCGCTCCCGTTGGCCATTGCAAACAGGTTCTGGGGGCAAGCTGCGCTCTTATTGGCCGTTGGAAACAGGCCTCGGGGGCTAGCAGCCCTGCCATTGGCCCTTGGAAAAAGGCCCCGGAGGCTAACTGAGCGCTCATTGGATGTTGGAAACAGGCCCGGGGGGATAGCTGCGCTCCCATTGGCCGTTGGAAAAAGGTTATTGGGGCTAGCTGCGCTCCTATTGGCCATTGATAATAGGCCTCGGGGGCTAGTTGTGCTCCCATTGGCCGTTGGAAATAGGCCCCGGGGGATAGCTGCCCTCCCATTGGACGAAGGAAATATGCCCCGGGGGCATGGTGTGCTCCTATTGGCCATTGGAAACAGGAACCGGGGGCTAGCTGCGCTCCCATTTACCATTAGAAATAGGGCCCGGGGGCTAGCTGCGCACCCATTGGCCGTTGGAAACAGGTTCTGGGGGCTTCCTGCACTCCCATTGGCCGTTGGAAATAGGCTTGGGGGCAAGCTGCGCTCCCATTGGCTGTTGGAAACAGGCCTCGGGATCTAGTTGCGCTCCCATTGGCCGTTGGAAAAAGGCCCCAGAGGCTAACTGCGCTCCCATTGGCCGTTGGAAACAGGACCCGAGGGCTAGCTGCGCTCCCATTGGCTGTTGGAATAAGGCCCTGGGGGGTAACTGCGCTCCCATTGGTCGTTTGAAACTGGCCCTGGGGGATAGCTGCACTATCATAAATCATTGGAAACAGGCCACCGGGAGCTAGCTGTGCTCCCATTGGCCGTTGGAAATAGGCCCGGGGGGTAACTGCGCTCCCATTGGCCGTTAGAAACAGTACCCGGGGGCTAGCTGCACTCCTAGTGGCAGTTGGAAACAAATTCTGGGGGCTAACTGCCCTCCCATTGGCCGTTGGAAACATTCCCCGGGGACTAGCTGCGCTCCCATTGGCCGTTGCAAACAGGCCCCAGGGGCTAGCTGCATGCGCTCCAATTGGCTGTTGAAAACAGAGCCTTGGGGCTATTTGCGCTCCTATTGGCTGTTGGAACAAGGCCTTGGAGGATAACTGCGCTCCCATTGGCCGTTGGAAACAGGCCCCGGATGCTAGCTGCGATCCCATTGGCCGTTGGAAAAAGGCCCCGGGGGGTATATGCGCTCTCATTGGCCGTTAGAAACAGGCCCCGGGGGAAAGCTGCGCTCCCATTGGCAGTTGGAAACAGGTTCTGCGGGCTAGCTGCGCTCCCATTGGCCGTTGGAAACAGGTTCTCGGGCCTAGCTTAGCTCCTATTGGCCGTTGAAAATAGTCCCTGGGGACTAGCTGCGCTCCCATTGGCCATTGCAAACAGGCCTCAGGGGCTAGGTGCGCTCCCATTGGCCATTAGAAATAGGCCCCGGGGGCTAGCTGCCCTCCCATTGGCGGTTGGATACATGCCCCGGAGTCTAGCTGCACTATGATAAGCCATTGGAAACAGGCCCCGGGAGCTAGCATCACTCCCATTGGCCATTGGAAACAGGCCCCGGGGGCTAGCTGCACTCCCATTGGCTGTTGGAAAGAGGCCCAGAGGGCTAGCAGCGCCCCCATTGGCCGTTGGAAATAGGATTGGGGGCAAGCTGCGCCATCATTGGCCATTAGAAACAGGCCTCGGGGTCTAGCTGCGCTGCCATTGGCCGTTGGAAGAAGGCCCGGGAGGCTAAGTGCGCTCCATTGGCCGTTGGAAACAGGCCACAGGGGCCAGCTGCGCTACTATTGGCCGTTGGAATAAGGCCCCGGGGGGTAACTGCGCTCCCATTGTTCGTTAGAAACAGGCCCCGGGGGATAGCTGCACTATCATAAGCCGTTGGAAACAGGCCACCGGGGGCTAGCTGTGCTCCCATTGGCCGTTGGAAATAGGCCCCGGGGGGTAACTGCGCTCCCATTGGTAGTTAGAAACAGTCCCCGGATGCTAGCTGCACTCCCATTGGCAGTTGGAAACAAATTCCTGGGGCTAACTGCGCTCCCATTGGCCGTTGGAAACATTCTCCGGGGACTAGCTGCATTCCCATTGGCCGTTGCAAACAGGCCCCAAGGGCTATAGCAGCGCTCCCATTGGCCGTTGGAAACAGGCCCCGGAGGCTATCTGCACTCCCATTGGCAGTTGGAAATAGGCCGCGGGGGCAGGCATTGCTCCCATTGGCTGTTCGAAACAGGCCCCAGGGCTAGCTGCGCCCCTTTTGGCTGTTGGAAATAGGCCCCTGAGGCTAGCTGCGCTCCCATTGGCTGTTGAAATGAGGCCCCAGGGGCTAGCTGCGCTCCCAGTGGCCAATGGAAATAGGCCCCGGGGGCTAGCTGCATGCGCTCCAATTGGCTGATGAAAACAGGCCCTGGGGGCTAGTTGCGCTCCCATTGGCTGTTGAAAAATGGCCCTGGAGGCTAACTGCACTCCCATTGGCCGTTAGAAACAGGCCCCGGGGGATAGCTGCGCTCCCATTGGTCGTTGGAAACAGGTTCTGGGGACTAGCTGCGCTCCCAATAGCCATTGGAAATAGTCCCCGGGACTAGCTGCGCTCCCATTGGCCATTGCAAACAGGCCTCTGGGGCTAGCTGTGCTCTTATTGGCCATTGGAAATAGGCCCCAGGGGCTAGCTGCCCTCCCATTGGCGGTTGGATACATGCCCCGGAGGCTAGCTGCGCTATAATAAGCCACTAGCAACAGGCCCCGGGGGCTAGCATCACTGCCATTGGCCATTGGAAACAGGCTCCGGGGGCTAGCTGTGCTCCCATTGGCTGTTGGAAACAGGCCCAGAGGACTAGCTGCGCTCCCATTAGCTGTTGGAAATAGTCCTAGAGGGTTACCTGCGCTCCTATTGGCAGTTGGAAAAAGCTCCCGGGGGCCAGCTGCACTCCCATTGGCTGTTGGAAAAAAGGCCAGGGGGCTAGCTGCGCTCCCATTAGCCAATGGAAATAGGCCCAGGGGGCTAGCTGCGCTCCAATTGGCCATTGGAAATGGGCCATGGGGGCTAGCTGTGCTACCAGTGGCCGTTGGAAATAGGCACTGGGGGATAGCTGCCCTCCCATTGGCCAAAGGAAGTAGGCCCCGGGGGCAAGCTGTGCTCCTATTGGCCAATGGAAATAGGCCCAGGGGGCTAGCTGCGCTCCAATTGGCCATTGGAAATGGGGCATGGGGGCTAGCTGTGCTACCATTGGCCGTTGGAAATAGGCACTGGGGGATAGCTGCCCTCCCATTGGCCAAAGGAAATAGGCCCTGTGGGCAAGCTGCGCTCCAATTGGCCGTTGGAAACAGGAACCTGGGGCTAGCTGCGCTCCCATTGGCCATTAGAAATAGGCCCCGGGGGCTAGCTGCGCTCCCATTGGCCGTTGCAAACAGGTTCTGGGGGCAAGCTGCCCTCCTATTGGCAGTTGGAAACAGGCCTCGGGGCTAGCAGCGCTCCCATTGGCCATTGGAAAAAGGCTCCGGAGGCTAACTGCGCGCTCATTGGCTGTTGGAAACAGGCCCCGGGGGCTAGCTGCGCTGCCATTGGCCCTCGGAAAAAGGCCCCGGCGGGTATCTGCGCTCCCATTGGCCGTTGGTAACAGGCCTCGGGGGTTAGCTGCGCTCCCATTGGCCGTTGGAAAAAGGCCACGTGGGGTAAATGCGCTCCCATTGGCCGTTAGAAACAGGCCGAAGGAAATAGGCCCCGAGGGCTAGCTGCGCTCCTATTGGCCGCTGGAATCAGGAACCGGGGGCTTGCTGCGCTCCCATTGGCCATTGGAAATATGCCCCGGGGGCTAGCTAAATGCGCTCCAATTGGCTGTTGAAAACAGGGCCTGGGGGCTATTTGCGCTCCTATTGGCTGTTGGAACAAGGCCTTGGAGGCTAACTGCGCTCCCATTGGCCGTTGGAAACAGGCCCCGGGGGCTAGCTGCGATCCCATTGGCCGTTGGAAAAAGGCCCCAGGGGGGTATATGCGCTCTCATTGGCTGTTAGAAACAGGCCCCGGGGGAAAGCTGCGCTCCCATTGGGAGTTGGAAACAGGTTCTGGGGGCTAGCTGCGCTCCCATTGGCCGTTGGAAACAGGTTCTCGGGCCTAGCTTAGCTCGTATTGGCCGTTGAAAATAGTCCCTGGGGACTAGCTGCGCTCCCATTGGCCGTTGCAAACAGGCCCCAGGGGCTAGGTGCGCTCCCATTGGCCATTAGAAATAGGCCCCGGGGGCTAGCTGCCCTCCCATTGGCGGTTGGATACATGCCCCGGAGTCTAGCTGCACTATGATAAGCCATTGGAAACAGGCCCCGGGAGCTAGCATCACTCCCATTGGCCATTGGAAACCGGCCCCAGGGGCTAGCTGCACTCCCATTGGCTGTTGGAAAGAGGCCCAGAGGGCTAGCAGCGCGACCATTGGCCGTTGGAAATAAGCTTGGGGGCAAGCTGCGCCATCATTGGCCGTTGGAAACAGGCCTCGGGGTCTAGCTGCGCTCCCATTGGCCGTTGGAAGAAGGCCCGGGAGGCTAATTTTTTGTTTGTTTTTAACCCGTTGAGCCCCGGCTAGTTATAATATTTTGTTCACCCCAGTCCCAAGCCATTTTCACTTATTTTTTTTGTTTGCTAAAATGGAAGACAAGGATGAGAAATGAAAAAAAAACAAAAAAAAATCACCTCTGACATTTTTTTTTGGGGGGGGGGGGGGGGGCCGGTGGGGGGTTGGGGGGGGGGAGCTTCAAAAAAATTTGTTGAGCCAAAATGGAAGAGAATGGTGAGAAATGAACACACAAATAAAAAAAAACTCATTTCGGTCATTTGGGGGGCGGGGGGGGGGGGGTTTCAATAGTTCGTCTCCCCCGCATGACCACCCGCCCGGGAGCACTAGGGTAAAAACTGAGTATGGCATTGTACGGCATACATCCTAAGGAGTATCTCACATAAATCTCAAGCCTCTAGCTCCCATACGACCGGAGTAATGAAGGTTCAAAGTGGCGGTAAACTAGGGGTGTAAACTATCCCCACTAAGCCCACCACCACCATCCGCGCGGCTGTCTCGGCCCGCTCACACCTACTGGCCCGGCTCCCCCACACACTACGGTACCGCCCCCTCCTATTCTCCCGCCATTTCCTACCTTACGAGCCACGTAAGTGTTTTTTATATGTCGGACACACGTGATGCGTCGCTGGGAGTTGGTGATCAAAGACTGCCGACGCAACACGTGCGACGCTGGGTCTCAACGGGTTAAGAGACAATGAACGGAGGAAGGAAAAACACAGATAAAACAAAAAGGTCCATGTGCCTAAAGGCATCCTCCATTCATAAAATGTTTGTAACAACTGGATTTAAACATTTGTAGATTGTAAGTTTGTGGAAAGCAATTCGAGGGAAGTGAATTCCAAAGAGTAGTAGCTCTGGGGATAAATGAATTCTGATAAGCAGAAGTTCTGCATTGTGGAGGAGAAAGTGTAAATTCATGGGCGCTCTCAGCTGCCCTAGTTCTACGGGGAAAGATGTGGAGAGGCGGCACAATTGAAGCAAGTTCCTCGGAACAATTGCTGTGAAAATATCTGTAGAATAATGCATGGGATGCAACGTTTCTTCGTATGGATAATGTAGGAAGGTCCTGTGTGATTGCAGGGTTATTGATTAATCTAATAGCTTTATTTTGAATTTTGTCCAACTGCCTCAATGCAACCACTCCACTTCCACCCCACAGAGGTGAACAGTAATCCATCTGAGAACGCACATGACTTTTATATATCACGGCCAACTGCTCGTCAGTGAAGAATTCTCGAACTCTGTACAGGAGTCCCAGTTTTTTAGAGGCATTCTTAGCAATGCTTCTAACATAATGTGTCCAGCTCAAGTTAGTAGTTAACCCGGGAGCTGTGGGGAGACTCTTAAGAGTTCCCCCGGCGCACTGCGGGGAGACTCTTAAGAGCAGAGACTTTGAACACGTACCAAAACCGCGCGTTTATAGCCAGGCGGCTGAAAATTGGTTTGGGTATAGTACTACATGTCAACTCTCGATACCACCCCGCCAAACGCTCGCCCCGCACTCGTGCAAGCACCACCGCGCCAGTAACCACGCACTAGTCATGGAGCCTACACGTCCCTCACGCTCGCTCCCTGATGACACAACCAGCCCTCCTTCTGGTGGTGTTAGCCGCCGTGGAAGGCAGAGGGTGGCTGCCAAAGACCCTAGCTACCAGTACGACACGCCCTACAGCTCAGAGGACGAATCACCAGCACCAAAAGCACGTAAAACACGTGCAAGCAGGGCAATGGCACAGAGGTCATTGGTCTTTCGGGACACTGCCACCACGACCCAGGCCACTGCAACAACCACTACCACCACCACTGCCACCACTGCCACCCCTGCCACCGGTACCAGCGACGCAGGAGGCCGCCCTAGGGCTGCATTACCTGCGGGGGCAGGAAAAATGAAAGGCACGGGCGTAGGGAAAAGAACCCGTACGCCAGCCACAGTGCCCCTACCACCACCAACACCACCAGCCGCCCCTGGCCCGGCTGCCCCTGCCGCCCCTGCTGCCCCTGCCGCCCCTGCCGCCCCTGCCGCCCCTGCCCAAGGAACAGGGAAGGGGAAGGGGAAAGGGAGAGGGAAAGCGACTGGGAAAGCGACTGCTGGCCCTGGTGTCCCTGCCGGCCCTGCTGCCCCTGCCGCCCCTGCCGCCCCTGCCGCCCCTGCCCAAGGAACAGGGAAGGGGAGGGGGAAAGCGACTGGGAAAGCGACTGCTGGCCCTGGTGTCCCTGCCGGCCCTGCTGCCCCTGTTGCCCCTGCCGCCCCTGCCGCCCCTGCCCAAGGAACAGAGAGAAGGGCGACAGGCACCACCATCATCTTGCCATCAAGGCCACGCACCACTGCTGCCCCTGCCGCCGCCGCCCCTGCCGCCGCCCTTGCCACCACCTCTGCTGTCCCTGTCCATAAGACTCCCGCACGTGCCAAAGTGACCCGGAAAACTCTTACACCATCTAAGTATGCCGCCCTGCTGTTTGATGGTGATTCGCAGGACATTGGCAGCCCGGGTTTCGACGACGAAGCCCTAGCACGGGACCAAGGGTGGGGGGATTTGGGAGTGGACAGTGGGAGTGAGTCCGACGTCGGTGACGAAAACGAGGAAGGGCATCGTCTGTCAAGTGAAGAGGAGGGTAATGATGATGAAGTGCTGTATCGCGACCATGGAAGCGATATTTCAGACGCAGAAGCAGACGCAGACGACATTCCGATCCCTGGCATGCCTTCGTTCGATTGGTCTGACGGGGTAAATTTTGTACCTGACGTGCCCCAGTTCAATCCTGGGACGTCAGGAACAACTGACGACTGGCCCTGTGATGATCAAGCGAACGAAAGCGACTTCTTCCTCGCTTTTTTCGACATGGAGGTAATGACGTACATCGTTGCCCAAACAAACGCCTACTACAGGTGGGTGTTTGGCAGATTGGACGTCCTTTCTCCAAAAGCGAGAATACGAGGCTGGGTGGATACGACTGTGGAAGAATTTCTGACGTTCTTTGCCTTGTTGTTCCTCATGCCTCTGATCAAGAAGCATGTGTTGCAACACTATTGGAAGCACGACCCTCTCATCGCCACCCCAACTTTCAATAAGTTCATGACTCGTGACAGATTTTTGTTGCTGCTAAGATTTATGCACTTTGCAGACAACGAAAATCCTAACAGGATTGACAGGATATGGAAAGTTCGGGATGTGTTCACCATGTTGTTGGAGAGGTATAGGAAATACTTTTACCCCTTCCTCAATTTGGTGATTGATGAGTCGCTCGTGCTCTTCAAAGGACGTCTTGTTTTCAAGCAGTATATCCCCTTGAAGAGGCATAGGTTCGGAATCAAGCTCTTCGTGTTGTGCGACTGTGAAACTGGAATAGTGCTTGACATGATCGTGTATACAGGAACTGACATTGACGTACCGAAAGCCGCTGCCAATGACCCCATGGGCATGTCAGGTGCCATCGTCAGGAAAATGTTGGCACCTTACCTGGGCAAAGGCCACATCATCTACACTGACAACTGGTATACTTCTCCTGCTCTCTGCCAGTTTCTTTATGACAACCAAACGGGGTCATGTGGGACTGTCAGAAAGACAAGAAAGTTTATGCCAAAGTTCACAGGTGATGTCATTCCTCTCACAGATGCCTCCTCCAGTGACACACCTTCAGAAGACGACCTGGCCCAGGAACACCGCGAGAGGCATGTGCGAAGAAGGCGACGAAAGGGGCAGAAATACAAGCAGCTCGAGAAGTGTGGGAAACTGATAGCCCTGAAGTGGAAGGATAAGCGAGACGTCCACCTGCTTTCCACCGTCCACACAGGTGCCCAGGTGGATTCTGGCAAAATCCACTACCGAACCAGGAAGACAATCTACAAGCCCGACATGGTAGTGGACTACACCAAAAACATGCGCCTGGTGGACAAGTCTGACTGTCAGCTGTCAGGCGTTGAGTGTCTGAGGAAGACTGTGAAGTGGTATCACAAGCTCTTCCTCCACCTAGTTGACATAACGATGCTGAACGCCTACAACTTGTGGTTGGTGAAGAAGGATATGGCCCCAAACCAGAAGCTGAAATTCCGGGAGTTCGTGTACAACGTCTCCTACCAACTCCTGGAGAAGTATGGCACCACCACTCACAGACGTACGGCATGGCGTGGGGATCACGTTCCTGACCGCATCCAGCTGGGTGTCGAAAGACACTACACAACCAACACCGAGCTGATTGGCACTCGTCACAGGCAGGTGCAGTGCACCGTCTGCAGCTCCAGTGTGAGGAAACCCCATGTAACCAAAAGAGTCACCTCAATGTGCGCCGAGTGCAAAGTTGCACTCTGCCTGGGTGACTGCTTCAGGGACTACCACACCTTCAAGAACTACTGAGTGTCGGCCCCTGCCCTGCCCTGCCCTGGACTCGCCCCGTGCCCTGCCCTGGACTCGCCTCCTGCCCTGCCCTGCCCTGGACTCGCGCCCTACCTTACCTGACCTGACCTAATTGATCACGCTACCTCATAATGTAACATATATATTATATAATGTATAAGTTCCAAAGATGTCCCTGTGATATAGCTTTTACATTATATAATTGTATGTTTCATTATTTAGTTTATAAGTTTCAAAGATTTACATGTAATATGCCTTATTTTTTTAGTATATCAATATATATGTTTGTTATTAGCCTAAGTAATGTGTATATAATTATTTTCTTACCTCAAATGAATTGTACAAAAATAAATATGTTTCAATAAATCATGTTAAACCTACTATGATAATAAAATAAAACAATAAAAAAAGAAAAAAAGAAAACAAGGTCATGTCATTGTATTCTTACAATATGATATATTCTATGAATATTTCATATTGTTTGAATACAATGGCATGATCTTGTAAACAAAAAAAATTATAAATTTTTTTCTAGACAATATAAAACCTTCACCATAACCCCCTCCTGGATTTGATCCCACTACCCTACGACACTTTGAGTTTTCCAGTCCGCGACCTTACCAACCATGCCACAGGAGCTCATACCAAATATCACTCAAAACTTCGTGTCTACAATCGAAATGACAATATACAAAAAAAAATGAATTATCCCACCAATTTACGTTTGTAAATTGATGGGATTATCAATTATATCATGCCAAGGTTTATAATAGTTTGTCTCTGTCAAGAATTAGTAATTATATAACTTTATTCTGTCAAAAATTGCCCAAACACTCAGCAAAATTGCCCCTCTCAGTGTGACTCCACTCATTTTCACACGGTCAGGCGGTCACGAGGTGACCCTTGCCGCTCCTTGATTCTCCAGCTACAGCAGCTCTGTCTGGGAACAAAATTGGTATAAATACAATAATGGATAAAATACTCTTCACAAATACATTTGTATTGTATAATATTGTAAATAAAAATGAATAATAACTGTGTGGGTGTCGAAAATTGCTCAACCAGCTTTCTTATGTCTCGCCTACGCGCGTATATTGGATTATACATAGTCATGACTGTCATACAAATAATTGCAGTAGGTCTCGAATATACATTTAGATTGCATATTACTTCGAAATAAATAAGTAAACGTTTCTCTGGTGGCAATCTACCCTTTCGCAGGTGTAAGGAGACACCAGTCTATATTTAGCCCTCTATCACAACAGGCAATCTGCCTGTGTTGACTCAGCACCGTCGCTGGTGGTCTATAAATATAGTACTTTATTTACAGTCAATGGCCTACATGTTTCTGTGGTACTTCACATGTGTCTAAAATGCAATGTCTGCTTGCATAAAAATGCAATTCTGAAGTCCATTTATACGTACGACATACAAATGTCTCAGTTTCTCTCTCTCTCTCTCTCTCCATTCCTGACTCATGTTATTGTAGACCTGTTGATGGCAACGAACACCAGCCATCTGGTAGACATTAGGGTCAAAATACCAAACATCAATACGCCTGGGGCGCCTCCACAATTATCACTAAGCTGGTTATCTATCTAGAGATCTGCCTGACTTCCATCTCTCCACGACTCACTCACTCACTGCACCCCTGTATGCCTCCCTCCCACCCACCCACCCCCAACCCCCCCTTTCAGGCTTCCGTCTGCTAGAAACACATTCACAATTTGCGTAAATATCGCATCAATTGGGCTATATGCGGTATATTCCTTGTTATATGGGACGCCTACATATGTACACGTCTTTATTATAGCATGAGAGTGCTCTAAATACAAGATTGACGTGATATTTATGGCGTAACACACCCTCTCCCCCTTTCATTCCCACCACAACTCACTCACACCTTGGTTCACGCATAGAAACTCATTGATAATGTGCGTAAATATCGCATGAATTGGTTTATATGCGGTATATATTTTGATATATGGCACGTATACATACGTACAAGTCTGTATTATAGCGTGACAGTGCTCTACGTACAAGATATACGTGATATGTATGGCGTAAACCACACTCTCAGCTCATAAATTGCCGCCAAACCTCCAACACATCTTCATTCCCGCCTAAATATTCTCTTCTAATTCCCTTATATATTGCAATTTTTGGTCACTATGAGGCATATTCATTGTTATATGGGTGCCCTACACACGTATACATACTCTAAATAGCCTAAAAGGGCTCGAAAAAGGAGATATACGTGATAATACGCGGTAACCCACCCCCTCCTCCCTCTCCTTCTATCCCCTGCGCGCGTAAATATTCGGCAGGGAAATCTCGCCGCTCGATGACAATCTAGCCGCGCGGTGCCATTCGCTCCACATTTTTCAACTACGGACCGTTCCCCTACCCCCCCCTAGACATTTTTTGGGGGGTCAAATATATATGGGCCGATGCACGCAAACATTCCCTACACGATGATGTACTTTTTATCGAAATTGGCAATAGGTCCCAAAATCATCATAGGTGCGCACAGTCTTACCCTGTAGAAAACCCCCTGTGCGCCGCGGAGAGGTTAATGTTACACCGAGACAGGGGGGAAGTGGGAATATTTACATCATTAAAAAATATATGGGAGTCAGTGAGATTCTGTCGGTTAGAAAATTGAATGTACTTGGTTTTCTGTGCATTAAAGGAAACTAGATTCTTTTGTCCCCATCCATTTATTCTAGAAAGGTCCTGGTTCAGAGAAATTGCAGTGTTTATTTTTGAATTTATAAGATCGGGTTGGGTGACAGAATTGGTAAATGTGAAGGAACTGTGGAGTGTTGAGTCATCTGCGTAGGAATGTATTGGATTATGAGTGGTAGATATGAGATCATTGATATGAATGAGGAACAGAATTGGGGCCAAAACTGATCCCTGGGGAACACCAGCATTTATTGAGTGAAATTGAGAATAAAGGCCATCTACCATTACACATATTTTTCTGTTATGAAGATAAGAAGAAATTAGTGGAACTACTGATGCAAGGCCGTAGTATGACATCTTCGACAATAAGGATTGATGCCAGACTCTATCAAATGACTTTGATATATCCAGTGCTATTGTATGTGTTTCACCATGTTGGTCTGTAGCTTGGTTGATTTGATGCGTAAGAAGGCAAAGCATGTCTGCAGTTGATCGACATCGTCTAAAACCATATTGCCTATCACTGATTAATTTATTATTCTCAAGATGCGCTCCATTGGCCGTTGGAAACAGGCCACAGGGGCAAGCTGCGCTCCTATTGGCCGTTGGAATAAGGCCCCGGGGGGTAACTGCGCTCCCATTGTTCGTTAGAAACAGGCCCCGGGGGATAGCTGCACTATCATAAGCCGTTGGAAACAGGCCACCGGGGGCTAGCTGTGCTCCCATTGGCCGTTGGAAATAGGCCCCGGGGGGTAACTGCGCTCCCATTGGCCATTAGAAACAGTCCCCGGATGCTAGCTGCACTCCCATTGGCAGTTGGAAACAAATTCTGGGGGCTAACTGCGCTCCCATTGGCCGTTGGAAACATACCCCGGGGACTAGTTGCAAACAGGCCCCAAGGGCTATAGCAGCACTCCCATTGGCCGTTGGAAACAGGCCCCGGAGGCTATCTGCACTCCCATTGGCCGTTGGAAATAGGCCGCGGGGGCAGGCATCGCTCCCATTGGCTGTTCGAAACAGACCCCAGGGCTAGCTGCGCTCCCACTGGCTGTTGGAAATAGGCCCCTGAGGCTAGCTGCGCTCCCATTTGCTGTTGAAATGAGGCCCCAGGGGCTAGCTGCACTCCCAGTGGCCAATGGAAATAGGCCCCGGGGGCTAGCTGCATGCGCTCCAATTGGCTGTTGAAAACAGGCCCTGGGGGCTAGGTGCGCTCCCATTGGATGTTGGAAAATGGCCCTTGAGGATAACTGTGCTCCCATTGGCCATTAGAAACAGGCCCCGGGGGATAGCTGCGCTCCCATTGGTCGTTGGAAACAGGTTCTGGGGACTAGCTGCGCTCCCATTGGCCATTTGAAATAGTCCCCGGGACTAGCTGCGCTCCCATTGGCCATTGCAAACAGGCCTCAGGGGCAAGCTGTGCTCTTATTGGCCATTGGAAATAGGCCCCAGGGGCTAGCTGCCCTCCCATTGGCGGTTGGATACATGCCCCGGAGGCTAGCTGCACTATAATAAGCCACTAGGAACAGGCCCCGGGGGCTAGCATCACTCCCAATGGCCATTGGAAACAGGCTCCGGGGGCTAGCTGTGCTCCCATTGGCTGTTGGAAACAGGCCCAGAGGACTAGCTGCACTCGCATTAGCTGTTGGAAATAGTCCTAGAGGGTTACCTGCGCTCCCATTGGCAGTTGGAAAAAGCTCCCGGGGGCCAGCTGCACTCCCATTGGCTGTTGGAAAAACGGCCCGGGGGCTAGCTGTGCTCCCATTGGCCAATATAAATAGGCCCAGGGGGCTAGCTGCACTCCAATTGGCCATTGGAAATGGGCCATGGGGGCTAGCTGTGCTACCATTGGCCGTTGGAAATAGGCACTGGGGGATAGCTGCCCTCCCATTGGCCGAAGGAAATAGGCCCCGGGGGCAAGCTGCGCTCCTATTGGCCGTTGGAAACAGGAACCGGGGGCTAGCTGCGCTCCCATTGGCCATTAGAAATAGGCCCCGGGGGCTAGCTGCGCTCCCATTGGCCGTTGCAAACAGGTTCTGGGGGCAAGCTGCCCTCCTATTGGCAGTGGGAAACAGGCCTCGGGGGCTAGCAGCGCTCCCATTGGTCGTTGGAAAAAGGCCCCGGAGGCTAACTGCGCGCTCATTGGCTGTTGGAAACAGGCCCTGGGGGCTAGGTGCGCTGCCATTGGCCCTCGGAAAAAGGCCCCGGCGGGTATCTGCGCTCCCATTGGCCGTTGGAAACAGGCCTCGGGGGTTAGCTGCACTCCCATTGGCCGTTGGAAAAAGGCCACGTGGGGTAACTGCGCTCCCATTGGCCGTTAGAAACAGGCCGAAGGAAATAGGCCCCAAGGGCTAGCTGCGCTCCTATTGGCCGCTGGAATCAGGAACCGGGGGCTTGGTGCGCTCCCTTTGGCCGTTGGAAATATGCCCCAGGGGCTAGCTGCGCTCCCGTTGGCCATTGCAAACAGGTTCTGGGGGCAAGCTGCGCTCTTATTGGCCGTTGGAAACAGGCCTCGGGGGCTAGCAGCGCTGCCATTGGCCCTTGGAAAAAGGCCCCGGAGGCTAACTGAGCGCTCATTGGATGTTGGAAACAGGCCCGGGTGGATAGCTGCGCTCCCATTGGCCGTTGAAAATAGGCCTCGGGGGCTAGTTGTGCTCCCATTGGCCGTTGGAAATAGGCCCCGGGGGATAGCTGCCCTCCCATTGGACGAAGGAAATATACCCCGGGGGCATGGTGTGCTCTTATTTGCCGTTGGAAACAGGAACCGGGGGCTAGCTGCGCTCCCATTTACCGTTAGAAATAGGGCCCGGGGGCTAGCTGCGCACCCATTGGCCGTTGGAAACAGGTTGTGGGGGCTTCCTGCACTCCCATTGGCCGTTTGAAATAGGCTTGGGGGCAAGCTGCGCTCCCATTGGCTGTTGGAAACAGGCCTTGGGATCTAGTTGCGCTCCCATTGGCCGTTGGAAAAAGGCCCCAGAGGCTAACTGCGCTCCCATTGGCCGTTGGAAACAGGACCCGAGGGCTAGCTGCGCTAACATTGGCTGTTGGAATAAGGCCCTGGGGGGTAACTGCGCTCCCATTGGTCGTTTGAAACTGGCCCTACGGGGATAGCTGCACTATCATAAATCATTGGAAACAGGCCACCGGGAGCTAGCTGTGCTCCCATTGGCCGTTGGAAATAGGCCCGGGGGTAACTGCGCTCCCATTGGCCATTAGAAACAGTACCCGGGGGCTAGCTGCACTCCTAGTGGCAGTTGGAAACAAATTCTGGGGGCTAACTGCGCTCCCATTGGCCGTTGGAAACAGGCCCCGGATGCTAGCTGCGATCCCATTGGCCATTGGAAAAAGGCCCCGGGGGTTATATGCGCTCTCATTGGCCGTTAGAAACAGGCCCCGGGGGAAAGCTGCGCTCCCATTGGCAGTTGGAAACAGGTTCTGCGGGCTAGCTGCGCTCCCATTGGCCGTTGGAAACAGGTTCTCGGGCCTAGCTTAGCTCCTATTGGCCGTTGAAAATAGTCCCTGGGGACTAGCTGCGCTCCCATTGGCCATTGCAAACAGGCCTCAGGGGCTAGGTGCGCTCCCATTGGCCATTAGAAATAGGCCCCGGGGGCTAGCTGCCCTCCCATTGGCGGTTGGATACATGCCCCGGAGTCTAGCTGCACTATGATAAGCCATTGGAAACAGGCCCCGGGAGCTAGCATCACTCCCATTGGCCATTGGAAACAGGCCCCGGGGGCTAGCTGCACTCCCATTGGCTGTTGGAAAGAGGCCCAGAGGGCTAGCAGCGCCCCCATTGGCCGTTGGAAATAGGCTTGGGGGGCAAGCTGCGCCATCATTGGCCATTAGAAACAGGCCTCGGGGTCTAGCTGCGCTGCCATTGGCCGTTGGAAGAAGGCCCGGGAGGCTAAGTGCGCTCCATTGGCCGTTGGAAACAGGCCACAGGGGCCAGCTGCGCTACTATAGGCCGTTGGAATAAGGCCCCGGGGGGTAACTGCGCTCCCATTGTTCGTTAGAAACAGGCCCCGGGGGATAGCTGCACTATCATAAGCCGTTGGAAACAGGCCACTGGGGGCTAGCTGTGCTCCCATTGGCCGTTGGAAATAGGCCCCGGGGGGTAACTGCGCTCCCATTGGTCGTTAGAAACAGTCCCCGGATGCTAGCTGCACTCCCATTGGCAGTTGGAAACAAATTCCTGGGGCTAACTGCGCTCCCATTGGCCGTTGGAAACATTCTCCGGGGACTAGCTGCACTCCCATTGGCCGTTGCAAACAGGCCCCAAGGGCTATAGCAGCGCTCCCATTGGCCGTTGGAAACAGGCCCCGGAGGCTATCTGCACTCCCATTGGCCGTTGGAAATAGGCCGCGGGGGCAGGCATTGCTCCCATTGGCTGTTCGAAACAGGCCCCAGGGCTAGCTGCGCCCCTTTTGGTTGTTGGAAATAGGCCCCTGAGGCTAGCTGCGCTCCCATTGGCTGTTGAAATGAGGGCCCAGGGGCTAGCTGCGCTCCCAGTGGCCAATGGAAATAGGCCCCGGGGGCTAGCTGCATGCGCTCCAATTGGCTGATGAAAACAGGCCCTGGGGGCTAGTTGCGCTCCCATTGGCTGTTGGAAAATGGCCCTGGAGGCTAACTGCACTCCCATTGGCCGTTATAAACAGGCCCCGGGGGATAGCTGCGCTCCCATTGGTCGTTGGAAACAGGTTCTGGGGACTAGCTGCGCTCCCAATAGCCATTGGAAATAGTCCCCGGGACTAGCTGCGCTCCCATTGGCCATTGCAAACAGGCCTCGGGGGCTAGCTGTGCTCTTATTGGCCATTGGAAATAGGCCCCAGGGGCTAGCTGCCCTCCCATTGGCGGTTGGATACATGCCCCGGAGGCTAGCTGCGCTATAATAAGCCACTAGGAACAGGCCCCGGGGGCTAGCATCACTGCCATTGGCCATTGGAAACAGGCTCCGGGGGCTAGCTGTGCTCCCATTGGCTGTTGGAAACAGGCCCAGAGGACTAGCTGCGCTCCCATTAGCTGTTGGAAATAGTCCTAGAGGGTTACCTGCGCTCCCATTGGCAGTTGGAAAAGGCTCCCGGGGGCCAGCTGCACTCCCATTGGCTGTTGGAAAAAAGGCCAGGGGGCTAGCTGCGCTCCCATTGGCCAATGGAAATAGGCCCAGGGGGCTAGCTGCGCTCCAATTGGCCATTGGAAATGGGCCATGGGGGCTAGCTGTGCTACCATTGGCCGTTGGAAATAGGCACTGGGGGATAGCTGCCCTCCCATTGGCCAAAGGAAGTAGGCCCTGTGGGCAAGCTGCGCTCCTATTGGCCGTTGGAAACAGGAACCGGGGGCTAGCTGCACTCCCATTGGCCATTAGAAATAGGCCCCGGGGGCTAGCTGCGCTCCCATTGGCCGTTGCAAACAGGTTCTGGGGGCAAGCTGCCCTCCTATTGGCAGTTGGAAACAGGCCTCGGGGCTAGCAGCGCTCCCATTGGCCATTGGAAAAAGGCCCCGGAGGCTAACTGCGCGCTCATTGGCTGTTGGAAACAGGCCCCGGGGGCTAGCTGCGCAGCCATTGGCCCTCGGAAAAAGGCCCCGGCGGGTATCTGCGCTCCCATTGGCCGTTGGTAACAGGCCTCGGGGGTTAGCTGCGCTCCCATTGGCCGTTGGAAAAAGGCCACGGGGGGTAAATGCGCTCCCATTGGCCGTTAGAAACAGGCCGAAGGAAATAGGCCCCGAGGGCTAGCTGCGCTCCTATTGGCCGCTGGAATCAGGAACCGGGGGCTTGCTGCGCTCCCATTGGCCATTGGAAATATGCCCCCGGGGCTAGCTGCGCTCCCATTGGCCATTGCAAACAGGTTCTGGGGGCAAGATGCGCTTCTATTGGCCGTTGGAAACAGGCCTCGGGGACTAGCAGCGCTGCCATTGGCCCTTGGAAAAAGGCCCCGGAGGCTAACTGCACTCCCATTGGCAGTTGGAAACAGGTTCTGGGGGCTAGCTGCGCTCCCATTGGCCGATGGAAACAGGTTCTCGGGCCTAGCTTAGCTCTTATTGGCCGTTGAAAATAGTCCCTGGGGACTAGCTGCGCTCCCATTGGCCGTTGCAAACAGGCCTCAGGGGCTAGGTGCACTCCCATTGGCCATTAGAAATAGGCCCCGGGGGCTAGCTGCACTATGATAAGCCATTGGAAACAGGCCCCGGGAGCTAGCATCACTCCCATTGGCCATTGGAAACAGGCCCCGGGGGCTAGCTGCACTCCCATTGGCTGTTGGAAAGAGGCCCAGAGGGCTAGCAGCGCCATCATTGGCCGTTGGAAACAGGCCTCGGGGTCTAGCTGCGCTGCCATTGGCCGTTGGAAACAGGCCTCGGGGTCTAGCTGCGCTGCCATTGGCCGTTGGAAGAAGGCCCGGGAGGCTAAGTGCGCTCCATTGGCCGTTGGAAACAGGCCACAGGGGCCAGCTGCGCTCCTATTGGCCGTTGGAAAAAGGCCCCGGGGGGGAACTGCGCTCCCATTGTTCGTTAGAAACAGGCCCCGGGGGATAGCTGCACTATCATAAGCCGTTGGAAACAGGCCACCGGGGGCTAGCTGTGCTCCCATTGGCCGTTGGAAATAGGCCCCGGGGGGTAACTGCGCTCCCATTGGCCGTTAGAAACAGTCCCCGGATGCTAGCTGCACTCCCATTGGCAGTTGGAAACAAATGCCTGGGGCTAACTGCGCTCCCATTGGCCGTTGGAAACATTCCCCGGGGACTAGCTACACTCCCATTGGCCGTTGCAAACAGGCCCCAAGGGCTATAGCAGCGCTCCCATTGGCCGTTGGAAACAGGCCCCGGAGGCAATCTGCACTCCCATTGGCCGTTGGAAATAGGCCGCGGGGGCAGGCATCGCTCCCATTGGCTGTTCGAAAAAGGCCCCAGGGCTAGCTGCACTCCATTTGGCTGTTGGAAATAGGCCCCTGAGGCTAGCTGCACTCCCATTGGCTGTTGAAATGAGGTCCCAGGGGCTAGCTGCGCTCCCAGTGGCCAATGGAAATAGGCCCCGGGGGCTAGCTGCATGCGCTCCAATTGGCTGTTGAAAACAGGCCCTGGGGGCTAGTTGCACTCCCATTGGCTGTTGGAAAATGGCCCTGGAGGCTAACTGCGCTCCCATTGGCCATTAGAAACAGGCCCCGGGGGATAGCTGCGCTCCCATTGGTCGTTGGAAACAGCTTCTGGGACTAGCTGCACTCCCATTAGCTGTTGGAAATAGTCCTAGAGGGTTACCTGCACTCCCATTGGAAGTTGGAAAAAGCTCCCGGGGGCCAGCTGCACTCCCATTGGCTGTTGGAAAAAAGGCCCGGGGGCTAGCTGCGCTCCCATTGGCCAATGGAAATAGGCCCAGGGGGCTAGCTGCGCTCCAATTGGCCATTGGAAATGGGCCATGGGGGCTAGCTGTGCTACCATTGACCGTTGGAAATAGGCACTGGGGGATAGCTGCCCTCCCATTGGCCAAAGGAAATAGGCCCCGGGGGCAAGCTGCTCTCCTATTGGCCAATGGAAATAGGCCCAGGGGGCTAGCTGCGCTCCAATTGGCCATTGGAAATGGGCCATAGGGGCTAGCTGTGCTACCATTGGCCGTTGGAAATAGGCACTGGGGGATAGCTGCCCTCCCATTGGCCAAAGGAAATAGGCCCCGGGGGCAAGCTGCTCTCCTATTGGCTGTTGGAAACAGGAACCGGGGGCTAGCTTCGCTCCCATTGGCCATTAGAAATAGGCCCTGGGGGCTAGCTGCGCTCCCATTGGCCATTGCAAACAGGTTCTGGGGGCAAGCTGCCCTCCTATTGTCAGTTGGAAACAGGCCTCGGGGGCTAGCAGCGCTCCCATTGGCCGTTGGAAAAAGGCCCCGGAGGCTAACTGCGCGCTCATTGGCTGTTGGAAACAGGCCTCGGGGGCTAGCTGCGCTGCCATTGGCCATCGGAAAAAGGCCCCGGCGGGTATCTGCGCTCCCATTGGCCGTTGGTAACAGGCCTCGGGGGTTAGCTGCGCTCCCATTGGCCGTTGGAAAAAGGCCACGTGGGGTAACTGCGCTCCCATTGGCCGTTAGATACAGGCCGAAGGAAATAGGCCCCGAGGGCTAGCTGCGCTCCTATTGGCCGCTGGAATCAGGAACCGGGGGCTTGCTGCGCTCCCATTGGCCGTTGGAAATATGCCCCCGGGGCTAGCTGCGCTCCCATTGGCCATTGCAAACAGGTTCTGGGGGCAAGATGCGCTCCTATTGGCCGTTGGAAACAGGCTTCGGGGACTAGCAGCGCTGCCAATGGCCCTTGGAAAAAGGCCCCGGAGGCTAACTGCGTGCTCATTGGATGTTGGAAACAGGCCCGGGGGGATAGCTGCGCTCCCATTGGCCGTTGGAAAAAGGTTATTGGGGCTAGCTGCGCTCCTATTGGCCGTTGGAAATAGGCCTCGGGGGCTAGTTGTCCTCCCATTGGCCGTTGGAAATAGGCCCCGGGGGATAGCTGCCCTCCCATTGGACGAAGGAAATATGCCCTGGGGGCATGGTGTGCTCCTATTGGCCGTTGGAAACAGGAACCGGGGGCTAGCTGCGATCCCATTTACCTTTAGAAATAGGGCCCGGGGGCTAGCTGCGCCCCCATTGGCCGTTGGAAACAGGTTCTCGGGGCTTCCTGCGCTCCCATTGGCCGTTGGAAATAGGCTTGGGGGCAAGCTGCGCTCCCATTGGCCGTTGGAAACAGGCCTCGGGATCTAGTTGCGCTCCCATTGGCCGTTGGAAAAAGGCCCCAGAGGCTAACTGCGCTCCCATTGGCAGTTGGAAACAGGACCCGGGGGCTAGCTGCGCTCCAATTGGCCATTGGAATAAGGCCCTGGGGGGTAACTGCGCTCCCATTGGTCGTTAGAAACTGGCCCTGGGGGATAGCTGCACTATCATAAGCCGTTGGAAATGGCCACCGGGGGCTAGCTGTGCTCCCATTGGCCGTTGGAAATAGGCCCCGGGGGTAACTGCGCTCCCATTGGCCATTATAAACAGTACCAGGGGGCTAGCTGCACTGCCAGTGGCAGTTGGAAACAAACTCTGGGGGCTAACTGCCCTACCATTGGCCGTTGGAAACATTCCCCGGAGGCATACTGCGCTCCCATTGGCTGTTGGAAACAGGCCCCGGGGGCTAGCTGCGCTCCCATTGGCCATTGGAATAAGCCCCCGGGGGGTAACTGAGCTCCCATTGGTCGTTAGAAACAGGCTCCGGGCGATAGCTGCACTATCATAAGCCGTTGGAAACAGTCCCCGGGGGCAAGCTCCACTCACATTGACAGTTGGAAACAAATTTTGGGGGCTAACTGTGCTCCCATTGGCCGTTGGAAACATTCCCCGGGGACTCGCTGTGCTCCCATTGGCCGTTGAAAACAGGCCCCAGGGGCTATAGCAGCACACCCATTGGCCAATGGAAATAGGGCCCAGGGGCTAGCTGCGCTCCAATTGGCAGTTGAAAACAGGCCCAAGGGGCTAGCTGCACTCCCATTCGCTGTTGGAAATAGGCCCCGGGGGCTAGCTGGGCTCACATTGGCCAATGGAAATATGTAGTTCCCAGGGCCTAGCTGCGCTCCCATTGGCCATTGGAAACAGGCTCCGGGGGCTATCTGCACTCCCATTGGCCGTTAGAAATAGGCCCCTGGGGCTAGCATCGCTCCAATTGGCTGTTTCAAACAGGCCCCGGGGTCTAGCTGCGCTCCCATTGGCTGTTGGAAACATGCCCCGGGGGCTAGCTGCGCTACCATTGGCCGTTGGAAACAGGCCCAAGGGGCTAGCTGCGTTACCAGTGGCCAATGGAAATAGGCCCCGGGGGCTAGCTGCATGCGCTCCAATTGGCTGTTGCAAACAGGCCCTGGGGGCTATTTGCGCTCCCATTGGCTGTTGGAAAAAGGCCCCGGAGGCTAACTGCGCTCCCATTGGCCGTTCAAAACAGGCCCCGGGGGCTAGCTGCGATCCCATTGGCCGTTGGAAAAAGGCCCCGGGGGGTATATGCGCTCCCATAGGCCGTTAGAAACTGGCGCCGGGGGAAAGCTGCGCTCCCATTGGCCGTTGGAAACAGGTTCTCGGGTCTAGCTTCGCTCCTATTGGCCGTTGGAAATAGTCCCTGGGGAATAGCTGCGCTCCCATTGGCCATTGCAAACAGGCCTCGGGGCTAGCTGCGCTCCCATTGGCCATTAGAAATAGGCCCGGGGGATAACTGCGCTCCCATTGGCCGTTAGAAACAGGCCCCGAGCGATAGCTGCGCTCCCATTGGCCGTTGGAAACAGGTTCTGGGGGCTAGCTTCGCTCCCATTGGCCTTTGGAAAAAGGTTATTGGGGCTAGCTGCGCTCCCATTGGCCATTAGAAATAGGCCCGGGGGATAACTGCGCTCCCATTGGCCGTTAGAAACAGGCCCCGGGGGATAGCTGCGCTCCCATTGGCCGTTGGAAACAGGTTCTGGGGGCTATCTGCGTTCCCATTGACAGTTAGATATACGGCCCGGGGGATAGCTGCGCTCCCATTGGCCGTTGGATATAAGCCCCTTGGGCTAGCTGCGCTCTTATTGGCCTTTGCCAACAGGCCCCGGGGGCTACCTGCGCTCCCATTGGCCATTGGAAATAGGCCCCGGGGGCTAGCAACGCTCCCCTTGGACGTTGGAAAAAGGCCCCGGAGGGAAACAACGCTCTCATTGGCCGTTAGAAACAGGCCCCGGGGGCTAGCTGTGCTCCGATTGGCCGAAGTTAATAGGCCCCGGGGACTAGCTGCGCTCCCATTGGCCGTTGGAAAAAGGCCTTGGAGGCTATCTGCACTATCATAAGCTGTTGGAAACAGGTCCCGGGGGTTAGCTGCGCTCCCATTGGCCGATGGAAACATGTAGTTCCCGGGTCCTAGCTGCGCTCCCATTGGCCATTGGAATAACCCCCGGGGGGTAACTTAGCTCCCATTGGTCGTTAGAAACAGGCTCCGGGCGAGAGCTGCACTATCATAAGCCGTTGGAAACAGTCCCCGGGGGCAAGTTCCATTCACATTGACAGTTGGAAACAAATTCTGGGGGCTAACTGTGCTCCCATTGGCCGTTGGAAACATTCCCCGGGGACTCGCTGTGCTCCCATTGGCCGTTGAAAACAGGCCCCAGGGGCTATAGTAGCGCTCCCATTGGCCAATGGAAATAGGGCCCAGGGGCTAGCTGCGCTCCAATTGGCAGTTGAAACCAGGCCCAAGGGGCTAGCTGCACTCCCATTCGCTGTTGGAAATAGGCCCCGGGGGCTAGCTGCGCTCCCATTGGCCGATGGAAATATGTAGTTCCCGGGGCCTAGCTGCGCTCCCATTGGCCGTTGGAAACAGGCTCCGGGGGCTATCTGCACTCCCATTGGACATTAGAAATAGGCCCCGGGGGCTAGCATCGCTCCAATTGGCTGTTTCAAATAGGCCCCATGGTCTAGCTGCGCTCCCATTGGCTGTTGGAAACATGCCCCGGGGGCTAGCTGCGCTACCATTGGCCGTTGGAAACAGGCCCCAGAGGCTAGCTGCGTTACCAGTGGCCAATGGAAATAGGCCCCGGGGGCTAACTGCATGCGCTCCAATTGGCTGTTGAAAACAGGCCCTGGGGGCTATTTGCGCTCCCATTGGCTGTTGGAAAAAGGCACGGAGGCTAAATGCGCTCCCATTGGCCGTTCGAAACAGGCCCCGGGGGCTAGCTGCGATCCCATTGGCCGTTGGAAAAAGGCCCCGGGGGGTATATGCGCTCTCATTGGCCGTTAGAAACAGGCGCCGGGGGAAAGCTGCGCTCCCATTGGCAGTTGGAAACAGGTTCTGGGGGATCTCTGCGCTCCCATTTGCCGTTAGAAACAGGTTCTCGGGTCTAGCTTCGCTCCTATTGGCCGTTGGAAATAGTCCGTGGGGAATAGCTGCGCTCCCATTGGCCATTGCAACAGGCCTCGGGGCTAGCTGCGCTCCCATTGGCCATTAGAAATAGGCCCGGGGGATAACTGCGCTCCCATTGGCCGTTAGCAACAGGCCCCGGGGGATAGCTGCGCTCCCATTGGCCGTTGGAAACAGGTTCTGGGGGCTAGCTGCGCTCCCATTGGCTGTTGGAAAAATGTTATTGGGGCTAGCTGCGCTCCCATTGGCCATTAGAAATAGGCCCGGGGGATAACTGCGCTCCCATTGGCCGTTAGAAACAGGCCCTGGGGGATAGCTGCGCTCCCACTGGCCGTTGGAAACAGGTTCTGGGGGCTAGCTGCGTTCCCATTGACCGTTAGATATAGGGCCCGGGGGATAGCTGCGCTCCCATTGGCCGTTGGATATAAGCCCCTTGGGCTAGCTGCGCTCTTATTGGCCGTTGCCAACAGGCCCCGGGGGCTACCTGCGCTCCCATTGGCCGTGGGAAATAGACCCCGGGGGCTAGCAACGCTCCCATTGGACGTTGGAAAAAGGCACCGGAGGGAAACAACGCTCTCATTGGCCGTTAGAAACAGGCCCCGGGGGCTAGCTGTGCTCCGATTGGCCGAAGTTAATAGGCTCGGGGGCTAGCTGTGCTTATTTTGGCCGTTGGAAATAGGAACCGGGGGCTAGATCGCTCAAATTGGCCATTAGAAATAGGCCCCGGGGGCTAGCTGCGCTCCTATTGGCCGTTGGAAATAGGTCACGGGGGCAAGCTGCGCTCCCATTGGCCGTTGGAAACAGGCCTCGGAGCCTAACTGCGCTCCCATTGGCCGTTGCTAACAGGCCCCGGGGGCTAGCTGCGCTCCCATTGGCAGTTGGCAAAAGGCCCCGGGGGGGAACTGCGCTCCCAATGGCTGTTAGAAACATGCCCCGGGGGATAGCTGCACTATTATAAGCCGTTGGAAACAGGCCCCGGGGGCTAGCTGTGCTCCCATTGGCCATTGGAAACAGGCCCGGGGGGGCTAGCTGCGCTCCCATTGGCCGTTGGAAATAGGCCCCGGGGACTAGCTGCGCACCCATTGGCCGTTGCAAACAGGCCTCGGGGGCTAGCTGCACCCCCATGGACCGTTGGAAATAGTCCCCAAGGGCTAGCTGTGCTCCCATTGCCCGTTGGAAACAGGCCCCAGGGGCTATCTGCGATCCCATTGGCCGATGGAAATATGCCCCGGGGGATAGCTGCCCTCCCACTGGCCGAAGGTAATAGGCCCCAGGGGCTAGATGTGCTCCTATTGTCCGTTGGAATCAGGAACCGGGAGCTAGCTGCGCTCCCATTGGCCGTTGGAAATAGGCCCCGGGGGCTAGCTGCGCTCCCATTGGCCGTTGGAAACAGGTTTTGGGGGCTAGCTGCACTCCAATTGGGCGTTGTAATTAGGCCCCTGGAGCTAGCTCCGCTCCCATTGGCCGCTGGAAACAGGCCCAGGGGGCTAGCTGCACTCTCATTGGCCGTTGGAAATAGGCCCCGGGGACTAGCTGCGCTCCCATTGGTCGTTTGAAATAGGCCCCGGGGGCTAGCTGCGCTGCCATTGGCCGTTGGATATAAGCCCCTTGGGCTACCTGCGCTCTAATTGGCCGTTGCCAACAGGCCCCGGGGGCTACCTGTGCTCCAATTAGCCGTTGGAAATAGGCCCCGGGGGCTAGCAACGCGACCATTTGCCATTGGAAAAAGGCCCCGTGGGGAAACTGCGCTCCCATTGGCCGTTAGAAACAGGCCCCGGGGGCTAGCTGCACTCCTATTGGTTGTTGGAAACAGGCCCCGGGGCTAGCTGCACTCCTATTGCACGTTGGAAATAGGCCCCGGAGGCAAGCTGCGCTCCCATTGGCCGTTGGAAACAGGCCTCGGGGACTAGCTGCGCTCCCATTGGCCGTTGGAAAAAGGCCCCGGAGTCTAGCTGCACTATCATAAGCCGTTGGAAACAGGTCCCGGGAGCTAGCATCACTCCCATTGGCCGTTGGATACATGCCCCAGGGGCTAGTTGCGCTCCCATTGGCTGTTGGAAACAGGCCCAGGGGGCTAGCTGCGCTCCAATTGGCCATTGGAAATAGGCATCGAGAGCTATCTGCTCTCCCATTGGCCGTTGGAAATAGTCCATGGGGGCTAGCTGCGCTCTCATTGGCCGTGGGAAAAAGGCCCCGGGGGCTATTTGCACTCCCAATGGCCAATGGAAATAAGCCCAGGGGGCTATATAGCTGTGCTCCCATTGGCCGTTGGAAATAGGCCTCGAGGGCTAGCTGCGCTCCCATTGGCCGTTGTAAATAGGCCCTAGGGGCTAGGTGCGCTGCCATTGGCCGTTGAAAATAGGCCCCGAGGGATAGCTGCCCTCCCATTCGCCGTTGGAAACAGGCCTCGGCGGCTAGTTGTGCTCCCATTGGCCATTGGAAACATTCCCCGGGGGTTTACTAACCTCCCATTGGCCGTTGGATACATGCCCTGGAGTCTAGCTGCACTATCATAAGCCATTGGAAACAGGTACTGGGCGCTAGCATCACTCCCATTGGCAGTTGGAAACAGGCCCCGGGGGCTAGCTGCGCTCCAATTGGCTGTTGGAAATAGGCATCGAGGGCTACCTGCGCTCTCATTGGCAGTTGGAAAAAGTCCCGGGGGTTGGCTAACCTCCCATTGGCCATTGGAAACAGGCCCCGGGGGCTAGCTGCACTCCCATAGGCTGTTGGAAACAGGCCCATGAGGCTAGCTGCGCTCCTATTGGTTGTGGGAAATAGGCCTCGAGGGCTAGCTGCGCTCCAATTGGCTGTTGGAAATAGTCACTGGGGGTTAGCTGCGCTCCCATTGGCCATTGGAAACAGGCCCCGGGGGCTAGCTGCATTCCCATTGGCCGATGTAAGTAGGACCTAGGGGCTAGCTGCCCTCCCATTGGCCGTTGGAAACAGGCCTCGGGGGCAAGTTGCGCTCCCTTTGGCCGATGGAAACATTACCTGGGGCCTAGCTGAGCTCCCATTGGCCGTTGCAAACAGGCCTCGGGGGCTAGCTGCGCTCCCATTGGCC
The DNA here is from genome assembly GCA_032716605.1 of Paralithodes platypus. Lineage (NCBI taxonomy): Eukaryota > Metazoa > Arthropoda > Malacostraca > Decapoda > Lithodidae > Paralithodes > Paralithodes platypus. The sequence continues at coordinate 32,810,631 of CM064567.1, read as the reverse complement.
ATTGGAAATAGGCCGCGGGGGCTAGCTGCACTCCCATTGGCTGTTGGATACATGCCCCGGAGGCTAGCTGCACTATCATAAGCTGTTGGAAAAAGGTCCCGGGTGCTAGCATCACTCCCAATGGCCGTTGGAAACAGGCCCCTGGGGCTAGCTGCGCTCCCATCGGCCGTTAAAAATAGGCCCCAGGGGCAAGCTGCGCTCCCATTGGCCGTTGAAAACAGGTTCTGGGGCTAGTTGCCCTCCTTCTGGACGTTGGAAATAGGCCCAGGGGGCAAGCTGCGCTCCCATTGGCTGTTGGAAACAGAGCTCTGGGACTAGCTGCTCTCCCATTGGCCGTTCGAAAAATGCCCCGGAGGCTAACTGCGCTCCCATTGGCCGTTGGAAACAGGCTCTAGGGGCCTGCTGCGCTCTCATTCGCCGTTGGAAAAATGCCCCGGGAGGTAAATACGCTCTCATTGGCCATTAGAAACAGGCCCCGGGGGATAGCTGCGCTCCCATTGGCCATTGGAAACAGATTCTGGGGGCTAGCAGCGCTCCCATTGGCTGTTGAAAACAGGTTCTGGAGGCTAGCTGCGCTCCTATAGGCCATAGGAAATAGTTCCTTGGGACTAACTGCGCTCCCATTGGCCATTGTAAACAGGCCTCGGGGGCTAGATGCGCTCCCATTGGCTGTTGGAAACAGGTCCCTGGGGCTACCTGCGCTCCCATTGGCCGTTGGAAATAGGCCTTGTGGTCTAGCTGCACTCCCATTGGCATTTGGAAATAAGCCCCGGGGGATAGCTGCCCTCCAATTGCCCGAAAGAAATAGGCCCTGGGGGCTAGCTGCGCTCCTATTGGCTGCTGGAATCAGGAACCAGGGGCTAGCTGCGCTCCCATTGGCCATTAGAAATTGGCCCCGGGGTCTAGCTGCGCTCGCATTGGCCGTTGGAAACAGGTTCTGGAGGCTAGCTGCCCTCCTATTGGACGTTGGAAATAGGCCCCGGGGGCAAGCTGCGCTCCCATTGACCGTTGGAAACAGGCCTCGGGTAATAGGTGCTCTCCCATTGGCCGTTGGAAAAAGGACCCCGGAGGCTAGCTGCATTCCCATTGGCCGATGTAAATAGGACCTAGGGGCTAGCTGCCCTCCCATTGGCCGTTGGAAACAGGCCTCGGGGGCAAGTTGCGCTCCCATTGGCCGATGGAAACATTACCTGGGGCCTAGCTGAGCTCCCATTGGCCGTTGCAAACAGGCCTCGGGGGCTAGCTGCGCTCCCATTGCCCATTGGAAATAGGCCGCAGGGCTAGCTGCGCTCCCATTGGCTGTTGGATACATGCCCCGGAGGCTAGCTGCACTATCATAAGCTGTTGGAAAAAGGTCCCGGGTGCTAGCATCACTCCCAATGGCCGTTTGAAACAGGCCCCTGGGGCTAGCTGCGCTCGCATTGGCTGTTGGAAACAGGGCCCGGGGTCTAGCTGCGCTCCTATTGCACGTTGGAATTAGGCCCCGGGGGCAAGCTGCGCTCCCATTGGCCGTTGGAAACAGGCCTCGGGGACTAGCTGCGCTCCCATTGGCCGTTGGAAAAAGGCCCCGGAGGCTAACTGTGCTTCCATTGGCCGTTGGAAACAGGCCCCGGGGTCTAGCTGCACTCCCAGTTGCCATTGGAAATAGGCCCCGGGGGCTAGCTGTATTCCAATTGGCCGTTGGAAACAAACCTCGGGGGTTAGCTGCGCTCCCATTGGCCATTGGAAAAAGGCTACGTGGGCTAACTGCGCTCCCATTGGCCGTTAGAAAGAGGCTCTGGGGGCTAGCTGCGCTCCCATTGGCAGTTGGAGACAGGGTCTGGGGGCTACCTGCTCTCCCATTGGCCATGGGAAACAGGTTCTGGGGGCTAGTTGCGCTCCAATTAGCCATTGAAAATGAGCCCTGGGGGCTAGCTGCACTCCAATTGGCCATTGGAAATAGGCCCCGGGGGATAGCTGCCCTCCCATTGGCCGAAGGAAATAGGCCCCGGGGCCTAGCTGCTCTCCAATTGGCCGATGGAAACAGGAACCAGGGGCTAGCTGCGCTCCCATCGGCCATTAGAAATAGGCCCCAGGGGCTAGCTGCGCTCCCATTGGCCGTTGAAAACAGGTTCTGGGGGCTAGTTGCCCTCCTTTTGGAGGTTGGAAATAGGCCCAGGGGGCAAGCTGCGCTCCCATTGGCTGTTGGAAACAGAGCTCTGGGACTAGCTGCTCTCCCATTGGCCGTTCGAAAAATACCCCGGAGGCTAACTGCGCTCCCATTGGCCGTTGGAAACAGGCTCTAGGGGCCTGCTGCGCTCTCATTCGCCGTTGGAAAAATGCCCCGGGAGGTAAATGCGCTCTCATTGGCCATTAGAAACAGGCCCCGGGGGATAGCTGCGCTCCCATTGGCCATTGGAAACAGATTCTGGGGGCTAGCAGCGCTCCCATTGGCTGTTGAAAACAGGTTCTGGAGGCTAGCTGCGCTCCTATAGGCCATAGGATATAGTCCCTGGGGACTAACTGCGCTCCCATTGGCCATTGTAAACAGGCCTCGGGGGCTAGATGCACTCCCATTGGCTGTTGGAAACAGGCCCCTGGGGACACCTGCGCTCCCATTGGCCGTTGGAAATAGGCCCCGTGGTCTAGCTGCACTCCCATTGGCATTTGGAAATAAGCCCCGGGGGATAGCTGCCCTCCAATTGCCCGAAGGAAATAGGCCCTGGGGGCTAGCTGCGCTCCTATTGGCTGCTGGAATCAGGAACCAGGGGCTAGCTGCGTTCCCATTGGCCATTAGAAATTGGCCCCGGGGGCTAGCTGCGCTCGCATTGGCCGTTGGAAACAGGTTCTGGAGGCTAGCTGCCCTCCTATTGGACGTTGGAAAAAGGCCCCGGGGGCAAGCTGCGCTCCCATTGACCGTTGGAAACAGGCCTCGGGTAATAGGTGCTCTTCCATATGCCGTTGGAAAAAGGACCCCGGAGGCTAACTGCGCTCCCATTGGCCGTGGAAACAGGCTCTAGGGGCTTGCTGCGCTCTCATTCGCCGTTGGAAAAATGCCCCGGGAGGTAAATGCGCTCTCATTGGCCATTAGAAACAGGCCCCGGGGGATAGCTGCGCTCCCATTGGCCATTGGAAACAGGTTCTGGGGGCTAGCTGCGCTCCCATTGGCCGTTGAAAAAAGGTTCTGGGGGCTAGCTGCGCTCCTATTGGCCATAGGAAATAGTCCCTGGCGACTAATTGCTCTCCCATTGGCCATTGTAGACAGGCCTCGGGGGCTAGATGCGCTCCCTTTGGCTGTTGGAAACAGGTCCCGGGGGCTAGCTGCGCTCCCATTTGCTGTTGGAAATAGGCCCCGGGGTCTAGCTGCGCTCCCATTGGCATTTGAAAATAAGCCCCGGGGGATAGCTGCCCCCTATTTGGCAGTTGGAAATAGGCCCTGGGGGCTACCTGCGCTCCCATTGGCCATTGGAAACCGGCCCCAGCGACTAGCTTCGTTCCAATTGACCATTGCAAACAGGCCTCGGGGGCTAGCTGAGCTCCGAATTGGTCGTTGGAAATAGGCCACGGGGTCTAGCTGCGCACCCATTGGCCGTTGAAAAAAAACCCGGGGGCTAGCTGCGATCCCATTGGACGTTGGAAATAGGCCCCGTGGGTTAGCTGCGCTCACATTGGCCTTTGGAAATAAGCTTTGGGGGATAGCTGCCTTCCCATTGGCCGAAGGAAATATGCCCCGGGGGCTAGCTGCTCTCCTATTGGCGGTTGGAATCAGGAACCGGGGGCTAGCTGCGCTCCCATTGGCCATTGGAAACAGGCCTCGGGGGTTAGCTGCGCTCCCATTGGCAGTTGGAAAAAAGCCACGTGGGGTAGCTGCGCTCCCATTCGCCGTTAGAAACAGGCCGAAGGAAATAGGCCCCGAGGGCTAGCTGCGCTCCTATTGGCCGCTGGAATCAGGAACCGGGGGCTAGCTGCGCTCCCAGTGACCGTTGGAAATAGGCCCCCAGGGCTAGCTGCGCTCCCAATGGCCATTGCAAACAGGTTCTGGGGGCAAGCTGCGCTCCAATTGGCCGTTGGAAACAGGCCTCCGGGGCTAGCAGCGCTCCCATTGGCTGTTGGAAATAGACCGAGGAGGCTAACTGCGCGCTCATTGGCCGTTGGAAACAGGCCCATGGGGCTAGCTGCACTGCCATTGGCCCTTGGAAAAAGGCCCCGGGTGATAACTGCGCTACCATTGGCCATTAGAAACAGGCCCCGGGGGATAGCTGCGCTCCCATTGGCCGTTGGAAACAGGTTCTGGGGGCTAGCTAAGCTCCCATTGGCCGTTGGAAAAAGGTTATTGGGGCTAGCTGCGCTCCTATTGGCCGTTGGAAATAGGCCTCGGGGTCTAGTTGTGCTCCCATTGGCTGTTGGAAATAGGCCCCGGGGGATAGCGGCCCTCCCATTGGACAAAGGAAATAGGCCCCGGGGGCATGGTGCGCTCCTATTGGCTGTTGGAAACAGGAAGCGGGGGCTAGCTGCGCTCCCATTGACCGTTAGAAATAGGGCCTGGTGGCTAGCGGCGCCCCCAATGGCCGTTGGAAACAGGTTCTGGGGGCTTTCTGCGCTTCTATTGGCCGTTGGAAATAGGCTTGGGGGCAAGCTGCGCTCCCATTGGCCGTTGGAAACAGGCCTCGGGGTCTAGCTGCGCTCCCATTGGCCGTTGGAAAAAGGCCCCAGAGGCTAACTGCGCTCCCATTGGCCGTTGGAAACAGGCCCCGGGGGCTAGCTGCGCTCCCATTGCCCATTGGAATAAGGCCCTGGGGGGTACCTGCACTCCCATTGGCCGTTAGAAACTGGCTCCTTGGCCGTTGGAAATAGGCCCCGGGGGTAACTGCGCTCCCATTGGCCGTTAGAAACAGTACCCGCGGGCTAGCTGCACACCCATTGGCCGTTGGAAACATTCCCCGGGGACTAGCGCCACTCCCATTGGCCATTGCAAACAGGCCCCAGGGGCTACAGCAGCACTCAAATTGGTCAATGGAAATAGGCCCCAGGGGTTAGCTGCGCTCCAATTGGCAGTTGAAAAAAGGCCCAAGGGGCTAGTTGCGCTCCCATTCGCTGTTGGAAATAGGCCCCGGAGGCTAACTGCGCTCCCATTGGCCGTTGGAAACAGGCCCCGGGATCTAGCTGCGCTCCCATTGGCCGTTGGAATAAGGCCCCAGGGGGTAACTGAGCTCCCATTGGTCGTTAGAAACAGGCTCCGGGCGATAGCTGCACTATCATAAGCCGTTGGAAACAGTCCCCGGGGGCAAGCTCCACTCACATTGACAGTTGGAATCAAATTCTGGTGGCTAACTGTGCTCCCATTGGCCGTTGGAAACATTCCCCGGGGACTCGCTGTGCTCCCATTGGGCGGTGCAAACAGGCCCCAGTGGCTATAGCAGCGCTCCCATTGGCCAATGGAAATAGGGCCCAGGGGCTAGCTGCGCTCCAATTGGCAGTTGAAAACAGGCCCAAGGGGCTAGTTGCAGTCCCATTCGCTGTTGGAAATAGGCCGCGGGGGCTAGCTGCGCTCCCATTGGCCGATGGAAATATGTAGTTCCCGGGGCATAGCTGCGCTCCCAGTGGCCAATGGAAATAGGCCCCGGGGGCTAGCTGCATGCGCTCCAATTGGCTGTTGAAAACAGGCCCTGGGGGCTAGTTGCACTCCCATTGGCTGTTGAAAAATGGCCCCGGAGGCTAACTGCGCTCCCATTGGCCGATAGAAACAGGCCCCGGGGGATAGCTGCGCTCCCATTGGCCGTTGGAAACAGGTTCTGGGGGCTAGTTGCACTCCCATTGGCCATGGAAATAGTCCCCGGGACTAGCTGCGCTCCCATTGGCCGTTGCAAACAGGCCTCGGGGGCTAGCTGTGCTCCTATTGGCCATTGGAAATAGGCCCCAGGGGCTAGCTGCCCTCCCATTGGCGGTTGGATACATGCCCCGGAGGATAGCTGCACTATCATAAGCCATTAGGAACAGGCCCCGGGGGCTAGCATCACTCCCATTGGCCGTTGGAAACATGCTCCGGGGGCTAGCTGTGCTCCCATTGGCTGTTGGAAACAGGCCCAGAGGACTAGCTGCGCTCCCATTAGCTGTTGGAAATAGGCCTAGAGGGATACCTGCGCTCCCATTGGCAGTTGGAAAAAGCTCCCGGGGGCCAGCTGCACTCCCATTGGCTGTTGGAAAAAGGGCCCGGGGGCTAGCTGCGCTCCCATTGGCCAATGGAAATAGGCCCAGGCTGCGCTCCAATTGGCCATTGGAAATGGGCCCTGGGGGCTAGCTGTGCTCCAATTGGCCATTGGAAATGGGCCCTGGGGGCTAGCTTTACTCCCATTGGCCGTTGGAAATAGGCCCCGGAGGATAGCTGCGCTCCCATTGGCCATTAGAAATAGGCCCCGGGTGCTAGCTGCGCTCCCATTGGCCGTTGCAAACTGGTTCTGGGGGCAAGCTGCCCTCCTATTGGCCAATGGAAACAGGCCTCGGAGGCTAGCAGCGCTCCCATTGGCCGTTGGAAAAAGGCCCAGGAGGCTAACTGCGCGCTCATTGGCTGTTGGAAACAGGCCCCGGGGGCTAGCTGCGCTGCCATTGGCCCTTGGAAAAAGGCCCCGGCGGGTATCTGCGCTCCCATTGGCCGTTGGAAATAGGCCTCGGGGGTTAGCTGCGCTCCAATTGGCCGTTGGAAAAAGGCCACGTGGGGTAACTGCGCTCCCATTGGCCGTTAGAAACAGGCCGAAGGAAATAGGCCCCGAGGGCTAGCTGCGCTCCTATTGGCCGCTGGAATCAGGAACCGGGGGCTAGCTGTGCTCCCATTGGCCGTTGGAAATATGCCCCCGGGGCTAGCTGCGCTCCCATTGGCCCTTGGAAAAAGGCCCCGGGATATAACTGCGCTCCCATTGGACGTTAGAAACAGGCCCCGGGGGATAGCTGCGCTCCCATTGGCCGTTGGAAACAGGTTCTGGGGGCTAGCTGCGCTCCCTGCATTGGCCGTTGGAAATAGGCCTCGGGGGCTAGTTGTGCTCCCATTGGCCGTTGGAAATAGGCCCCGGGGGATAGCTGCCCTCCCATTGGACGAAGGAAATATGTCCCGGGGGCATGGTGTGCTCTTATTGGCCGTTGGAAACAGGAACCGGGGGCTAACTGCGCTCCCATTTACCGTTAGAAATAGGGCCCGGGGGCTAGCTGTGCCCCCATTGGCCGTTGGAAACAGGTTCTGGGGGCTTCCTGCACTCCCATTGGCCGTTGGAATTAGGCCCCGGGGGGTAACTGCGCTCCCATTGGTCATTAGAAACTGGCCCCGGGGGATAGCTGCACTATCATAAGCCGTTGAAAACAGGCCCCCGGGGGCTAGCTGTGCTCCCATTGGCCGTTGGAAATAGGCCCCGGGGGTAACTGCGCTCCCATTGGCCGTTAGAAACAGTACCCGGGGGTTAGCTGCACTCCCAGTGGCAGTTGGAAACAAATTCTGGGGGCTAACTGCGCTCCCATTGGCCATTGGAAACATTCCCTGGGGACTAGCTGCGCTCCCATTGGCCGTTGCAAACAGGCCCCAGGGGCTATAGCAGCATTCCCATTGGCCAATGAAAATAGGCCACAGGGGATAGCTGCGCTCCAATTGGCAGTTGAAAACAGGCCCAAGGGGCTAGTTGCGCTCCCAAACGCTGTTGGAAATAGGCCCCCGAGGCTAACTGCAATCCCATTGGCCTTTGGAAACAGGCCCCGGGGGCTAGCTGCGCTACCATTGGCCGTTGGAATAAGGCCCCGGGGGGGTAACTGCGCTCCCATTGGTCGTTAGAAACAGGCTCCGGGCGATAGCTGCACTGTCATTGGAAACATTCCCCGGGGGCTAGCTGCACTCCCATTGGCAGTTCGAAACAAATTCTGGGGGCTAACTGCGATCCCATTGGCCATTTGAAAAATTTCCCGGGGCCTAGCTGTGCTCCCACTGGCCATTGGAAATAGGCCGCGGGGGCTAGCTGCGCTCCCATTGGCCGTTGGATACATACCCCGGAGGCTAGCTGCACTATCATAAGCTGTTGGAAACAGGCCCTGGGAGCTAGCATCATTCCCATTGGCCGTTGGAAACAGGCCCCGGGGGCTAGCTGCGCTCCTATTGCACGTTGGAAATAGGCCCGGGGGGCAAGCTGCGCTCCCATTAGCCATTGGAAACAGGCCTCGGGGACTAGTTGCGCTCCCATTGGCCGTTGGAAAAAGGCCCCAGAGGCTAACTGAGCTCCCATTGGCCGTTGGAAACAGGCCCCGGGGTCTAGCTGCATTCCCAGTTGCTGTTGCAAATAGGCCCCGGGAGCTAGCTGTGCTCCAATTGGCCGTTGGAAACAGGCCTCGGGGGTTAGCTGCACTCCCATTGGCCGTTGGAAAAAGGCCATGTTGGCTAACTGCGCTCCCATTGGCCGTTAGAAAGAGGTCCTGGGGGCTAGCTGCGCTCCCATTGGCAGTTGGAGACAGATTCTGGGGGCTACCTGCGCTCCCATTGGCCATGGGAAACAGGTTCTGGGGGCTAGTAGCGCTCCTATTGGCTGTTGGAAATAGGCCCCGGGGGCTAGATGCGCTCCCATTGGCCGTTTGAAACAGGCCCAGGGGGCTAGCGGCGCTACCATTTACCATTAGAAACAGGTTCTGGGGGCTTCCTGCGCTCTCATTGGCCGTTGGAATAAGGCCCTGGGGGGTAACTGCGCTCCCATTGGTCGTTAGAAACTGGCCCCGGGGAATAGCTGCACTATCATAAGCCGTTGGAAACAGGCCCCCGGGGGCTAGCTGTGCTCCCATTGGCCGTTGGAAATAGGCCCCGGGGGTAACTGCGCTCCCATTGGCCGTTAGAAACAGTACCCGGGGGCTAGCTGCACTCCCAGTGGCAGTTGGAAACAAATTCTGGGAGCTAACTGCGTTCCCATTGGACGTTGGAAACATTCCCTGGGCACTAGCTGCGGTCCCATTGGCCATTGCAAACAGGCCCCAGGGGCTATAGAAGCACTCCCATTGGCCAATGCAAATAGGCCCCAGGGGTTAGCTGTGCTCCAATTGGCATTTTAAAAGAGGCCCAAGGGGCTAGTTGCGCTCCCATTCGGTGTTGGAAATAGGCCCCGGGGGCTAGCTGCGCTCCCATTGGCCGTTGGAATAAGGCCCCAGGGGGTAACTGCGCTCCCATTGGTCATTAGAAACAGGCTCCGGGCGATAAAGGCACTATCATAAGCCATTGGAAACATTCCCCGGGGGCTAGCTGCACTCCCATTGGCAGTTCAAAACAAATTCTGGGGGCTAACTGTGCTCCCATTGGCCATTAGAAACATTCCTCGGGGACTAGCTGCGCTCCCAATGGCTATTGGAAATAGGCCGCGGGGGCTAGCTGCGCTCCCATTGGCCATTGGATACATGCCCCGGAGGCTAGCTGCACTATCATAAGCTGTTGGAAACAGGCCCCTGGAGCTAGCATCACTCCCATTGGCCGTTGGAAACAGGCCCCGGGGGCTAGCTGCGCTCCCATTCGCTGTTGGAAATATGCCCCGGAGGCAAACTGCGCTCCCATTGGCCGTTGGAAACAGGCCCCGGGGGCTAGCTGCGCTCCCATTAGCCGTTGGAATAAGGCCCCAGGAGGTAACTGCGCTCCCATTCGTCTTTAGAAACAGGCTCCAGGCGATAGCTGCACTATCATAAACCATTGGAAACATTCCCCGGGGGCTAGCTGCACTCCTATTGGCAGTTTGAAACAAATTCTGGAGGCTAACTGTGCTCCCATTGGCCGTTAGAAACATTCCCCGGGGACTAGCTGCGCTCCCAATGGCCATTGGAAATAGGCCGCGGGGGCTAGCTGCGCTCCCATTGGCCGTTGGATACATGCCCCGGAGGCTAGCTGCACTACCATAAGCTGTTGGAAACAGGCCCTGGGAGCAAGCTACGCTCCCATCGGCCGTTAAAAATAGGCCCCGGGGGCTAGCTGCGCTCCCATTGGCCGTAAAAAACAGGTTCTGGGGGCTAGTTGCCCTCCTTTTGGACGTTGGAAATAGGCCCAGGGGGTAAGCTGCGCTCCCATTGGCTGTTGGAAACAGGCCTCGGGGACTAGCTGCTCTCCCATTGGCCGTTGGAAAAAGGCCCCGGAGGCTAACTGAGCTTCCATTGGCCATTCGAAACAAGTCCCGGGGGTTTGCTGCGCTCTCATTGGCCGTTGGAAAAAGGCCCCGGGAGGTAAATGCGCTCTCATTGGCAGTTAGAAACAGGCCCCGGGGGTAGCTGTGCTCCCATTGGCCGTTGGAAACAAATTCTTGGGACTAACTGCGCTCCCATTGGCCGTTGGAAACATTCCCCGGGGACTAGCTGCGCTCCCATTGGTCGCTGCAAACAGGCCCCAGGGGCTATAGCAGCGCTCCCATTGGCCAATGGAAATAGGCCCCAGGGGCTAGCTGCGCTCCAATTGGCAGTTGAAAAGAGGCCCAAGGGGCTAGTTGCTCTCCAATTCTCTGTTGGAAAAAGGCCCCGGACGCTAACTGTGCTCTCATTGGCCGTTGGAAACAGGCCCCGGGGGCTAGCTGCGCTCCCATTGGCCGTTGGAATAAGGCCCCGGGCGGTAACTGCACTCCCATTGGTCGTTAGAATCAGGCCCCGAGCGATAGCTGCACTATCATAAGCCGTTGGAAACAAGCCCCCGGGGGCTAGCCGTGCTCCCATTGGCCGTTGGAAATATGCCCCAGGGGGTAACTGCGCTCCCATTGGCCGTTAGAAACAGTACCCTGGGGCCAGCTGCACTCCCCATGGTAGTTGGAAACAAATTCTGGGGGCTAAGTGCTCTCCCATTGGCCGTTGGAAGCATTCCCCGGGGACTAGCTGCGCTCCCATTGGCCGTTGCAAACAGGCCCCAGGGGCTATAGCAGTGCTCCCATTGGCAATAGGCCCCAGGGGCTAGCTGCTCTCCAATTGGCAGTTGAAAACAGGCCCAAGGGGCTAGTTGCGCTCCTATTCGTTGTTGGAAATAGGACCCCGGAGGCTATCTGCACTCCCATTGGCCGTTGGAAATAGGCCCCGGGGGCTAGCATCGCTCCCATTGGCTGTTCGAAACAGGCCCCAGAGCTAGCTGTGCTCCCATTGGCTGTTGGAAACAGGGTCCGGGGGCTAGCTGTGCTCCCATTGGCTGTTGGAAACAGGCCCAGATGACTAGCTGCGCTCCCATTAGCTGTTGGAAATAGGCCTAGAGGGTTACCTGCGCTCCCATTGGCAGTTGGAAAAAGCTCCCGGGGGCCAACTGCACTCCCATTGGCTGTTGGAAAAAGGGCCCGGGGGCTAGCTGTGCTCCCATTGGCCAATGGAAATAGGCCCAGGGGGCTATCTGCGCTGCAATTGGCCATTGGAAATGGGCCCTGGGGGCTAGCTGTGCTCCCATTAGCCGTTGGAAATAGGCCCCGGGCGATAGCTGCCCTCCCATTGGCAAAAGGAAATAGGCCCCGGTGGCAAGCTGCCCTCGTATTGGCCGTTGGAAACAGGAACCGGGGGCTAGCTGCCCTCGTATTGGCCGTTGGAAACAGGAACCGGGGGCTAGCTGCACTCCCATTGGCCATTGCAAGCAGGTTCTGGGGGCTAGTTGCCCTCCTATTGGCCGTTGGAAACAGGTATCGGGGGCTAGCAGCGCTCCCATTGGCCATTGGAAAAAGGCCCCGGGGGCTAGCTGCGCTGCCATTGGCCCTTGGAAAAAGGCCCCGGCGGGTATCTGTGCTCCCATTGGCCGTTGGAAACAGGCCTCGGGGGTTAGCTGCGCTCCAATTGGCCGTTGGAAAAAGGCCACGTGGGGTAACTGCGCTCCCATTGGCCGTTAGAAACAGGCCGAAGGAAATAGGGCTAGCTGCGCTACTATATGCCGCTGGAATCAGGAACCGGGGGCTAGCTGCACTCCCATTGGCTATTGGAAATATGCCCCCGGGTCTAGCTGCATTCCCAGTTGCTGTTGCAAATAGGCCCCGGGAGCTAGCTGTGCTCCAATTGGCCGTTGGAAACAGGCCTCGGGGGTTAGCTGCACTCCTATTGGCCGTTGGAAAAAGGCCATGTTGGCTAACTGCGCTCCCATTGGCCGTTAGAAAGAGGCTCTGGGGGCTAGCTGCGCTCCCATTGGCAGTTGGAGACAGGTTCTGGGGGCTACCTGCGCTCCCATTGGCCATGGGAAACAGGTTCTGGGGGCTAGTAGCGCTCCTATTGGCTGTTGGAAATAGGCCCCGGGGGCTAGATGCGCTCCCATTGGCCGTTTGAAACAGGCCCAGGGGGCTAGCTGCGCTACCATTTACCATTAGAAACAGGTTCTGGGGGCTTCCTGCGCTCTCATTGGCCGTTGGAATAAGGCCCTTGGGGGTAACTGCGCTCCCATTGGTCGTTAGAAACTGGCCCCGGGGAATAGCTGCACTATCATAAGCCGTTGGAAACAGGCCCCCGGGGGCTAGCTGTGCTCCCATTGGCCGTTGGAAATAGGCCCCGGGGGGAACTGCGCTCCCATTGGCCGTTAGAAACAGTACCCGGGGGCTAGCTGCACTCCCAGTGGCAGTTGGAAACAAATTCTGGGAGCTAACTGCGTTCCCATTGGACGTTGGAAACATTCCCTGGGCACTAGCTGCGGTCCCATTGGCCATTGCAAACAGGCCCCAGGGGCTATAGAAGCACTCCCATTGGCCAATGGAATTAGGCCCCAGGGGTTAGCTGCGCTCCAATTGGCATTTTAAAAGAGGCCCAAGGGGCTAGTTGCAATCCCATTCGCTGTTGGAAATAGGCCCCGGGGGCTAGCTGCGCTCCCATTGGCCGTTGGAATAAGGCCCCGGGGGGTAACTGCGCTCCCATTGGTCATTAGAAACAGGCTCCGGGCGATAAAGGCACTATCATAAGCCATTGGAAACATTCCCCGGGGGCTAGCTGCACTCCCATTGGCAGTTCAAAACAAATTCTGGGAGCTAACTGTGCTCCCATTGGCCATTAGAAACATTCCCCGGGGACTAGCTGCGCTCCCAATGGCTATTGGAAATAGGCCGCGGGGGCTAGCTGTGCTCCCATTGGCCGTTGGATACATGCCCCGGAGGCTAGCTGCACTATCATAAGCTGTTGGAAACAGGCCCCTGGAGCTAGCATCACTCCCATTGGCCGTTGGAAACAGGCCCCGGGGGCTAGCTGCGCTCCCATTCGCTGTTGGAAATATGCCCCGGAGGCAAACTGCGCTCCCATTGGCCGTTGGAAACAGGCCCCGGGGGCTAGCTGCGCTCCCATTAGCCGTTGGAATAAGGCCCCAGGAGGTAACTGCGCTCCCATTCGTCTTTAGAAACAGGCTCCGGGCGATAGCTGCACTATCATAAACCATTGGAAACATTCCCCGGGGGCTAGCTGCACTCCTATTGGCAGTTTGAAACAAATTCTGGAGGCTAACTGTGCTCCCATTGGCCGTTAGAAACATTCCCCGGGGACTAGCTGCGCTCCCAATGGCCATTGGAAATAGGCCGTGGGGGCTAGCTGCGCTCCCATTGGCCGTTGGATACATGCCCCGGAGGCTAGCTGCACTACCATAAGCTGTTGGAAACAGGCCCTGGGAGCAAGCTACGCTCCCATCGGCCGTTAAAAATAGGCCCCGGGGGCTAGCTGCGCTCCCATTGGCCGTAAAAACCAGGTTCTGGGGGCTAGTTGCCCTCCTTTTGGACGTTGGAAATAGGCCCAGGGGGTAAGCTGCGCTCCCATTGGCTGTTGGAAACAGGCCTCGGGGACTAGCTGCTCTCCCATTGGCCGTTGGAAAAAGGCCCCGGAGGCTAACTGAGCTCCCATTGGCCATTCGAAACAAGTCCCGGGGGTTTGCTGCGCTCTCATTGGCCGTTGGAAAAAGGCCCCGGGAGGTAAATGCGCTCTCATTGGCAGTTAGAAATAGGCCCCGGGGGTAGCTGTGCTCCCATTGGCCGTTGGAAACAAATTCTTGGGACTAACTGCGCTCCCATTGGCCGTTGGAAACATTCCCCGGGGACTAGCTGCGCTCCCATTGGTCGCTGCAAACAGGCCCCAGGGGCTATAGCAGCGCTCCCATTGGCCAATGGAAATAGGCCCCAGGGGCTAGCTGCGCTCCAATTGGCAGTTGAAAAGAGACCCAAGGGGCTAGTTGCTCTCCCATTCGCTGTTGGAAAAAGGCCCCGGACGCTAACTGTGCTCTCATTGGCCGTCGGAAACAGGCCCCGAGGGCTAGCTGCGCTCCCATTGGCCGTTGGAATAAGGCCCCGGGCGGTAACTGCACTCCCATTGGTCGTTAGAATCAGGCCCCGAGCGATAGCTGCACTATCATAAGCCGTTGGAAACAAGCCCCCGGGGGCTAGCCGTGCTCCCATTGGCCGTTGGAAATATGCCCCAGGGGGTAACTGCGCTCCCATTGGCCGTTAGAAACAGTACCCTGGGGCCAGCTGCACTCCCCATGGTAGTTGGAAACAAATTCTGGGGGCTAAGTGCTCTCCCATTGGCCGTTGGAAGCATTCCCCTGGGACTAGCTGCGCTCCCATTGGCCGTTGCAAACAGGCCCCAGGGGCTATAGCAGCGCTCCCATTGGCAATAGGCCCCAGGGGCTAGCTGCGCTCCAATTGGCAGTTGAAAACAGGCCCAAGGGGCTAGTTGCGCTCCTATTCGTTGTTGGAAATAGGACCCCGGAGGCTATCTGCACTCCCATTGGCCGTTGGAAACAGGGTCCGGGGGCTAGCTGTGCTCCCAATGGCTGTTGGAAACAGGCCCAGATGACTAGCTGCGCTCCCATTAGCTGTTGGAAATAGGCCTAGAGGGTTACCTGCGCTCCCATTGGCAGTTGGAAAAAGCTCCCGGGATATAACTGCGCTCCCATTGGCCGTTAGAAACAGGCCCCGGGGGATAGCTGCGTTCCCATTGGCCGTTGGAAACAGGTTCTGGGTGCTAGCTGCGCTCCCATTGGCCATTGGAAAAAGGTTATTGGGGCTAGCTGCTCTCCTATTGGCCGTTGGAATCAGGAACCGGGGGCTAGCTGCGCTCCCATTGGCCATTGGAAACAGGCCTCAGGGGTTAGCTGCACTCCCATTGGACAAAGGAAATAGGCTCCGGGGGCATGGTGCGCTCCTATTGGCTGTTGGAAACAGGAAGCGGGGGCTAGCTGCGCTCCCATTGACCGTTAGAAATAGGGCCCGGTGGCTAGCGGCGCCCCCAATGGCCGTTGGAAACAGATTCTGGGGGCTTTCTGCGCTTTTATTGGCCGTTGGAAATAGGCATGGGGGGAAGCTGCGCTCCCATTTGCCGTTGGAAACAGGCCTCGGGGTCTAGCTGCGCTCCCATTGGTCGTTGGAAAAAGGCCCCAGAGGCTAACTGCGCTCCCATTGGCCATTGGAAGTGCAGCTAGCAGTGCAGCTAGCCCCATGGGCCTGTTTCCAACGGCCAATGAGTGCGCAGTTAGCCTCCTCGGTCTATTTCCAACAGCCAATGGGAGCGCTGCTAGCCCCGGAGGCCTGTTTCCAACGGCCAATTGTAGCGCAGCTTGCCCCCAGAACCTGTTTGCAATGGCCATTGGGAGCGCAGCTAGCCCTGGGGGCCTATTTCCAACGGTCACTGGGAGCGCAGCTAGCCCCCGGTTCCTGATTCCAGCGGCCAATAGGAGCGCAGCTAGTCCTCGGGGCCTATTTCCTTCGGCCTGTTTCTAACGGCGAATGGGAGCGCAGCTACCCCACGTGGCTTTTTTCCAACTGCCAATGGGAGCGCAGCTAGCCCCCGAGGCCTATTTCCACTGGCCAACGGGAGCACAGCTAGCCCGGTTCCTGATTCCAACCGCCAATAGGAGAGCAGCTAGCCCCCGGGGCATATTTCCTTCGGCCAATGGGAAGGCAGCTATCCCACAAAGCTTATTTCCAAAGGCCAATGTGAGCGCAGCTAACCCACGGGGCCTATTTCCAACGTCCAATGGGATCGCAGCTAGCCCCCGGGTTTTTTTTCAACGGCCAATGGGTGCGCAGCTAGACCCCGTGGCCTATTTCCAACGACCAATTCGGAGCTCAGCTAGCCCCCGAGGCCTGTTTGCAATGGTCAATTGGAGCGAAGCTAGTCGCTGGGGCCGGTTTCCAATGGCCAATGGGAGCGCAGGTAGCCCCCAGGGCCTATTTCCAACTGCCAAATAGGGGGCAGCTATCCCCCGGGGCTTATTTTCAAATGCCAATGGGAGCGCAGCTAGACCCCGGGGCCTATTTCCAACAGCAAATGGGAGCGCAGCTAGCGCCCGAGCCTGTTTCCAACAGCCAAAGGGAGCGCATCTAGCCCCCGAGGCCTGTCTACAATGGCCAATGGGAGAGCAATTAGTCGCCAGGGACTATTTCCTATGGCCAATAGGAGCGCAGCTAGCCCCCAGAACCTTTTTTCAACGGCCAATGGGAGCGCAGCTAGCCCCAAGAACCTGTTTCCAATGGCCAATGGGAGCGCAGCTATCCCCCGGGGCCTGTTTCTAATGGCCAATGAGAGCGCATTTACCTCCCGGGGCATTTTTCCAACGGCGAATGAGAGCGCAGCAAGCCCCTAGAGCCTGTTTCCACGGCCAATGGGAGCGCAGTTAGCCTCCGGGGTCCTTTTTCCAACGGCCAATGGAAGAGCACCTATTACCCGAGGCCTGTTTCCAACGGTCAATGGGAGCGCAGCTTGCCCCCGGGGCCTTTTTCCAACGTCCAATAGGAGGGCAGCTAGCCTCCAGAACCTGTTTCCAACGGCCAATGCGAGCGCAGCTAGCCCCCGGGGCCAATTTCTAATGGCCAATGGGAACGCAGCTAGCCCCTGGTTCCTGATTCCCGCAGCCAATAGGAGCGCAGCTAGCCCCCAGGGCCTATTTCCTTCGGGCAATTGGAGGGCAGCTATCCCCCGGGGCTTATTTCCAAATGCCAATGGGAGTGCAGCTAGACCACGGGGCCTATTTCCAACGGCCAATGGGAGCGCAGGTGTCCCCAGGGGCCTGTTTCCAACAGCCAATGTGAGTGCATCTAGCCCCCGAGGCCTGTTTACAATGGCCAATGGGAGCGCAGTTAGTCCCCAGGGACTATATCCTATGGCCTATAGGAGCGCAGCTAGCCTCCAGAACCTGTTTTCAACAGCCAATGGGAGCGCTGCTAGCCCCCAGAATCTGTTTCCAATGGCCAATGGGAGCGCAGCTATCCCCCTGGGCCTGTTTCTAATGGCCAATGAGAGCGCATTTACCTCCCGGGGCATTTTTCCAACGGCGAATGAGAGCGCAGCAGGCCCCTAGAGCCTGTTTCCAACGGCCAATGGGAGCGCAGTTAGCCTCCGGGGTATTTTTCGAACGGCCAATGGGAGAGCAGCTAGTCCCAGAGCTCTGTTTCCAACAGCCAATGGGAGCGCAGCTTGCCCCCTGGGCCTATTTCCAACGTCCAAATGGAGGGCAACTAGCCCCCAGAACCTGTTTTCAACGGCCAATGGGAGCGCAGCTAGCCCCTGGGGCCTATTTCTAATGGCCGATGGGAGCGCAGCTAGCCCCTGGTTCCTGTTTCCATCGGCCAATTGGAGAGCAGCTAGGCCCTTGGAAAAAGGCCCCGGGTGATAACTGCGCTACCATTGGCCATTAGAAACAGGCCCCGGGGGATAGCTGCGCTCCCATTGGCCGTTGGAAACAGGTTCTGGGGGCTAGCTAAGCTCCCATTGGCCGTTGGAAAAAGGTTATTGGGGCTAGCTGCGCTCCTATTGGCCGTTGGAAATAGGCCTCGGGGTCTAGTTGTGCTCCCATTGGCTGTTGGAAATAGGCCCCGGGGGATAGCGGCCCTCCCATTGGACAAAGGAAATAGGCCCCGGGGGCATGGTGCGCTCCTATTGGCTGTTGGAAACAGGAAGCGGGGGCTAGCTGCGCTCCCATTGACCGTTAGAAATAGGGCCCGGTGGCTAGCGG
This sequence comes from Paralithodes platypus, assembly GCA_032716605.1. Taxonomy (NCBI): domain Eukaryota; kingdom Metazoa; phylum Arthropoda; class Malacostraca; order Decapoda; family Lithodidae; genus Paralithodes; species Paralithodes platypus. The sequence goes on along the minus strand of CM064567.1, from coordinate 32,792,741 downwards.
CGCCCCCAATGGCCGTTGGAAACAGGTTCTGGGGGCTTTCTGCGCTTCTATTGGCCGTTGGAAATAGGCTTGGGGGCAAGCTGCGCTCCCATTGGCCGTTGGAAACAGGCCTCGGGGTCTAGCTGCGCTCCCATTGGCCGTTGGAAAAAGGCCCCAGAGGCTAACTGCGCTCCCATTGGCCGTTGGAAACAGGCCCCGGGGGCTAGCTGCGCTCCCATTGCCCATTGGAATAAGGCCCTGGGGGGTACCTGCACTCCCATTGGCCGTTAGAAACTGGCTCCTTGGCCGTTGGAAATAGGCCCCGGGGGTAACTGCGCTCCCATTGGCCGTTAGAAACAGTACCCGCGGGCTAGCTGCACACCCATTGGCCGTTGGAAACATTCCCCGGGGACTAGCGCCACTCCCATTGGCCATTGCAAACAGGCCCCAGGGGCTACAGCAGCACTCAAATTGGTCAATGGAAATAGGCCCCAGGGGTTAGCTGCCCTCCAATTGGCAGTTGAAAAAAGGCCCAAGGGGCTAGTTGCGCTCCCATTCGCTGTTGGAAATAGGCCCCGGAGGCTAACTGCGCTCCCATTGGCCGTTGGAAACAGGCCCCGGGATCTAGCTGCGCTCCCATTGGCCGTTGGAATAAGGCCCCAGGGGGTAACTGAGCTCCCATTGGTCGTTAGAAACAGGCTCCGGGCGATAGCTGCACTATCATAAGCCGTTGGAAACAGTCCCCGGGGGCAAGCTCCACTCACATTGACAGTTGGAATCAAATTCTGGTGGCTAACTGTGCTCCCATTGGCCGTTGGAAACATTCCCCGGGGACTCGCTGTGCTCCCATTGGGCATTGCAAACAGGCCCCAGTGGCTATAGCAGCGCTCCCATTGGCCAATGGAAATAGGGCCCAGGGGCTAGCTGCGCTCCAATTGGCAGTTGAAAACAGGCCCAAGGGGCTAGTTGCAGTCCCATTCGCTGTTGGAAATAGGCCGCGGGGGCTAGCTGCGCTCCCATTGGCCGATGGAAATATGTAGTTCCCGGGGCATAGCTGCGCTCCCAGTGGCCAATGGAAATAGGCCCCGGGGGCTAGCTGCATGCGCTCCAATTGGCTGTTGAAAACAGGCCCTGGGGGCTAGTTGCACTCCCATTGGCTGTTGAAAAATGGCCCCGGAGGCTAACTGCGCTCCCATTGGCCGATAGAAACAGGCCCCGGGGGATAGCTGCGCTCCCATTGGCCGTTGGAAACAGGTTCTGGGGGCTAGTTGCACTCCCATTGGCCATGGAAATAGTCCCCGGGACTAGCTGCGCTCCCATTGGCCGTTGCAAACAGGCCTCGGGGGCTAGCTGTGCTCCTATTGGCCATTGGAAATAGGCCCCAGGGGCTAGCTGCCCTCCCATTGGCGGTTGGATACATGCCCCGGAGGATAGCTGCACTATCATAAGCCATTAGGAACAGGCCCCGGGGGCTAGCATCACTCCCATTGGCCGTTGGAAACATGCTCCGGGGGCTAGCTGTGCTCCCATTGGCTGTTGGAAACAGGCCCAGAGGACTAGCTGCGCTCCCATTAGCTGTTGGAAATAGGCCTAGAGGGATACCTGCGCTCCCATTGGCAGTTGGAAAAAGCTCCCGGGGGCCAGCTGCACTCCCATTGGCTGTTGGAAAAAGGGCCCGGGGGCTAGCTGCGCTCCCATTGGCCAATGGAAATAGGCCCAGGCTGCGCTCCAATTGGCCATTGGAAATGGCCCCTGGGGGCTAGCTGTGCTCCAATTGGCCATTGGAAATGGGCCCTGGGGGCTAGCTTTACTCCCATTGGCCGTTGGAAATAGGCCCCGGAGGATAGCTGCGCTCCCATTGGCCATTAGAAATAGGCCCCGGGTGCTAGCTGCGCTCCCATTGGCCGTTGCAAACTGGTTCTGGGGGCAAGCTGCCCTCCTATTGGCCAATGGAAACAGGCCTCGGAGGCTAGCAGCGCTCCCATTGGCCGTTGGAAAAAGGCCCAGGAGGCTAACTGCGCGCTCATTGGCTGTTGGAAACAGGCCCCGGGGGCTAGCTGCGCTGCCATTGGCCCTTGGAAAAAGGCCCCCGCGGGTATCTGCGCTCCCATTGACCGTTGGAAATAGGCCTCGGGGGTTAGCTGCGCTCCAATTGGCCGTTGAATAAAGGCCACGTGGGGTAACTGCGCTCCCATTGGCCGTTAGAAACAGGCCGAAGGAAATAGGCCCCGAGGGCTAGCTGCGCTCCTATTGGCCGCTGGAATCAGGAACCGGGGGCTAGCTGTGCTCCCATTGGCCGTTGGAAATATGCCCCCGGGGCTAGCTGCGCTCCCATTGGCCCTTGGAAAAAGGCCCCGGGATATAACTGCGCTCCCATTGGCCGTTGGAAACAGGTTCTGGGGGCTAGCTGCGCTCCCTGCATTGGCCGTTGGAAATAGGCCTCGGGGGCTAGTTGTGCTCCCATTGGCCGTTGGAAATAGGCCCCGGGGGATAGCTGCCCTCCCATTGGACGAAGGAAATATGTCCCGGGGGCATGGTGTGCTCTTATTGGCCGTTGGAAACAGGAACCGGGGGCTAACTGCGCTCCCATTTACCGTTAGAAATAGGGCCCGGGGGCTAGCTGTGCCCCCATTGGCCGTTGGAAACAGGTTCTGGGGGCTTCCTGCACTCCCATTGGCCGTTGGAATAAGGCCCCGGGGGGTAACTGCGCTCCCATTGGTCATTAGAAACTGGCCCCGGGGGATAGCTGCACTATCATAAGCCGTTGAAAACAGGCCCCCGGGGGCTAGCTGTGCTCCCATTGGCCGTTGGAAATAGGCCCCGGGGGTAACTGCGCTCCCATTGGCCGTTAGAAACAGTACCCGGGGGTTAGCTGCACTCCCAGTGGCAGTTGGAAACAAATTCTGGGGGCTAACTGCGCTCCCATTGGCCATTGGAAACATTCCCTGGGGACTAGCTGCGCTCCCATTGGCAGTTGAAAACAGGCCCCAGGGGCTATAGCAGCATTCCCATTGGCCAATGAAAATAGGCCACAGGGGATAGCTGCGCTCCAATTGGCAGTTGAAAACAGGCCCAAGGGGCTAGTTGCGCTCCCAAACGCTGTTGGAAATAGGCCCCCGAGGCTAACTGCAATCCCATTGGCCTTTGGAAACAGGCCCCGGGGGCTAGCTGCGCTACCATTGGCCGTTGGAATAAGGCCCCGGGGGGGTAACTGCGCTCCCATTGGTCGTTAGAAACAGGCTCCGGGCGATAGCTGCACTGTCATTGGAAACATTCCCCGGGGGCTAGCTGCACTCCCATTGGCAGTTCGAAACAAATTCTGGGGGCTAACTGCGCTCCCATTGGCCATTGGAAACATTTCCCGGGGCCTAGCTGTGCTCCCATTGGCCATTGGAAATAGGCCGCGGGGGCTAGCTGCGCTCCCATTGGCCGTTGGATACATGCCCCGGAGGCTAGCTGCACTATCATAAGCTGTTTGAAACAGGCCCTGGGAGCTAGCATCATTCCCATTGGCCGTTGGAAACAGGGCCCAGGGGCTAGCTGCGCTCCTATTGCACGTTGGAAATAGGCCCCGGGGGCAAGCTGCGCTCCCATTGGCCATTGGAAACAGGTCTCGGGGACTAGTTGCGCTCCCATTGACCGTTGGAAAAAGGCCCCAGAGGCTAACTGAGCTCCCATTGGCCGTTGGAAACAGGCCCCAGGGTCTAGCTGCATTCCCAGTTGCTGTTGCAAATAGGCCCCGGGAGCTAGCTGTGCTCCAATTGGCCGTTGGAAACAGGCCTCGGGGGTTAGCTGCACTCCCATTGGCCGTTGGAAAAAGGCCATGTTGGCTAACTGCGCTCCCATTGGCCATTAGAAAGAGGTCCTGGGGGCTAGCTGCGCTCCCATTGGCAGTTGGAGACAGATTCTGGGGGCTACCTGCGCTCCCATTGGCCATGGGAAACAGGTTCTGGGGGCTAGTAGCGCTCCTATTGGCTGTTGGAAATAGGCCCCGGGGGCTAGATGCGCTCCCATTGGCCGTTTGAAACAGGCCCAGGGGGCTAGCGGCGCTACCATTTACCATTAGAAACAGGTTCTGGGGCTTCCTGCGCTCTCATTGGCCGTTTGAATAAGGCCCTGGGGGGTAACTGCGCTCCCATTGGTCGTTAGAAACTGGCCCCGGGGAATAGCTGCACTATCATAAGCCGTTGGAAACAGGCCCCCAGGGGCTAGCTGTGCTCCCATTGGCCGTTGGAAATAGGCCCCGGGGGTAACTGCGCTCCCATTGGCCGTTAGAAACAGTACCCGGGGGCTAGCTGCACTCCCAGTGGCAGTTGGAAACAAATTCTGGGAGCTAACTGCGTTTCCATTGGACGTTGGAAACATTCCCTGGGCACTAGCTGCGGTCCCATTGGCCATTGCAAACAGGCCCCAGGGGCTATAGAAGCACTCCCATTGGCCAATGCAAATAGGCCCCAGGGGTTAGCTGTGCTCCAATTGGCATTTTAGAAGAGGCCCAAGGGGCTAGTTGCGCTCCCATTCGGTGTTGGAAATAGGCCCCCGGGGCTAGCTGCGCTCCCATTGGCCGTTGGAATAAGGCCCCAGGGGGTAACTGCGCTCCCATTGGTCATTAGAAACAGGCTCCGGGCGATAAAGGCACTATCATAAGCCATTGGAAACATTCCCCGGGGGCTAGCTGCACTCCCATTGGCAGTTCAAAACAAATTCTGGGGGCTAACTGTGCTCCCATTGGCCATTAGAAACATTCCTCGGGGACTAGCTGCGCTCCCAATGGCTATTGGAAATAGGCCGCGGGGGCTAGCTGCGCTCCCATTGGCCATTGGATACATGCCCCGGAGGCTAGCTGCACTATCATAAGCTGTTGGAAACAGGCCCCTGGAGCTAGCATCACTCCCATTGGCCGTTGGAAACAGGCCCCGGGGGCTAGCTGCGCTCCCATTCGCTGTTGGAAATATGCCCCGGAGGCAAACTGCGCTCCCATTGGCCGTTGGAAACAGGCCCCGGGGGCTAGCTGCGCTCCCATTGTTGGAATAAGGCCCCAGGAGGTAACTGCGCTCCCATTCGTCTTTAGAAACAGGCTCCAGGCGATAGCTGCACTATCATAAACCATTGGAAACATTCCCCGGGGGCTAGCTGCACTCCTATTGGCAGTGTTTGAAACAAATTCTGGAGGCTAACTGTGCATTGGCCGTTAGAAACATTCCCCGGGACTAGCTGCGCTCCCATTGGCCGTTGGAAAAACATTCCCATTGGGGAAATAGGCCACGCTGCCTCCCAATTGGCCCATTGGAAATAGGCCGCGGGGGCTAGCTGCGCTCCCATTGGCCGTTGGATACATGCCCCGGAGGCTAGCTGCACTACCATAAGCTGTTGGAAACAGGCCCTGGGAGCAAGCTACGCTCCCATCGGCCGTTAAAAATAGGCCCCGGGGGCTAGCTGCGCTCCCATTGGCCGTAAAAAACAGGTTCTGGGGGCTAGTTGCCCTCCTTTTGGACGTTGGAAATAGGCCCAGGGGGTAAGCTGCGCTCCCATTGGCTGTTGGAAACAGGCCTCGGGGACTAGCTGCTCTCCCATTGGCCGTTGGAAAAAGGCCCCGGAGGCTAACTGAGCTTCCATTGGCCATTCGAAACAAGTCCCGGGGGTTTGCTGCGCTCTCATTGGCCGTTGGAAAAAGGCCCCGGGAGGTAAATGTGCTCCCATCGGCCGTTAGAAATAGGCCCCGGAGGCTAGCTGCGCTCCCATTGGCCGTTGAAAACAGGTTCTGGGGGCTAGTTGGCCTCCTTTTGGACGTTGGAAATAGGCCCAGGGGGCAAGCTGCGCTCCCATTGGCCGTTGGAAACAGGCCTCGGGGACTAGCTGCTCTCCCATTGGCCGTTGGAAAAAGGCCCCGGAGGCTAACTGAGCTCCCATTGGCCATTCGAAACAGGCCCCGGGGGTTTGCTGCGCTCTCATTGGCCGTTGGAAAAAGGCCCCGGGAGGTAAATGCGCTCTCATTGGCAGTTAGAAACAGGCCCCGGGGGTAGCTGTGCTCCCATTGGCCGTTGAAAACAGGTTCTTGGGGCTAGCTGCCCTCCCATTGGCCATTGGAAACAGGTTCTGGGGGCTAGCTGTGCTCCTATTGGCTGTTGGAAATAGCCCCTGGGGACTAACTGCGCTCCCATTGGCCATTGCAAACAGGCCTCGGGGGCTAGCTGCGCTCCTATTGGCCGTTGGAAATAGGCCCCGGGGGCTAGCTGTGCTCCAATTAGCTGTTGGAAATGGGCCCTGAGAGCTAGCTGCACTCCCATTGGCCATTGCAAATAGGCCCCGGGGGATAGCTGCCCTCCCATTGGCCAAAGGAAATAGGCCCCGGGGGCTAGCTGCGCTCCTATTGGCCGTTGGAAACAGGAACTGGGGGCTAGCTGCCCTCCCATTGGCCATTAGAAATTGGCCCCGGGAGCTAGCTGCGCTCGCATTGGACGTTGGAAACAGGTTCTGGAGGCTAGCTGCCCTCCTATTGGACGTTGGAAATAGGCCCCGGGGGCAAGCTGCGCTCCCATTGACCGTTGGAAACAGGCCTCGGGTAATAGGTGCTCTCCCATTGGCCGTTGGAAAAAGGCCCCGGAGGCTAACTGCGCTCCCATAGGCCGTTGGAAACAGGCTCTAGGGGCTTGCTGCGCTCTCATTCGCCGTTGGAAAAATGCCCCGGGAGGTAAATGCGCTATCATTGGCCATTAGAAACAGGCCCCGGGGGATAGCTGGGCTCCCATTGGCCATTGGAAAGAGGTTCTGGGGGCTAGCTGCGCTCCCATTTGCTGTTGAAAACAGGTTCTGGGGGCTAGCTGCGCTCCTATTGGCCATAGGAAATAGTCCCTGGGGACTAACTGCGCTCCCATTGGCCATTGTAAACAGGCCTCGGGGGCTAGATGCGCTCCCATTGGCTGTTGAAAACAGGCCCCAGGGGCTAGCTGCGCTCCCAGTGGCCAATGGAAATAGGCCCCGGGGGCTAGCTGCATGCGCTCCAATTGGCTGTTGAAAACAGGCCCTGGGGGCTAGTTGCGCTCCCATTGGCTGTTGGAAAAAGGCCCCGGAGGCTAACTGCGCTCCCATTGGCTGTTAGAAACAGGCTCCGGGGGATAGCTGCGCTCCCATTGGCCGTTGGAAACAGGTTGTGGGGGCTAGCTGCGCTCCCATTGGCCATTGGAAATAGTCCCCGGGACTAGCTGCGCTCCCATTGGCAGTTGCAAACAGGCCTCGGGGGCTAGCTGTGCTCCTATTGGCCATTGGAAATAGGCCCCAGGGACTAGCTGCCCTCCCATTGGCGGTTGGATACATGCTCCGGAGGCTAGCTGCACTATCATAAGCCATTAGGAACAGGCCCCGGGGGCTAGCATCACTCCCATTGGCCGTTGGAAACAGGCTCCGGGGGCTAGCTGTGCTCCCATTGGCTGTTGGAAAAAGGCCACGGAGGCTAACTGCGCTCCCATTGGCTGTTAGAAACAGGCCCCGGGGGATAGCTGCACTCCCATTGGCCGTTGGAAACAGGTTCTGGGGACTAGCTGCGCTCCCATTGGCCATTGGAAATAGTCCCCGGGACTAGCTGCGCTCCAATTGGCAGTTGCAAACAGGCTTCGGGGGCTAGCTGTGCTCCTATTGGCCATTGGAAATAGGCCCCAGGGGCTGGCTGCCCTCCCATTGGCGGTTAGAAACAGGCCCAGAGGACTAGCTGAGCTCCCATTAGCTGTTGGAAATATGCCTAGAGGGGTACCTGCGCTCCCATTGGCAGTTGGAAGAAGCTCCCGGGGGCCAGCTGCACTCCCATTGGCTGTTGGAAAAGAGGCCCGGGGGCTTGCTGCGCTCCCATTGGCCAATGGAAATAGGCCCAGGGGGCTAACTGCGCTTCAATTGGCCATTGGAAATGGGCCCTGGGGGTTAGCTGTGCTCCCATTGGCCGTGGGAAATAGGCCCCGGGGGATAGCTGCCCTCCCATTGGCCGAAGGAAATAGGCCCCGGGAGCAAGCTGCGCTCCTATTGGCCATTGGAAACAAGAACCGGGGGCTAGCTGTGCTCCCATCGGCCGTTAGAAATAGGCCCCGGAGGCTAGCTGCGATCCCATTGGCCGTTGAAAACAGGTTCTGGGGGCTAGTTGGCCTCCTTTTGGACGTTGGAAATAGGCCCGGGGGGCAAGCTGCGCTCCCATTGGCCGTTGGAAACAGGCCTCGGGGACTAGCTGCTCTCCCATTGGCCGTTGGAAAAAGGCCCCGGAGGCTAACTGAGCTCCCATTGGCCATTCGAAACAGGCCCCGGGGGTTTGCTGCGCTCTCATTGGCCGTTGGAAAAAGGCCCCGGGAGGTAAGTGCGCTCTCATTGGCAGTTAGAAACAGGCCCCGGGGGTAGCTGTGCTCCCATTGGCCGTTGAAAACAGGTTCTTGGGGCTAGCTGCCCTCCCATTGGCCATTGGAAACAGGTTCTGGGGGCTAGCTGTGCTCCTATTGGCTGTTGGAAATAGCCCCTGGGGACTAACTGCCCTCCCATTGGCCGTTGGAAATAGGCCCCGGGGGCTAGCTGTGCTCCAATTAGCTGTTGGAAATGGGCCCTGAGCGCTAGCTGCACTCCCATTGGCCATTGCAAATAGGCCCCGGGGGATAGCTGCCCTCCCATTGGCCAAAGGAAATAGGCCCCGGGGGCTAGCTGCGCTCCTATTGGCCGTTGGAAACAGGAACCGGGGGCTAGCTGCCCTCCCATTGGCCATTAGAAATTGGCCCCGGGAGCTAGCTGCGCTCGCATTGGACGTTGGAAACAGGTTCTGGAGGCTAGCTGCCCTCCTATTGGACGTTGGAAATAGGCCCCGGGGGCAAGCTGCGCTCCCATTGACCGTTGGAAACAGGCCTCGGGTAATAGGTGCTCTCCCATTGGCCGTTGGAAAAAGGCCCCGGAGGCTAACTGCGCTCCCATAGGCCGTTGGAGACAGGCTCTAGGGGCTTGCTGCGCTCTCATTCGCCGTTGGAAAAATGCCCCGGGAGGTAAATGCGCTATCATTGGCCATTAGAAACAGGCCCCGGGGGATAGCTGGGCTCCCATTGGCCATTGGAAAGAGGTTCTGGGGGCTAGCTGCGCTCCCATTTGCTGTTGAAAACAGGTTCTGGGGGCTAGCTGCGCTCCTATTGGCCATAGGAAATAGTCCCTGGGGACTAACTGCGCTCCCATTGGCCATTGTAAACAGGCCTCGGGGCTAGATGCGCTCCCATTGGCTTTTGAAAACAGGCCCCAGGGGCTAGCTGCGCTCCCAGTGGCCAATGGAAATAGGCCCCGGGGGCTAGCTGCATGCGCTCCAAATGGCTGTTGAAAACAGGCCCTGGGGGCTAGTTGCGCTCCCATTGGCTGTTGGAAAAAGGCCCCGGAGGCTAACTGCGCTCCCATTGGCTGTTAGAAACAGGCTCCAGGGGATAGCTGCGCTCCCATTGGCCGTTGGAAACAGGTTCTGGGGGCTAGCTGCGCTCCCATTGGCCCTTGGAAATAGTCCCCGGGACTAGCTGCACTCCCATTGGCAGTTGCAAACAGGCCTCGGGGGCTAGCTGTGCTCCTATTGGCCATTGGAAATAGGCCCCAGGGACTAGCTGCCCTCCCATTGGCGGTTGGATACATGCCCCGGAGGCTAGCTGCACTATCATAAGCCATTAGGAACAGGCCCCGGGGGCTAGCATCACTCCCATTGGCCGTTGGAAACAGGCTCCGGGGGCTAGCTGTGCTCCCATTGGCTGTTGGAAAAAGGCCCCGGAGGCTAACTGCGCTCCCATTGGCTGTTAGAAACAGGGCCCGGGGGATAGCTGCACTCCCATTGGCCGTTGGAAACAGGTTCTGGGGACTAGCTGCGCTCCCATTGGCCATTGGAAATAGTCCCCGGGACTAGCTGCGCTCCAATTGGCAGTTGCAAACAGGCCTCGGGGCCTAGCTCTGCTCCTATTGGCCATTGGAAATAGGCCCCAGGGGCTAGCTGCCCTCCCATTGGCGGTTAGAAACAGGCCCAGAGGACTAGCTGAGCTCCCATTAGCTGTTGGAAATAGGCCTAGAGGGGTACCTGCGCTCCCATTGGCAGTTGGAAAAAGCTCCCGGGGGCCAGCTGCACTCCCATTGGCTGTTGGAAAAAAGGCCCGGGGGCTTGCTGCGCTCCCATTGGCCAATGGAAATAGGCCCAGGGGGCTAACTGCGCTTCAATTGGCCATTGGAAATGGGCCCTGGGGGCTAGCTGTGCTCCCATTGGCCGTTGGAAATAGGCCCCGGGGGATAGCTGCCCTCCCATTGGCCGAAGGAAATTGGCCCCGGGAGCAAGCTGCGCTCCTATTGGCCATTGGAAACAAGAACCGGGGGCTAGCTCCGCTCCCATTGACCATTTGAAATAGGCCCCGGGTGCTAGCTGCGCTCCCATTGGCCGTTGCAAACAGGTTCTGGGGGCAGGCTGCCCTCCGATTGGCCGTTGGAAACAGGCCTCGGGGGCTAGCAGCTCTCCCATTGGCCATTGGAAAAAGGCCCCGGAGGCTAACTGCGCGCTCATTGGCCGTTGGAAACAGGCCCCGGGGGCTAGCTGCACTCCCAGCTGCGTTGCCATTGGCCCTTGGAAAAACGCCCTGGCGGGTATCTGCGCTCCCATTGGCCGTTGGAATAAGGCCCCGGGGGGTAACTGCGCTCCCATTGGTCGTTAGAAACTGGCCCCGGGGGATAGCTGCACTATCATAAGCAGTTGGAAACAGGGCCCCGGGGTCTAGCTGTGGTCCCATTGGCCGTTGGAAATAGGCCCCGGGGGTAACTGCGCTCCCATTGGCCGTTAGAAACAGTACCCGGGGGCTAGCTGCACTCCCAGTTGCAGTTGGAAACAAATTCTGGGGGCTAACTGCGCTGCCATTGGCCGTTGGAAACATTCCCGGGGACTAGCTGCGCTCCCATTGGGCGTTGCAAACAAGCCCCATGGGCTATAGCAGTACTCCCATTGGCCAATGGAAATAGGCCCCAGGGGTTAGCTGCGCTCCAATTGGCAGTTGAAAACAGGCCCAAGGGGCTAGTTGCGCTCCCATTCGCTGTTGGAAATAGGCCCCGGAGGCTAACTGCACTCCCATTGGCCATTGGAAACAGGCCCTTGGGGCTAGCTGCGCTCCCATTAGCCGTTGGAATAAGGCCCCGGGGGGTAACTGCGCTCCCATTGGTCGTTAGAAACAGGCTCCGGGCGATAGCTGCACTATCATAAGCCATTGGAAACATTCCCCGGGGGCTAGCTGCACTCCCATTGGCAGTTCGAAACAAATTCTGGGGGCTAACTGTGCTCCCATTGGCCGTTGGAAACATTCCCCGGGGACTAGCTGCGCTCCCATTGGCCATTGGAAATAGGCCGCGGGGGCTAGCTGCGCTCCCATTGGCCGTTGGATACATGCCCCGGAGGCTAGCTGCACTATCATAAGCTGTTGGAAACAGGCCCCGGGAGCTAGCATCACTCCCATTGGCCGTTGGAAACAGGCCCCGGGGGCTAGCTGCGCTCCCATTGGCTGTTGGAAACAGGGCCCGGGGGCTAGCTGCGCTCCTATTGCACGTTGGAAATAGGCCCCGGGGGCAATTGCGCTCCCATTGGCCGTTGGAAACGGGCCTCGGGAACTAGCTGCGCTCACATTGGCCGTTGGAAAAAGGCCCCAGAGGCTAACTGCGCTCCCATTGGCCGTGGGAAACAGGCCCCGGGGTCTAGCTGCATTCCCAGTTGCTGTTGGAAATAGGCCCCGGGGGCTAGCTGTGCTCCAATTGGCCGTTGGAAACAGGCCTCGGGGGTTAGCTGCGCTCCCATTGGCCGTTGGAAAAAGGCCACGTTGGCTAACTGCGCTCCCATTGGCGGTTAGAAAGAGGCTCTGGGGGCTAGCTGCGCTCCCATTGGCAGTTGGAGACAGGTTCTGGGCGCTACCTGCGCTCCCATTGGCCATGGGAAACAGGTTCTGGGGGCTAGTTGCGCTCCTATTGGCTGTTGGAAATAGGCCCCGGGGACTAGCTGCGCTCCCATTGGCCGTTTGAAACAGGCCCAGGGGGCTACCTGCGCTCCATTTGGCCGTTGGAAATGAGCCCTGTGGGCTAGCTGCACTCCCATTGGCCGAGGAAATAGGCCCCGGGAGATAGCTGCACTCCCATTGGCCGAAGGAAATAAGCCCCGGGGCCTAGCTGCGCTCCAATTGGCCGTTGGAAACAGGAACCGGGGGCTAGCTGCGCTCCCATCGGCCATTAGAAATAGGCCCCGGGTGATAGCTGCGCTCCCATTGTCCGTTGAAAACAGGTTCTGGGGGCTAGTTGCCCTCCTTTTGGATGTTGGAAATAGGCCCAGGGGGCAAGCTGCGCTCCCATTGGCTGTTGGAAACTGGCCTCGGGGACTACCTGCTCTCCCATTGGCAGTTGGAAAAAGGCCCCGGAGGCTAACTGAGCTCCCATTGGCCATTCGAAACAGGCCCCGGGGGTTTGCTGCGCTCTCATTGGCCGTTAGAAACAGGCCCCGGAGGTAGCTGCGCTCCCATTGGCCGTTGGAAACAGGTTCTTGGGGCTAGCTGCCCTCCCATTGGCCATTGGAAACAGGTTCTGGGGGCTAGCTGTGCTCCAATTAGCCGTTGGAAATAGCCCCTGGGGACTAACTGCGCTCCCATTGGCCATTGCAAACATGCCACGTAGGCTAGCTGCGCTCCTATTCGCCGTTGGAAATAGGCCCCGGGGGCTAGCTGTGCTTCAATTGGCTGTTGGAAATGGGCCCTGAGGGCTAGCTGCACTCCCATTGGCCATTGCAAATAGGCCCTGGGGGATAGCTGCCCTCCCATTGGCCAAAGGAAATAGACCCCAGGGGCTAGCTGGGCTCCTATTGGCCATTGGAAACAGGAACCGGGGGCTAGCTGCGCTTACATTGGCCATTATAAATTGGCCCCGGGGGCTAGCTGCGCTCGCATTGGACTTTGGAAACAGGTTCTGGAGGCTAGCTGCCCTCCTATTGGACGTTGGAAATAGGCCCCGGGGGCAAGCTGCGCTCCCATTAACCGTTGGAAACAGGCCTCAGGTAATAGGTGCTCTCCCATTGGCCGTTGGAAAAATCCCCGGAGGCTAACTGCGCTCCCATTGGCCGTTGGAAACAGGCTCTAGGGGCTTGCTGCGCTCTCATTCGCCGTTGGAAAAATGCCCCAGGAGGTAAATGCGCTCTCATTGGCCAATAGAAACAGGCCCCGGGGATAGCTGCGCTCACATTGGCCATTGGAAACAGGTTCTGGGGGCTAGCTGCGCTCCCATTGGCCGTTAAAAACAGGTTATGGGGGCTAGCTGCACTCCTATTGGCCATAGGAAATAGTCCCTGGGGGCTAGATGCACTCCCATTGGCTGTTGGAAACAGGCCCCGGGGGCTAGCTGCGCTCCCATTGGCCGTTGGAAATAGGCCCCGTGGTCAAGCTGCACTCCCATTGGCATTTGGAAATACGCCCCGGGGGATAGCTTCCCTCCAATTGGCCGAAGGAAATAGGCCCCGGGGGCTAGCTGCGCTCCTATTGGCCGCTGGAATCAGGAACCGGGGGCTAGCTACGCTCCCATTGGCCGTTGGAAATAGGCTTTCGGGTGCTAGCTGCGCTCCCATTGGCCGTTGGAAACAGGTTCTGGGGGCTAGCCGCGCTCCTATTGGCCGTTGGAAATAGGCCCCTGGGGCTAGTTGCGCTCTCATTGGGCATTGGAAACAGACCTCAGGGGCTAGCTGTGCTCCCACTGGCCTTTGGAAAAAGGCTCCAGGGGCTAACTGCGCTACCATTGGCCATTGGAAACAGGCCCCGGGGGCTAGCTGCGCTCCCATTGGCCGTTGGAAACAGGTTCTGGGGGCTAGCTGCGCTCCCATTGGTTGTTGGAAACAGGTTTTTGGGGGCTAGCTACGCTCCGATTGGCCGTTGGAAATAAGCCCCGGGGGCTAGCTGTGCTCCCATTGGCCATTTGGAAACAGGCCCCTGGAGCTAGCTGCGCTGCCATTGGCCGAAGGAAATAGGCCCTGGGGGCTATCTGCGCTCGTATTGGCCGTCGGAAACAGGAACCGGCGTCTAGCTGCGGTCCCATTGGCCGTTGGAAATAGGCCTCGGGGGCTTGCTGCTCTCCCATTGGCCGTTAGAAACAGGCTCTGGGGGCTAGCTGCGCTCCTATTGGCCGTTGGAAATAGGCGCCTGGTGCTAGCTGCGCTCACATTGGCCATTGGAAACAGACCTCAGGGGCTAGCTGCTCTCCCATTGGCCGTTGGAAAAAGGCCCCGGGGGCTACCAGCGCTCCCATAAGCCGTTGGAAACAGGCCCTGGGGGCTAGCTGCGCTCCCATTGGCCATTGGAAACAGGTTCTGGGAGCTAGCTACGCTCCTATTGGCCGTTGAAAATAAGCTCTGCGGGCTAGCTGCGCTCATATTGGCTGATGGAAAAAGGCCCCGGGAGCTAACTGCGCTCCCATTGGCCGTTGGAAACAGGCCCCGGGGGCTAGCTGCGCTCACATTGGCCATCGAAATGAAGCACCAGAGTCTAGCTGCACTCCCATTGGCCGTTGGAAATAGGACCCAGGGGCTAGCTTCGCTCCTATTGGCCGTTGGAAGCAGGCCCAGGGTTCTAGCTGTGCTCACATTGGCCGTTGAAAACAGGCACCAGAGGCTAGTTGTGCTCCCATTAGCCGTTGGAGACAGGCCCCGGGGGCTAGCTGCGCTTCCATTGGCCGTTGGAAACAGGCCCCGGGGGCTAGCTGCGATCCCATTGGCAGTTTGAAATAGGACCGGGGGCTAGCTGCGCTACCAATGGCCATTGGAAATGGGCCCCGGGGGCTTGTTGCGCTCCCAAAAGCCGATGGAAACAGGCCTAGGGGGCTAGCTGCGATCCCATTGGCAGTTGGAAACCGGCCCCGGCGACTAGCTTCGCTCCAATTGACCGTTGCAAACAGGCCTCGGGGGCTAGCTGAGCTCCGAATGGGTCGTTGGAAATAGGCCCCGGGGTCTAGCTGCGCTCCCATTGGCCGTTGAAAAAAAACTCGGGGGCTAGCTGCGATCCCATTGGACGTTGGAAATAGGCCCCGTGGGGTAGCTGCGCTCACATTGGTCTATGGAAATAAGCTTTGGGGGATAGCTGCCCTCCCATTGGCCGAAGGAAATATGCCCCGGGGGCTAGCTGCTCTCCTATTGGCCGTTGGAATCAGGAACCGGGGGCTAGCTGCGCTCCCATTGGCCGGTGGAAACAGGCCTCGGGGGTTAGCTGCGCTTCCATTGGCCGTTGGAAAAAGGCCACGTGGGGTAACTGCGCTCCCATTGGCCGTGACAAACAGGCCGAAGGAAATAGGCCCCGAGGGCTAGCTGCGCTCCTATTGGCCGCTGGAATCAGGAACTGGGGGGCTAGCTGCGCTCCCATTGGTCCTTGGAAATAGGCCCCCGGGGCTAGCTGCGCTCCCATTGGCATTGCAAACAGATTCTGGGTGCAAGCTGCGCTCCTATTAGCCGTTGGAAACAGGCTTCGGGGGCTAGCAGCGCTCCCATTGGCCATTGGAAATAGGCCCCGCAGGCTAACTGGGCGCTCATTGGCCGTTGGAAACAGGCCCGGAGGGCTAGCTGCACTGCCATTGGCCCTTGGAAAAAGGCCCCGGGGGATAACTGCGCTCCCATTGGCCGTTAGAAACAGGCCCCGGGGGATAACTGCGCTCCCATTGGCCGATGGAAACAGGTTCTGGGGGCAAGCTGCGCTCCCATTGGCTGTTGGAAAAAGGTTATTGGGGTTAGCTGCGCTCCTATTGGCCATTGGTAATAGGCCTCGGGGGCTAGTTGTGCTCCCATTGGCCGTTGGAAATAGGCCCCGGGGGATAGCTGCCCTCCCATTGGACGAAGGAAATAGGCCACGGAGGCATGGTGCGCTCCTATTGGCCGTTGGAAACAGGAAGCGGGGGCTAGCTACACTCCCATTGACCGTTAGAAATAGGGCCCGGGGGCTAGCTGCGCCCCCATTGGCCGTTGGAAACAGGTTCTGGGGGCTTCCTGCACTTCTATTGGCCATTGGAAATAGGCTTGGGGGCAAGCTGCGCTCCCATTGGCCGTTGGAAACAGGCCTCGGAGTCTAGTTGCGCTCCCATTGGCCGTTGGAAAAAGGCCCCAGAGGCTAACTGTTCTCCCATTGGCCGTTGGAAACAGGCCCCGGGGGCTAGCTGCGCTCCCATTGGCCGTTGGGTTAAGGCCCTGGGGGCTAACTGCGCTCACATTGGTCATTAGAAACTGGCCCTGGGGGATAGCTGCACTATCATAAGCCGTGGGAAACAGGCCCCCGGGGGCTAGCTGTGCTCCCATTGGCCGTTGGAAATAGGCCCCGGGGGTAACTGCACTCCCATTGGCCGTTAGAAACAGTACCCGGGGGCTAGCTGCACTCCCAGTGGCAGTTGGAAACAAATTCTTGGGGCTAACTGCGCTCCCATTGGCTGTTGGAAATAGGCCCCGGGGGATAGCTGCCCTCTTATTGGCCGAAGGAAGATAGGCCCCGGGGGCAAGCTGTGCTCCTATTGGCCGTTGGAAACAGGAACCGGGGGCTAGCTGCGCTCCAATTGGCCATTAGAAATAGGCCCCGGGGGCTAGCTGCGCTCCAATTGGCCGTTGCAAACAGGTTCTGGAAGCAAGCTGCCCTCCTATTGGCCGTTGAAACATGCCTCGGGGGCTAGCAGCGCTCCCATTGGCCATTGGAAAAAGCCCCGGAGGCTAACTGCGCGCTCATTGGCCGTTGGAAACAGGCCCCAGGGGCTAGCTGCGCTGCCATTGGCCCTTGGAAAAAGGCCCCAGAGGGTATCTGCGCTCCCATTGGCCGTTGGAAACAGGCCTCGGGGGTTAGATGCGCTCCCATTGGCCGTTGGAAAAAAGCCACGTGGGGCAACTGCGTTCCCATTGGCCGTTAGAAACAGGCCGAAGGAAATAGGCCCCGAGGGCTAGCTGCACTCTTATTGGCCGCTGGAAAAAGGGCCCGGGGGCTAGCTGCGCTCCCATTTGCCAATGGAAATAGGCCCAGGGGGCTAGCTGCGCTCCAATTGGCCATTTGGAAATGGGCCCTGGGGGCTAAATGTGCTCCCATTGGCCGTTGGAAATAGCTCCCGGGGGATAGCTGCCCTCCCATTGGCTGTTGGAAAAAGGCCACAGAGGCTAACTGCGCTCCCATTGGCCATTGGAAATAGGCCCCTGGGGCTAGCTGCGCTCCCATTGGCCGTTGGAAAAAGGTCCGGGGGTATATGCGTTCTCATTGGCCATTAGAAACAGGCCCCGGGGGATAAGCTGCGCTCCCATTGGCCGTTGGAAACAGGTTCTGGGGGCTAGCTGCACTCCCATTGGCCGTTGGAAACAGGTTCTCGGGCCTAGCTGCACTCCTATTGGCCGTTGGAAATAGTCCCTGGGGACTAGCTGCACCCCCATTGGCCATTGCAAACAGGCCTCGGGGGATAACTGTGCTCCCATTGGCCATTAGAAATAGGCCGCGGGGGCTAGCTGCCCTCCCATTGGCGGTTTGATACATGAGGACCCTGGAGGACAAGGGGCGAATGCGCCAATACCTTACTTTCGAGTTATGAGTGTTTAACCCTTAAAAAGCGGCTCACCACATAAGTCGTTTTTAATAAAGCTGGACTATGTGGCGGCGCTCGACATAGGTCGAGTGGCAATTTCAGCACGTAATGTTGCTGAGAGAGAGAGACAAGTGGTGGCAGGAGACTAGCGAGCGTATGACTGCTCCAGACCACCGCGGCGAACCTACTAACACGAATCTCAGCTCCCTCCTCCCTCTCTCACTCGCTACATACTGAATTATATGGGGAAAGTACCGAATTACATGCTTTTTGCACTCGCGTTGCACGGTTATTGCAAGAAAACTATCCATCATACAAGGATCGTTATGGTGTCATTCGAAAGCTCTGTTTATGCCCTTTCAGGGATAGATACTTGTTTTACGTTCTGGGTCTTATTTAGGCATGAAAATGATCACGTAAACAGCCCTATTTTGGCTAAAAACACCCCGCTGGGCGGTACATATAAATAAACCGCATAGGCCGCTAAAGAAGGGTTAAAGTCTGGAATAGGTGGCATACATAGAATATTACAGAATAGCATGTTATTATATACCATTAGAATCCTCTGGAAGAGACAAATTGATAGAAAATAAAAAAAAATAAAAAAATAAAATAAAAATAAAATAAAACGCACAATATATATTTTTTTTTTCAGCCTATAGTAATTATTGTTCAATCTGCTTGAAATGTAATCCTTTATTAGATGTCTGTGAAACTAAGATACTGTTAAATTTTCAGCCAAAAAAATGCACAAACGCGCGTGTCATTGGCCGGGAGGCGGGCCTTTAACCCGGGGAATGCTAGTCGGCCGCTCATTGGCTTGAGCACGCGGGAACATTCGCCCCTCCACCTCCTACAATCCATACCTCCTCCGCCGCTACACAAGGTCGAAACAAGGGATTTAGAACCTAGGGTACTGAGCCCGCATGGGTGGGAATCGCAAAACGCTCTTCACCACGTGATTTTCAGTGCTTCCATCTATCGGGAACCAGTCCTAACTCAATTTTGCTCATGGTGGCACATTCGCCCCTTGTCCTCCAGGGTCCTCACATGCCCCGGAGGCTAGCTGCACTATGATAAGCCGTTGGAAACAGGCCCCGAGAGCTAGCATCACTCCCATTGGCCGTTGGAAACAGGCCCCGGGGGCTAGCTGCACTCCCATTGGCTGTTGGAAAGAGGCCCAGAGGGCTAGCTGCGCTCCCATTGGCCGTTGGAAATAGGCTTGTGGGCAAGCTGTGCTCCCATTGGCCGTTGGAAACAGGCCTCGGGGTCTAGCTGCGCT
The DNA here is from genome assembly GCA_032716605.1 of Paralithodes platypus. Taxonomy (NCBI): domain Eukaryota; kingdom Metazoa; phylum Arthropoda; class Malacostraca; order Decapoda; family Lithodidae; genus Paralithodes; species Paralithodes platypus. Next base: position 32,773,918 of record CM064567.1, on the reverse strand, counting down.
CCCATTGGCCGTTGGAGGAAGGCCCGGGAGGCTAAGTGCGCTCCATTGGCCGTTGGAAACAGGCCCCGGGAGCCAGCTGCGCTCCTATTGGCCGATGGAATAAGGCCCCGGGGGGTAACTGGGCTCCCATTGTTCGCTAGAAACAGGCCCCGGGGGATAGCTGCACTCCCATTGGCTGTTGGAAAGAGGCCCAGAGGGCTAGCTGCGCTCCCATTGGCCGTTGGAAATAGGCTTGTGGGCAAGCTGTGCTCCCATTGGCCGTTGGAAACAGGCCTCGGGGTCTAGCTGCGCTCCCATTGGCCGTTGGAGGAAGGCCCGGGAGGCTAAGTGCGCTCCATTGGCCGTTGGAAACAGGCCCCGGGGGCCAGCTGCGCTCCTATTGGCCGATGGAATAAGGCCCCGGGGGGTAACTGGGCTCCCATTGTTCGCTAGAAACAGGCCCCGGGGGATAGCTGCACTATCATAAGCCGTTGGAAACAGGCCCCCGGGAGCTAGCTGTGCTCCCATTGGCCGATGGAAATAGGCCCCGGTGGGTAACTACGCTCCCATTGGCCGTTAGAAACAGTCACCGGGGGCAAGCTGCACTCCCATTGGCAGTTGGAAACAAATTCTGGGGGCTAACTGAGCTCCCATTGGCCGTTGGAAACATTCCCCAGGAACTAGCTGCACTTCCATTGGCCGTTGCAAACATACCGCAGGGGCTAGCTGCGTTCCCATGGCCAATGGAAATAGGCCCCGGAGTCTAGCATCGCTCCCATTGGCTGTTCCAAACAGGCCACGGGGGCTAGCTGCACTCCCATTGGCTGTTGGAAACAGGCCCCGGGGGCTAGCTGCGCTCCCATTTGCCGTTGGAAACAGGCCCTAGGGGCAAGCTGCGTTCCCAGTGGCCAATGGAAATAGGCCCCGAGGACTAGCTGCATGCGCTCCAATTGGCTGTTGAAAACAGGCCCTAGGGGCTATTTGCGCTCCCATTTGCTTTTGGAAAAAGGCTACGGAGGCTAACTGCGCTCCCATTGGCCATTGGAAATAGGCCCCTGGGGCTAGCTGCGCTCTCATTGGCCGTTGGAAAAAGGCCTCGGGGGGTATGTGCGCTCTCATTGGTCATTAGAAACAGGCCCCGGGGGAAAAACTGCGCTCCCATTGGCCGTTGGAAACAGGTTCTGGAGGCTAGCTGCATTCCCATTGGCCGTTGGAAACAGGTTCTCGGGCCTAGCTGCACTCCTATTGGCCGTTGGAAATAGTCCCTGGGGACTATCTGCGCCCCCATTGGCCATTGCAAACAGGCCTCGGGTCTAACTGTGCTCCCATTGGCCATTAGAAATAGGCCCCGGGGGCTAGCTGCCCTCCCATTGGCGGTTGGATACATGTCCCGGAGGCTAGCTGCACTATGATAAGCCGTTGGAAACAGGCCCCGGGAGCTAGCATCACTCCCATTGGCCATTGGAAACAGGCCCCGGGGGCTAGCTGCACTCCCATTGGCTGTTGGAAAGAGGCCCAGAGGGCTAGCTGCGTCCCATTGGCCGTTGGAAATAGGCTTGTGGGCAAGCTGCGCTCCCATTGGCCGTTGGAAACAGGCCTCGGGGTCTAGCTGCGCTCCCATTGGCCGTTGGAAGAAGGCCCGGGAGGCTAAGTGCGCTCCATTGGCCGTTGGAAACCGGCCCGGGGGCCAGCTGTGCTCCTATTGGCCGATGGAATAAGGCCCCGGGGGGTAACTGCGCTCCCCTTGTTCGCTAGAAACAGGCCCCGGGGGATAGCTGTACTATCATAAGCCGTTGGAAACAGGCCCCCGGGAGCTAGCTGTGCTTCCATTGGCCGTTGGAAATAGGCCCCGGTGGGTAACTGCGCTCCCATTGGCCGTTAGAAACAGTCCCCTGGGGCAAGCTGCACTCCCATTGGCAGTTGGAAACAAATTATGGGGGCTAACTGCGCTCCCATTGGCCGTTGGAAACATTCCCCGGGGACTAGCTGCGCTCCCATTGGCCGTTGCAAACAGGCCCCAGGGGCTATAGCAGCGCTCCCATTGGCCAATGGAAATAGGCCCCAGGGGCTAGCTGCGCTCCAATTGGCAGTTGAAAAGAGTCCCAAGGGGTAGTTGCTCTCCCATTCGCTGTTGGAAAAAGGCCCCGGAGGCTAACTGCGCTCTCATTGGCCGTTGGAAACAGGCCCCGGGGGCTAGCTGCGCTCCCATTGGCCATTGGAATAAGGCCCCGGGCGGTAACTGCACTCCCATTGGTCGTTAGAAACAGGCCCCGGGCTATAGCTGCACTATCATAAGCCGTTGGAAACAAGCCCCCGGGGGCTAGTTGTGCTCCCATTGGCCATTCGAAATAGGCCCCAGGGGGTAACTGTGCTCCCATTGGCCGTTAAAAACAATCCCTTGGGGCCAGCTGCACTCCCATTGGCAATTGGAAACAAATTCTGGGGGCTAACTACGCTCCCATTGGCCGTTGGAAACATTGACCGGGGACTAGCTGCGCTTCCATTGGCCGTTGCAAACAGGCCCCAGAGGCTATAGCAGCGCTCCCATTGGCCAATGGCATTAGACCCCAGGGGCTAGCTGCACTCCAATTGGCAGTTGAAAACAGGCCCAAGGGGCTAGTTGCGCTCTTATTCGCTGTTGGAAATAGGCCCCGGGACTAGCTGCGCTCCCATTGGCCGATGGTTATATGTAGTTTCCGGGGCTTAGCTGCGCTCCCATTGGCCGTTGGAAACAGGCCCCGGGTGCTATCTGCACTCCCATTGGCTGTTGGAAATAGGCCCTGGGGGCTAGCATCGCTCCCATTGGCTGTTCGAAACAGGCCCCAGGGCTAGCTGCGATCCCATTGGATGTTGGAAATAGGCCCCTGAGGCTAGCTGCACTCCCATTGGCTGTTGAAAACAGGCCCCAGTGGCTAATGGAAATAGGCCCCGATGGCTAGCTGCATGCGCTCCAATTGGCTGTTGAAAACAGGCCCTGGGGGCTAGTTGCACTCCCATTGGCTGTTGGAAAAAGGCCCCGGAGGCTAACTGCGCTCCCATTGGCCATTTGAAACAGGCCCCGGGGGATAACTGTTCTTCCATTGGCCGTTGGAAACAGGTTCTGGGGGCTAGCTGCGCTCCCATTGGCCATTGGAAATAGTCCCCGGGGACTAGCTGCGCTCCCATTGGCCGTTGCAAACAGGCCTCGGGGGCTAGCTGTACTCCCATTGGCCATTAGAAATAGGCTCCGGCGGCTAGCTGCCCTCCCATTGGCGGTTGGATACATGCCCCGGAGGCTAGCTACACTATGATAAGCCGTTGGAAACAGGCCCCGGGAGCTAGCATCACTCCCATTGCCTGTTGGAAACAGGCCCCGGGGGCTATCTGCACTCCCATTGGCTGTTGGAAACAGGCCCAGAGGGCTAGCTGCCCTCCCATTGGCCGTTGGAAATAGGCTTGGGGGCAAGCTGCGCTCCCATTGGCCGTTGAAAACAGGCCTCGGGGTCTAGCTGCGCTCCCATTGGCCGTTGGAAGAAGGCCCGGGAGCCTAAGTGCGCTCCATTGGCCGTTGGAAACAGGCCCACGGGGCCAGCTGTGCTCCTATTGGCCGTTCGAATAAGGCCCCCGGGGCTAGCATCGCTCCAATTGGCTGTTCCAAACAGGCCCCGGGGGCTAGCTGCGCTCCCATTGGCTGTTGGAAACAGGCCCCGGGGGCTAGCAGCGCTCCCATTTGCCGTTGGAAACAGGCCCCAGGGGCTAGCTGCGTTCCCAGTGGCCAATGGAAATAGGCCCCGGGGGCTAGCTGCATGCGCTCCAATTGGCTGTTGAAAACAGGCCCTGGGGGCTATTTGCGCTCCCATTGGCTGTTGGAAAAAGGCCACGGAGGCTAACTGCACTCCCATTGGCCATTGGAAATAGGCCCCTGGGGCTAGCTGCGCTCCGATTGGCCGTTGGAAAAAGGCCCCGGGGGTATATGCGCTCTCATTGGCCATTAGAAACAGGCCCCGGGGGATAAGCTGCGCTCCCATTGGCCGTTGGAAACAGGTTCTGGGGGCTAGCTGCACTCCCATTGGCCGTTGGAAACAGGTTCTCGGGCCTAGCTACACTCCAATTGGCCGTTGGAAATAGTCCCTGGGGACTAGCTGCACCCCCATTGGCCATTGCAAACAGGCCTCGGGGGATAACTGTGCTCCCATTGGCCATTAGAAATAGGCCCCGGGGGCTAGCTGCCCTCCCATTGGCGGTTTGATACATGCCCCGGAGGCTAGCTGCACTATGATAAGCCGTTGGAAACAGGCCCCGGGAGCTAGCATCACTCCCATTGGCCGTTGGAAACAGGCCCCGGGGGCTAGCTGCACTCCCATTGGCTGTTGGAAAGAGGCCCAGAGGGCTAGCTGCGCTCCCATTGGCCGTTGGAAATAGGCTTGAGGGCAAGCTGCGCTCCCATTGGCCGTTGGAAACAGGCCTCGGGGTCTAGCTGCGCTCCCATTGGCCGTTGGAAGAAGGCCCGGGAGGCTAAGTGCGCTCCATTGGCCGTTGGAAACAGGCCCCGGGGGCCAGCTGCGCTCCTATTGGCCGATGGAATAAGGCCCCGGGGGGTAACTGGGCTCCCATTGTTCGCTAGAAACAGGCCCCGGGGGATTGCTGCATTATCATAAGCCGTTGGATACAGGCCCCCGGGAGCTAGCTGTGCTCCCATTGGCCGATGGAAATAGGCCCCGGTGGGTAACTGCGCTCCCATTGGCCGTTAGAAACAGTCACCGGGGGCAAGCTGCACTCCCATTGGCAGTTGGAAACAAATTCTGGGGGCTAACTGAGCTCCCATTGGCCGTTGGAAACATTCCCCGGGAACTAGCTGCACTTCAATTGGCCGTTGCAAACATACCGCAGGGGCTAGCTTCGTTCCCAGTGGCCAATTGAATTAGGCCCTGGGGGCTAGCATCGCTCTAATTGGCTGTTCCAAACAGGCCCCGGGGGCTAGCTGCACTCCCATTGGCTGTTGGAAACAGGCCCCGGGGGCTAGCTGCGCTCCCATTTGCCGTTGGAAACAGGCCCTAGGGGCTAGCTGCGTTCCCAGTGGCCAATGGAAATAGGCCCCGAGGGCTAGCTGCATGCGCTCCAATTGGCTGTTGAAAACAGGCCCTGGGGGCTATTTGCGCTCCCATTTGCTTTTGGAAAAAGGCTACGGAGGCTAACTGCGCTCCTATTGGCCATTGGAAATAGGCCCCTGGGGCTAGCTGCGCTCCCATTGGCTGTTGGAAAAAGGCCCCGGGGGGTATGTGCGCTCTCATTGGCCATTAGAAACAGGCCCCGGGGGAAAAACTGCGCTCCCATTGGCCGTTGGAAACAGGTTCTGGAGGCTAGCTGCACTCTCATTGGCCGTTGGAAACAGGTTCTCGGGCCTAGCTGCACTCCTATTGGCAGTTGGAAATAGTCCCTGGGGACTATCTGCGCCCCCATTGGCCATTGCAAACAGGCCTCGGGGGCTAACTGTACTCCCATTGGCCATTAGAAATAGGCCCCGGGGGCTAGCTGCCCTCCCATTGGCGGTTGGATACATGCCCCGGAGGCTAGCTGCACTATGATAAGCCGTTGGAAACAGGCCCCGGGAGCTAGCATCACTCCCATTGGCCGTTGGAAACAGGCCCCGGGGGCTAGCTGCACTCCCATTGGCTGTTGGAAAGAGGCCCAGAGGGCTAGCTGCGCTCCCATTGGCCGTTGGAAATAGGCTTGTGGGCAAGCTGCGCTCCCATTGGCCGTTGGAAACAGGCCTCGGGGTCTAGCTGCGCTCCCATTGGCCGTTGGAAGAAGGCCCGGGAGGCTAAGTGCGCTCCATTGGCCGTTGGAAACAGGCCCCGGGGGCCAGCTGCGCTCCTATCGGCCGATGGAATAAGGCCCGGGGGGGTAACTGCGCTCCCATTGTTCGCTAGAAACAGGCCCCGGGGGATAGCTGTACTATCATAAGCCGTTGGAAACAGGCCCCCGGGAGATAGCTGTGCTCCCATTGGCCGTTGGAAATAGGCCCCGGTGGGTAACTGCGCTCCCATTGGCCGTTAGAAACAGTCCCCTGGGGCAAGCTGCACTACCATTGGCAGTTGGAAACAAATTATGGGGGCTAACTGCGCTCCCATTGGCCATTGGAAACATTCCCCGGGGACTAGATGCGCTCCCATTGGCCGTTGCAAACAGGCCCCAGGGGCTATAGCAGTGCTCCCATTGGCCAATGGAAATAGGCCCCAGGGGCTAGCTGCGCTCCAATTGGCAGTTGAAAAGAGGCCCAAGGGGGTAGTTGCTCTCCCATTCGCTGTTGGAAAAAGGCCCCGGAGGCTAACTGCGCTCTCATTGGCCGTTGGAAACAGGCCCCGGGGGCTAGCTGCGCTCCCATTGGCCATTGGAATAAGGCCCCGGGCAGTAACTGCACTCCCATTGGTCGTTAGAAACAGGCCCCGGGCGATAGCTGCACTATCATAAGCCATTGGAAACAAGCCCCTGGGGGCTAGTTGTGCTCCCATTGGCCATTCAAAATAGGCCCCGGGGGGTATCTGTGCTCCCATTGGCCGTTAGAAACAATCCCCTGGGGCCAGCTGCACTCCCATTGGCAATTGGAAACAAATTCTGGGGGCTAACTACGCTCCCATTGGCCGTTGGAAACATTCCCCGGGGACTAGCTGCGCTTCCATTGGCCGTTGCAAACAGGCCCCAGAGGCTATAGCAGCACTCCCATTGGCCAATGGCATTAGACCCCAGGGGCTAGCTGCGCTCCAATTGTCAGTTGAAATCAGGCCCAAGGGGCTAGTTGCGCTCTTATTCGATGTTGGAAATAGGCCCCGGGACTAGCTGCACTCCCATTGGCCGTTGGAAATAGTCCCTGGGGACTAGCTGCACCCCCATTGGCCATTGCAAACAGGCCTCGGGGGATAACTGTGCTCCCATTGGCCATTAGAAATAGGCCCCGGGGGCTAGCTGCCCTCCCATTGGCGGTTTGATACATGCCCCGGAGGCTAGCTGCACTATGATAAGCCGTTGGAAACAGGCCCCGGGAGCTAGCATCACTCCCATTGGCCGTTGGAAACAGGCCCCGGGGGCTAGCTGCACTCCCATTGGCTGTTGGAAAGAGGCCCAGAGGGCTAGCTGCGCTCCCATTGGCCGTTGGAAATAGGCTTGAGGGCAAGCTGCGCTCCCATTGGCCGTTGGAAACAGGCCTCGGGGTCTAGCTGCGCTCCCATTGGCCGTTGGAAGAAGGCCCGGGAGGCTAAGTGCGCTCCATTGGCCGTTGGAAACAGGCCCCGGGGGCCAGCTGCGCTCCTATTGGCCGATGGAATAAGGCCCCGGGGGGTAACTGGGCTCCCATTGTTCGCTAGAAACAGGCCCCGGGGGATAGCTGCACTATCATAAGCCGTTGGATACAGGCCCCCGGGAGCTAGCTGTGCTCCCATTGGCCGATGGAAATAGGCCCCGGTGGGTAACTGCGCTCCCATTGGCCGTTAGAAACAGTCACCGGGGGCAAGCTGCACTCCCATTGGCAGTTGGAAACAAATTCTGGGGGCTAACTGAGCTCCCATTGGCCGTTGGAAACATTCCCCGGGAACTAGCTGCACTTCCATTGGCCGTTGCAAACATACCGCAGGGGCTAGCTTCGTTCCCAGTGGCCAATTGAATTAGGCCCCGGGGGCTAGCATCGCTCTAATTGGCTGTTCCAAACAGGCCCCGGGGGCTAGCTGCACTCCCATTGGCTGTTGGAAACAGGCCCCGGGGGCTAGCTGCGCTCCCATTTGCCGTTGGAAACAGGCCCTAGGGGCTAGCTGCGTTCCCAGTGGCCAATGGAAATAGGCCCCGAGGGCTAGCTGCATGCGCTCCAATTGGCTGTTGAAAACAGGCCCTGGGGGCTATTTGCGCTCCCATTTGCTTTTGGAAAAAGGCTACGGAGGCTAACTGCGCTCCTATTGGCCATTGGAAATAGGCCCCTGGGGCTAGCTGCGCTCCCATTGGCCGTTGGAAAAAGGCCCCGGGGGGTATGTGCGCTCTCATTGGCCATTAGAAACAGGCCCCGGGGGAAAAACTGCGCTCCCATTGGCCGTTGGAAACAGGTTCTGGAGGCTAGCTGCACTCTCATTGGCCGTTGGAAACAGGTTCTCGGGCCTAGCTGCACTCCTATTGGCAGTTGGAAATAGTCCCTGGGGACTATCTGCGCCCCCATTGGCCATTGCAAACAGGCCTCGGGGGCTAACTGTACTCCCATTGGCCATTAGAAATAGGCCCCGGGGGCTAGCTGCCCTCCCATTGGCGGTTGGATACATGCCCCGGAGGCTAGCTGCACTATGATAAGCCGTTGGAAACAGGCCCCGGGAGCTAGCATCACTCCCATTGGCCGTTGGAAACAGGCCCCGGGGGCTAGCTGCACTCCCATTGGCTGTTGGAAAGAGGCCCAGAGGGCTAGCTGCACTCCCATTGGCCGTTGGAAATAGGCTTGTGGGCAAGCTGCGCTCCCATTGGCCGTTGGAAACAGGCCTCGGGGTCTAGCTGCGCTCCCATTGGCCGTTGGAAGAAGGCCCGGGAGGCTAAGTGCGCTCCATTGGCCGTTGGAAACAGGCCCCGGGGGCCAGCTGTGCTCCTATCGGCCGATGGAATAAGGCCCCGGGGGGTAACTGCGCTCCCATTGTTCGCTAGAAACAGGCCCCGGGGGATAGCTGTACTATCATAAGCCGTTGGAAACAGGCCCCCGGGAGATAGCTGTGCTCCCATTGGCCGTTGGAAATAGGCCCCGGTGGGTAACTGCGCTCCCATTGGCCGTTAGAAACAGTCCCCTGGGGCAAGCTGCACTACCATTGGCAGTTGGAAACAAATTATGGGGGCTAACTGCGCTCCCATTGGCCATTGGAAACATTCCCCGGGGACTAGCTGCGCTCCCATTGGCCGTTGCAAACAGGCCCCAGGGGCTATAGCAGTGCTCCCATTGGCCAATGGAAATAGGCCCCAGGGGCTAGCTGCGCTCCAATTGGCAGTTGAAAAGAGGCCCAAGGGGGTAGTTGCTCTCCCATTCGCTGTTGGAAAAAGGCCCCGGAGGCTAACTGCGCTCTCATTGGCCGTTGGAAACAGGCCCCGGGGGCTAGCTGCGCTCCCATTGGCCATTGGAATAAGGCCCCGGGGGGTAACTGTGCTCCCATTGGCCGTTAGAAACAATCCCCTGGGGCCAGCTGCACTCCCATTGGCAATTGGAAACAAATTCTGGGGGCTAACTACGCTCCCATTGGCCGTTGGAAACATTCCCCGGGGACTAGCTGCGCTTCCATTGGCCGTTGCAAACAGGCCCCAGAGGCTATAGCAGCACTCCTATTGGCCAATGGCATTAGACCCCAGGGGCTAGCTGCGCTCCAATTGTCAGTTGAAAACAGGCCCAAGGGGCTAGTTGCGCTCTTATTCGATGTTGGAAATAGGCCCCGGGACTAGCTGCACTCCCATTGGCCGATGGAAATATGTAGTTTCCGGGCTTAGCTGCGCTCCCATTGGCCGTTGGAAACAGGCCCCGGGGGCTATCTGCACTTCCATTGGCTGTTGGAAATAGGCCATGGAGGCTAGCATCGCTCCCATTGGCTGTTCGAAACAGGCCCCAGGGCTAGCTGCGATCCCATTGGCTGTTGGAAATAGGCCCCTGAGGCTAGCTGCGCTCCCATTGGCTGTTGAAAACAGGCCCCAGTGGCTAATGGAAATAGGCCCCGATGGCTAGCTGCATGCGCTCCAATTGGCTGTTGAAAACAGGCCCTGGGGGCTAGTTGCGCTCCCATTGGCTGTTGGAAAAAGGCCCCGGAGGCTAACTGCGCTCCCATTGGCCATTAGAAACAGGCCCCGGGGGATAACTGTTCTTTTATTGGCCGTTGGAAACAGGTTCTGGGGGCTAGCTGCGCTCCCTTTGGCCATTGGAAATAGTCCCCGGGGACTAGCTGCGCTCCCATTGGCCGTTGCAAACAGGCCTCGGGGGCTAGCTGTACTCCCATTGGCAATTAGAAATAGGCTTCGGCGGCTAGCTGCCCTCCCATTGGCGGTTGGATTCATGCCCCGGAGGCTAGCTACACTATGATAAGCCGTTGGAAACAGGCCCCGGGAGCTAGCATCACTCCCATTGGCTGTTGGAAACAGGCCCCGGGGGCTATCTGCACTCCCATTGGCTGTTGGAAACAGGCCCAGAGGGCTAGGTGCGCTCCCATTGGCCGTTGGAAGAAGGCCCGAGAGCCTTAGTGCGCTCCATTGGCCGTTGGAAACAGGCCCCGGGGGCCAGCTGCGCTCCTATTGGCCGTTCGAATAAGGCCCCGGGGGGTAACTGCGCTCCCATTGTTCATTAATAACAGGCCCCGGGGGATAGCTGCACTATCATAAGCCGTTGGAAACAGGCCCCCAGGGGCTAGCTATGCTCCCATTGGCCATTGGAAATAGGCCCCGGGGGGTAACTGCGTTCCCATTGGTCGTTAGAAACGGGCTCCGGGCGATAGCTGCACTATCATAAGCCATTGGAAACAGTCCCCGGGGTCTAGCTGCACTCACATTGGCAGTTCGAAACAAATTCTGGGGGCTAACTGTACTCCCATTGGCCCTTGGAAACATTCCCAGGGGACTAGCTGTTCTCCCATTGGCCGTTGCAAACAGGCCCCAGTGGATATAGCAGCGCTCCCATTGGCCAATTGAAATAGGCCCCAGGGGCTAGCTGCGCTCCAATTGGCAGTTGAAAACAGGCACAAGGGGCTAGTTGCACTCCCATTCGCTGTTGAAAATAGGCCCCGGGGGATAGCTGCGCTCCCATTGGCCGATGGAAATATGTAGTTCCTGGGGCCTAGCTTCGCTCCCATTGGCTGTTGGAAACAGGCCCCTAGGGCTATCTGCACTCCCATTGGCTGTTGGAAATAGGCCCCGGGGGCTAGCATCGATCCAATTGGCTGTTCGAAACAGGCCCCGGGGGCTAGCTGCGCTCCCATTGGCTGTTAGAAACAGGCCCCGGGGGCTAGCTGCGCTCCCATTGGCCGTTAGAAACAGGCCCCAGGGGCCAATGGAAATAGGCCCCAGGGGCTAGTTGCATGCGCTCCAATTGGCTGTTGAAAACAGGCCCTGGGGGCTTTTTGCGCTCCCATTGGGTGTTGGAAAAAGGCCCCGGAGGCTAACTGCGCTCCCATTGGCCGTTGGAAATAGGCCCCGGGGGCTTGCTGCGCTCCCATTGGCCGTTGGAAAAAGGCTCCTGGGGGGTATATGCGCTCTCATTGGCCGTTAGAAACAGGCCCCGGGGGAAAGCTGCGCTCCCATTGGCCGTTTGAAACAGGTTCTCGGGCCTAGCTGCACTCCAATTGGCCGTTGGAAATAGTCCCTGGGGACTAGCTGTGCTCCCATTGGCCGTTGCAAACAGGCCCCTAGGGCTATCTGCACTCCCATTGGCCGTTGGAAATAGGCCCCGGGGGCTAGCATCGATCCAATTGGCTGTTCGAAACAGGCCCCGGGGGCTAGCTGCGCTCCCATTGGCTGTTAGAAACAGGCCTCGGGGGCTAGCTGCGCTCCCATTGGCCGTTAGAAACAGGCCCCAGGGGCTACCTGCGATCCCAGTGACCAATGGAAATAGACCCCAGGGGCTAGTTGCATGCGCTCCAATTGGCTGTTGAAAACAGGCCCTGGGGGCTTTTTGCGCTCCCATTGGGTGTTGGAAAAAGGCCCCGGAGGCTAACTGCGCTCCCATTGGCCGTTGGAAATAGGCCCCGGGGGCTTGCTGCGCTCCCATTGGCCGTTGGAAAAAGGCCCCCGGGGGGTATATGCGCTCTCATTGGCCGTTAGAAACAGGCCCCGGGGGAAAGCTGCGCTCCCATTGGCCGTTTGAAACAGGTTCTCGGGCCTAGCTGCACTCCAATTGGCCGTTGGAAATAGTCCCTGGGGACTAGCTGTGCTCCCATTGGCCGTTGCAAACAGGCCTTGGGGGTAACTGCGCTCCCATTGGCCATTAGAAATAGGCCCCGGGGGCTAGCTGCCCTCCCATTGGCTGTTGGATACATGCCGCAGAGGCTAGCTGCACTATGATAAGCCGTTGGAAACAGGCCCCGGGAGCTAGCATCACTCCTATTGGCCGTTGGAAACAGGCCCCGGGGGCTAGCTGCACTCCCATTGGCTGTTGGAAACAGGCCCAGAGGGCTAGCTGCACTCCCATTGGCCGTTGGAAATAGGCTTGGGGGCAAGCTGCGCTCCCATTGGCCGTTGGAAACAGGCCTCGGGGTCTAGCTGTGCTCCCGTTGGCCGTTGGAAGAAGCCCCAGGAGGCTAAGTGCGCTCCATTGGCCGTTGGAAACAGGCCCCGGGGGTCAACTGCGCTCCTATTGGCCGTTGAAATAAGGCCCCGGGGGTTAACTGCGGTTCCATTGTTCGCTAGAAACAGGCCCCGGGGGTTAGCTGCACTATCATAAGCCGTTGGAAACAGGTCCCCGGGTGCTAGCTGTGCTCCCATTGGCCGTTGGAAATAGGTCCCGGGGGGTAACTGCGCTCCCATTGGCCGTTAGAAACAGTCCCCGGGGGCAACCTGCACGCCCATTGGCAGTTGGAAACAAATTCTGGGGGCTAACTGCGCTCCCATAGGCCGTGGGAAACATTCCCCGGGCACTAGCTGTGCTCCCATTGGCCGTTGCAAACAGGCCCCAGGGGCTATAGCCGCGCTCCCATTGGCCAATGGAAATAGGCCCCAGGGGCTAGCTGCGCTCCAATTGGCAGTTGAAAAGAGGCCCAAGGGGCTAGTTGCTCTCTCATTCGCTGTTGGAAAAAGGCCCCGGAGGTTAACTGCGCTCTCATTGCCGTTGGAAACAGGCCCCGGGGGTTAGCTGCTCTCCCATTGGCCGTTGGAATAAGGCCCCGCGAGGTAACTGCACTCCCATTGGTCGTTAGAAACAGGCCCCGGGCGATAGCTGCACTATCATAACCCGTTGGAAACAAGCCCCCGGGGGCTAGCTATGCTCCCAATGGCCGTTGGAAACATCCCCCAGAGACTAGCTGCGCTCCCATTGGCCGTTGCAAACAGGCCCCAGGGGCTATAGCAACGCTTCCATTGGCCAATGGAAATAGGACCCAGGGGCTAGCTGCGCTCCATTTGGCAGTTGAAAAGAGGCCCAAGGGGCTAGTTGCTCTCCCCTTCGCTGTTGGAAAAAGGCCCCGGAGGCTGACTGCGCTCTCTTAGCCGTTGGAAACAGGCCCCGGGGGCTGACTGCGCTCTCATTGGCCGTTGGAATAAGGCCCCGCGAGGTAACTGCACTCCCATTGGTCGTTAGAAACAAGTCCCGGGCGAGAGCTGCACTATCATAAGCCGTTGGAAACAAGCCCCCAGGGGCTAGCTGCGCTCCCATTGGCCATTGGAAATAGGCTTTGGGGCAAGCTGCGCTCCCATTGGCCGTTGGGAACAGGCCTCGGGGTCTAACTGCGCTCCCATTGGGCGTTGGAAGAAGGCCCGGGAGGCTAAGTGCGCTCCATTGGCCGTTGCAAACAGGCCCCGGGGGCCAACTGCGCTCCTATTGGCCGTTGGAATAAGGCCCCGGCGGGTAACTGCGCTCCCATTGTTCGTTAATAACATGCCCCGGGGGATAGCTGCACTATCATAAGCCGTTGGAAACAGGCACCGGAAGTTAGCTGCGCTCCCATTGGCCATTGGACACAGGCCCCGGGTGCTAGCTGCACTCCCATTGGCCGTTGGGAATAGGCCCCGAGGGGCTAGTTGTGCTCCCATAAGCGGTTGGACACAGGCCCAGGGGGCTAGCTGCGCTCCCATTGGCCATTGGAAATAGGCCCTGGGGGCTAGCTGCGCTCCCATTGGCCATTGGAAATAGGCCTCGGGGAGTAGCTGCGCTCCCAATGGCCGTTGGAAATAGGCCCCGGGGGCTAGCTGCGCTCCCATTGACCGTTCGAAACATTCCTCAGGGCCTTTCCTGCGCTCCCATTGGCCGTTGGAAAAAGGCCCCGGGGGGTATCTGCTCTCCCACTAGCCATTAGAAACAGGCCCCAGGGACTAACTGCGCTCCCATTCGCCGTTGGAAACAGGCCCCGAGGGCTAGCTGCGCTCCCATTGGCCGTTGGAAACAGGCACCGAAGGCTACCTGTGCTCCCACTGGCCATTGAAAACAGGCCCCGTGGGCTAGCTGCGCTCCCATTGGCCTTTGGAAACATGCCCCGGGGGCTTGCTGCACTCCCATTGGCCGTTGAAAATAGGCCCCGGGTGCTACCTGCACTCCCATTGGCCGTTGGAAATAGGTTCTGGGGGTTAGCTGCGCTCCCATTGGCCGTTGGAAACAGGCACCGGAGGCTAGCTGCTCTCCCATTGGCCGTTGGACTCAGGCCCCGGGTGCTAGCTGCGCTCCCATTGTCCGTTGGACCCGGGTTTAGCTGTGCTCCCATTGGCCGTTGGAAATAGGTTCCGGCGGCTAGCTGTTCTCCCATTGGCCATTGGAAATAGGCCCGCGGGCTAGCTCCGCTCCCATTAGCCGTTGATAAAACGCAACGGAGGCTAGCTGCGCTCCCATTGGCCGTTGGAAACAGGCCCCGGGTCTAGCTGCGCTCCCATTGGGCGTTAGAAATAGGCCCCTAGGGCCAGCTGCCCTCTTATTGGCCATTGGAAACAGGCCCATGGGGATACCTGCACTCCCATTGGCCGTTGGAAATAGTCCTCGGGGGCTAGCTGCACTCCCATTGGCCATTGGAAAAAGGCCCCGGGGGGTAACTGCGCTCCCAATGGCTGTTGGAAACAGGCCCCGGGGGCTAGCTACGTTCCCATTGGCAGATGGAAATAGGCCCAGGAAGCTAGCTGCGATCCCATTGGCCGTTGGAAAACCGCCTCGGGGGCTTTGCTGTGCTCCCATTGGCCGTTGGAAAAAGGCCCTGGGGGGTAACTGCTCTCCCATTGGCCGATAGAATCAGACCCCGGGGGATAGATGCGCTCCCATTGGCCGTTGGAAACAGGCCCCAGGGGCAAGCTGCGCTACCATTGGCCGTTGGAAACAGGCACCGGAGGCTACCTGTGCTCCCACTGGCCATTGGAAACAGGCCCCGGGGGCTAGCTGCGCTCCCATTGGCCGTTGGAAACATAACCCGGGGGCTAGCTGCACTCCCATTGGCTGTTGGAAATAGGCCCTGGGTGCTAGCTGCACTCCCATTGGCCATTGGAAACAGGTTCTGGGGGCTAGCTGCGCTCCCATTAGCCGTTGGAAACAGGTTCTTGGGGCTAGCTGCGCTCCCATTGGCCGTTGGTAATATTCTCCGGGGGCTAGCTGCGCTCCCATTGGCCTTTGGAAACCGGCCCCGGGGGCTAGCTTCGCTCCCATTGGCCGTTGAAAAAACTCACCGGAGGCTAGCTGCGCTCCCATTGTCCGTTAAAAACAGGCCCCGGGGGCTAGCTACACTCCCATTGGCCATTGGAAACAGGCCCCGGGGGCTAGCTGTACTTCCATCGGCCGTTGGAATCAAGCCCCTGGAACTAACTGCGCTCCCATTGTCCGTTGGAAACATGTTCTGGGGGATAGCTGCGCTCCCATTGGCCATTGGAAACATGTTCTGGGGGCTAGCTAGTGAGAGGTTCCTCTCACACCGCTCTCCTAGACAAAGTTGAAAGGAAGGCCTTTCGTATCATTAACTCCCGTCCACTCACCAACTCTCTGCAATCTCTCTCTCTCCG
The DNA here is from genome assembly GCA_032716605.1 of Paralithodes platypus. Taxonomy (NCBI): domain Eukaryota; kingdom Metazoa; phylum Arthropoda; class Malacostraca; order Decapoda; family Lithodidae; genus Paralithodes; species Paralithodes platypus. Next base: position 32,758,294 of record CM064567.1, on the reverse strand, counting down.
CCGCAATGTTGCATCTCTCTCGCTATTCTATCGCTACTATAATAATCAGTGTTCCTCAGAGCTATCCCAGTGCATACCACCTCCTTTACGTAGGGCACGTGGTACCTGTCTTGCAACTCAATCCCACCCCTACTCTGTGCAACTCTCCAACCCAAGAGTGAAACGTTACTCTCAAACTTTCTTCTACTCAACAGCTGAGCTCTGGAACTCTCTCCCAGAATCAGTCTTTCCCTCTTCCTATGACTTAAATTGCTTCAACTAAGCAAACTCCGTGTGTCCAGGCATTTTGGCTCAAACGTCCCTTGATTTTGGCCCTGTCACTCTTTCAACTATGGGGGAGGCACTCGCTATAGGCAGTTATGCCTTTTGCCTCCCTCAATCACATAGAAAAAAAAAAAAAAAAAAAAAAAAAAAAAAAAAGCTACCCTCTTATTGGCAGTTGGAAATAGGCCCCGGGAGCTAGCTGCACTCCAATTGGCTGTTGGAAACAGGCCTCGGGGGCTAGCTGCGCTCCCATTAGCCATTGGAAGCAGGTTCTGGGGGCTAGCTGCGCTCACATTGGCCTTTGGAAACAGGCACCAGAGGTTAGCTGCGCTCCCATTGGCCGTTGGACAGAGGCCCCGGGTGCTAGCTGCGCTCCCATTGGCCGTTGAAAATAGGCCCCTAGGGGCTAGCTGCGCTCCCATAAGCCATTGGAAATAGGCCCAGGGGGCTAGCTGCGCTCCCATTGGCCATTGGAAATAGGCACTGGTGTCTATCTGTGCTCCCATTGGCCGTTGGAAATAGGCCCCGGGGGCTAGCTGCACTCCCATTGGCAGTTGGAAACAAATTCTGGGGGCTAACTGCGCTCCCGTTGGCCGTTGGAAACATTCCTTGGGGACTAGCTGCACTCCCATTGGCCGTTGCAAACAGGCCCCAGGGGCTATAGCAGGGCTCCAATTTGCCAATGGAAATAGGCCCCAGGGGCTAGCTGCGCTCTAATTGGCAATTGAAAAGAGGCCCAAGGGGCTAGTTGCTCTCCCATTCGCTGTTGGAAAAATGCCCCGGAGGCTAACTGCGCTCTCATTGGCCGTTGGAAACATTCCTTGGGGACTAGCTGCACTCCCATTGGCCGTTGCTAACAGGCCCCAGGGGCTATAGCAGGGCTCCAATTTGCCAATGGAAATAGGCCCCAGGGGCTAGCTGCACTAAAATTGGCAATTGAAAAGAGGCCCAAGGGGCTAGTTGCTCTCCCATTCGCTGTTGGAAAAATGCCCCGGAGGCTAACTGCGCTCTCATTGGCCGTTGGAAACAGGCCCCGGGGGCTAGCTGCGCTCCCATTGGCTTTGGAATAAGTCCCTGGGCGGTAACTGCACTCCCATTGGTCGTTAGACACAGGCCCCAGGCGATAGCTCCACTATCATAAGCCGTTGTAAACAAGCCCCCGGGGGCTAGCTGTGCTCCCATTGGCCGTTGGAAATAGGCTCCGGGGGGTAACTGCGCTCCCATTGGCCATTAGAAACAGTCCCCTGGGGCCAGCTGCACTCCCATTGGCAGTTGGAAACAAATTCTGGGGGCTAACTGCGCTCCCATTGGCCGTCGGAAACATTCCCCTTGGACTAGCTGCGCTCCCATTGGCCATTGCAAACAGGCCCCAGGGGCTATAGCAGCGCTCCCATTGGCCAATGGCAATGGGCCCCAGGGGCTAGCTGCGCTCCAATTGGCAGTTAAAAACAGGCCCATGGGGCTAGTTGCGCTCCTATTCGTTGTTGGAAATAGGCCCCGGGACTAGCTGCCCTCCCATTGGCCGATGGAAATATGTAGTTCCCAGGGCCTAGCTGCGCTCCCATTGGCCATTGGAAACAGGCCCCGGGGGCTATCTGCACTCCCATTGGCCGTTGGAAATAGGCCCCGGGGGCTAGCTTCGGTCCCATTGGTTGTTCGAAACACGCCCCAGGGCTAGCTGCACTCCCATTGGTTGGTGGAAATAGGCCCCTGGGGCTAGCTGCGCTCCAATTGGCTGTTGAAAACAGGCCCCAGTGGCCAATGGAAATATGCCCCAGGGGTTAGCTGCATGCGATCCAATTGGCTGTTGAAAACAGGCCCTGGGGGCTAGTTGCACTCCCATTGGCCATTGGAAATAGTCCCCGGGGACTAGCTGCGCTCCCATTGGCCGTTGCAAACAGGCCTCGGGGGTTAGCTGCGCTCCCATTGGCCATTATTGCCCTTCCATTGCGGTTGGATACATGCCCCGGAGGGTAGCTGCACTATGATAAGCCGTTGGAAACAGGCTCCGGGAGCTAGCATCACTCCCATTGGCCATTGGAAACAGGCCCAGAGGGCTAGCTGCGCTCCCATACGCTGTTGGAAATAGGCTTGGGGGCAAACTGTCCCATTGGCCGTTGGAAACAGGCCTCGGGGTCTAGCTGCGCTCCCATTGGCCGATGGAAGAAGGCCCGGGAGCCTAAGTGCGCTCCATTGGCCGTGGGAAACAGGCCCCGGGGGCCAGCTGCGATCCTATTGGCCGTTGGAATAAGGCCCCGGGGGGTAACTGGGCTCCCATTGTTCGTTAGAAACAGGCCCCGGGGGAGAGCTGCACTATCATAAGCCGTTGGAAACAGGCCTCCGGGGGCTAGCTGTGCTCCTATTGGCCGTTGGAAATAGGCACCGGGGAGTAACCTCGCTCCCATTGGCCATTAGAAACAGTCCCCGGGGACTAGCTGCGCTCCCATTGGCCGTTGCAAACAGGCCCCAGGGGCTATAGCAGTGCTCCCATTGGACAATGGCAATAGGCCCCAGGGGCTAGCTGCGCTCCAATAGGCAGTTGAAAACAGGCCCAAGGGGCTAGTTGCGCTCCTATTCGTTGTTGGAAATAGGCCCCGGGACTAGCTGCGCTCCCATTGGCCGATGGAAATATGTAGTTCCCGGTGCCTAGCTATGCTCCCCTTGGCCGTTGGAAACAGGCCCCGGGGGCTATCTGCACTCCCATTGCCCATTGGAAATAGGCCTCGGGGGCTATCATCGCTCCCATTGGCTGTTCGAAACAGGCCCCAGGGCTAGCTGCGGTCCCATTGGCTGTTGGAAATAGGCCCCTGGGGCTAGCTGCACTCCCATTGGCTGTTGAAAACAGGCTCCAAGGGCTAGCTGCGCTCCCAGTGACCAATGGAAATAGGCCCCGGGGGCTAGCTGCATGCGCTTCAATTGGCTGTTGAAAACAGGCCCTGGGGGCTAGTTGCGCTCCCATTGGCTGTTGGAAAAAGGCCCCGGAGGCTAACTGCGCTCCCATTGACTGTTAGAAACAGGCCCCGGGAGATAGCTGCGCTCCCATTGGCCGTTGGAAACAAGTTCTGGGGGCTAGCTGCGCTCCCATTGGCCATTTAAAATAGTCCCCGGGGACTAGCTGCGCTCCCCGGGCCGTTGCAAACAGGCCTCGGGGGCTAGCTGTGCTCCCATTGGCCATTGGAAATAGGCCCCAGAGGCTAGCTGCCCTCCCATTGGCGGTTGGATACATGCCCCGGAGGGGCATAGCTGCACTATCATAAGACATTAGAAACAGGCCCCGGGGGCTAGCATCACTCCCATTGGCCATTGGAAACAGGCTCTGGGGCTAGCTGCCATCCCATTCGCTGTTTGAAACAGGCCCAGAGGGCTAGCTGCGCTCCCATTAGCTGTTGGAAATAGGCCTAGAGGGCTACCTGCGCTCCCATTGGCAGTTGGAAATGGCCGTTGCACTATCATAAGCCATGGAAAACAGGCCCCTGGGGGCTAGCTGTGCTCCCATTGGCTATTGAAAATAGGGCCCGGGTGATAGCTGCCCTGCCATTGGCCGAAGGAAATAGGCCCCGGGGGCTAGCTGCCCTCCCATTGGCGGTTGGATACATGCCCCGGAGGGGCATAGCTGCACTATCATAAGCCATTAGAAACAGGCCCCGGGGGCTAGCATCACTCCCATTGGCCATTGGAAACAGGCTCTGGGGCCTAGCTGCACTCCCATTGGCTGTTGGAAAAAGGGCCCGGGGGCTAGCTGCGCTCCCATTGGCCAATGGAAATAGGCCCAGGGGGCTAGCTGCGCTCCAATTGGCCGTTGGAAATGGCCGTTGCACTATCATAAGCCATTGGAAACAGGCCCCTGGGGGCTAGCTGTGCTCCCATTGGCTATTGTAAATAGGCCCTGGGTGATAGCTGCCATCCCATTGGCCGAAGGAAATAGGCCCCGGGGGCAAGCTGCGCTCCTATTGGCCGTTTGAAACAGGCCTCGGGGGCTAGCAGCGCTCCCATTGGCCGTCGGAAAAAGGCCCCGGAGGCTAACTGCGCGTTCATTGGCCGTTGGAAACAGGCCCCGGGTGCTAGCTGCGCTGCCATTGGCCCTTGGAAAAAGTCCCCGGCGGGTATCTGCGCTCACATTGGCCGTTGGAAACAGGCCCCGGGGGCTAGCTGCGCTAACATTGGCTGTTGGAAACAGGCCCAGGAGGCTAGCTGCATGCGCTCCGATTGGCCGTTGGAAACAGTTTCTGGGGGCTAGCTGCGCTTCCATTGGCCATTGGAAACAGGTTTTGGGGGCTAGCTGCCCTTTTATTGGCCGAAGTTAATAGGCCCCGGGGGCTAGCTGCGCTCCTATTGGCCGTTGGAATCTGGAACCGGGGGCTAGCTGCGTTCCAATTGGCCGTTGAAAATAGGTCACGGGGGCAAGCTGCGCTCCCATTGGCCGTTGGAAACAGGCCTCGGGAGCTAGCTGCGCTCCCATAGGCCTTTGGAAAAAGGCCCCGGAGGCTAACTGTGCTCCCATTGGCCGTTGGTAACAGGCCCCGGGGGATAGCTAAGCTCCCATTGGTAGTTGGCAAAAGGCCCCGGGGCACTGCGCTCCCATTGGCTGTTAGAAACATGCCCCGGGGGATAGCTGCACTATCACAAGCCGTTGGAAACAGGCCCCTGGGGCTAGCTGTGCTCCCATTGGCCATTGGAAACAGGCCCGGGGGGGCTTGCTGCGCACCCATTGGCCGTTTTAAACAGGCCTCGGTGGCTATGTGCGCTGCCATTGGCCGTTGGAAATAGTCCCCGAGGGCTAGCTGCGCTCCCATTGCCCATTGGAAACAGGCCCCAGGGGCTATCTGCGATTCCATTGGCTGTTGGAAATATGCCCCGGGGGATAGCTGCCCTCCCATTGGCCGAAGGAAATAGGCCCCAGGGGTTAGATACGCTCCTATTGTCCATTGGAATCAGGAACCGGGAGCTAGCTGCGCTCCCATTGGCCGTTGGAAATAGGCCCCGGGGGCTAGCTGCACTACCATTGGCCATTGGAAACAGGTTTTGGGGGCTAGCTGCACTCCAATTGGGCGTTGGAATTAGGCCCCTGGGGCTAGCTGCGCTCCCATTGGCCGTTGGAAATAGGCCTCAAGGGCTAGCTGCACTCCTTTTGGCCATTGGAAACAGGCCCAGGGGGCTAGCTGCGCTCTCTTGGCCATTGGAAATAGGCCCTGGGGGCTAGCTGGGCTCCCATTGGTCGTTTGAAATAGGCCCCGGGGGCTAGCTACGCTCCCATTGGCAGTTGGAAAAAGGCCCCGGGGGGAAACTGCGCTCCCATTGTCCGTTAGAAACAGGCCCCGGGGGCTAGCTGCGCTCCCATTGGCCGATGGAAACAGGTTCTGGGGGCTAGCTGTGCTCCCATTGGCCATTGGAAAAAGGCCTCGGGGGCTAGCTGCACTCCCATTGGCCATTGGAAATAGGCCCTGGGGGCTAGCTGCGCTCCCATTGGCCATTGGATATAAGCCCCTTGGGCTAGCTGTGCTCTTATTGGCCGTTGCCAACAGGCCCTGGGGGCTACCTGCACTCCCATTGGCCTTTGGAAATAGGCACCAGGGCCTAGCAACGCTCCCATTGGCAGTTGGAAAAAGGCCCCGGGGGGAAACTGCGCTCCCATTGTCCGTTAGAAACAGGCCCCGGGGGCTAGCTGCGCTCCCATTGGCCGTTGGAAACAGGTTCTGGGGGCTAACTGTGCTCCCATTGGCCGTTGGAAAAAGGCCACGGGGGCTAGCTGCGCTCCCATTGGCCGTTGGATACATGCCCCGGGGGTTAGCTGCACTATCATAAGCCATTGGAAACAGGCCCCGGAGGCTAGCATCACTCCCATTGTCAGTTGGAAACAGGCCCAGGGGGCTAGGTGCGCTCCCATTGGCTGTTGGAAACAGGCCCAGGGGGTTAGCTGCGCTTCAATTGGCCATTGGAAATAGGCATCGAGGGCTAGCTGCTCTCCCATTGGCCGTTGGAAATAATCCCTGGGGGCATGCTGCGCTCCCATTGGCCGTTGGAAATAGGCCCCGAGGGATAGCTGCCCTCCCATTGGCCTTTGGAAACAGGCCTCGGCGGCTAGTTGTGCTCCCATTGGCCGTTGGAAACAGGCCTTGGGGGGCTAGCTGCGCTCCCATTGGCTGTTGATAAGAGGGCCCGGGGGCTAGCTGTGCTCCTATTGGTCGTTGAAAATAGGCCCCGGGGGCAAGCTGCGCTCCCATTGGCCGTTGGACTCAGGCTATGGGGACTAGCTGCGCTCCCATTGGCCGTTGGAAACAGGCCCAGGGGGCTATCTGCACTCCAATGGCCGTTTGGAAATAGGCCCCGGGGCTAGCTTCGCTCCCATTGGCTGTTCGAAACAGGCCCCAGGGCTAGCTGCGCTCCCATTGGCTGGTGGAAATAGGCCCCTGGAGCTACCTACGCTCCCATTGGCTGTTGAAAACAGGCCCCAGTGGCCAATGGAAATAGGCCCCAGGGGCTATCTGCATGCGCTCCAATTGGCTGTTGAAAACAGGCCCTGGGGGCTAGTTTCACTCCCATTGGCTGTTGGAAAATGGCCATGGAAGCTAACTGTGCTCCCATTGGCCGTTAGAAACAGGCCCCGGGGGATAGCTTCGTTCCCATTGGCTGTTAGAAACAGGCCCTGGGGGCTAGCTGGGCTCCCATTGGTCGTTTGAAATAGGCCCCGGGGGCTAGCTACGCTCCCATTGGCAGTTGGAAAAAGGCCCCGGGGGGAAACTGCGCTCCCATTGTCCGTTAGAAACAGGCCCCGGGGGCTAGCTGCGCTCCCATTGGCCGTTGGAAACAGGTTCTGGGGGCTAGCTGTGCTCCCATTGGCCATTGGAAAAAGGCCTCGGGGGCTAGCTGCACTCCCATTGGCCATTGGAAATAGGCCCTGGGGGCTAGCTGTGCTCCCATTGGCCATTGGATATAAGCCCCTTGGGCTAGCTGTGCTCTTATTGGCCGTTGCCAACAGGCCCTGGGGGCTACCTGCACTCCCATTGGCCTTTGGAAATAGGCACCAGGGCCTAGCAACGCTCCCATTGGCAGTTGGAAAAAGGCCCTGGGGGGAAACTGCGCTCCCATTGTCCGTTAGAAACAGGCCCCGGGGGCTAGCTGCGCTCCCATTGGCCATTGGAAACAGGTTCTGGGGGCTAACTGTGCTCCCATTGGCCGTTGGAAAAAGGCCACGGGGGCTAGCTGCACTCCCATTGGCCATTGGAAATAGGCCCTGGGGGCTAGATGCGCTCCCATTGGCCGTTGGATACATGCCCCGGGGGTTAGCTGCACTATCATAAGCCATTGGAAACAGGCCCCGGAGGCTAGCATCACTCCCATTGTCAGTTGGAAACAGGCCCAGGGGCCTAGGTGCGCTCCCATTGGCTGTTGGAAACAGGCCCAGGGGGTTAGCTGCGCTTCAATTGGCCATTGGAAATAGGCATCGAGGGCTAGCTGCTCTCCCATTGGCCGTTGGAAATAATCCCTGGGGGCATGCTGCGCTCCCATTGGCCGTTGGAAATAGGCCCCGAGGGATAGCTGCCCTCCCATTGGCCTTTGGAAACAGGCCTCGGCGGCTAGTTGTGCTCCCATTGGCCGTTGGAAACAGGCCTTGGGGGGCTAGCTGCGCTCCCATTGGCTGTTGATAAGAGGGCCCTGGGGCTAGCTGTGCTCCTATTGGTCGTTGAAAATAGGCCCCGGGGGCAAGCTGCGCTCCCATTGGCCGTTGGACTCAGGCTTTGGGGACTAGCTGCGCTCCCATTGGCCGTTGGAAACAGGCCCCGGGGGCTATCTGCACTCCAATGGCCGTTGGAAATAGGCCCCGGGTCTAGCTTCGCTCCCATTGGCTGTTCGAAACAGGCCCCAGGGCTAGCTGCGCTCCCATTGGCTGGTGGAAATAGGCCCCTGGAGCTAGCTGCGCTCCCATTGGCTGTTGAAAACAGGCCCCAGTGGCCAATGGAAATAGGCCCCTGGGGCTATCTGCATGCGCTCCAATTGGCTGTTGAAAACAGGCCCTGGGGGCTAGTTTCACTCCCATTGGCTGTTGGAAAATGGCCATGGAAGCTAACTGTGCTCCCATTGGCCGTTAGAAACAGGCCCCGGGGGATAGCTTCGTTCCCATTGGCTGTTAGAAACAGGTTCTGGGGGCTAGCTGCGCTCCCATTGGCAATTGGAAATAGTCCCCGGGGACTAGCTGCGCTCCCATTGGCCGTTGCAAACAGGCCTCGGGGTCTAGCTGCGCTCCCATTGGCCATTAGAAATAGGCCCCGGGGGCTAACTGCCCTCCCATATGCGGTTGGATACATGCCCCGGAGGCTAGCTGCACTATGATAAGCCGTTGGAAACAGGCCCCGGGAGCTAGCATCACTCCCATTGGCCGTTGGAAACAGGCCCCGGGGTCTAGCTGCACTCCCATTGGCTTCTGTTGGAAACAGGCCCAGAGGGCTAGCTGCGCTCCCATTGGCCGTTGAAAATAGGCTTGGGGGCAAGCTGCGCTCCCATTGGCCGTTGGAAACAGGCCTCGGGGTCTAACGGCGCTCCCATTGGCCGTTGGAAGAAGGCCCGGGAGCCTAAGTGCGCTCCATTGGCCGTTGGAAACAGGCCCTGGGGGGCCAGCTGCGTTCCTATTGGCCGTTGGAATAAGGCCCCGGGGGGGTAACTGGGCTCCCATTGTTCGTTAGAAACAGGCCCCGGGGGATAGTTGCACTATCATAAGCCGTTGGAAACAGGCCTCCGGGGGCTAGCTGTGCTCCCATTGGCCGTTGGAAATAGGCCCCGGGGGGTAACTGCGCTTCCATTGGCCGTTAGAAACAGTCCCCGGGGGCTAGCTGCACTCCCATTGGCAGTTGGAAACAAATTCTGGGGGCTAACTGTGCTCCCGTTGGCCGTTGGAAACATTCCCCGGGGACTAGCTGCGCTCCCATTGGCCGTTGCAAACAGGCTCCAGGGGCTATAGCAGCACTCCCATTGGCCAATGGAAATAGGCCCCAGGGGCTAGCTGCGCTCCAATTGTCAGTAAAATAGAGTCCCAATGGGCTAGTAGCTCTCCCATTCGCTGTTGGAAAAAGGCCCCGGAGGCTAACTGCGCTCTCATTGGCCGTTGGAAACAGGCCCCGGGGGCTAGCTGCGCTCCCATTGGCTGTTGGAATAAGACCCCGGGCGGTAACTGCACTGCCATTGGTCATTAGAAACTGGGCCCGGGCGATAGCTGCACTATCATAAGCCGTTGGAAACAAGCCCCCGGGGGCTAGCTGTGCTCCCATTGGCCGTTGGAAATAGGCCCCGGGGGATAACTGCGCTCCGATTGGCCGTTAGAAACTGTCCCTTGGGCCAGCTGCACTCCAATTGGCAGTTGGAAACAAATTCTGCGGGCTAACTGCGTTCCCATTGGCCGTTGGAAACATTCCCCGGGGACTAGCTGCGCTCCCATTGGCCATTGCAAACAGACCCCAGGGGCTATAGCAGCGCTCCCATTGGCCAATGGCAATAGGCCCCAGGGGTTGGCTGCGATCCAATTGGCAGTTGAAAACAGGCCCAAGGGTCTAGTTGCGCTCTTATTCGTTGTTGGAAATAGGCCCCGGGGGCTATCTGCACTCCCATTGGCCATTGGAAATAGGCCTCCGGGGCTAGCATCGCTCCCATTGGCAGTTGGAAAAAGGCCCGGGGGGGGGGGAAACTGCGCTCCCATTGACCGTTAGAAACAGGCCCCGGGGGCTAGCTGCACTCCCATTGGCCGTTGGAAACAGGCCTCGGGGGCTAGCTGCGTTCCCATTGGCCATTAGAAATAAGCCCTGGGGGCTAGCTGCGCTCCCATTGGTCGTTGGATACATGCCCCGGGGGCTAGCTGCACTATCATAAGCCATTGGTACAGGCCCCGGGGGCTAGCATCACTCCCATTGTCCATTGGAAACAGGCCCAGGGGGCTAGGTGTGCTCCCATATGCTGTTGGAAACAGGCCCGGGGGGCTAGCTGCGCTCCCATTGGCCATTGGAAATAGCCATCGAGGGCTAGCTGCTCTCCCATTGGCCGTTGGAAATAATCCCTGGGGGCATGCTGCGCTCCCATTGGCCATTGGAAATAGGCCCCGAGGGATAGCTGCCCTTCCATTGGCCATTGGAAACAGGCCTCGGGGGCTAGTTGTGCTCCCATTGGCTGTTGGAAACAGGCCCCGGGGGCTAGCTGCGCTCCCATTGGCTGTTCGAAACAGGGCTCGGTGGCTAGCTGCGCTCCTATGGGTCGTTGGAAATAGGCCCCGGGGGCAAGCTGCGCTCCCATTGGCCGTTGGAAATAGGCTTCGGGGACTAGCTGCGCTCATATTGGCCGTTAGAAATAGGCCCCAGGGGGTTGCTGCCCTCCCGTTGGCCGTTGGAAACAGGAATCGGGGGCTAGCTGCGCTCCCATTGGCCATTAGAAATAGGCCCCGGGGGCTAGCTGCGCTCCCATAGGCTGTTGCAACCAGGTTCTGGGGGCAAGCTGCCCTCCTATTGGCCTTTGGAAACAGGCCTCAGGGGCTAGCAGCGCTCCCATTGGCCGTTGGAAAAAGGCCCTGGAGGCTAACTGCGTGCTCATTGGCCGTTGGAAACAGGCCCCGGGAGATAGCTGCGCTGCCATTGGCCCTAGGAAAAAGGCCCCGGCGGGAATCTGCAGTCACATTGGCCGTTGGAAACAGGCCCCGGGGGCTAGCTGCGCTAACATTGGCTGTTGGAAACAGGCCCAGGGGGCTAGCTGTATGCGCTCAATTTGGCTGTTGGAAACAGGTTCTGGGGGCTAGCTGCGCTCCCATTGGCCATGGGAAACAGGTTCTGGGGGCTAGCTGCCCTCTTATTGGCCGAAGGTAATAGGCCCCGGGGGCTAGCTGCGCACCTATTGGCCGTTGGAAACAGGAACCAGGGGCTAGTGCGCTCCCTTTGGCCGTTAGAAATAGGTCACGGGGGCAAGCTGCGCTCCCATTGGCCGTTGGAAATAGGCCCTGGGGGCTAGCTGCGCTCCCATTGGCCGTTGGATACATGCCCCGGGGGTTAGCTGCACTATCATAAGCCATTGGAAACAGGCCCCGGAGGCTAGCATCACTCCCATTGTCCGTTGGAAACAGGCCCAGGGGGCTAGGTGCGCTCCCATTGGCTGTTGGAAACAGGCCCAGGGGGCTAGCTGCGCTTCAATTGGCCATTGGAAATAGGCATCGAGGGCTAGCTGCTCTCCCATTGGCCGTTGGAAATAATCCCTGGGGGCATGCTGCGCTCCCATTGGCCGTTGGAAATAGGCCTCGAGGGATAGCTGCCCTCCCATTGGCCTTTGGAAACAGGCCTCGGGGGCTAGTTGTGCTCCCATTGGCCGTTGGAAACAGGCCTCGGGGGGCTAGCTGCGCTCCCATTGGCTGTTGATAAGAGGGCCCGGGGGCTACCTGTGCTCCTATTGGTCGTTGGAAATAGGCCTCGGGGGCAAGCTGCGCTCCCATTGGCCGTTGGACTCAGGCTTCGGGGACTAGCTGCGCTCCCATTGGCCGTTGGAAACAGGCCCCGGGGGCTATCTGCACTCCAATGGCCGTTGGAAATAGGCCCCGGGGGCTAGCTTCGCTCCCATTGGCTGTTCGAAACAGGCCCCAGGGCTAGCTGCGCTCCCATTGGCTGGTGGAAATAGGCCCCTGGAGCTAGCTGCGCTCCCATTGGCTGTTGAAAACAGGCCCCAGTGGCCAATGGAAATAGGCCCCAGGGGCTATCTGCATGCGCTCCAATTGGCTGTTGAAAACAGGCCCTGGGGGCTAGTTTCACTCCCATTGGCTGTTGAAAAATGGCCTGGAAGCTAACTGCGCTCCCATTGGCCGTTAGAAACAGGCCCCGGGGGATAGCTTCGTTCCCATTGGCTGTTAGAAACAGGTTCTGGGGGCTAGCTGCGCTCCCATTGGCAATTGGAAATAGTCCCCGGGGACTAGCTGCGGTCCCATTGGCCGTTGCAAACAGGCCTCGGGGTCTAGCTGCGCTCCCATTGGCCATTAGAAATAGGCCCCGGGGGCTAACTGCCCTCCCATATGCGGTTGGATACATGCCCCGGAGGCTAGCTGCACTATGATATGTCGTTGGAAACAGGCCCCGGGAGCTAGCATCACTCCCATTGGCCGTGGGAAACAGGCCCCGGGGGCTAGCTGCACTCCCATTGGCGTTGGAAACAGGCCCAGAGGGCTAGCTGCGCTCCCATTGGCCGTTGAAAATAGGCTTGGGGGCAAGCTGCGCTCCCATTGGCCGTTGGAAACAGGCCTCGGGGTCTAACGGCGCTCCCATTGGCCGTTGGAAGAAGGCCCGGGAGCCTAAGTGCGCTCCATTGGCCGTTGGAAACAGGCCCCGGGGGCCAGCTGCGCTCCTATTGGCCGTTGGAATAAGGCCCCGGGGGGGTAACTGGGCTCCCATTGTTCGTTAGAAACAGGCCCCGGGGGATAGCTGCATTATCATAAGCCGTTGGAAATAGGCCTCCGGGAGCTAGCTGTGCTCCCATTGGCCGTTGGAAATAGGCCCCGGGGGGTAACTGCGCTTCCATTGGCCGTTTGAAACAGGCTCTGGGGGCTAGCTGCGCTCCCATTGGCAGTTGGAGACAGGTTCTGGGGGCTAACTGCGCTCCAATTGGCCATTGGAAACATTCCCCTGGAACTAGCTGCGCTCCCATTGGCCATTGCAAACTGGCCCCAGGGGCTATAGCAGCGCTCCCATTGGCCAATGGAAATAGGCCCCAGTGGCTAGCTGCGCTCCAATTGGCAGTTTAAAAGAGGCCCAAGGGGCTAGTTGCTCTCCCATTCGCTTTTGGAAAAAGGCCTCGGAGGCTAACTGCGCTCTCATTGGCCGTTGGAAACAGGCCTCGGGGGCTAGCTGCGCTCCCATTGGAAGTTGGAATAAGGCCCCGGGCGGTAACTGCAATTCCATTGGTCGTTAGAAACAGGCCCCGGGCGATAGCTGCACTATCATAAGCCATTGGAAACAAGCCCCCGGGGGTTAGCTGTGCTCCCATTGGCCGTTGGAAATAGGCCCCGGGGGGTAACTGCGTTCCCATTGGCCGTTAGAAACAATCCCCTGGGGCCAGCTGCACTCCCATTGGCAGTTGGAAACAAATTATGGGGGCTAACTGCGCTCCCATTGGCCGTTGGAAACATTCCCCGGGCACTAGCTGCGCTCCCATTGGCCATTGCAAACAGGCCCCAGGGGCTATAGCAGCGCTCCCATTGGCCAATGGAAATAGGCCCCAGGGGCTAGCTGCGCTCCCATTGGCTGTTGCAAACAGGTTCTGGGGGCAAACTGCCCACCTATTGGCCGTTGGAAACAGGCCTCGGGGGCTAGCAGCGCTCCCATTGGTCGTTGGAAAAAGGCCCCGGAGGTTAACTGCGCGCTCATTGGCCGTAGAAAAAAGGCCCCGGAGGCTAGCTGCGCTGCCATTTGCCCTTGGAAAAAGGCCCCGGCGGGAATCTGCGCTCACATTGGCCGTTGAAAGCAGTCCCCGGGGGCTAGCTGCGCTAACATTGGCTGTTGGAAACAGGCCCAGGGGGCTAGCTTCATGTGCTCCATTTGGCCGTTGGAAACAGGTTCTGGGGGCTAGCTGCGCTCCCATTGGCCATTGGAAACAGGTTCTGGGGGCTAGCTGCCCTCTTATTGGCCGAAGGTAATAGGCCCCGGGGGCTAGCTGGGCTCCTATTGGCCATTGGAAACAGGAACCGGGGGCTAGATGCGCTCCCCTTGGCCGTTAGAAATAGGCCCCGGGGGCTAGCTGCGCTCCTATTGGCCATTGGAAATAGGTCACGTGGGCAAGCTGCGCTCCCATTGGCCGTTGGAAACTGGCCTCGGGGGCTAGCTGCGCTCCCATAGGCCTTTGGAAAAAGGCCCCAGAGGATAACTGCGCTCGCATTGGCTGTTAGAAACATGCCCCGGGGTATAGCTGCACTATCATAAGCCGTTGGAAACAGGCCCCTGTGGCTAGCTGTGCTCCCATTGGCCATTGGAAACAGGCCCGGGGGGGCTTGCTGCGCTCCCATTGGCCGTTGGAAATAGGCCCCGGGGACTAGCTGCGCACCCATTAGCCGTTGCAAACTTGCCTCGGGGGCTAGGTGCTCTCCCATTGGCCGTTGGAAATAGTCCCCGAGGGCTAGCTGCGCTCCCATTGCCCGTTGGAAACACGCCCCAGGGGCTATCTGCAATCCCATTGGCCGTTGGAAATATGCCCCGGGGGATAGCTGCCCTCCCATTGGCCGAAGGAAATAGGCCCCAGGGGCTAGATACGCTCCTATTGTCCGTTGGAATCAGGAACCGGGAGCTAGCTGCGCTCCCATTGGCCGTTGGAAATAGGCCCCGGGGGCTAGCTGCGCTCCTATTGGTCATTGGAAATAGGCCCCGGGGGCAAGCTGCGCTCCCATTGGCCGTTGGAAACAGGCTTCGGAGACTAGCTGCGCTCCCATTGGCCGTTGGAAAAAGGCCCCGGAGGCTAACTGCGCTCCCATTGGCCGTTGGAAACAGGCCCCGGGGTCTAGCTGCACTACCATTGGCCGTTGGAAACAGGTTTTGGGGGCTAGTTGCACTCCAATTGGGCGTTGGAATTAGGCCCCTGGGGCTAGCTGCGCTCCCATTGGCCATTGGAAATAGGCCTCAAGGGCTAGCTGCGCTCCCATTGGCCGTTGGAAATAGGCCCTGGGGGCTAGCTGGGCTCCCATTGGTCGTTGGAAATAGGCCCCGGGGGCTAGCTGTGCTCCCATTGGCCGTTGGATAAAAGCCCCTTGGGCTAGCTGCGCTCTTATTGGCCGTTGCCAACAGGCCCCGGGGGCTACATGCGCTCCCATTGGCTGTTGGAAATAGGCCCCGGGGGCTAGCAAAGCTCCCATTGGCAGTTGGAAAAAGGCCCCGGGGGGAAACTACGCTCCCATTGACCGTTAGAAACAGGCCCCGGGGGCTAGCTGCGCTCCCATTGGCCGTTGGAAACAGGTTCTGGGGGCTAGCTGCGCTCCCATTGGCCGTTGGAAATAATCCCTGGGGGCATGCTGCGCTCCCATTGGCCGTTGGAAATAGGCCCCGAGGGATAGCTGCCCTTCCATTGGCCTTTGGAAACAGGCCTCGGGGGCTAGTTGTGCTCCCATTGGCCGTTGGAAACAGGCCCCGGGGGCTAGCTGCGCTCCCATTGGCTGTTCGAAACAGGGCCCGGGGGCTAGCTGCGCTCCTATTGGTCGTTGGAAATAGGCCCAGGGGGCAAGCTGCGCTCCCATTGGCCGTTGGAAACAGGCTTCGGAGACTAGCTGCGCTCCCATTGGCCGTTGGAAAAAGGCCCCGGAGGCTAACTGCGCTCCCATTGGCCGTTGGAAACAGGCCCCGGGGTCTAGCTGCACTCCCAGTTGCCGTTGGAAATAGGCCCCGGGGGCTAGCTGTGCTCCAATTGGCCGTTGGAAACAGGCCTCGGGGATTAGCTGCGCTCCCATTGGCCGTTGGAAAAAGGCCACATGGGCTAACTCCGCTCCCATTGGCCGTTAGAAAGAGGCTCTGGGGCTAGCTGCGCTCCCATTGGCAGTTGGAGACAGGTGCTGGGGGCCACATGCGCTCCCATTGGCCATGGGAAACATGTTCAGGGGGCTAGTTGCATTCCTATTGGCCGTTGGAAATAGGCCCCGGAGCCTAGCTGCACTCCCAATGGCCGTTTGAAACAGGCTCTGGGGGCTAGCTGCACTCCCATTGGCAGTTGGAAACAAATTCTGGGGGCTAACTTTGCTCCAATTGGCCGTTGGAAACATTCCCCTGGGACTAGCTGCGCTCCCATTGGCCGTTGCAAACAGGCCCCAGGGGCTATAGCAGCGCTCCCATTGGCCAATGGAAATAGGCCCCAGTGGCTAGCTGCGCTCCAATTGGCAGTTGAATAGAGGCCCAAGGGGCTAGTTGCTCTCCCATTTGCTTTTGGAAGAAGGCCCCGGAGGCTAACTGCGCTCTCATTGGCCGTTGGAAACAGGCCCCGGGGGCTAGCTGCGCTCCCATTGGCCGTTGGAATAAGGCCCCGGGCGATAGCTGCACTATCATAAGCCGTTGGAAACAAGCCCCCGGGGGCTAGCTGTGCTCCCATTGTCCGTTGGAAATAGGCCCCGGGGGTTAACTGCGTTCCCATTGGCCGTTAGAAACAGTCCCCTGGGGCCAGCTGCACTCCAATTGGCAGTTGGAAACAAATTATGGGGGCTAACTGCGCTCCCATTGGCCTTTGGAAGCATTCCCCGGGGACTAGCTGCGCTCCCATTGGCCGTTGCAAACAGGCCCCAGGGGCTATAGCAGTGCTCCCATTGGCTAATGGCAATAGGCCCCAGGGGCTAGCTGTGCTCCATTTGGCAGTTGAAAACAGGCCCAAGGGGCTAGTTGCGCTCCTATTCGTTATTGGAAATAGGCCCCGTGACTAGCTGCGCTCCCATTGGCCGATGGAAATATGTAGTTCCCGGGGCCTAGCTGCGCTCCCATTGGGCGTTGGAAACAGGCCCCGGGGGCTATCTGCACTCCCATTGGCCGTTGGAAATAGGCCCCGGGGGCTAGCAACGCTCCCATTGGCTGTTCGAAACAGGCCCCAGGGCTAGCTGCGCGCCCATTGGCTGTTGGAAATAGGCTCCTGGGGCTAGCTGCGCTCCCATTGGCTGTTGAAAACAGGCCCCAGTGGTCAATGGAAATAGGCCCCGGGGGCTAGCTGCATGCGCTCCAATTGGCAGTTGAAAACAGGCCCTGGGGGCTAGTTGCGCTCCCATTGGCTTTTGGAAAAAGGCCCCAGAGGCTAACTGCGCTCCCATTGGCTATTAGAAACAGGCCCCGGGGGATAGCTGCTCTCCCATTGGCCGTTGGAAACAGGTTATGGGGGCTAGCTGCGCTCCCATTGGCCATTGGAAATAGTCACCGGCGACTAGCAGCGCTCCTATTGGCCGTTGCAAACAGGCCTCGGGGGCTAGCTGCACTCCCATTGGACATTTGAAATAGGCCCCGGGGGCTAGCTGCCCTCCCATTGGCGGTTGGATACATGCCCCGGAGGCTAGCTGCACTATTTTAAGCCGTTGGAAACAGGCCCCGGGAGCTAGCATCATTCCCATTGGCCATTGGAAACAGGCCCCATGGCTAGCTGCACTCCCATCGGCTGTTGGAAACAGGCCCAGAGGGTTAGCTGCGCTCCCATTGGTCGTTGGAAATGGGCTTGGGGGCAAGCTGCGCTCCCATTGGCCGTTGGAAACAGGCCCCGGGGTCTAGCTGCGCTCCCATTGGCCGTTGGAAGAAGGCCCGGGAGCCTAAGTGCGCTACATTGGCCATTGCAAACAGGCCCCGGGGGCCAGCTGCGCTCCTATTGGCCGTTGGAATAAGGCCCCAGGGGGGTAACTGCGCTCCCATTGTTCGTTAGAAACAGGCCCCGGGGGATAGCTGCACTATCATATGCCGTTGGAAACAGGCCCCCGGGGGCTAGCTGTGCTCCCATTGGCCGTTGGAAATAGGCCCCATGGGGTAACTGTGCTCCCATTGGCGGTTAGAAACAGTCCCCGGGGGCTAGCTGCACTCCCATTGGCAGTTGGAAACAAATTCTGGGGGCTAACTGCGCTCCCATTGGCTGTTGGAAAAATTCCCCGGGGACTAGCTGCGCTCCCATTGGCCGTTGCAAACAGACCCCAGGGGCTATAGCAGTACTCCCATTGGCCAATGGAAATAGGCCCCAGGGGCTAGCTGCGCTCCAATTGGCAGTTTAAAGAGGCCCAAGGGGCTAGTTGCTCTCCCATTCGCTTTTGGAAAAAGGCCCCGGAGGCTAACTGCGCTCCCATTGGCTGTTGGAAACAGGCCCAGAGGGCTAGCTGCTCTCCCATTAGCTGTTGGAAATAGGCCTAGAGGGTTACCTGCGCTCCCATTGGCAGTTGGAAAAAGCTCCCGGGGGCTAGCTGCATTCCCATTGGATGTTCGTAAAAAGGGCCCGGGGGCTAGCTGCACTCCCATTGGCCATTGGAAATAGGACCAGGGGGCTAGCTGCGCTCCAATTGGCCGTTGGAAATGGGCCCTGGGGGCTAGCTGTGCTCCCATTGGCCGTTGGAAATAGGCCGCTGGAATCGCAACGACGAGCCGAGTCTATATATACACTTGGAAACACTTTATTCAACATTGACGAATTGAAGATACCAATATAGGTGGTATCGGGCCGTAAGAAAACGATACATTTTTATATACCGCTGGAATCGCAACGACGAGCCGAGCCTATATATACCCTCGGAAACACCATATTTAACATTGACGAATGGAAGATACCAAACTAGGTTGTATCGGGCCGGAAGAAAACGATACCTTTTTTTATACCGCTGGAGTCGCAATGACGAGCCGAGTCTATATAAACCCTCGGAAACACCATATTCAACATTGACGATTGAAGATACCAGAATAGGTGCTATCGGGCCGGCAGAATATTTTACATTTCTTTATACCGCTGGATTCGCAACGACGAGTCTATATATACCCTCGGAAACACCATATTCAACATTTACGAATTGAAGATAGCAAAATAGGTTGTATCGGGCTGGCAGAGAACGATAATTTTGTATATACCGCTGGAATCGCAACGATTACCCGAGTCTATAATTATATTCCCTCGGAAACACCATATTCAACATTGACGAATTGAAGATACCAAAATGGTGGTATCGTGCCAGCAGAAAACGATAAATTTGTCTATACTCCTGGAATCGCAACGACGAGCCGAGTCTACATATTCCCTCGGAAACACCACATTCAACATTGACGAATTGAAGAGACCAAAATAGGTGGTATCGTGCCGGCAGAAAACGATACATTTTTACATACCGTTGGAATTGCAACGATGAGCCAAGTCTATATATAACATCGGAAACACCATATTCAACATTGCCGAATTGAAGATAACAAAGTAGGTGGTATCGGGCCGGCAAAAATCGATACATTTTTTTATACCGCTGGAATCGCAACAACGAGCCGAGTCTATATATACCCTTGGAAACACTTTATTTAACATTGACGAATTGAAGATACCAAAATAGGTGGTATCGGGCCGTAAGAAAACGATACATTTTTATATACCGCTGGAATTGCAACGACGAGCTGAGCCTATAAATACCCTCGGAAAGACCATATTTAACATTGACGAATGGAAGATACCAAAATAGGTTGTATCGGGCCGGAAGAACGATACATATTTATATACCGCTGGAATCGCAACGACGCGCCGAGTCTATATATACCCTCGGAAACACCATATTCAACATTGACGAATTGAAGATACCAGAGTAGGTGGTATCGGGCCGGCAGAAAATTATAAACAAATTTATACCGCTGAATTCACAACGACGAGCCGAGTCTATATATACCTTCGGAAACACCATATTCAACATTGACAAATTGAAGATACCAAAATAATTGGTATTGTGCCGGCAGAAAACGATACATTTTTATACACCGCTGGAATCGCAACGACGAGCCAAGTCTATATATACCCTTTGGAAACACTATATTCAACATTGACGAATTGAAGATACCAAAATAGGTGGTATCGGGCCACAAAAAAACGATACATTTTTATATACCGCTGGAATCGCAACGACGAGCCGAGTCTATATACAGTATACCCTCGGAAACACCATTTTCAACATTGACGAATTGAAGATACCAATATAGGTGGTATCGGGCCGGCAGAAAATTATAAATGTTTTGAAACCGCTGGAATCGCAACGACGAGCCGAGTCTATATATACCCTCGGAAACACCATATTCAACATTAACGAAATGAAGATACCAAAATAGGTGGTATTGTGCCGGCAGAAAATGATACATTTTTATATACCGCTGGAATCGCAACGTCAAGCCGAGTCTATATATACTCTCGGAAACACCATATTTAACATTGACGAATTGAAGACACCAAAATAGGTGGTATCGGGCCGGCAGAAAACGATACATTTATATCTACCTCTTGAATCGCAGCGACGAGCCGAGTCTATATATACCCTCGGAAACACCATATTCAACATTGACGAATTGAAGATACCAAAATAGGTGATATCGGGCCGGCAAAAAATGATACGTTTTTCATATACTGCTGGAATCGCAATGACGAGCCGAGTCTATATATACCCTCGAAGACACTATATTCAACATTGACGAATTGAGATACCAAAATAGGTGGTATCGGGCCGTATGAAAACGATACATTTTTATAGACCGCTGGAATCGCAACGACGAGCAGAGCCTATATATACCCTCGGAAACACCATATTTAACATTGCCGAAAGGAAGATACCCAACTAGGTTGTATCGGGCAGGAAGAAAACGATACATTTTTATATACCGCTGGAAT
The DNA here is from genome assembly GCA_032716605.1 of Paralithodes platypus. NCBI lineage: Eukaryota > Metazoa > Arthropoda > Malacostraca > Decapoda > Lithodidae > Paralithodes > Paralithodes platypus. The sequence goes on along the minus strand of CM064567.1, from coordinate 32,737,705 downwards.
CACAATGACGAGCCGAGTCTATATAAACCCTCGGAAACACCATATTCAACATTGAAGATTTGAAGATACCAGAATAGGTGCTATCGGGCCGGCAGAAAATTATACATTTCTTTATACTGCTGGATTCGCAACGACGAGTCTATATATACCGTCTGAAACACCATATTAAACATTGACGAATTGAAGATACCAAAATAGGTGGTAACGGGCCGGCAGAAAACGATAATTTTGTATATATCGCTGGAATCGCAACGATTAGCCGAGTCTATAATTATATACCCTCGGTAACACCATATTCAACATTGCCGAATTGAAGATACCAAAATAGGTGGTACCAGGCCTGCAGAAAACGATAAATGTTTATATACCGCTGGAATAGCAACGACAAACCAAGTCAACATATTCCCTCGGAAACACCATATTCAACATTGACGAATTGAAGAGACCAAAATAGGTGGTATCGTGCCGACAGAAAACTTTACATTTTTATATACCGTTGGATTTGCAACGATGAGCCAAGTCTATATATAACCTCGGAAACACCATATTCAACATTGCCGAATTGAAGATAACAAAGTAGGTGGTATCGGGCCGGCAAAAAACGATACATTTTTTTATACCGCTGGAATCGCAACGACGAGCCGAGTCTATATATACACTTGGAAACACTTTATTCAACATTGACGAATTGAAGATACAAAAATAGGTGGTGTCGGGCCGTAAGAAAGCGATACATTTTTATGTACCGCTGGAAGTGCAACGACAAGCTGAGCCTATATATACCCTCGGAAAGACCATATTTAACCCGTTGAGACCCAGCGTCGCACGTGTTGCGTCGGCAGTCTTTGATCACCAACTCCCAGCGACGCATCACGTGCGTCCGACATATAAAAAACACTTACGTGGCTCGTAAGGTAGGAAATGGCGGGAGAATAGGAGGGGGAGGTACCGTAGTGTGTGTGGGAGCCGGGCCAGTAGGTGAGACAGCCGCGCGGCTGGTGGTGGGGCTTATGGGGATAGTTTACACCCCTAGTTCACCGCCACTTTGAACCTTCATTACTCCGGTCGTATGGGAGCTAGAGGCTTGAGATTTATGTGAGATACTCCTTAGGATGTATGCCGTACAATGCCATACTCAGTTTTTACCCTAGTGCTCCTGGCGGGTGGTCATGCGGGGGAGACGAACTATTGAAACCCCCCCCCCCCCCCCCCCCCCCCCCCCCCCCCCCCCCCCGCCCCCCTAATGACCGAAATGAGTTTTTTTTTATTTGTGTGTTCATTTCTCACCATTCTCTTCCATTTTGGCTCAAAAATTGTTTTTGAGGCTCCCCCCCCCCCCCCCCCCCCCCCCCCCCCCCCCCCCCAAAAAAAAATGTCAGAGGTGATTTTTTTTTTGTTTTTTTTCATTTCTCATCCTTGTCTTCCATTTTAGCAAACAAAAAAAATAAGTGAAAATGGCTTGGGACTGGGGTGAACAAAATATTATAACTAGCCGGGGCTCAACGGGTTAACATTGCCGAATGGAAGATACCAAAATAGGTGGTATCGGGCCGGAAGAAAACGATACATTTTTATATACCGCTGGAATCGCAACAACGCGCCGAGTCTGTATATACCCTCGGAAACACCATAGTCAACATTGACGAATTGAAGATACCAGAATAGGTGGTATCGGGCCGGCAGAAAATTATAAAAAAATGTATACCGCTGAATTCGCAACGACGAGCCGAGTCTATATATACCCTCGGAAACACCATATTCAACATTGACGAATTGAAGATACCAAAATAGGTGGTATTGGGCCGGCAGAAAACTATAATATTTTTATATACTGCTGGAATCGCAACAACAAGGCGAGTCTATATATACCTTCGGAAACACCATATTTAATATTGACGAATTGAAGATACCAAAATTGGTGGTATCGGGTCGGCAGAAAACTATACATTTTTATATACCGCTGGAATCGCAACGACGAGCCGAGTCTACATATACTATCGGAAACACCATATTCAACATTGATGAATTGAAGATATCAAAATAGGTTGTATCGGGCCGGCAGAAAATTACAAAAAAATGTATACCGCTGAATTCGCAACGACGAGCCGAGTCTATATATACCCTCGGAAACACCATATTCAACATTGACTAATTGAAGATACCAAAATAGGTGGTATCTGGCCAGCAAAAAACGATACATTTTTATATACCGCTGGAATCGCAACGACGAGCCGAGTCTATATATACCTTCGGAAACACCATATTTAATATTGACGAATTGAAGATACCAAAATTGGTGGTATCGGGTCGGCAGAAAACTATACATTTTTATATACCGCTGGAATCGCAAAAACGAGCCGAGTCTACATATACTATCGGAAACACCATATTCAACATTGATGAATTGAAGATATCAAAATAGGTTGTGTCGGGCCGGAAGAAAACGACACACTTTTATATACCGCTGGAATCGCAACGACGAGCCGAGTCTATATATACCCTCGGAAACACCAGATTCAACATTGACGAATATAAGATACCAAAATAGGTGGTATCGGGCCGGCAGAAAACAATCTATTTTTTTATACCGCTGGAATCACAACGACGAGCCGAGTCTATATATACCCTCGGAAACACCATATTTAACATTGACGAACGGAAGATACCAAACTAGGTTGTATCGGACCGGAAGAAAACGATACATTTTTATATACCGCTGGAATCGCAATGACGAGCCGAGTCTATATAAACCCTTTGAAACACCATATTCAACATTGACAATTGAAGATACCAGAATAGGTGCTATCGGGCCGGCAGAAAATTATACATTTCTTTATACCGCTGGATTCGCAACGATGAGTCTATATATACCCTCGGAAACACCATATTCAACATTGACGAATTGAAGATAGCAAAATAGGTGGTATCGGGCCGGCAGAAAACGATAATTTTGTATATACCGCTGGAATCGCAACGATTAGCCGAGTCTATAATTATATACACTCGGTAACACCATATTCAACATTGACGAATTGAAGATACCAAAATAGGTGGTACCTGGCCTGCAGAAAACGATAAATGTTTATATACCACTGGAATAGCAACGACGAGCCGAGTCTACATATTCCCTCGGAAACACCATATTCAACATTGACGAATTGAAGATACCAAAATGGGTGGTATCGTGCCGGCAGAAAACGATACATTTTTCTATACCCCTGGAATCGCAACGACGAGCCGAGTCTACATATTCCCTCGGAAACACCATATTCAACATTGACTAATTGAAGAGACCAAAATAGGTGGTATCATGCCGGCAGAAAACGATACATTTTTATATACCGTTGGAATTGCAACGATGAGCCAAGTCTATATATAACATCGGAAACACCATATTCAACATTGCCGAATTGAAGATAACAAAGTAGGTGGTATCGGGTCGGCAAAAATCTATACATTTTTTTATACCGCTGGAATCGCAACAACGAGCTGAGTCTATATATACCCTTGGAAACACTTTATTCAACATTGACGAATTGAAGATACCAAAATAGGTGGTATCGGGCCGTAAGAAACGATACATTTTTATAAACCGCTGGAATTGCACCGACGAGCTGAGCCTATAAATACCCTCGGAAAGACCATATTTAACATTGACGAATGGAAGATACCAAAATAGGTTGTATCGGGCCGGAAGAAAACGATACATTTTTATATACCGCTGGAATCGCAACGACGCGCCGAGTCTATATATACCCTCAGAAACACCATATTCAACATTGACGAATTGAAGATACCAGAATAGGTGGTATCGGGCCGGCAGAAAATTATAAACAAATTTATACCGCTGAATTCACAACGACGAACCGAGTCTATATATACCCTCGGAAACACCATATTCAACATTGACAAATTGAAGATACCAAAATAATTGGTATTGTGCCGGCAGAAAACGATACATTTTTATATACCGCTGGAATCGCAACGACGAGCCAAGTTTATATATACCCTTTTGAAACACTATATTCAACATTGACGAATTGAAGATACCTGAATAGGTGGTATCGGGCCGGCAGAAAATGATACATTTGTTTATACCGCTGGAATCACAACGACGAGCCGAGTCTATATATACCCTCGGAAGCACCATATTCAACATTGACAAATTGAAGATACCAAAATAATTGGTATTGTGCCGGCAGAAAACGATACATTTTTATATACCGCTGGAATCGCAACGACGAGCCAAGTTTATATATACCCTTAGGAAACACTATATTCAACATTGACGAATTGAAGATACCAAAATAGGTGGTATCGGGCCATAAGAAAACGATACATTTTTATATACCGCTGGAATCGCAACGACGAGCCGAGTCTATATACAGTATACCCTCGGAAACACCATTTTCAACATTGACGAATTGAAGATACAAAAATAGGTGGTATCGGGCCGGCAGAATATTATAAATTTTTTGAAACCGCTGGAATCGCAACGACGAGCCGAGTCTATATATACCCTCGGAAACACCATATTCAACATTAACGAAATGAAGATACCAAAATAGGTGGTATTGTGCCGGCAGAAAATGATACATTTTTATATACCGCTGGAATCGCAACGTCAAGCCGAGTCTATATATACTCTCCGAAACACCATATTCAACATTGACGAATTGAAGATACCAAAATAGGTGGTATCGGGCCGGCAGAAAACGATACATTTTTGGATACTGCTGGAATCGCAATGACGAGCCGAGACTATATATTAGAGATGGACCGAATATTCGTTTTGTATTCATATGTGCAAATATTCGCTATGTTTGTCAATATTCGTATTCGTATTCGTATTCGCATTTCCATTCATAGCTATTTGCAACCATGCGAATATTTTCACGAAACCAATAGATATACAAAAATGTAAAATATTAAATTCTTAAGCGTGCGTTCGCCTGTATGATTTCTGGGAAAGGCATGCTTCTTTATTAACACCTTACGAGCGGCCTAGGCGGTATATAATATGTAGCCACCAGCGGGGTGTTTTTAGCCAAAATAGGGCTGTTTACGTGATCATTTTCATGCCTAAATAAGACCCAGAGCGTAAAACAAGTATCTATCCCTGAAAGGGCATAAACAGAGCTTTCCAATGACACTATAACGATCCTTTTATGATGGCTAGTTTTCTTGCAACAACCGCGCAACGCGAGTGCAAAAAGCATGTAATTCGGCACTTTCCCCATACAATTCCGTATATAGCGAGTGAGAGAGGGAGGGAGGAGGTGGGATTTGTGTCAGTAGGTTCGCCGCGGTGGTCTGGAGCAGTCATACGCTCGCTACTCTCCTGCCACCACTTGTCTCTCTCTCTCAGCAACATTACGTGCTGAAATTGCCACACGACCTATGTCGAGCGCCGCCAGATAGTCCAGATTTATTATACTCGACTTATGTTGCGCCCCGACAGTTATGGGTTAAACCCTCTAAGTACCATAGTATGTGAATGTTTTGTAAACTAATGGAACTGAAATTGTATACATCGACTTCCAAACCACTCTGATGATCTCTGAACTTTGAAATAATTGTATTAGTTCCGAAATCTTACCTTGTTCATTATAACGGAATAAATGGTCTTAGTACAATGTTGCCAACGTACCGGCTACCGCTAGATCCAGCGAATCACTTCCACACTTCCATCTAGCGACATGAAGATGTGATGAATTCGCGATATTCAAGTTATGTTCCCTATTTTAAGGAATTGTAGAGATTTTTCGATTGTTAACACCTTAAGAGCGGCCTATGCGGTTTATTTATATGTACCGCCCAGCGGGGTGTTTTTAGCCAAAATAGGGCTGTTTACGTGATCATTTTCATGCCTAAATAAGACCCAGAACGTAAAACAAGTATCTATCCCTGAAAGGGCATAAACAGAGCTTTCGAATGACACCATAACGATCCTTTTATGATGGCTAGTTTTCTTGCAATAACCATGCAACGCGAGTGCAAAAAGCATGTAATTAGCCACTTTCCCGATACAATTCCGTATATAGCGAGTGAGAGAGGGAGGAGGGAGGTGGGATTCGTGTCAGTAGGTTCGCCGCGGTGGTCTGGAGCAGTCATACGCTCGCTACTCTCCTGCCACCACTTGTCTCTCTCTCTCAGCAACATTACGTGCTGAAATTGCCACTCGACCTATGTCGAGCGCCGCCACATAGTCCAGCTTTATTTAACTCGACTTATGTTGCTCGCCGACATTTAGGGGTTTAAAGATTATTCTAGATACTTAAACATATGTTTTCTAGTGACATACAAGTTATTAGTGTCTGGTGACTATCTAGCGATTTGTCAATGCTATTCTAGCATACATTTGTGCTTTAGTTTATCATGCATTGCTTAATATATTTGCCCTATTTCTCCAGAAGACTTCCTACATGACATAGTGTATTGTTCTAGTGATAATTAAATATTATACAGGGCTATTTTAAGTTGGCTGATGATTATGAAACAGTAATATGCTGGACGATGAGAATACTGTATGTAAACATGTCTCGGATATCACTGAACATGTTTGGCATTTTCTGCCAAAAGCCCAATGGCTAATCAGTGGTGGTAACGAAACACGCATCTTTACACATTCACATCGTAATTGGTTTCCGGTAATTAATTTCACAGTAATTTAATTAACGTTTGTTGGTGATATAAAAAGAATTACCAGTTCTTGAAGGATGACAATTTCATCCTTCAAGAAAGATTGAAATATTCGCTATTCGCTATTCGTATTCGCGAATTTTACCAACAAATATTCGTATTCGTATTCGTATTCGCAAATAGTGAAAATTGATATTCGTTCCATCTCTAATATATATACCCTCGGAAACACCATATTCAACATTGACGAATTGAAGATACCAAAATAGGTTGTATCGGGCCGGAAGAAAACGACACATTTTTATATACCGCTGGAATTGCAACGACGAGCCGAGTCTATAATTACATACCCTCGGAAACACCATACTCAACATTGACGAATTGAAGATACCAAAATAGGTGGTATCGGGCCGGCAAAAAACGATACATTTTTATATACCGCTGAAATCGGAACGACGAGTCGAGTCTATATATACCCTCGGAAACACTTTATTCAACATTGTCGAATTGCAAATACCAAATCAGGTGGTATCGGGCCGGAAGAAAACGATACATTTTTATATACCGCTGGAATTACAACGACGAGCCGAGTCTATATATACTTTCGGAAACATCATATTCAACATTGACGAATTGAAGATACCAAAATAGGTGGTATAGGGCCGGCAGAAAATTAAAAAAAATGTGATACCGCTGCATTTGCAACAACAAGCCGATTCTATATATACCCTCGGAATCACCATATTCAACATTGACAAATTGAAAATAGCAAAAAAGGTGGTATCGGTAAAACGATAAATTTTTATATACCACTGGAATCGCAACGACGAGCCGAGTCTATAATTATATACCCTCTGTAACACCATATTCAACATTGACATAGCAAGACTGGTAATACGGTCCTTCCAAGTGAGAGCTGAAGAAAAACAGACACCAAGAATATTGAGAGAAGAAGAAGGATTGATTTTTGTATTGTTGACGAATAAGGGATAGTCCACTGGGAGTTCCGAACGGGTAATAAATGGAGAAATTTGGTTTTGGAAGCATTAAAAGTAACAAGGTTTTCTCTGCTCCAACAATTGGAAATAGTAGTTAGATCAGAAGATAAGTGTTGTATGGCTTCATTACGTTTGTCTTTGAGGAATTGTTGGCTGGGGCATTCTGGAAAACTAATCAAGTAGTGTAAGGTAGAGTCGTCTGCGTATGAATGGATGGGACTGGAGGTACAGTTGAGAAGATCGTTTATGAAAATTAGAAAGAGAATAGGACATAGGACAGAGCCCTGAGGAACACCGGAGTTGACAGGATGAAGAAGTGAGCGATGGCCAACCACAACTGCAGCTATGGAACGGCTGGAAATTAAATTAGAGACAAAGCCACTTATGTAGGGATAGAAACCGAAGGAGGGCAGTTTGGAAATTAAAGATTTGTGCCAGACTCTATCGAAGGCCTTCGATATGTCTAGTGCAATAGAAAAGGTCTTACCGAAGTCCCGAAAGGAGGATGACTAAGAGTTAGTAAGATATGAAACAAGATCACCAGTAGAGCGACCCTTAAGGAAGCCATACTGGCGATCTGAGAGCAGATTTTGAGAAGAGAAATGCTTAAGAAATTTGGAAACAAGGATAATTTCAAAAACTTTAGAGATACAAGAGATGAGAGCAATTGGACGATAGTTGGAGGGTTGAGAGCGGTCACCCTTCTTTGGGACAGGTTGAATGAGAGCAAACTTCCAGGATGAAGGGAAGATGTTAGAGGAGAGACAGAGACGAAAGAGTTTGCCTAGGCAGGGAGTCAGCACGGAATCATAGTTTTTGAGTACAACAGGAGGAACACCGTCCGGACAGTAGGCCATCTTAGTATTAAGCCCAGAGAGGGTACAAAGTACATCTTTAGAGGATATTAGGATATTAGGCATAATTTGGAGAGGGAGGAATAGCACTGAAATTATCCAAGGTGGAGTTTCTAGCAAAGGATTGAGCGAAGAGTTCAGCTTTGTCAGAGGAAGAAGTGATAGTTGTGCCATCAGAGTGGAAAAGGGGAGGGAAAGACGAGGAAGAAAAATTGTTGGAGAGGTTTTTGGCTAGATGCCAGAAGGCTTGGGAAGAGCTAGAGTTGGATAGTTCAGAACATTTATTAATGATGAAAGAGTGCTTGGCAGGTCGAAGAAAAGATTTGGCTTGATTACGGGCAGAAACATAGGAAGAATAAGATTTTTTAGTTTTAAAGCGTTTGAATGCTTCCTCCTTATTGCGTACAGGAGTAGAACAAGTGTGAGTAAACCAAGATTTTTTTGCATTAGTCTGAGAGAAAGGAAATTAAATGTATGCCTCCATGCCCAATAGGATTACCTCGGTAATGTGTTCAGCACTCTCCGAGGGTCCCCGGCCATGGAAGCAAAAATAATTCCATGGAAAATCAAAGACGTACTGCCGAAGAGCCTCCCAGTCGGCAGCGGCAAAGTGCCATAAGCGCCGCCGGCTGGGAGGATCGGGTGGCCGTACTGGAGAGATAGGACAGGTGACAAAGATAAGTTTATGGTCGGAGGAGCCCAAAGGAGAGAAAAGATCGACAGTAAAAGAAGAAGGGTTGGAAGTTAGAAACAAGTCAAGAGACATTGGTGGTGGTGAACGTTGAAATTTCCTAAGATGGAGATTTCTGAGAAAGGAAAAATGGATAAAATGTGTTCCGCTTTAGAGTTTAGATAGTCAAAGAATTTGGGAAATTTGGTTGAGATAGGGGAAAGATAGACAGCACAGGAATATTTGGTATGAGAATGACAGGATAGTTTGAGCCATAAGGTTGTGAATTCAGGAGTCAGAATCGGGAACACGAGAGCAATTGAGTTTGTTGTGCACATATGCACAACATCCGACTTTGGCTTTGAAACTAAGATAGAGGAAGTAGGAGGATACAGGGAAGGGGCTGCTGGCAGTTGTTTTAGATACCTGAGTTCCAGTGAGGAAAAGAAGATCAGGTTTGTAGGAGGAGGGATGGTGTTAAACAGAGGAATACATATATACAGTATATATATATATATATATATATATATATATATATATATATATATATATATACAGGATGCCCCACAAGTTTTGTTAGATACTTCCAGTAATGACAGCTTTAGTAATTATGAGTAAAAAATATTATAAGTAGCCTTTTAGGGGATTTTTGTTGCAGCTATTATCCATTAAAACCCGTCATATGACGGGTGCCATTTTGAGGTAATTATGAGCTATGAGAGAGAAATCTAGCATTGGGGGGACGATAGGCGGCCTCGAACCGCTCGCCACAGCTATGCGGCCGTCACTGAGACATATTGTATCTCATCACCACCTCCCTACTGCTCTCAACAAGGATAAAATCAGGAAAAATACCTCATTTTAGGGTGTTTTCGCCTCCGGTTACACGATCGTTGCACGAGAACCCGTGGTCACACAAGGATGATTCAGATGTCATTGGAAAGCTCTATTATAGCCCTTTCATGAATATATAATTGTATTACGCTCTGGCTCTACCTTATGCATGACAAAGAGCATGGAATGAAGCTCATTATCTGTAAATATACCCACCAAGCGGGTATGTAAAAAAGCATGCCTGCTCGTTGGTAGTTAAGATGGGGATAGGAAAAGCAACTAAGAAGTTTATTATGAAGCATGGTATCAATACTTCAAACTGCCTATAAAAACTCCACTATGCCGTTCTACATACTTGCTTGGCAATGAGTTCAATATTACATGAAACCAACAAAACCATATTTTAGACACAACATTATGGGAAAAAGAAAAATGGTACACAGGATTTGTTGTGTGTGTTTAAAATATTGATACCATGCACCATCATACAGCATTTAGCGATTTTGCTATTAATGTTCTGTACATGGAAATTAGGTTAAAACTGATGAAAACCATACAATTCCCTCCTATTTCGACTGGTAGTTTTGTGTGTTTTAACATGTGTATTCCTTTGTTTCCTCTAAATAAAGAAATGGATACGCAACTGATGAAGCAAAACAAACTCTTCTGTAATCTACTTAATTTTCAGATGGCGATGCATTGAATACGCAATGTTGTGTTTTATTTGACATTTTCAATTCATCGTCACAGGAAAATAAAGAAAGCTACACAGTATTTGTTCGGTGTCTCTGTGAAGTATTGCAACGGTACCTTATTATACATTATTTATTTTCTTTCTTATTCCTTTCTTTAAAGGAAAAGTTGCCTTAAAATTAAGAAAAACACACACATTTATAATTTAATAAACCATAGTTGTAAAAAAAATTCCCAAAAACCCTATGTGTATAGAACATATTAAACTCAGAAGACTAGGGATGGCTATCCTCCAGCTATGCCACCAGCGTCATGAGCTCAGTTCGACAGGACTGGGTCATGCCACTGCATGAGGCCCCGGCAGGAGTGGTGTATCCGTAGTCTTTCCACAGTAGGGTAAAACTAAACATAAACCTTATTTGTATGTAACATGTGTGATGTACATTAATAAAAGGGGATGTGTCGGATGGTTGAAAGCCACAGTTGCTCGCGCGTTTGGGGCTAGCAACACGTATTATGAAAAACATGCATCCTCCTTCATTCACTGTCCCCCCCCTTCACTCACTCAACCCCACAATTTGCCGGAGGATAACAGGTTTTTTCACAATACGTAGACGGAGGTCTTTTTAAAAAAAAAAATTGATATGTTCTTATGTACTTTGACACATACACCTATTATATATACAATATATATATATATATATATATATATATATATATATATATATATATATATATATATATATATATATATATATATATATATCAGAGTTGGGTCGAATAACTCAACTAGATAAGTTAATTTAATTTAGGTGTCTTGTCAACTAAGTTAGGTTAACTCGAATTTGGGAAATTAACTAGTTAAGTTAATTTTAGAAATTAATCGATTGAGTTAATCAATTAACATTGATCTATATTTCAATTGTTATACTCTCTAAGCAGGAATTTTTGCTTCTTTCATAGTTATGTGCTCCTATTATTTAACTTGTGATCATCAACATCCATTTTAAATCAAATAAATATATACGATATACAGTATACAGCAGATAAACTATCACATAATATTCATCTTTTATATACTACAGATCTGTTATTTGGAAGACAAACACAATATATCATAAAGGCGCATTGTGTTCTCGAACTTCTCACTCTTATTGCTTGTTAACTGGTCAGAATAATAACCAAGACGGACCATGATAATTTGAAAATGTACATGGATGTAAAGATTAATGAGTATTTAAATGTAAAAAGAGCATAACAAATGTTTGCCTATAACTTTTCTGAAACGAAATTCATCTAATTTGAAACCAATTGTTCTAGTTTTTTCGCTATCACTGAGCTTTAGTACATCTTTCATGTCCCCTTTATTAATCCAACTAACCCACTTGAACACCTCTATCATATCCCCTCTAACTCTGCGTTTCTCTAACGAATGTAAGCATACTTTCTTCAACCTTTCTTCCTATGGAAGATTTCTAATATTATGTTTTTTTTTTGTCATTCTACGTTGTACTCTCTCCAAGGAATCTATGACCATTCTGTAATAAGGACACCAAAATTGAACAGCATAATCCATATGGGGTCTCACTAATGACAAGTAAAGTTTTAAGATAACATCAGAAGTTCTGTTACTCAAACTCCTAGAGATGAACCCGAAAATCCTGTTTGCCTTGTTACGAACGCTAGCCTAATGCACTGTGTTCTAGGTTTCAAATAATTGCTAACAAGCACACCTAGATCTTCCTCACAGTCTGAGTTTCTAATTCCATATAAATAAACTTTCCACAAATAATATAGGTTGCGCCAACGAACTTGACAATAATCTTGACCCCTTAACTTCTTATAACTCAGAATAAATGAGATGAATCGGCTGACTTTTCTATTATTTGGGAAGAGTCCACCAAGTAATAGTTGGGGATATTTACAGCCAGCTTGATCCAGGCATTTTAAGTTACAAAGAGGTCAGGGATCAAGATTATTGTCAAGTTCGCTCGTGCTACCTATAGTGCTGAACCTTTTCAATTCTAACTTCCAGACATGGTTGCGTGTTGTATTCATATTGAAGCTAAACAGAGAGAGAGAGAGAGAGAGATAATATATATATATATATATATATATATATATATATATATCTATCGTTCTTGATCTCACTATATCACTTGGTAGCCTATTCCACCTATCTACAACTCTGTTAGCAAACCAATATTTGCATATATATTATCTGAAACGAAATGTATCTAATTTGGGGAGCAGTCAAAAGTGGCGTCCCCCAGTGATCTGTATTAGGTCCTTTGTTGTTTGTTATATACATAAATGACCTTGATTTAGGTATAACTAGTAGGATAAGTAAATTCGCAGACGATACCAAAATGGGGAGAACAATAGATTCAGATAGTGACAGAGTGCCTCCAAAGGGGTCTAGATACCTTACACGAATGGTCAGTAAATTAGCAGATGGATTTTTACATTGACAAATGCAAGGTATTAAAGATAGAGAAGATGAGAAATATATACATTTGCTAATATATGGAATTAGAAAACTCAGACTGTGAGAAAGTTCTAGGTGTGTTTGTTAGCAATGATTAGGCTAGCGTTCGTATGAGTGTGAGTAACAGAACTTTGATGTTATCTTAAAACTTTACTTGTCATTAGTGAGATCACATATAAATATGCTGTTAAGTTTTGATGTCCTTATTACAGAATGGACATAGATTCCTTGGAGAGAGTACAGCGTAGAATGACAAAAATTATCCATAATATTATACATTTTCCATATGAAGAAACGTTGAAGAAATTAGGCTTACATTCGTAAGACGCAGAGTTAGAGGGGAGATGATAGAGGTGTTCAAGTAGGTTAGTGGGATTAGTAAAGGGGACACGAAAGATGTACTGAAGCTCAGTGATAGCGAAATAACTCGAACAAATTGTTTCAAATTAGATCAATTTCGTTTCAGAAAATATATAGGCATATATTGATTTGGTAACAGAGTTGTAGATATGTGGAATAGGCTACCAAGTGCTATAGTGGGATCAAGCCATAATTCAGAGATTGACATGTACAGTTGGTCAAAGTTCTAGCTGACCCTCCCTCGCTCTGGGGCTCGCAGAATTAGTTGGCAATACTGGTGTAGTGGTGATAGGATACCACTTGCCATTAATGTGTTACCTGTGTCTGACCTGTATATTACTGCAAATTAGACTATTAAATGTTCACGTTGTGAAGACTAAATGCTCCTTCATTAAACAGCCACCAATAAAACAGAAATATGTATTCTTATAAAATCGAGTAAAGTTTGTTGTGGCAGCCAGCAGTTTTTATATGCGTTGCCAATCAGTGAATATAATAACTTGAATATTTAAGAAAATCTACGAACTTTGAGTGAATGTTCGGGATCATATATAGCGATGTATGCATTTGTATTTGAGATAGGCTTATTTTCCCTTGTTTAGTATATGTTCTAACAATGATATAGCCGAAATCAGATCTACCAATCCCAATCTTTGTAAGACACACCTCCATCCTACACCAGTATTGCCAGATAATTCTGCGAGACCCAGAGCGAGGGTGGGCCAGCTGGAATTTGACCAACTGTACGTGTGAATTACAATACCAGCCCTCACATCTACAATAAGCGGTATATACCCAACAAGATTTCCCAAATCCCAAAATAAGAGGAAGGAAGGGTCTCTATGTTTTCCAAAGTTTCTTACTATCCATCTATCTATCTATCTATCTATCTATATATATATATATATATATATGTATACTGTATATCTATCTATCCATCCATCCTTTCTCCAGTACCGGGTATGTCTTAGTTAAACAGCAGGTATTTAATTTTAATTTTAATTGTATACACTGTTATGTTCTTATGTTCTTATGTAAAAATATAATACTGTACTAAAGATAACTTTCCATTGTTCTGCTCCGAAAATGGAATGTGTTAGATTAAGGATATGCAACCTACATGATATGTCAATACAATGTATGAACACTCTCTGGCCCTAATAATTATTATAATTGTTTCACTAATATAAGTCATATTTAGCAGTAGGTATACTAAATAGTTACTGTATGTAGATAGGCTATATGAAGGTGTCCTACCCTGAGCCAGGTGCAAGGGCTAACCTATTTACCACAGGCTTATCTGCCCTCTTAATCTACATAGATCTGAGCTGACCTACTTGGTACGGTGTATTTGTAATTACAGCTTAGGAATTGTGGTCCGTCGCACCTGGTCTGAATACACAACTAACAACACATGTATTAATGAATTGTAAAATTGTATACTGTATGTAACACTAAATTGTGTATTAGTTCCTATATTGTATCTAATTTGAAAACACTAAACCTCAACTGTATATAATTATATTTGTAAATACTATGTAAGAAGAATAACCACTGTCGGTGGAAATAAACTTTATTATCATTAATATTATTATTATTATTATTATTATTATCTTAGTAGGGGTAATTTACTTCTTCACACCTTCACTTCACACCTTCATACCTTGGGTCAATAGGTAGACCACACACACACACACACACACACACACACACACACACACACACACACACACACACAAACACACACACATAGTTCTTTCGAAAAGTCTATACTCGGCGTATTATAATTAATTTGAAGTTAGAAAATATACATTTGCAAATTACAAATTACAGAAAGGTGGGAATTCTTCAGTACCCCTTTAGGTGGGAGGGGGTAAGGGGGGTCATTAACGTGGCGAACTCGCGGCGGGGCGATTTCTCAAATAAACAATGTTCTTGTTAGTATTTCAATAAATTACGAGTGATAATAATTATGTAGGGCTTTTGAGGTTGTAGTAGTTGACATAAAATGTATACAGGAATCATTGCACAGGTACAGGCTATTTCCGGAAATTTTCGATCGACAGTTATGTTTGTGGCAGCACTATGAGGCGCTATTATGTATATAATTGACAACTATACTGAGTTTGAATGATATAATCACCATGATCTACATTCTAATAATAACATATTATATTTAGAAGCTTCCAAAATTAACATTAGATATTCCAGAATACAGGTGCCCAGGAAAGTGGCCGGGGAAATGTGACCGAGTTAATCCTATATAATTATTATACCTTCTCCTCCTACTCTAATTATTTTAATCGGGCACGTCATTAGTCTCCCCACACACTCAAACACAGGACATTCCTAGTTGTACAATGCTTCACTAGTATTGTTATATATTTTTTATGATTTTATGATATGATATTTTATGATATTTTATGATATTTTTTATGACAAGCGGCTCGCTTGGTGTAGTGACTAGCGTCTCGGACTTCCACCCAGAAGGCCAGGGTTCGCGCCCACGCTCGGCGCATTAAAGATTTTTCACAAGCACTTAGTCGTTACCATCCCTCATGAGCAAAGGGATGGGGTAGTAGTACAGGACCCCAATGGAAATACGCCTAATCGGCCTTATTGAGCTATCCTTAGCTAGCTTAGCATGCGCTAGCTTTAAGAACTATTATTATTATTATTATTATTATTTGAATATGAGGAATGGAAAACATTTTGTCGTCAACATAATACACAAAATTTGCATCCTTTAGAAGCCAGTTTAGAGTGTGGGAGGCTAACAAACTTTAAAGTGTGGGCGAAAAGACTTCAAGGTGTGGGCGAACAAACTTCATTGTTTGGGCGAACAAATTACTAGTTTGGGCGAAGACTTGTGAGCGAATAGACCGTAAACCTCTATCATATCTTAAATGATTTAATTTACGGTACCAAATGAAATAGTTCGGTTGCATTATTTTGTTTTACTAACTATTATGCGATCTTATTCAAATTAGGAAGGACGTCTATCAGTTATAGTGCTACAAACCATCTCAATGAACCTTAGCTAACATGACCCTTCCTAAGCAGTACAAAGCCGTCTAAATATATTTGAAATATAAAACTCACATTACCGGTACTGCAATATATATATATATATATATATATATATATATATATATATATCATTTATAGTGTATATATAATACGTGTAGGCCTACAGGTATGTGTGTGTCAAAATAAACGAAAACTTGTTCCTGTAGTGGGTAGAGAGCAATTTGTTATCCCTTTCTTTACTGCATAGATGAGAGAGAGAGAAAGAGAGAGAGAGAGAGAGAGAGGGTGGCGGGGGGGGGGGGGTACCCGTGTTCACTGTACAAGACAGTAGATGTGGCAACGTGTGGTATTGAGATGCCTTGGTAATGAATTGGCTTGGTAATAAGCTGGTATGGTGATGAAACCGACTGATGAAGAAAAGGTCAGGTCATGAGATGGCATGGTCTTGAGGTGACTCGTCTTGTTTGTGTGGTGAGATGGCATGGTCATGCGATGTCCTGATACCTCCTTTCCTATCTATAACTGACGTATTAGTAGGGTCATTTGCTTGGAATCCGTGACCATTTTATTCCTACCTTTTTCACTCGATGGATTTGACAACCTGAACCATTTTAACCCTCCTCTAGCGGGTGCTCTGTGGCCGTTTTGGGCCTTTCTGGGCCGTTCTGACTGCTATATCAACCATCAGTATGAAAGGAACTGTATTGCGCCGAAAACTAGGTGGAAATCGCTACACAATGACGCCACATACAGCTACGTAGCACTCGTGGAGCACTGACAGTGTTACCTCGAAGATGGAAGTTTAGCTGATTTTGCTACCTTGCTCACTTTTAGCGAACTATTGGTTACACTGTCATCCTCACGCGCGGTGGTGGAACTGGAGTTAGTGTGGGCCGGGAGGCCACAGATGTCGGACGTATGGATCATTACTATCCCACCCATTTTCACTCGATTTCCACCCTTTTTTCACCCGTTTTTTGCCAGTTTTTTTCAACTCGACTTATGTGGTGAGCCGCTTTTTAAGGGTTAAAGGAAAATTAGCTCCTATGCCCCTCTGAAAAATGACGGCTAACTCTGCTAGAGCCCAATATTCAAAATGGCCGCCAACACCATCTTGAAAAACATGAAATGTAATATCTCTGGCATCAGATGAGCTACAAGGATGAATGAGGTGTCCTTTTTCACTAATTCTGGCATTACAAATCCACTGGAATGGTTATTGTATTGTATTGTATTGTATATTGTATTGTTATTGTATTGTATTATACTAATTGTACATACTAATCTGCCACTTCACTGTCACTATATGATTCACTGTATGAGCCACTATCAGAATCACTGTCCTCACTTTCGCTGCTATCATCACTGTTGTTCTCTGCCTGCGGTGTATATCTAATATTACTTTTTTACTGTTTCAGATGGATCGCATGCCCATCTGATGAAAATCGACGACTTGTGAAGTGACCGAAATAATGGATAATAGAAGAGAGAGTGAAGAGTAACCAGACAAGACATTAAATGAATACGAGTGCATTTTACTCTGTGGTAAGCGATGTACCGCAGATGATCGTTTGGAAAACATTACACCTGAAAAGTGGGAATCCATCCGGGAAAAGTCTTTACAATGGAAAGAACTTGATAAGTTTCAACATATACATGAAAATGTGGATTGGGAGAAGGGACCAAAGGGTCACCACATGCATAGCACTTGTTACGCATCATTATCCAGCAAGCGCAAGCTCTCTCAAGCCGAAAAACGCTAACACAAATCCGAGGAACGTCTTGAAAGAGATGAAGCATAAGATCAACAAGACCCTTCCCCAGAGGTCAGTGTACCTAAAAGGCTCCGCTCCAGTATGGGTGTCCTTCACGATAAGACTCTATGTGTGTGGTGCATGAAAGGGGCATACAAGAGTAGTGATCGTGACAAGCAGATTTTACTCCTATCAACAGTAGATGCCTGGACTAAATTCAAGTTACATACTGTCCGTCTGGAAGATGAGGTCATGAGATTGAGACTTGACACTCTGATTGCATCCATCCCAGATAGTCAAACAGCATTTGGGTTGGAAATCCGCTACCATCGTGCGTGCTGGCGCAAATATGTAAGCGACCACAAGCCCCTTTCAGATGAAAGCACTCAACATCTGCAGCGTGTAAACCTCCGAGAGGCCCAAGCTCTCTTCTTTCATCATATTCGTCAAGTCACCTTCAAAGACCATGAAATTCGCACACTGCAAGGCCTGCTGCAGGACTATAAGTGCATTATCTCAAATCACGGACATAAGTACATTCAATTTTCTAACCGACAGAATCTCACTGACTCCCATATATTTTTTAATGATGTAAATATTCCCCCTTCCCCTAGTATTGACATTCTCGGTGTAACATTAACTACTAACTTGAGCTGGACACATTATGTTAGAAGCATTGCTAAGAATGCCTCTAAAAAACTGGGACTCCTGTACAGAGTTCGAGAACTCTTCACTGACGAGCAGTTGGCTGTAATATATAAAAGTCATGTGCGTTCTCAGATGGATTACTGTTCAATTCTGTGAAGTGGAAGTGGAGTGGTTGCATTGAAGCAGTTGGACAAAATTAAAAATAAAGCTATTAGATTAATCAATAACCCTGCAATCACACAGGACCTTCCTACATTATCCATACGAAGAAATGTTGCATCCCTTGCATTATTCTATAGATATTTTCACAGCAATTGTTCCGAGGAACTTGCTTCAATTGTGCCGCCTCTCCACATCTTTCCCCGTAGAACTAGGGCAGCTGAGTGCGCCCATTAATTTACACTTTCTCCTCCACAATGCAGAACTTCTGCTTTTCAAAATTCATTTATCCCTAAAACTACTACTCTTTGGAATTCACTTCCCTCGAATTGCTTTCCACAAACTTACAATCTACAAAAGTTTAAATCCAGTTGTTACAAACATTTAATGAATGGAGGATGCCTTTAGGCAGATGGACCTTTTTGTTTTATCTGTGTTTTTCCTTCCTCCGTTCATTGTAACTTAAAAAAAACACACCAAAAAAATAACTCAGTAGTAAAATCCAGTTGCTTAAAGGAAATTCTCGTCAATGAATTTGGGGAAGACATCGGATTTCATGAACGCATTCAAAAGAATGTGAGTGAACTGGTATATGATACAACAGCAGCAGGTACATACATTGAGGCGGCAATATCTTCATTGGGTCTCAATAATGATCAGTTGGTGATGAATGTTGCAGCACGACTCAAAGAGCAAGTTATCAGGACAAATACTATTCCCTGGCTCCCATATATACACGAGTTTGGAGAGAAGAAGACCTCAGTGAGCTCCTGCTGAAGCTGCTCACATGGCTGAAACACCCAAATAAGTCTGCAATTGATGACAGTCCATCCGTCCGATCGATTGCATCTATCCTCACAAGCTACATCACTGGAAAACACACTGCATTTGAGATAAATCTCTCTGTCTTGCTACATGGACTGACCAAGAGTAGGGAGATAGTCGACATAATGCACAGAGATGGACTGGGCATCAGTTACAATGACGTACTTATGCTGAGAGATTTTTGGGTGGTCAATGACCTCAAGTGCTCATCTGATTGCCCCTACGAACTAGCTGAGGGTAAGCCTGCTATCGCTATAGTCGACAACGATGACTTCAAGAGCGACACACTGACCACTGCTGGCCAGTCACACCGCACTAATGTCATGTTTGTGCAGCCAGAATCATTTGATACAGAACTTCCTTCCGAGAATCACAAGGATAGACCAGTTCCCGGTGCCAACTTTGCATCAAACCTCTCGACAACTCTCAAAGAGCTCGGAAGTGAAATGCAAAAAGTCAACCCATACAAGACAGCGAAGCGTGGGGAACCACCTCTCAGGAAGCCACCAGCTGATCAAAGTACTCCTCCTCCTGACACATCAGTGCAAAGAATTGGCCAGGGCGCAAGATGACCGAACGAGACCTAAGCCAGAAGAACAGACTGTGCCTGGGTTTTCAGAGTTTCACGCCAGCATGTCAAATGCAGATGAGAAGAGTCGAGCAATATACCACATGACCTATCCCAACCCACCCAGTAAGACAATTCTCAATGATGTGATGTGTAAGCTTGCAAAATCAATCGAAGAAAAAAAGATGCCTTTTGCAATAATTGTTGGTGATCATCCTGTCTACGTGCTCATGCTAGAGTTGAAAAGTGAGAATGCTGAGCTGTTCAGCAAAATCTTACCATTCATGGCACCCTTCCACATCCAAATGTCGTTCATCTACACTATATACAAGAGGTTTAAGGGATCTGGCATCTCAGATGTGTTGGTGGCAGCTGGTGTTATAGCAGACGGGTCTGTTGATCAGGTCCTTCGTGGAAAACATGTTAAGCGTAGGGTTCGCTGCTTGCGACTATTCTACGAGACTCTGGTCCACCATGTCATAGACAAACGTTTGGAAGATTCCCCTCTATCTGAAGAAGTAAAGGCATCCCTTGCCAAGCTTCGACATCCGATTGATGCACAGGAACTTGCAGATGAACATGCAGAGCTAGAGAGAA
The DNA here is from genome assembly GCA_032716605.1 of Paralithodes platypus. Lineage (NCBI taxonomy): Eukaryota > Metazoa > Arthropoda > Malacostraca > Decapoda > Lithodidae > Paralithodes > Paralithodes platypus. Next base: position 32,716,585 of record CM064567.1, on the reverse strand, counting down.
ATGCTGAGCTGAAGGACCTCGTTGATGCTCTCTTCAAGGACTTTGAGGGTGCCCCACAAGCAGAATACTGGATGTCATTCATGGAAATGGTTGAGGTTCTAACTCAAAATATCCATGCAATCAGAACAAGCAACTGGACTGAGTTCATGTCCTCACTCAAGCTCATGCTTCCTTTGATGCAAATTTATGATAATGACAAGTATGGTCGGCATCTCCCCGATTTCACCACAGTGCTTGACACCCTTCCTGTCGATCAGGCTGCATTCATGGAGAGTGGTATGTTTGCACAGTCAATGACAGGAAAACCATATTCGTGTGTCGCCCTCGACATATGGATAGAGTCAACAATGAATAAGGGCTCTAAGCTGAAGTCTGGTTGGTTGGCCATTCTGAACAATGAAAAGCAGCTCCTTTCAAACACTCGGCAGGTGAATAACATCAATGCCCGATGTTTGTGCAGTGATGCAATGGCTGCATCCATCATACCACTTCATGTCCTCACTGGGTGTAACCACAACTCTGGCTTCTATGGAGCAAGCAAGAAGCTCATCGCAGATCGTCTGGAGAAGTCTAAAGAGGAACACGACCTGCTAGCAGCATGTGGTACACAGCTCCTAGTCACAGAACAGGTCATCAGTGATTTTGAGCGGTTTGTCATTCGATATGTCTATGGTGATACCAAAAGCAAGACCCTGGGAGATGTGAGGGCAGCGAAGTGGAGAGCTCAGAAGAAAAAAGCACTATCCGACTTGTGCCTTACTTGGACAGTCTCCGTCCACACTTGGAGCGTGCAAACTATCTTGCATATTTGCAAAAGCATTACCAGCTCCAAAGTCACCCCTCACCGATCGGCCATGGATGGCATCTTGTAAACGGCCTATGTCTGCCTGTCCGTTCAACCCAGCCCCCACTTCCCCCATCCATACTACTACCTACCAATCCGCAGGCAGAGAACAACAGTGATGATAGCAGCGAAAGTGAGGACAGTGATTCTGAAAGTGGCTCATACAGTGAATCATGTAGTGACAGTGAAGTGGCAGATTAGTATGTACAATTAGTATAATACAATACAATAACAATACAATATACAATACAATACAATACAATAACCATTCCAGTGGATTTGTAATGCCAGAATTAGTGAAAAAGGACACCTCATTCGTCCTTGTAGCTCATCTGATGCCAGAGATATTACATTTCATGTTTTTCAAGATGGCGTTAGCGGCCATTTTGAATATTGGGCTCTAGCAGAGTTAGCCGTCATTTTTCAAAGGGGCATAGGAGCTAATTTTCCTTTAAAATAGTTCAGGTTGTCAAATCCATCGAGAGAAAAAGGTAGGAACAAAATGGTCACGGATTCCAAGCAAATGACCCTACTATATCGGGCAACTTACCAAAACTGTTTTCCCCTGAGACTATTGGTTGCCCCTCTGTCTTTAAGAATTGATTCCCCCCCCCCCTTTTTACTTTATACTTAAATCTTTCCTATCAGATCCTATCTAGTTGCAACTCTCGGCATTACGCCTTTGCTAACAAAAATAACTATTCTTAACACATCATCAGTTTATGTCAATATAAGTCTAGGATCTTTTCTCTTTAGTCTGTCCTACAGGTATAAGGACACATCAAGTATTATTTCTGGTGGCCACTGGGTTACTTCTGCAGTCTCTCTCTCTCTTTAAATCAACTGTACATCTTTGCTCCCCTCTATTATCTGTCGTCGTCCTGAATCGCTTGGCTGTAGGTATGCAAGCCTGCGATGCGACGACAGGCGGCCAGATACTGAAGGTGTATCTGCCTTAGTAGGGAAGAGCTGATGATAGGCCTGCGGTGGGCCTTCTGGAACAAAGGGCGAGGGCTGAGAGGCTGGAGCCGAGTTCCCGTGGGTGCCCAAGCGAGAGAAAGTGAGTAGGTTACGAGAAGCTAGCCCAGTGCCGTCCGAGCGGCGAATGATCTTGCAACCTGTTCCACCCCCTCCCTTTATAGTCACACCTCCCGCTCTCCCGCGCTGTGATTGGCTGAGCCGGTCGCGCGGCAGCCCGCTCGCTCTGAATACTCGCTTTCCCCATGTCCATTCTCTTTTCTTCATAATAAGTTCCTGGAAGCTAGTTGCAAATGTTTTTCAGTGGCGTACGGGAGTATAGGGCTGGTACCGAGGTATTGGACCTATTGCAACCACAGGAAAATGTCCGGGAAGAGAATGAGAGTGAATTTAGAGGTGAGGTTGGAAGTCCAGCTGCGCGCTCCGAAAATGGAGGCCGCTGATTGGCCGGCTGGGGAGGTGTGTCAAACTCAGCTGGCGAGGGGAGCAGGTAAGAGGGGGAGCGGTGATTGGTGGAGGGCTTTTCTACTTTATCACCCCCTACTAACTTAAGGCGAGCTCCTGATTGCCGTATCACTGTTCCCCTAAGATTTTGGTCATCTGGCTGCCACTCCACCAGTCCACTGTGCTCACAAAGGCATCTGTGTAGCTGGAGCGCAGGATTTTGATTTCCCACGGCAGTTTTAGCTACTATAACCTGCCCGGGATGACTGAGACACTGTTTGAAGGCCCTGGTAGTGTTTATTCTCTGTCCTTTTCCATCGACCATTGCTACTAGTCGACAGAGTCGGTACTGAGGGTCAGAGGGGAGAGACATGGTGCCTTGCAACTTGCAGGAACGTGCCTCGGGGGCCTATTTATACCCTCGTCCGGGTACCTGATTGGTGGACGGCTAATCCTACCACTACGAGTAAGGGTTTCTGCGGTGGCCGTGGATTTAGACGCTCTAGCTGGATTTTTATCCGGAACATTAGTAAAATAATTTTCTCTAGATTCATTTACTTTACCTGAGGGAGAGCCAATTATCCATTTGCCTTCAAGAAATACGTCTCTCGTTTCTACTTCGTCTCGAAAACACTCTTCCTCACTACTTAAAGTCTCATTGAAATCTCTCGGGAGATCTGAAACCTCGCTGTCGGGGACCGTAGACTTTTCATCATCGGTAAGCTCATAGTAATTATTTTCAAAGGAGTACAAAGGAAATCAAGCAACAACAGGTCTGGGGACCCTTCTAGGCTGCTTGTCCTCTAAAACAAAGGATCAATATTCCAAACAGTGGTTTAGAGTGGGTAAGGGAACATTGGAAAGGGAACTACTGCCCTGGAACTAATGTCCGTGGCAGGATTAGGAAGTTAGTAGGGGACAGATGCGTTAGTAACTGAGGGGGGGATAAAATAATGTTATTCATTTACAAACGCAGTCAGTAGCGGGTTTGATGCAAGATATTTGTCTAGGCGAAGTTTAAATGAATCAACGGAGCTGCAGTCTATAACGTCTCGGGGATGCCCATTCCACAAGTGGACAACTCGATTGAAGAAAAAATTCTTAGATTCGTGCGAGTTAAAAGATTTTCCGATAATTTTGCAACCGTTTCCCCGCGTGTAATTAGATTGGTCGATAGTGAAGTACTTACTACAGTTCATATTATCGATGCCTTTGATGATTTTGAACACTTGAATTAAGTCGCCTCTTAATCTGCGCTGGGTTAAAGGAAATAGATTTAATTCTCTAAGAGGCTCCTCGTATGGTTTGTTCTTTAGGCTAGGTATCATTTAGGTAACTCTATGTTGAACTCGTTCTAGCTTGTCTATATCTTTTTGGTAATAAGGGCACCAGGATTGAACGCAGTATTCCAGAAGAGGGAGGACTAAGGAATTGTAAAGGTTAGGATAACTTCTTTGGATTTATGCTCAAATGATCTGCCTATAAAGACAATTATTTTGTTTGCTTTCTTAACAACTTCTGAACATTGTTGACTCGGTTTTAGGTTACTCGATATTGTTACTCCCAGATCGGTTTCTCCGTTTACATTCTTAAGCTGAGCGCCATTCATCGAATAGTTTGCTTTCTCATTTAGGTATCCGATATGTAGTACTTTACATTTATCCGCATTGAAACTCATTTGCCAAATTTGGGCCCAACGTGACAACTTATCTAGATTGTGTTGCATATCGTCAATGTGTTCTTTTGAGAGTACGCTATTTGCAATTTTTGTATCGTCAGGAAATTTTGAGATTGTACAGGTGAGACCCTCATCTATGTCGTTGATGTAAATTAGAAAGATAATTGGTCCTAGTACCGATCCCTGGGGTACCCCGCTACTTACATTGGTCCATTTAGATGCCTTACCGTTTATGACTACTCTTTGCTTTCTGTCGCTGAGCCAATTTTCTATCCATTTCAATACACCGTCTTGTATTCCATGCGCTTTTAGTTTTAGCAGTAAACGTTTGTGGGGACTTTGTCAAAGGCCTTTTGAAAATCAAGGTATATAATATCTACAGCTTTACTCTCATCGTAGAGGTTGAGGATATCGTGGAAGAAGCCTAAGAGGTTTGTTAAACAGGAACGTTTTTTACGAAAGCCGTGTTGAGTATCTTTAATTATGTTATTTTCCTCTAAGTGATTTACGAGTCTGTCTCTTATGAGTGTTTCTAGCATTTTACATACAACTGAGGTTAAGCTAATTGGACGATAGTTACTTGGCGCATTCTCTTCATCTCCTACGTTTCCCTCTTGCCCAAGCTCAGGGAGACTCTTGTTAGGTTTGCGACTAAGAGACCACAAGAACGGAGAGTCCTTCGAGTAGTTCCTGTTCAGGTTAGGACCTCCAACATTAGGTCGAGCTTCGGAAGTACTAGGGTCATCAGCCCCGAATTCTATCTCCTCCTCGCTCCTTTCCTCGCTACTCCACTCGCTCATATCTGGTGGTAAAATACCTTCATATCATTTAGTATGACGAATATAGGTAGCTGACACAATATCCCCATGATGCAAGTACAACACTTGATAGGGCCCGTTTATCTCTACAACCCTGAAGGGACCCTCGTATTTCTCTTCCAGTTTACCAGATTGGGTGGGATCATGTCTCTTCACCAGAATATATTCCCCCCGGTAATAAGGATTATTTAGAGAAACTTTCTTAGGCTTTTGCTGGGTAATATGATCATGAACTTGCTGTCGTCGCTCCCCTTGTTCCTTCAAATATTGTCCTGGTTGGGAATATGTGGCGGAAGGACTGGGATAGGGTAATAATCGTTCTCGAGGCAATTTTGGCGTGATTCCAAAAATAATTTCATAGGGAGAATACCCAGTAGTCCTACAAACCGTGGTATTTACCCCCCAGACAATTTCTGGTAGAAGTTCCGGCCAGCCTCGGACGATTTTCTCCCCTTGTGAGCTCAGACTAGCCCGGATACAATTTGCTAACACCCTATGGTTCCTTTCACATACAGCATTCCCCTGTGGGTAATACGGGGAGGTGTGCTGTATCTGGTAGCCCAAGGTTTCTCCCAAGTGTTGACAGATTTCATTATTAAATTCGGTTTCCCTATCACTCAGAATACCTCCAGGGGTGCCATATACAAAAATTACCTTTTCTAGAATAACCCTAGCCACGGTTTTGGCTTTCTTGTCCGGAATGGCACAAGCAACCGTGTATTTGGAAAATACGTCGACGCAGGTTAAGATGTACCTTATGTTCGTCTGTCGGGGCAGAGGTCCCATAATGTCCACAGATAATTTGTCCCACGGTTTACCGGCCGTAATGTGTCCGGGCTGTCTTGGTCCCCGTCCATCTTTGCCCCTTTGACATCCCAAAAAATGTTGAACAACTTCTTTAACAATCTGGTCGGCCCTCTTGGTCCAGTACCTTTCATTAAATTGCTTTAGAACTCGAGACGTCCCAAATGAGCCCCCCTTCCTTCTTGTCCGTGAAGGATTTGGATCATGTGTTTAGCCTCCGAAAAATCAAGTACTACCCGATCTATAGAATCCCTCCAGGCTCCCTCGGAGAATTTTACTTTGTCGCCATACCTAGGGTCATGCTCTTCCCTGTTAGGTTCAGTGTGTTGGACGGGTGCTACCGGTAGTCGAGACAGGCCATCGGCATTAGTGTGCAGTTTACCTGGTCAATGTCTAACTTCAAAAGAGTATTCCTCCAAAATCCCCTTCCACCTGACAAATAGTCCGTCTTCCGTTTTCATTTTCCTGAGCCATTGCAAGCTATGGTGGTCCGTGATAACTTCGAAATGGACCCCGGCTAGATATGGACGGAAATACTGTACAGCCCACACTAGAGCTAGACATTCCTTTTTTGTAACGCTGTAATTCTTTTCGCCCTTATTCAGTGTCCGGCTAGCACATGCTACTATGCTTTCCTTTCCGTCCACTTTCTGGGCCAATACGGATCCGAGCCCTTCATCAGAAGCATCGGTGTATAGCTGAAACGGCTTGGTAAAATCCGGATGACAAACTATGGGGTTAGAAGTAAATTTTTGTTTCAGGTGATCAAAAGCTATCTGACAACTCTGGTCCCGGTCGAGCCTCCTCCCTTTTTCCAGTCTCTTAGTCATGGGGTGAGCAATTTTTGAAAAGTTGGGTATGAACCTTCGATAATAGGATGCCATTCCCAAAAACGCTCGGATCTCTTTGACCGAGGACGGGGGTGAGATTTCTGCAATAGATCTCACTTTATGTGGGTCCGGTTGGATACCTTTACTGGAAACCAAGTGCCCTAGATATGCCACCTCACGGGCCCCTAATTGGCATTTTGAAGGCTTCAGTTTAAGTCCTGCCCCCCTGATTCTTTATAACACTTCTTGTAGTCGGTGAATATGTTCCTCCCAACTAGCGGAAAAGATTATAATATCATCCAAGTAAGCTAAACAAGTTTTCCAGGTTAATCCCCTCACTACTTCGTCCATGACTCTAGTGAAACTGGCTGGTCCATTGCAAACTCGGAAAGGCAAGACGGTAAACTGGTAGAGTTTGCCTTCACTCGTGGCAAATGCGGTTTTCTCTTGGTCCTCTGGCCTAATTGGTACTTGCCAGTATCCACTCTGTAGGTCTAGGGTAGAGAACCAGGTTGACCCATTGAGTGATTCTAGCGAGTCATCAATACGAGATAGCGGTTGCGCGTCTTTGATGGTGACATCGTTTAATTTCCGATAATCTACACAGAACCGAGTAGACCCATCTTTTTTTTTTACCAGGACTACTGGAGATGACCACGGACTGTAGGATTCCACTACTATCCCCTGCTTAATAATTTCCTTGACTTTTTCCTTTTATGTTTGTCTCATAATGGGATTTTGTCGTCTATAGGGTTGCCTAATAGTAATAATAATAATAATAATAATAATAATATTGTTTTTATTTCCACTTAAAAGTGGTTATTCTGCTCATAATTACAATTACAAAGTGTACATTAATTATTCATTTAGGTATAAACTTAGGTATAAGGTATAAACTTAGATTGTACATACACATTCAGATGCATATACAGTATACGCGCAATACATACATTATATATACCAATATGCCCATACATACACCCATATTTATACATACATATACCGTACATACACATACGCACACATATTGTATATATACATATATACGTACATACACACATATACATCCACACACATATACGTATATACACATACATACACATACCCACATGCATATACATATATATATAATATATATATATATACATACACACATACATACACACTTATACATACATGCTCACAGGAGGCCCTTGAGTGTGTATCTCGTGGGTGTGTCGGGTTCGGGCCGATCCGTGGTCCCCCTCATTTTGAGCAAACACATCTCGGTACATCCAGAGCAATTCATGTAAGGTATTGGCTTGATTTGACGTTAATTGTTTCGGAATTTAAGGTAAGTTCACAGGTCAGTCAGTTCCAACAGTGGTGGGTTGAGCGGGTGTGACTTGTCCTAATAGTTTTCCTTTTGATAATTAATTGTGTCATCGCCAAAGTTGGCTAGAACTAGTTTCCTCTGGTCGGTAGTAATAAAAGTGGGAGATATTCTCACTTTATTCCGTGCATCAGGTTAAAAAATCCCGGCAGTCATGCCCGTGGTTGGAGGAATCTCTATCATTTTCCAAGATCTAGGGGGGATAGACAGTTTTCCTGTGGAAGCTACTATTTGAGGTCGTAGGGTGGTCGTTGTGTCTTTCGGCCCACACTGGATAGTTACCCCCAACTGACTCATGAGATCTATCCCCAGATACCCATCGACTCCACTATTCGATTTTCCAGATAAAACACAGACATCTGTGGTGAATTTAATTCCTTTCCCTTATACTACTACCGCATTAGTTCTCCCTAGGATCATCAGTGGTTGACCCCCGGCTCATGACAACTGAATACTGGCTTGATTTAAGGGGCCCATTTTTTTCTGATTTTTTGTTTACAAAATTCTCTAAAAGACAAGTTCTTTTTGCCCCCGTATCAATTAGCATGTTGGGGGCTTTCCCATTGATTACTATAGTTTCACAAGGCGTTTGTCTCTCTAAGATGTTGACCTTACTATACCGCCCTTCTATGTGAGGTTTAACAGAAAATTTTCTCTCTTCTTCCGGCATCGTGACTTTTGGTTGGCTTTCTGTCTCCCTGTATTCTACCGGAAGCATTCCTCCCCGATTTGGATCGGTTCCCCTTGGTAGAGGTCGATCGTTTGGAAGTGCAGGTCTGGGTTAAATCTAGGGGTTGGGGCTTGTGGACGGCTGGAACAGTTCCTAGCTAGGTGTCCGGTCTGTGTACATGTGAAGCATCGAATCAGGGTTCTCGGATACTCTTTGTTTTGGTTCTCCTCCTCCCCTTTCGTTTTTTCCTCTCTTAATTCTGGAGCCTCCATGATCTTTTTAATGACCTCCATGAATTCCTTAGTAGTATTCACTTCATGAATAATGCGGTGCTTTCTAACTTCCACCGGGTATGCTTGGATCAGAATCTCCCTGATCTCAGTTTCCTGGCCCTCCTGATCCATATGGGGATAACCAGTTTGACATTTTTCGCAATTTCCCTCCTCAGGGCTCTCACATGATGGCCGTCGAGTTTCAGACTCTTAAGTTTGTCTCTGGCCTTCCTGGTGGAGGTTTCTCGACCAAATTCTTCAATTAGGGCACTCTTAACTTCGGCCCATGACACTAGTCCCTCTAGACGTACTCTTACATCGTTCAGGGCCTTGCCTAAGTGTGCCTTTCCATAGGCGAACTTCTTTCCATTTTCTCCTACGTCACGTAACGTGAACTGACATTCTAATTGCTCGATCCAGAGCTCGATTTCTTCCTTCCCTTCTTCCCATAATCTGAATGGTAATACGCCCGTCATGATGTCTGTTCTGTTAGATAATTATACTTAATCTAAATGATTTGTCGAATCCCACCGCTTGCCACCAAAATGTATTTATTTTATTTTCTCGACTATGCTACTTACGTGGGGGATAAATCGACAGTCAGCAACTATACTACTTACGTGGGGGATAAATTGACAGTCATCTAGAAGTTCGTATACTTTATTTAACAAAACTGCCTAACTACTCTAATAACTGTTTCTCTGTCCGGGCCGAGATGAGTTCAAGACACGGATTGAATATTACATCGATTCACGATAGGTTGTACTTTGGAACCCTAGAGCCCCTGTTACTCCCTAGCTGAATTCCCGTTATTCAGGTATTGACTCATGTCGACTTCGATCCAAAGGCACGTTATTAGTTTCTAATTTACTATAGTTTATTCCGAGCCCTGCTGTGTCTACAGTGGAGACCAGGGCCTAATAAATCAATCGTTATTTACCTATTTAACAAAAGTTATATTCTTTATCTATCCTTAAGAATTATACACGTCCACTGGGCCTATTGTGTCTACTCCCGAGACCAAGGCATTAATACATATAATCTCTTTACTACTCTTTCCTATATCTTACATTAACTCATATAACAAAGACGTCGTTACAACAAGGGTACCTTAACACTCTCTGAATAGACCATAAATTCCTACAAATGAACCGGCCGGAATTACAAGTTAGTTAGATTTTCCTCTCAAATACAATCTTGGATACTATCACACAGTTACCCAAATTAACAGGTTGTTTGCACTATTTACCTTGATAAATCAAATTGATAACACCCTCCAATTATACGCTCACACAATCCTATTACAAATAAGCTATATTCACAATTAACAATTAATCAATAATATTTCTTAAATGGGTAAACTATACCCCAAGACCTCTACACGGAAAAGATTCACGGTTATAATCTTTTATATAACTTTTTATGAATACATTACTATATTGGACGTGACGTCCTTAACGCTCCCTCAAAACTGTCCCAATTGTCCTCTCAAATGATAATGGATATTGTTTCCTTTTTGACAAAGGAGTTAGTTATTTATGTGGACTAGTGTCCTTTCCTCTCTATAACTTACCTATCGGGCAACTCACCAAAACTGTTTTCCCCTGAGACTATTCGTTGCCCCTCTGTCTTTAAAGCTCGGTTCACACATACCCGTCCTGAGCTCCCGTCCTTCCCCGACCACTGAAAACGTATGCAATCGTGCAAGGACTCCGACATAAACGGGTATGGTCTGTTCATGAACGTACAGTGACGCCACAACATGGGCCGCGTCGGCGAGGGAGCCGAACATTTTTGACATACCTAAAATAAACGGATCAGGACGGACCAACCGCCAAAATCGGTTCAAGGGCGGGTCACCCACGTGACTGGTCAGCGCATAGGCGCCGTGTATAAGCGTCTATGCGCCGCATAGACGCTACCAGACGTCGTCTATGCCCCGACCAAAATATTTGAAAGTTGAGACTGCGACGTGGCAACGTCGCCTCACGTGATCACCCCGCGCGTCCCCGCTAGTCCCCGCCCACCAAGCGTCCATAAAAGAGCCAGCCGCGTGTGGTCCTATCTCAGTTCCCAAGCCGCCGTCACCGCAACATTCACCACCTCGCACAACCTCCAACCTCCAACCTCCAGCCTACTCCAACCTCCAGCCTACGTTATGCCTAAGTCTGACTCCAAGAAGCGGCGAGGCATCATGACAAAACCGAAGAAGCCCGAGGACACCCTAGACAGCCAGGTGATGGAGGTAGTAGAGGAGACACAGGAGCGCCCTGCTGTTGTAGGGTGCCCCTCAGTCACCCACACCTGTCATCAGCCTGGACAACGATGCAGTGGTTGTAGATCCGGCCCCCAGTGATTCAGAAGAAGAGCAGCATGAGACAACAATATCCGATGGTGACACCGACGGGGGCGTGGAAGATACTCAGGTGGCTGCTGTGGCTGGTGGTAAAAAGAAGCGTTCCCGATCGACGAAGGCCACCATCAGGCCCCTGCTCCTGGAGGAGCATGTAGAACTTGATCTGGGGGAGTAGTATAAGGAGAATCCCATTTTCTACCAGAAGACCCGCAGGGACTACAAGGACGTCACTAAGAAAAACCGCCTCTACGAGGACAAGGGTTCGTCCATTACCCCACCCATTCCAGGTTAGTCTATGGTAATTGTTTATTGTGTAGTCTAAGGTAATTGTTTATTGTGTATGGCCTCTTCAAAGAAAATTTATTTAGTTTCATTTTAACAATTATATTGCTTCTATATATCATATAATACACCATAGAATACGTTTTTAATAACTAGAAAAAGAGGCCTTCGATTAAACAATTGCGAAGTCTATATATATAAATCTGTAATAATTCAGTGGCGTGTTCAAGTTCAGTGTTTATTTGTTAAATTGCCTGTAATTGCCATGTGTTCATTCTATAATATTCTATGATATACCCATGCGTTCACTAGATTGTGTGAGGGAAGGTGCGGTCCCTCGAATCACCCATCATAGTTTATAACATTATTGTGCAAAACTTCATTGGTGTGTGCAATTTCAGTATTTTAGTTGTTATATTGTCTGAAATTGCCACTTGTTCACTCTAGAATATTGTATGATATTATTTTAGTCTGAGCCAGCTAGCCAATGCTTATATTAAATGATTTTATGCCTGTGTGAACTCAGAAACATCTCTTCCACAGGATATCAGGTCCGGCACTTCCTGGACACAATGAGGACACGCTACGGGAAGCTGACTGCCCCCAAGAGCGGTTCTGGGGCCACCAAGACCGTGACGGAGAGGGATAGGTGGATTCTAGATGTGTTCTCCTTCCTGGCCACCCACATCGTCCGGCACAAACCCCGGAGCATTGGTTGTAAAACAGTATGTTTAAGTATTGTAATTTCCTTGGTTTATATAGGGTTTATACATAATTATATTTTAGTAATTATATATAGGGTTTATACATAATAATATTTTAGTAAGTATAGCGATTTTGATAATTTAATTTGACTTTATATTGTCCTTGTCCCAGTTTTTGTTTGTTTAGTTTGCAAGTTTTACATTTTAATATCTACATAATTCGGTATATACCTTTATATATAATGCGATTCATCTCTGGTTATGGTTAATCCATCGATTTGTGTGGCATTTTCTGTACTGTTCTAGAACCCGTCAGCCTTTTGCAATATATATTGTTACCTATGAAATAATTTTTTACCTTTCCTTAAAAACAGTATTTATAATGTATTTAATTCATACCTACGTAATAGTTATTGACAGACATGGTGGAAATATACACACTAAGAGTTGTTTACAGATTTTATTAAGTCTCAATAAAAAATACATAGATAGGCACTTTAACATAATAAATAAAAGCTTTCCTTGGTCTGCAGGCACACCACCCTGCCCCCACTGCTACGGTGTCGGAAGATGGTGGGAGCGAGGAGGATGACGAGGAGGAGGATGCAGCTGCCGCAGTCCCAGGCCCTTCGCGCCCAACCTCTGGGGGTAGCCAGCCACAGCGGCGTCGGAACAACGGCGGCACTAGTGATGTGTTGAATGAGGCCACCTCCGTCATGGCGACTGTAAGTAGAAATCAGATTTCATATTTAAAGCATATTCAGAATATGGAGTTTGTGTTTATTGTTAAAACTTGGGTATTTTATTGTGGTCGACCCGGCTTCGTTGTCCTGAAACAGGCAAATAAATTTACTTCTACAGTATACTGTTATGTGTAAGTAGGGTAGACTAATTAAGTATAAAGTGTATGTATAATATGTTCCTCTTGACATTTTCAGGTGGCGGCTGCAGTATCTATTAATATTTAATTAATATTAGTATTATTATTCGATGCAATAAAAATAATAAAACACTATTATAACACTCCTGGTTTTCCCCAAACAGCTACAGGAACAGGCCAGTGGTGTCCGCAGGATGGTGGATAAGTTCGCGACCCCTCAGCCATGCACCAGGGAGGAGGAGTCCTGGAAGCAATTCTTCGGCTCAATTACGACTGAGTCCAGCATGCTGGACCCCAGCGTGTGGGGCCACACCAGAATGGAGATGTTGCTCCTGCTGGAGAAATACCGGGGTAAGACTGCCCAGCATGATACCATGATTAACATCATGAGGTCATTCTCGGCTGCTTCTCCCCAGGTCCTCCAGCAGGTGCAACAGCCCATTCAGGTGCAGCATGTTCAGCAGCCCATGCAGCATGTTCAGCAGCCCCTGCTGTAGGTGCAGACGGTTCAATATCTGAACCAACCACCTGTGTTGTATAATCAGTACCCTGCACCTGCCACACCCAACCTACTGCCCTCCACAACACCACAACGCAACTGCTCCACTCCCAAGGACACGACACTCCACAACATCAGTGTCTCATCAAGCCTCTTCGATGGCCTGACCAACGCCACATCACCAGGGACCAGCCAGCAAACCCTGCATACACCGCCTTACACCAAATAAAATATGTTTACCACAGATCCTTCTAACTGCACAACATCGTCGAACTACCTCCCTTTTATTTAAGGGTGGTGACATGTTTTTGTTATGTCATTTTTCTATCTTTCTCTGGCTTGTATCCAATGCAAAATAAATATGTTTAATGTGCAAAATTATTATTTTGTTTGTCCTTATTTATGTTATTAAATCATAGGAAGATATCTGTGCACAATTATAAGAACATATAATAAGAAACGTGCACCAGTACATGAAAAGTAAAAAATCAATGAAGAGGCATATAATACTAATAATAAGAAATGGAATTATAGAACAACTGCCAACAACGAATAAACTGGACAAAAATTGAACTAGTCTACATCAATATAAATATGAATAATTAATACATAACTAAGATATACGATTTACAATAAGCTATGCAAAACCAAAGAAATAAAAGAAAACATGAATTAACTGAACTTACTATGACATGCAATGAGAGTATAAATAAAGAATAATCTTATCAATGCATACAAAACTAAATTGAAGAGAAAATAGTCCTACATTAAAAAAAAATAAACAATAATAAGAATACGCAATAGAAAAAAAGAGAAATGAAAATACACATGAGTACACTGAACTTAGAATGAAAGATAATGATACTACATATGGAAATATAATGTGAATAAATACTACTGAATATAAATGACATAACATACCTGAAAAAAACAAATTAATAAAAACACAAATATGTTGTTTCTCACCTATATCATGTTCTCCTGCCACGACACACTCCCCGCTGGTGAGTTTACGTACTTCGTCAGATACTCCCGTACTCTCTTGCCAGCCTGGTTGCCTGTGTTGCGAGCTATAGGGGTGGGAATACTAGGCAGTACGTCGTCATCTCGCCAGGGGCCTCGGGAAACCAAATGGGTTTCGGGGTCCTCCTGGTCTGCCTCATGGGCCGATGGGCGACGTATCCTGAGGAAGTTGTGGAGGGTGCAGCAAGCCGTCACCACAGACTCGATCCTTGCTGGGGCGAGGGTGATTGATTTGTGGAGAACTCGGAACCTATGGGTTGGAAAAAAATAGAGTATAGTAAAACTAATAATTCTAGCATTGGGAAAACAATGTCAGCCAGGGAATATCTGTGGATATTTACAACCATTTTTGAGTGATAGAGGTTTGGATAATTATTGTTTTATTATTCATATAATGAATAGACTATGAAGTTTGTAGACTAGAATATCATGACTGAAGTACACCATCGTGCTTTAGTAATATCCCCAAGACATATTACTAGATATTTAAAGTGTTTATATCATGTACAGTGGTGCTAATAAGTCTGTGTTATATTAATGTCTGTCAGATGTTCAATTAGGTGGGTAAGTGTAGGAACACACTCGAAATAAATAAATAATGTTTCAATACCATAAAATACTATATTTCTTGCTTACCTGTTCGCTAGGATTCCAAAGGCGTTCTCCACCACTCTTTGTGCCCTTGGTAGCCGGTAGTTGAAGATCCTTTCGTCGTGGCCCAGACCCCGTTGTGGATACGGAATCATCATCCACGGACGAAGGCTGAAGGCGTTGTCACCGATAAAGTAGTAGGGTACATCTTGGTGACGGGCGTTGGACAAGGGCTCAGGTTGTGGGAAGTTTGCATGGTTGGAGTTGATGAGTTCATTTAGTGGGGATTTAAGGAAGCACCCGGCGTCTGACTCGCATCCAGGGCTGCCGATGTCCACATGGATGAACTTGTAGTCCGCATCCACGACTGCAAGTAGGCCAACAGAGTAGAACATTTTATAGTTGTAATACTTTGATCCACCGTATGATGGGTTCCTGATCCGAATATGATTCCCATCGATCGCCCCTAGTGCGTGTTGGAAGTCCCACCGACTTGAGAACCTGTGTGCAATGGCCTTCCACTCCTCTGGTGTCGTGGGGAAGTGGAACACCTCGTCAGAAAAGGCTCCAACGATGGCCTCACACGCCTCGGGAACAAGTAGGGAGATGGTGTTCTTGGCTACACGGAAAGCGAATCTGAGACTGGCGTAGGAGTTCCCACTTGCGAGAAATCGCAAGGTTATGGCCACTCTCAGCCCTACCTCCAGGGGCCTCCTCCAGAAGGTGGTCTTCTTCTCCAGCCGAGGCCGCACACGCTCGCATATCTCGTCGAAGAGACCCTCGCCGAGCTGCAGGAAGCTCCGGTACAGTTCTGGATCCTCTGCTGACAATTCCATCATGAGGGTGTGGTAGTGGCCATAGGTCTCCCTCCTCAATAGGTATGGCTTCACCCACACACTTCGCTTCTTCCTTCTCTTCTTCAGCTCGCTCACAACTTCCATGAAAGTTAGGACCGTTGAGCACAGTTGTATGTTGCAATCCATGTACAGCTGCACTTGATTCAACAGAGTGGCATCCATGTTGAGGGACACTCGGCAGGAGAAGTTATATCGGCGGCACGCTGGTTGAGACTGAGGTGTCTCTGTGCCACGCCCCAATATATATGCATGATGGGGGCCATCGCCGACGACACTGCGTCCATCATATTGTGGTCGCAGTGTCGTCGCAGTTCCGTCACAGTGCGTCTCAGACAGGTCGTATTCAGACTTATTAGGTCGCCTTCCAAAGGGACTGGTCGTGGCACCAAGTCGCCGCCCTGGATCCGTCTGCCGGGGCGGTCACGTGTTGAGATCTCCGTCCACTAGCCGTGCATGCGCCGTCTTCCGGGGCGGTGACGTGTTGAGGTCGGGCATCAGGGCCACACGTGGCCACTCGGGCCCACTCGGGACACAAGGTCATCCATTTGATGCCGTCCAACAGTTTTTGGTGGTCGGGGAAGGACGGGAGCTCAGGACGGGTATGTGTGAACCGAGCTTAAGAATTTATTTCCTCCCCCCCCCCCCTTTTTACTTTATTCTTAAATCTTTCCTATCAGATCCTATCTAGTTACAACTCTCGGCATTACGCCTTTGCTAACAAAAATAACTATTCTTAACACATCATCAGTCATTATAAGTCTTGGATCTTTTCTCTTTAGTCTGTCCTACAGGTATAAGGACACATCAAGTATTATTTCTGGTGGCCACTGGGTTAGTTTTGCAGTCTCTCTCTCTCTTTAAATCAACTGTACATCTTTGCTCCCCTCTACTCTCTGTCGTCCTCTTGAATCGCTTGGCTGTAGGTATGGAAGCCTGCGATGCGGTTTACTGGTGGCCAGATATTGAAGGTGTATCTGCCTTAGTAGGGAAGAACTGATGATAGGCCTGCAGTGGGCCTTCTGGAACAAAGGGCGAGGGCTGGGAGGCTGGAGCCGAGTTCCCGTGGGTGCCCAAACGAGAGTAAGTAAGTAGGTTACGAGAAGCTAGCCCAGTGCCGTCCAAGCGGCGTATGATCATGCAACCTGCCCCCCCCCCCCCCCCTTCCCTTTATAGTCATGCCTCGCACTCTCCCGCACTGTGATTGTCTGAGTGGCTCGCGCGGCAGCCCGCTCGCTCTGAATACTCGCTTTCCCCACATCCACTCTCTTCTCTTCATAATAAGTTCCTGGAAGCTGGTTGCAAATGTTTTTCAGTGGCTTATGGGAGTATAGGGCTGGCACCGAGGTATTGGACCTATTGCAACCACAGGAAAATGTCCGGGAAGAGAACGAGAGCGAATTTAGAGGTGAGGTTGGAAGTCCAGCTGTGCGCTCCGAAAATGGAGGCCGCTGATTGGCCGGCTGGGGAGGTGTGTCAAACTCAGCTGGCGAGGGGAGCATGTAAGAGGGGGCGCAGTGATTGGTGGAGGGCTTTTCTACTTTAATAATAATAATAATAATACAAATAAAATAATAATAATAATAATAATAATCATAATAAACTAAGATAAAAAAACAATAATAATATAAATGAGAGAGAGAGAGAGAGAGAGAGAGAGAGCATAAGTATACAGAGGGAAAGCGGCAAGGGGTGATTAGGTTGAAAAGAGAGGGGTAAAAAGTATTTACATGTAAAGGCGTATAGAAAGTACATAGCACAAACATAACTAAACATATACATGTACATACAGTAATACAACTAATATACAAGCAGGAAGGTACAGACAGGTAATATGCACAGATGTATATATCGATATGCACACACAAACGCACAAACAAATATACACATACATACCAGTGGGGAGATTTTAGGCACCAATCGATCAGGGCTAGACCAAGGTGAGGTTATAGGCATGTGATAAAGAGTTGCTGGAACTCCTGTTTCATTTGCTTGGCCTCTCTTACTGATTTTCTTTGTGCCTCATTTACACTGAGAGCAATCCACCTAGCTCTCACAAACACCTCCTCCTCCTATCCACTTCACTAAACTAAACATGCACACCACACTTCATTCCTCCGCACCAAAATTTAAAACAAATTATGAATTTCATCCAAGCCTCGGAGTCCCCAGAGGGGGGGGGGGGGACATAAATGCCCCCACACCCGACCGACCATCCCCTGACGACCCCACAAAATTACCTGGACCTCGGCCTGTTACTCTTTTTATTGATTTCTCCAACATTTGCAGACTTTCTTCTAACTTTCACTCTGTTGAACACCATCTCTCCTCCTACAAACCTGATCTTCTCTTCCTCACCAAAACTCAGGTGTCTGTAGCAACATCCAGCAACCCCTTCTCTGTATCCTCCTACTTTCTCTATCCTAGTTTCAAAGCCAAAGGCAGATGTTGTGCATATGTGCACAACAAACTCATTGCTCTCGTGTTCCCGATTTCGACTCCTCTGAATTCTCTACTTTATGGCTCAAACGTTCCTGTCATTCTCTTATTAAATATTTCTGTGCTGTCCTCAACTGTACCTCAATTCCCATCCATTCATAGGCAGATGACTCAACTTTACACTACTCCATTAGATTTTCAGAACGCCCCAGCCAGCAATCCCTCAACGACAAACGTAATGAAGCCATAAAACTCTTAAATTCTGATCTAAATACTATCTCCAATTGGGGCAGAGAAAACCTTGTTACCTTTAATGCTTTCAAAACCCAATTTCTCCATCTATCTACCCGCAAGGAACTCCCAGCGGACTATCCCTTATTCTTCAACAATACAAAAATCAATCCTTCATCTTCTCTCAATATTCTTGGTGTCTCTTTTTCTTCTGTTCTCAGTTGGAAGGACCACATTACCAGCCTTGCTAAGGCATCCTCCCAGAAGCTGGGTGTGCTCAACCGCCTTAGTTTTTTTTTTCCTGCACAGCTTCTTGCTCTGTACAGGGGCATAGTGCGTCCTTGTATAGAGTATTGTTCACATGTGTGGGGAGGTTCCTCTCACACCGCTCTCCTAGACAAAGTTGAAAGGAAGGCCTTCCGTATAATTAACTCCCGTTCACTCACCACTTCTCTGCAATCTCTCTCTCTCCGCCGCAATGTTGCATCTCTCTCGCTATTCTATCGCTACTATAATAATCAGTGTTCCTCAGAGCTTTGCCAGTGTATACCACCTCCTTTACGTAGGGCACGTGGTACCCGTCTTGCAACTCAATCCCACCCCCTACTCTGTGCAACTCTCCAACCCGAGAGTGAAACGTTACTCTCAGTCTTTCTTCTACTCAACAGCTGAGCTCTGGAACTCTCTTCCAGAATCAGTCTTTCCCTCTTCCTATGACTTAAATTGCTTCAAACTCCGTGTGTCCAGGCATTTTGGCTCGAACGTCCCTTGATTTTGGCCCTGTCGCTCTTTCAACTATGGGGGAGGCACTCGCTATAGGCAGTTCTGCCTTTTGCCTCCCTCGATCACATAGAAAAAGAAAAAAAATACATATACAAGCACATTCATATACCCAAACATACAGACTGCATACATATACATATACTGTATACATACACATAAATATATACTTATACACATACACACATACATATACTCAAATACATCTATCTATCTACAGGTATCTATCTATTTCATGATGCCGTGATCCCCGAAGGGGTGGCCACGAACGAACCGCCCCCATGCACCTCTGTATCCAGTTAGTCGATGCCCCTCCTTACAGCCAACACCGCCTTCATCCATGTAGTTCCTCACTCCATCCTTCCACCTCTCTTTCGGTCTACCTCTCCCTCTCTGTCCTTCCACCTCGCTCTCATACACCTTCTTAGTCATTCTCAGCCTACTCAGTTCCGCAAGGATGGCACTCATCTAAACCCTGTGGGTTCAGCACGCATGGGTCGTCTCCTACACGAAGCAGTCCGCAGCCATGGATCAAAAAACGCCATCCGAGAAGAAGCAGCAGTGACATAAATCATCTAACGCCAAGCAAACAACAGAGGCAACCGAGGACCACCAGCGATAAGGACCGAAGACAGCGAGGACCGAGGACAGCCATGAACATAAATGTAGATCTGACAAGAACCAAAAATATTATTAAAGAGCGTTCTGTGATTTCTAAAATAACAAATTTAAAGGTTTTCTAGGCAAACGCTCGTAGCATACGCAATAAATTTTCAGATTTAGAGGAGCTAGTGTTTACAGAAAATTATGATGTGATTGGTGTAACAGAATCTTGGCTCAATACAGAAGATAGAGACTTTTTAGAAGAATATTAACTTCCCGGTTATGTAATGTTTGAGAAAAGCCGAATAAATAGAAATGGAGGTGGCGTTTTACTTTATATTAAAGAAAGTCTTAACCCTACCCTCTTGTCAAAACCTCAAATTGTGAACGTCGACACATCTTTTGTGCTAATAAAGAATAGTAAAGGTATAAAAATAATACTTGCGTTAATATACAGACCTCCAGCTCAATCAGTGCAAACTGACCAAGAAATTTACGAACAAATGGCAGATGAAAGTAACTCACAAGATACCGTCATTTTTAGCGACTTTAATTTACCTGTGACCAAGGGGGGCGATACTCTTACTTCACACCGGACATGACTTGTATACGAATTTGCAAGAGAGTTCGCTTTATCAATTTGTTCGAACACCGACCCGTGGTAATAACGTTCTTGACATTGTACTTGCAACAAAAGAAGAATTAATAGAGAATTTGAATGTTGGTGATTAATTCAGTAACAGCGACCATGGTACGATAAATTTAACTTTAAACTAGTAACGAACCAAATGGTAGCATCGAAAAAGTCCCTAATTTCAAGAAAGCAAACTTTCATAAACTTAGAGCTATGTTTAAAGAAACTGACTGGAGCTTTTTAATTAACAATAACGACATAAATACATCTTGGAAGTTATTCGAAACCACTTACCTAAGAGCAGTGCAAGACTGCATACCATCGAAAATACGGCGCCCAGGCCATAATAATAAGCCCAAATGGTGCAATAAAGATATTTCAAACTGTCTGCTTGCTAAAAAAATTGCTAATGATAGATTAAAATCCTCACAAAATGACGAAGAACGGGTGAAATTTGTAGAGCTACGACGCAAAGCCAAAAAGTTAATTAAGCAAAGTAAAAAGACCCTAGAGCTACATATTGTGAATCAAAGTAAAACAGACCCGAAAGAATTATATAGTTATATCAGAAAGAAAAAAGTAGTTACTTCTACTGTTGGACAGTTAGTCGATGAAAATGGAGAATACACCAACGACGAAGTACAAATGAGTAATGCCCTCAATCCCTTCTTTGCATCAGTTTTTACAACGGAAGACCTCAGTGATATCCCTATACCATCGCCGATTCAGATTGATAATTCAGATGTTCTAAGCAATGTAACCGTTACAGAGAGAGAAGTATTGAATTGTTTAGAAAA
This sequence comes from Paralithodes platypus, assembly GCA_032716605.1. Classification (NCBI taxonomy): domain Eukaryota; kingdom Metazoa; phylum Arthropoda; class Malacostraca; order Decapoda; family Lithodidae; genus Paralithodes; species Paralithodes platypus. The sequence continues at coordinate 32,695,202 of CM064567.1, read as the reverse complement.
ACTCAAGGTAAATAAAACGCCTCGACCTGATACAATCTCGCCTAGAGTTCTAAAGGAAGCTAAGGATGAGCTCTCCAGACCACTGACATTACTATTCAATAAATCCATGCAGTCTGGAACTATGCCTGATCAGTGGAAGCTAGCCAACGTAACACCGATATTCAAAAAAGGCAGAAAATCCCTACCCAGTAACTATCGTCCAATTAGCTTAACCTCAGTTGTATGTAAAATGCTAGAAACGGTCATAAGAGACAGACTCGTAAATCACTTAGGGGAAAATAACATACTTAAAGATACTCAACACGACTTTCGCAAAAAAAGTTCCTGTTAAACTAACCTCTTAGACTTCTTCCACGATATCCTCAACCTCTACGATGAGAGTAAAGCTGTAGATATTATATACCTTGATTTTCAAAAGGCCTTTGACAAAGTTCCCCACAAACGTTTACTGCTAAAACTAAACGCGCATGGAATACAAGACGGTGTGTTGAAATGGATAGAACATTGGCTCAGCGACAGAAAGCAAAGAGTGGTCATAAATGGTAAGGCATCTAAATGGACCAATGTAAGTAGCGGGGTACCCCAGGGATCGGTACTTGGACCAATTATCTTTCTAATTTACATCAACGACATAGATGAGGGTCTCACCTGTACAATCTCAAAATTTGCTGACGATACAAAAATTGCAAATAGCGTACTCTCAAAAGAACAAGTTGACGATATGCAACACAATCTAGATAAATTGTCATGTTGGGCCCAAATTTGGCAAATGAGTTTCAATGCGGATAAATGTAAAGTACTACATATCGGATACCAAATGAGAGTAGCAAACTATTCGATGAATGGCACTCAGCTTAAGAATGTAAACAGAGAAACCGATCTGGGAGTAACAATATCGAGTAACCTAAAACCGAGTCAACAATGTTCAGAAGTTGTTAAGAAGGCAAACAAAATAATTGGCTTTATAGGCAGGTCATTTGAGCATAAATCCAAAGAAGTTATCCTAACCCTTTTCAATTCCTTAGTCCGCCCTCTTCTGGAATACTGCGTTCAATTCTGGTGCCCTTATTACCAAAAAGATATAAACAAGCTAGAACGCGTTCAACGTAGAGTTACCAAAATGATACCTAGCCTAAAGAACAAACCATACAAAGAGCGTCTTAGAGAATTAAATCTATTTCCTTTAACCCAGCCCAGATTAAGTGGTGACTTAATTCAAGTGTTCAAAATCATCAAAGGCATCGACAATATGAACTGTAGTAAGTACTTCACTATCGACCAATCTAATTACACACGGGGAAACGGTTGCAAAATTATTGGTAAATCTTTTAACACACACGAATCTAAGAATTTCTTCTTCAATCGAGTTGTCAACTTGTGGAATGGGCTTCCCCGAGACGTTATAGACTGCAGCACCGTTGATTCATTTAAACTCCGCATAGACAAATATCTCGCATCAAACCCGCGACTGACTGCGTTTGTAAATGAATAACTTTATTTTATCCCCCCCTCAGTTACTAACCCATCTGTCCTCTAATAACTTCCTAATCATGCCACGGACATTAGTTCCAGGGCAGTAATTCCCTTTCCAATGTTCCCTTACCCACTCTAAACCACTGTTTGGACACTTGATCCTCAGTGTTTTGGAGGACAAGCAACCTAGAAGGGTCACTATACCCTATTCCAAGTAAGTATACCAAAACCCTTGAACATTGACCTCTTTATCCCACAAACGACCAGAAGAATCGAGCTCATTTGTCTACCATTTGGGAAGGGTCAGCTAGGGAATAAGTGTGGAAATATACAGCCCATTTGCTCTAGCCCTTTTTTAGTATTAGAGGTTAGGGTTCACGATATCTGGCCTACCTATTTGGAACAGGTTATAGACCTGTTGTTGCTTGATTTCCTTTGTACTCCTTTGTACTCTCGCTTCCCATACGTTCCATATGGCCGAACCATCTCAAGGTGATCCTTTTTACACTTTCCAGCTTATCTACCGCCACACCACACCTCCTTCTTACTTCCTCATTCATCTAATTATCCCTCCATGTAACTTCGCACGCACTTCTTAACTCTTTCAGACTTATATGACGCTACCGCGTCATATGACAGGGTGAACCAAAAACTCATATGACGCTACCGCATCATATGGACTTATCTTCATAATTCTAGAATAAGTTATATGACGCCCTAGTGTCATTTGGAGCTCAGTAAGTCCGGTAAGTTAGATGAAGATCTGTCCGTTGGTGGCAACCCCAGGTGTCTCCGACGGTCAGGAGTGTGGTTTTGACAGTTGTGTGGTGCAGTGGCAATGATACCGGGCTCCCGCCTCCGTAGACTTACTGGAACATAATATGTCTGAAGGAGTTAAGTAACTCATTTCCACCCCTCTCACTCTTGGTTTGAGTCTCTTCTCAAACATCCATGCTTCGCTTCCGTAAGTCAGTGTCGGGATTACCACACTGTCATGCAAAAACTTCTTCACTTTCATACTGACTACCCTATTTCTTGTTACTGCTTTCAACGTTCCTACAACCCTCTTCCCCTGTTGCACCCACTCCCGCACTTCTTCATCCATAGTCCCATCTTTAATCAACACACTGCCAAGATACTTAAATGAGCTAACAATCTCTATAGCCTGACCGTTAAACTTCACCTCACACTCCGTGGCTTCACCCCTTTCAAAGACCATAACCTTGCTCTTCCCCGCATTTACCTTCAGATTCCGTTTTTCGCACACTGTTCCAAACACATTTACCAGACCCTGCAACTCTCATTCATTATCGCTCATCAGAACTGTATCATCAGCAAACAGCAGTACAGGCACCTTCCACTCATTTCCTTTCCTTATTAAAGATACAGCAACATCCACTGCTCATCCTTGTATTTCTTTCATGACACCATCCATATACAGTATGAAGTAAACAACCAAGGGGACATCACACACCCCTGTTTCAACCCAACATTCAGGTCAAAGAACTCGCTCTGCTCAACCTTCACATGTACTGCTGCCTTTGACTTGCCATCTACTCCATATATTCTAAGTACTTTCAACATACCTTCTCTATCCATTCTGTCATAGGCCTTCACCAAGTCCATAAAGGAAACAAACCCCTTTTGTCGCTTCTCCAGATATTTCTCCACAACACAATTCAGGGTAAAAATCTGATCTACACATCCTCTTCCCTTCCTAACACCTCCCTGCTTGTCACCTATCCATTTCTCCATTCTCACTCTCACTCTCTCAATCACTACCCTACTGTACACCTTCCCTACTATGCTTAGAAAACATATTTGCACATTTTCCATACCCATTCGATCACTATCTCACTAACATACCTCAACATTTCCCCACACACTCCATCTGTTCCTGGTGCTTTCCCCAACTTCACTCTTTTCATGGCTTCCCACACTTCTGACCTGATCCCCACCTCCTCCTCCACTACTTCTCTTCTTCTCCCTCCCATACCCCATCCAACTATGTTTGCTGGCTCTTCATTCCTTACATTTAGCAACTCGTTGAAGTACTCCCTCCATATTTCGACCTCTCTTGCTTCTCGGCTAGCATTCTCCCATTCTTATATTTTACACCCTTACTGTTTCCCTTGCTTCCTTCCCTAACTTTCTTGACTTCTTTCCAGAACAGTTTCTTACACTCCCTCCATTTTACAATAAGATTCCTTCCAAATTTCTCATCTACTCTTCTCTTACTTTCCTTTACTACTCTCTTCATCACTTTCTTTCTCTCCACGTACCTTGCTCGTTTCCGACTCTCCAAATCTTCATTCCCTCTACTACCCAACCACTCTCTATATGCTTTCTTCTTGTCTTCCACAGCTATTTTTATCTCTTCTGTCCACCATGTTGTACCTTTCACCCCCCTCCCTCTTCTCCTTATTTCACACACCTCCTCACATGCTGTACAGATCTCTTCCTTGAACACCTTGCTCATCTCCTCCACTTCCTCCATAGCTTCCAGGTCGAACACACCTAGTCGTCTTTCTACTGCTCTCCTGTACTCTTCCCTGATGTCCTCCTCCTGTAGCCTCTACACCCTCCTCGCCATTCCACCTTCCTCTCGCCACCCTCCAGCTCTCCTCACCCATTTATTTTGTATCTTAATTTTAGCTACTACTACATAATGATCAGACAGACCCCATCCAATACCCCAATACAGTATACACCCTAGCATCAAACACAAATTTCTTCATTCCTTCATCCACACATATATAATCAATCAGTGCCTTTCGTTCCACCACTGTCTTATCCTTATCCTTCATCTTCCACACCACTTTCCATGTGTACCTGTGTATCATGTAGTGTCGGAAGAAGGTGTTGGGTATCCACAGCCTCCTCCCCACACATACGTCCACAAGTGCACTACCATTCTCATTCACTTCTGACAGTACCCCCACCCTCCCACCACTCCATCAACTTTCCTATCACCCACCTTACCATTCATATCCCCAATCAGATATATTCTTTCGTTCTTGTCAAACTTATCCAGGCACGCCTCCACATTCACCCAGAACTCCTCTCTCTTTCTTGCAAGTTTATCCTCTGTCGGAGCATACACACACACACACACTCACCCACGTTTGTATTCCTCCTTTCATTCTCACCCACACAATCACTGAACCCACAGACCCATATTCTCTTACACGCTCCTTCCATTTGTTACTTACAAACAAACATGCCCCTTCTCTCGCTGCTCCCTCACTCACTCCAGTATACACACCCATTCCACACTCCTACTCTCTCACATCTGTACCCCTCCATTTGGTCTCCGTCATTCCACATACATCCAGCCTGGCATTCACTAACACTTCCAGGACCTCTCTCTCTTTTGTGTCATCATTCATGCCTCTCACATTCCATGTTGCTATTCTAAGATTGTCCGTAAGATTGTCCATAGTTGGTCGGGGTTCATCTGTTACCTATCACCTGTTATAAAGATCGCCACCAGCAGTTGGCACCGATTAGCATGTCGCCCATCAGTAATTTATTTAGGGTTTATTCTCCTAGATGAGTTGCCCGCCAAGGCTATCGAATCCCATCCGAGGCTGTTCGTCCTTTTTTCGTTGCTTAAGTATTTTTCACGGGTGGGGGTCGCAAGCCCTCCGACCCAACCTCTTTAGTCGCCTCTTACGACACCACGCAGAAGGCACATATACATACATATACATAAATACATACATACATACATGCACACATACACACACATATAAATATACAAATACACCCACATACATACATAAATAAATACAAACATACATACACACACACACATACATATGCACACAGATACTCGCCTCTTACAACACACGCAGAAGGCATAAATACATACATATACATAAATACACACATGCACATATAAATACACATATAAATATACATATACACCCACATACTGTACATACATACATATATACAAACATACATACACACACACACATATATACATACATACTACATACGTAGAGAATAATGTTTATCACATTGCAGTTATTTAATATGTCACTCATCAAACTATATACCGGTATATAAAGTATACAATATTACAAACATATAATAGTAAACATTAAAATAATAACGACAATAATGAGAGAGAGAGAGAGAGAGAGAGAGAGAGAGATAGAGCGAGAGAGAGAGAGAGAGAGAGAGAGAGAGAGAGAGAGAGAGAGAGAGAGAGAGAGAGAGAGAGAATAAGAGGCTTAAAAAGTTAAGTATAATTAACAGAGCTACCTGGACAGAGGTCACAACTATAATTCTCACTTGAGGTCAAGATTAAAGTCAAAGCAGAAGATAGCAAAGGGGGGGGGGGGGAGAGGGGATAATACATACACGTTCAAATATCCATATGTACGTACAGTACAAATATACGTATACATATATACGTATTTACCTATGGTAAACATTGTAATATCATCATGCATCCATATACAGTACATTTAACTATACTTATCAAACGCATACATACATATATACATAGACATACATATAAATACATATACACACATATGCCTTCACACACATTTAAATATATATATTCTTATAATTACACACTTTATACATATACACAGACATGCATAAACACCTACACATATATTACACATATTTAGTTTAAACTTCATTATATACAATATTCATACGTTCACACACACACACACACAAACACACTTACACACACAGAAGACGGAACGCTTCGCCCATTAATTTTGACTCCACCAATCACTTGACCTCTGCATGAATATACCCGCCCTCTTTCCTCCCCCTTTTCCGTCTCGAAAGAAATGGTTGACTTGAAAGATATGTTGGTGAACAGTATGTCATTGGCCCGATGAAGCTATATGCAAAACGTTGTCAATAAAGTGCTCTTCCTCACATGGTGTTTATATTCATTCTGTCTACTTTTCCAAGTATATGTTTATCATTATATGGTATTCACAATGAAAGGAAAGAAACTAAAAACAAACGCAAGTGTATGTGTAATCGATTAACCATTAAAGACAGTACAAAACTTAAAATTCGTGGAGGTAATTATAGATGACAGGCTATCTTGGGAAAACGCATGTTAAGTATTTATATTACAAAATTCCTTAAGGCTTAGGAATATTATGTAAAGCTAGAAAAGTACTAAATATATCAACATTAGGGGACAATGATTAATGATTTTGTATACCCCTATATTACCTATGGGGTAGAAGTTTGGGATAATGCAAGTGAAAATTGTGTTTTAGCCTATAACAATTTTACAAAAAAGAAAGAAAAAACAAATAGCAAGAATATATTATAAATCATCATATTACAGAGAACATACGGCACCATTTTTCAAAGCCTTAAAACTATTACAATTTAAATATGTTTTTTTTTTCTTCAGTAGCGGTAGCTAAACTTATATTTAAGATATTGAAAGATCTTATTTCAAGCTCCTTTTAAATATATGTATACATCTAATACTAAATTACACGGACTTTTAACCAGAGATATAAGCTACATATTCCCATAACCATAACAAATGTAATGAAACAAACATTTAGACACAAGGAAGTTATTACATGGAACAATATATTGGATAAATATATTTATACTGTAGTTTTGGATTATTAAAAACAAAGAGGATATTTGATGAATAGGGAAATAGAGATCTTCTAAAATAGTATTAAGTATGAACATATCATTGTGATAAAAACTGTATAATAACATCATGGATTTTGTGGTAAACTATAAATGGAAGTTAAATATTACTAAGCTATAATGAATAAAATAAAATCAATCTAAATGAAAACTACTCTATATATAAATTTAATTCAATCTGAAACAAGCTAATTTTTATCCAAAGGTCTCACATAATAAATGTATATATAGGGTAAGGTTATGAGGGTTAATATTAGCCAGGAATTAACTCACCAATAGTTCCACGTGGCAATGAGGCAAGGGAGAACGTTTTACCCAATATGGCGGTGGACAATGGGGAACGAGACTTCGGTCCCGAGACTCGAGTCAAGTTGAAGAAAGAATAAATGATTACATGGGAATGGACATGATTATTATGCTTATCTGTCAGTCAGTCATGGTGTCGATGAGAGCGTCGTGATGGTGTAGCTGAGTGTATTGCTGTATGTGTATTGTGAATAGAGGCACAAAAGCTCGATCAACTAAGGGCGGAAAATTAGATGTTAACTGGTTGGTGTTCGTGAAGGCTCTGGCGTTCCTCGAAAGCACACCTTGCTGCCTTGGCAAACCGCCAGGAGCCCAAATAATCGTACCGCATCTAGGTTGCTCTATACGATAAATTATATTAATATATACGATAAATTCATATATACTACATAAGACCATGTCAATATTGCTTAATAGCATATTAGGCCTTTTATAACTTAACTTATTTACAATCTTATAATATACGATCTACTCGTCCAACGTCGTGCTGTAGGAGCGATCGTGATGTTACAGAGACATACGAGATCACAAAAGAGTCATATTGTATCGTATTTATATGATACACTCCCCCCACAAAAAAAGGCCTGAACCCCACCTTAATCCTAAAGTTGCCCAGTGGCTATCTTCTGACGCCACAAGTCGACGGCGCCAGACGCAGCGTGTCTGGGACGCGTCCCGGTCCGAGAATGATCACCATCAGTAAGAGGTGAGTCGTTCCTTTGAAAATCCCCGGACCCAGCAATAACAGGTGCAGCATCAGATTGCAATGCGGAATCGTGTACAAACGTGCGATAGGATGAACAGTAGTTCCAGTGGCTGTCTTCAATATCGCCACCCGCTCTACAGAGTCTGCCCCCTTGTATACCTCCATCACGCGGCCCAATATCCAGTATAATCGAGGACTATCTTCTTTAATTTAAACAACGTCACCAACAGTAGGTGCCGTTGGTCTACCAGAGGGAGTAACACTCCTTTCCCTAAATGCTAGCAGATATTCACTAATCCACCGTTTCCTAAAATCCTCTATTATCCTGTATATATACTGGTATCTCTTAGACACCGCTACCTCAGAGTACAACGAGGGATCCTCTAACTCTACTATGGATTGGAAATCAGATGGAAACGCAGTCAATGGTTTCCCATATAGCAAGTGAGCTGGCGTTAATGGTAGTGGTTCTTGCAGGTCGGTGTACACATACAGTATGTAAGTGGGCGATCATTCACGACTGCCTCTATCTCTGTGAGGACTGTCGTCAACTCACTCTTCTTTAATAGAGCACGTCCTACAACCGCTCTGAGTCCTGACTTTACTATGCCGACACATCGTTCCCACATTCCACCAAACCAAGGTGCCTTAACTGGATAAACCTCCATTCGCACTTCTTCTCTCCCAAACAAGTGATGATAGTAGGATCACTACTCATATCCTTTAGATATTTTGATGCTTGGACATAAGTGGGAGCATTGTCGCTAAGAATGAGTTGAGGGAATGAATGACGGGCACAAAACCGTCTGAACGCCAGCATAAATTCATCGCTAGACATATTATCACATAGTTCTAGGTGTACCGCTCGAGACGTTGCACAGGTAAACAATAATATATAAACCTTCTCATGCTCCCTCGTCTTCAATGCCCCTGTTTAATCTAATCCTACCGCTTGGAAAGGTTCTACGTGCTTTACACGGCATTCAGGAAGAGGTGGAGCTGGTCCAGTTGCATATGGTTTACCCTTTAGTCTCTGGCATATTACACACTTTCTTACTACTCGTCGAGCTACTTGTCGAACTCTGGGTATCCACCATGTGAGACATAAATTTGATATAATATGACATACCCCGTAGTGTTTTACTTCCCTATGTGCACGTATGATCAATAGATCAGTAACGTGATGTCTTGTTGGCATAAGTATAGGGCGGTTTGTGCCGTCTGGTACACCCGACAACTTCAGGCGACCCTCACACCTGATGAGGCCATTGTCTAGGTGCAACCTTAGTTGACGCACTATATTAGGCATTAATGTCTTATTCGAGCTTTTCAAGGATTCTAATTCATTGGAAAAGGTTTCTACTTGAACCCATTTGATCAAAGTTACTTCAGCTGCTTTAAATTCACAAGCATCAATGTTGTGACCCCTGTTGCAGAGTTGGCCCGTTACTTTAAGCTTGAGATTGGATACATATTGCAATACCCAAGCTACAACTCTGACTAGTTTATTATAGTCACCGAATCTTGCCCACTTTATGATAGGACCCGGTGGCTCTTTTGGTTGGGCTGTAACTGCCACTGTTTCCAGTGGCAGAAGTCCCTCACCAACAGCATGCCATATCGTCCATTCACTTTCATGGAGCAGCCACTTTGGACCATGCCACCACAATTCGGACTTCATTAACTGGCTAGCCGTTATACCCTAGTTATGAGATCACTAGGGTTTTCTTTTGTATTTACATAATGATAAGCAACGTCTGGCAAAAGGGCTCTAATCTCATCTACCCTATTCCGCACATAAACTGGCAGAGACTTCTTGCTATGTATCCAGTTGAGTGCGACCTGACTATCGCACCATACGTGAACGATTTCAATATTTAATTCGCTCTCGTATGCTGCGCGTACATGTTGCACCAGACGTGCTAATAGCAGCATGGCAGTCAATTCCATTTTAGGGATAGTTACCTTTTTAACCGGGGCTACCTTGGCCCGGGCTGTAACTAAATGTGCCCCAAATGAAGTAACAACATATATGGCTACCCCGTATGCCGTGGCGCTAGCATCGCAAAACGTGTGTAACGTAACGTCACCGAACGCCGCCACTTTACGAGGTATAGGTTTAATACATAGGATGGCATATTCATTCAACAACAATGTCCTTTGGTCATTCAGGACCTCGGGCAAACTGTCATCCCATCATATTTTACGTCTCCAAACTTCCTGCATTAGAATCCTAGCTCTTATGGTAACGCGTAACGCTAGACCCAAAGGATAAAAAAATTGCGCAACTTTGCTCAACAGACTTCTTTTGGTGTGCGCTCCTGTCTGCTGAGCAAAAGACCTTGTTTGAAAAGTTAGTATGTCATGTTTAGGTTGCCAGATCATCCCCAAATTTCTGGACATTTCCTGGTTAAGAGATGCTGTACCGTCCACCTGTATTAAACTCTGTAGATCTTCACTATTAGTAACCTACTCGCGGAGAAATAGATGTGCATCTGCAAACAATCTGCGTGCTTGCCAGTATGCATATAACAAATCATCCTGACTATCGGTAGAACCCTGCAAATTGTCAATGTATAATCCGCGAGATAGTTTACTTGTGTCCTCATGAGTGTCAGCTAGATGTTTTCTGATTGTGGCATTTAACAAAAACTGTGAGCACGTGGCCCCAAAGAGTACAACCCGAAAACGGTATATTATGATTGGACTCTCAGAGTCGCTAATGTCGCTGAACCAAAGAAAGCGGGAAACATCTCTATCTTCCTCCTTTAGCTTGACCATCAAGAATGCTTTCTCGATGTCACTGGTATAGGCGTACTTCCCCAGCCTAAACCGCAATAGTTGTTGGGACAGGTCCGACACCATGGACGGACCTGTCAACAGGCAGTCATTTAGACTGGGTTGTTGACCTTGGTGGGCAGAACAGTCATACACCACCCGTATTGGTGTGGTGACGCTGTCTTTCCTTACCCCATGATGGGCCAGATAGTGAACCCTACCCTTCTTAACCGGTTCCTTGACATCGACTCTCTCAATAAAGACCCTATCCTCATAACTCCGAAATATATCGTCATACGCCTGGCGCGTGCTCGGTTCGTTAGACAATTTACGCTGTAATGCGCGCAAGCGACCTAATGCCAACCCATAGTTGGTAGGCAGGCTTATCTCACTGTTCTTCCAGGGTAAACTAACTATATATTGCTTGTCTGAGGCACAGTAGCACACAGACTCGTCAAACCTTGTAGCGCAACTTCCGAGTCATAATCAGTCTCCATAGGATTAATGCCTATGTGATCCAATCTCCACAGTCGTTCCAGGTCGAACTCGGCAGCCATCTTAGGGTCACTAGGTTGGGAATCCTCCCTTCCCAACTCCTCAGCCGCGGTTACATTGACTCTATATATCGAGACCGTGTCGACCAGGACCCTTGACTGTGTAGTATGCACCTTTCCGCTCATGAAATATCCAAATTTAGTGGGGATTAAAATTACACCAAACATCTTTTTAAATCCAGGGTATACTACTTCATAATAATGATCCACACCAAGTAGAACATGCACCTCACTCTAATTTCCCATGGGATCTGACAAGTTAACCCCTTTGCTACGTAATGCGTGTTCCACCTTCTTCACACCTACAGATACATATTCTGGTAGGGTGTCTACTACGATACAAGTCATAAAGTACCGGTTTTTACGGTAGAAATATGAAATCTCCGCTATCTCGTAGTCTTGCTTATCAGTAACCCCTGTGAAGCCCTGTAATCGAAGAGTCTCAGCCCCTACGATTCGGTGCTTCAGTCCCACTAGTACGGACCTCTTTATAAAGGAACGTTGAGACCCTTGATCTAGAAATACCCGACAAATTTTGTTACTGTCATTACCTTCCATGGGAATCTGTATTGTGGGCAATATAGTGGTGTCTTGTGTGCTACCTAGTGCCACAGTTGTAGTACCCTCTTTTTTTACGTCTTTGACTTTTCTGCAGTAGGACACAACTTATCAAAATGATGTCCTTTGGAGTGGCGACAGGGCCTTAAGTATGTAGCAGTACATTGTCCCTGCTTACCATGTTCCCCACTTAGACAACCCACACATAGCTTCAATCTTTTTGCCTGTGCTAGTTTTGCCTCATTTGTTGGGTATTTTACGCAGAAACTCTATTTATGTTTGTTGTTACATAGCTTACATAGAATCTGAGCAGGTTTCTTATACGCACCCTCTTTCTTTTCTTTAGTCCCCACTGTCATGCTTACTGTTCCCCTCTTCTCCACATTCTCACTCCCTCCCGACCCATACATTCTCCCTTTGTTCAACTGTAGATTATTGATCTCCTTACTGAACTGAGTTTTGAATTCCCCCAGCTCAAATGATCTTACCTTATCAAGTATTGCCATAGGAAGCTTCTGACGCAAGATAATGACTGTCATTTCCTGCATGGTAAGCCCTAGGGTATCTAGCGATCGAGTATGGCACTCCATATTTGCCCTGAAGTTTGTCAACTCATTAACCTTATACTGTGGTTCTGCGAGCCCCAACAAGGCAACGACATGGGCCATCTTCAACTGCTCTCTATCCCCGTATGTGGACTCTAATAAGTGTACCGCTTCAAGATAACTACCACCCACTACTGCAAAACCCTCTATTAAATGTAAGGACTCTCCTTCCATTTGTCCCTTCAGATAGTGAAACTTGCGGACATTATCCAAAGAGGATTCATGAACCGTAGATCGAAATACGTCCCAAAAAGCTAACCACTCGGTTAACTTGCCCCCAAATGTAGGAAGATTGAGCTTTGGGAGGTGTACAGTATATTTTGGGTCAGCCCTTCTATGGGCCTCATTATCGCCTCCCTTCTTACTCACGACAGCATGCTGTAATAGGTAGTTCGCTCTAAAGACAGGTTCGTCATAGAGGGCGCGATTATCATACTCTGTAACTATCTCTTCCTCCTCTATCATGTCAGCCACAATCACCTCACTCAGAGCCGTAATACGACCGTGGGTAGCTTGGATGTTTTCTAATCTAGCCTCCAATTCCTCTAGTTCGGCAGTAGTGATGAAAGTGTTGACGTCCACAATTAGCCTATTTAATACTCCCCGAAGTCCCGCCCTTTGATTTTTAGGGGCTTTGATCAGCACCCCACTAGACGGTGTCTCTTTATCGTTTTTATTAATTTTGCATGTGAGCCTATAGGCTATGTATCTAAATGTTACGTTACAAAGACAACGGCAAATTAATAGTCTAGTTAAGAGATACCAACCGGCGAACTTCTATGTTATGGAGAAAAAATAGTACACTAAATAGCAATACCTACTAAAGGATCATATTGAACAAGAAAAAATGTTAGGTCAGGTCATATGTCACAGGAAGTCTGAAACGGAAAAGAAAATTATTGGGGAAAGATGATGGGTGGGATGCAGGACTTAGGCAGCCGCAATGACACAACCCCGGCGTCCCTCTCTAGCCAACGCTTCGTTAGCCCTACAATCTTATCATATAGGACTTGATTGGTGTCTAAATCGAGGTGGACACCATCCTGGTCGAGGTCCCGGATTCTGAGAGTGAGCGATACAAAGCGGTGCCTCGTTTCTACTAACCGACACCTCAGGGCGCGGTTAACATAATTTGTTATGGCTTGATATTCCGCTGCTGACAACCCTCGGACTCTCGTCCGGCTCTCAATTGCCACAATCTTATAGATCCCCCCGGACTCACACTCCAGATCCAGCGCCACCTCTTTGTTATCGTCAGCTAACTCGCGGGGTACTGTACCGGGGCGTATATCAATGCCGCCTATAAACAAAAAGATCATATGCGGCCTAAACCGAACCACCTGCCCCCACTGTGGGGAGGCTCTTAGGGTGTCAACGGTTGCTCATGGTACCCCGAAGTAGGTCAGCTTGAAAGTCCTTTCCCCCTCCGACGCCCGATACGACTCAGTTCCTCCGTCAGCTGCCCTTAGCCTAGTTGCATATGAATGCCCTACTATGGCTATTCGCTGAGGTACCGGCGCCTGAGGTACAGGAAGATAGCCAAGCCCCACCCCTCCGGGGTCCTTGCTCCTGCATCCCTGGGCTAATCCCTTGCTCATTGCCTAAGAAAAATCCCCTACTGGTAGCTAAATCCCGGGTCTGGGCACCAATGTGGTAAACTATCAATGGAAATAAAATATTACTAAGCTATAATGAATAAAATAAAATCAATCTAAATGAAAACTACTCTATATCTAAATTGAATTCAATTTGAAACAAGCTAATTTTTATCCAAAGGTCTCACATAATAAATGTATATATAGGGTAAGGTTATAAGGGTTAATATTAGCCAGGAATTAACTCACCAATAGTTCCACGTGGCAATGAGGCAAGGGAGAACGTTTTACCCAATATGGCGGTGGACAATGGGGAACGAGACTTCGGTCCCGAGACTCAAGTCAAGTTAAAGATAGAATAAATTATTACATGGGAATGGACATGATTATTATGCTTATCTGTCAGTCACTCATGGTGTCGATGAGAGCGTCGTGATGGTGTAGCTGAGTGTATTGCTGTATGTGTATTGTGATTAGAGGCACAAAAGCTCGATCAACTAAGGGCGGAAAATAAGATGTTAACTGGTTGGTGTTCATGAAGGCTCTGGCGTTCCTCGAAAGCACACCTTGCTGCCTTGGCAAACCGCCAGGAGCCCAAATTATCGTACCGCATCTAGGTTGCTCTATACGATAAATTATATTAATATATACGATAAATTCATATATACTACATAAGACCATGGCAATATTGCTTAATAGTATATTAGGCCTTTTATAACTTAACTTATTTACAATCTTATAATATACGATCTACTCGTCCTATGTCGTGCTGTAGGAGCGATCGTGACGTCACAGAGACATACGAGATCACAAAGAGTCATATTTTATCGTATTTATACGATAGATTTCTTTCTAGAGCACTCGTTCTTGTTTTATTGACTACTTATATTAATATAATGAATTGTTAGGGGATATATTATACTGTATGCAGGATGTCATCAGTTCCCTGTTCTCATTGTAAATACGGTTTATATGGTTTATATTTATTATGTGAAATAGTTATATGATTGACTTTGTAATAATAAACTTGTTTACATTGAAATGTAATTTGAGTGTCCAATTTGGCTTGACCAATTTTATTTTCTAAGGAGGTATAATTTTCTTGGTACGAACCGTCCAATGGTATATATTATTTAGTTGGGAGGAGTGTGTGATTGTGTATGTGGCATGGAGGTTGGAGCTGGGGTGTATTATCTATTTATTACCAGATACCTTGATCCCAGCGGAGGTCGCCACGAGAATAAATTGCCTCCATCTTCCGAGGCATTTCTTTAAATTCTTAACCCACTGAGCCCCAGCGACGACACGTTGTCGTCGCCATTGTATGTAACGCTAAACCCCAGCGAAGACAACGTGTTGGCAGCCACTAAAACCGCTATTATTCGGCTCGTATGGTAGGAAATGGCATGAGATTGGTAGGGGAGGTACCGTAGAGTGTTGGTGAACTGGGCCGGTACACGTGAACCGGCCAGCCAGGCCCCGCGGGTGGTGGTGGTGGGATTAGTGGCGCCACTTTACCCACTTATTTCACCGCGACTTTCGACCTTATTTACTCCCGTCGTATGGGAGCTAGAGGCTTGAGATTTGTGTGAGACACTCTTTAGGATGTACGCATTACAATGCCATACTCAGTTGTCACCCTAGTGTTGCCGGGCGGGTGGTCATGCGGGGGAGGTGATGAAAAACACTGTACCCACTTAAATCCAAACGACTTTCGACCTCATTTACTCACTCCTATGGTAGCTATAGGCTTGAAATTTGTGTGAGACACACCTTAGGATGTACGCCGTACTTGACCATGCTCAGCTATCCCCCAAGTCCTGCTGGGCGGGTGATCATGCAGGGGAGGTGATGAAAGACACTGTACCCACTTATCTCCACACGACTTTCGACCTCATTTACTCTTGTCCTATGGTAGCTAGTGGCTGGATATTTGTATGAGATATTCCTTAGGATGTAGGCAATGTATGGCAACCCACAAATCTCGGTTTGTTGGGACAAGGGACGTGCGTGACAAAGGAAAGTCAGTTTACCCATACATCTCGCGAGTGCAACACCATGTTAGATTTACCACGCCATTACCTACGCATGGGAATATCCCAGGCCGATGCCTTGGCCATAATTGAGGAGAGTGATGTGCCTGATAGTGACACTGGATCATCATATGACGATTCAGAGGACGAATATAGTCCCACTGTGGCCGAGTATGATGAAATTCATGAGGAGGAACCCCATCTCCCCATCGCTGAACGGTATGCCAGGTTACAACAAAGGGAGGCGAGTAGCTATCGTTCCCCTGCTCCCCCCCGTGACATAGTGGAGTCCCCAGCAAGTGGGGAAGAGGAAAATGAGGAACAGGAAGATGACCCAGACCCCATGGCCTTCATCAACATTCCACTTTCTCATCGTAGGGCTGACAAGAGAAGAGGTGAGGATGATGAGGAGGAGGAGGTGGGTCAAGCTCCGACACCACACGTGCCTCGCCGTGGTGGTGCGTTTGCCTTCCCCACCACCCTCCATTCCCTCTCCACTAAAAGCACCAACCCCTCACACTTTCTATGGCTTGCGCAGGGGTGCAGCCATAATAGCAGCACAGCCATTGACTTCTTCTTCAGAAGCAACAGATGAGGATATGCCTGCTATAGAATCATCTCCACCACGCCACCCACGCCGCCACCCACGCCCTCCCTCACGCCGCCTGTTTCCCTCATCACCCCGGATTGACTCGCCCCCACCATCACCTCCCGGACCACTACCATACTCACCTGTACCTTCTCCTCAGCCTGGGACCTCCCACAGACACGACACTCAGACACCATCACTGCCTGCGTCGCCACAACACCCTGATCGTGCACAACGCCCTATTAACGTACGTGGGCGTGCCCATGGTCCTGTGTGTGGGCGTGGCCGAAGGGCTTCTAAGGTGACCCTAATACGCCCCACACCTGGTGGTGCGAGAGCATGGGCTGGGTCGGCTCGACCAAGGCCGAGGTTGAGGGCAGGGGCAAGAGGGCAAGAGTGGCAAGAGGCACGGCAAGAGGCAGGGCAGGGCCCTCCCGCCGCCCTGATGGTGACTCCCCTCCAGACGACTCGGACGACGAAGGTGCCGCTCAACCCGACGTGTGGGATTGGGTGGATGGAGACAACTTTGTGCCCACCTACTACAACTTTGTGGGCGCTGGGATTGCCGGCCCTACGCTCCCAAACCAGGGGCGGCAGACCACGAGTTCTTCACTACCAATCTCGTGGCTCTAATTGTTGACCAGACCAACTGGTATAATTATTATTTCATGGCTGGGAAGGAGCAGTCAAAATACTCTTCAAGGCTGTCATGGTCCTCCCTTGATGTCCCGGACTTTTACACATTCTTGGCCATCGTCATGCTGATGTGAGTCACAAGGAAATCCTCCATAAAAAAGTACTGGTCCTGGGATCCTCTCTCCGAACCCCTATTTTTGGCCAAATAATGAGTAGAAATAGGTTCACAGCCATAATGGGGAACCTACATTTTATTAACAGCCTGGCAGCCCACACCAGAAATCAGAATCAACCCAGAGCTATGAAGGACCCCATGGAGAGAATAAGACCCATTTCTGAGTACCTGAAGCTAAAGCTTGCTGCCGCCTTCAAACCCCATCAGAAGCTCATTATTGATGAGAGTTTGCTGCTGTGGAGGGGGAATATTGGCATCCGGCAGTACATGCCCAGCAAACGACATCGATATGGCCTGAAGACCTTCGTGATGTGTGACTGTCAAACCGGTTACATCCAGGACCTAATTCTGTATATGGGCAAGAAAACAGAATTGGTGGAAACGAGGACATACTGAATTTCTGGGGCCGTCGTCATCACCATGCTGCATGGCTACCTGGACAGGGGCCACATACTGTACCTGGACAACTGGTACACCAGCCCCTCCCTTGCCAAATTCCTGCATAGCCGCACTACAGGAGTCTGTGGCACCGTCAGGAGGAATCGGATCTTCATGCCCGAACTACCACCCAGGCGGGAAAAGGGCTCCATCATCCCCAAGCAGGCTAACAATGTCCTCATGTTGTCCTGGATGGATAACCGGGATGTGAACCTCCTCACAACAGTCCACCGTCCCATCTTCCAAGACAGCAGACGTCGTGACAGAGCAACAGGCAAAACTATCAAGAAACCTTTGGCCATCTGTGATTATAACATCAACATGCGGCTGGTGGGCAAATCAGATGCTGTCATCTCGTCATGTGAGTGTGCGAGGAAGACGATGAGGTGGTATAAGAAGTTATTCTTCCACCTACTCGATCTCACCCTCTATAACAGCCATATCCTCTACTCAACAATCACCGGCAAGCAGGAACCGATGGAGAACTTCTGCATCGAGTTGTCCAGGGAGATGTTGAGGGAATACATGACTGCCCCCCACAACTGGCAACACCCCGCCCATCGACGGCCAGCAGCAGAAGGGATTGCCAGGCTGACACAACGCCACTTCCCTGAATATGTGCCGCCCACAGAACACAAGGAAAAACCCAGAAGAAAGGAAATCAAGCAACAACAGGTCTAGTGACGCTTCTAGACCTCTAGAAGGTGTCATGTGTGCCGCAACACGACACAGAGGGAGCCTGAGAGATCAGATACCAGGTGGATGTGCAGGGAATGTGATGTTGGACTGTGTCTCCCGGACTGCTTCAGGGAGTATCACACCCTTGAGTATTTCTAAACGAGTGTACTCAAAGACTGCGATAAAAGACACTATGAAGTGTGTGTGTATATATACCTAGTGTAAATATAAATATATACAAAGCGCCGAACACAATATGTAAGTGAGATTGACACTCAAATATACGTAACACAGTGACGGACACCAATAAGTGTAAATATATACTATTTCTAAGTCAAACGTGCATAAAACAATGTGTGAAACTAATATTCTATCACTATAAAACATATGATAAAGTAATAAACTTAATAAAGAGAGGAAGTTACATGAAAACTGAATAAAGGAGGTGAGTAAGACAGAAACGCAAGAAAAGGGTGCGTAAAACAATGTGTGAAACTCATACTCTATAACTATATAACCTATGATAAAGTAACTCATACTCTATAACTATATAACCTATGATAAAGTAACTCATACTCTATAACTATATATAACCTATGATAAAGTAACTCATACTCTATAACTATATAACCTATGATAAAGTAACTCATACTCTATAACTATATAACCTATGATAAAGTAACTCATACTCTATAACTATATAACCTATGATAAAGTAACTCATACTCTATAACTATATAACCTATGATAAAGTAACTCATACTCTATAACTATATAACCTATGATAAAGTAATACACTTAATAAAGAGAGGAAGTGACATGAAAACTGAATAAAGGATGGGAGTAAGACAGAAACGCAAGAAAAGTGAAAGTATTCATGGCGCGTGTCAGTCAGCTGGGTGTGTGTCGGTTTGTGTGTTCTGTTATTGTCCTAGACCATGATGGCCGCCAGTCTCCATGGCAACGGAGACGCGCCGAGGTCTTGCCACTCGTGTTCACTTTACAAGACTTATATCTATGCACTTATCACACTGTAACTTCACTTACAATGACATTATGTGATACATGTTAGTATTATATGAACTATGAAGGCACACATGATGATCGGGTGGTGTAAATAACCGTCACTCGAAAACTGGCCGCATCGTACATCTGCTATGGCTGGCCGGGCGGGAAGTTTGAAGGCCGCCCCGCCTCACCTGATGTATGAGGCTGCCCCCCCCCCGCCCCCATACGACCCCCAAATGACCGAGGTGAGTATTTTCTTTTCTTCATTTTTCACCTTTCTCTTCCATTTTAGAAAACAAAAAAAATTGGGCAAATTGGCCAGTCCCTCGATGTACTTTTATTTATATTTAGCTGGTGCTCAGTGGGTTAAGCTTAAATTTGGGGGAGTGTTGCTTGCCCAACCGCCCATTGTTGAGTATAGTATGTGAGGTGCATGTGGGATGTTATCGTATTGTTGGAATGGTTGTGGATGTGAATGTAGTATGTAGCCAGTGTAATCAGCTCGACACTGCTCTACCATACCTCAAATATCCACCATTGCAGTTACAAGTACAGAAGTCCATGCCCTCAGGCCATTATAGCCTGTGCACCCATGGGCGAACGAATCTGGACTTCTACTCCACGCAGGCTGAGTTAATCTTCAAATATTCGTTTTATTAAGTACTTTTTATGGAGGTCAAGATATACGCAATCACCAATGTTTCCTAAAACCGTTTGTTTAATGATGTGTGGACAGTCATAAAGGTAAAGGCATACAGACAGGCATACTGTGAGAGAGAGAGAGAGAGAGAGAGAGAGAGAGAGAGAGACATAGGTTTCATGCCGACGAAATATAGTTTGGTGCGCAAGAAATTAAACAGTGAAGGGGAGGTTATGACCAACGTTTAATTGTTAACAGACTACCGGTACTGTGCCGCATTAGTGTCAAGGTTAAAGAAGGAAGATGGAGGGTTACGATGAGAAGGGGGAATATGTTTGATAAGTGGGATGTAAACAATACCTTAAATTAGTTCAAATAACAAAAGCACATATGTTAAATTACCAATGAAAATTACATTTGTAGATAACCAAGTAATATATGGTGCATATTGATTTGTAGATAACCAAGTAATATATGGTGCATATTGATTTATATATTGTCTATAGTAAGTGATGCTGAAATGACAAATAAGTGGACTTCATACAACTCTTGCTTTGTTAGCTTCAAGAAAGCAATTAATAGATTATAATATTCACTGCCTACTATCATTAAAGATATCATAGTGGCGATCATCTCGTTGTGTTACCTTGCGAGGTTTGTGGAAGGTTAAACCCTGTCAAACGGGGATGTTGGTAACTTCTACTACCTGCCTGGTGGGCATATTTACCCTAAACGAGCTTCACTCCATGTTTTTGTTCATGCATAAACAAGAGCCAGAGCGTAATACAATTATGTGTCCGTGAAAGGGCGATAATAGAGCTTTCCAATGACACCTGTATCATCCTTGTACGACCACGGGTTCTCTTGCAACGATGTTGCAACACGAGGGCAAAACCCTAATATACGGTAATATCCTCAGTTTTTCCTTGTTCTCGCGAGGTATAATTTTCTTGGTACGAACCGTCCAATGGTATATATTATTTAGTTGGGAGGAGTGTGTGATTGTGTATGTGGCATGGAGGTTGGAGCAGGGATGTATTATGTATTTATTACCAGACACCTTGATCCCAGCGGAGGTGGCCACGAGAATAAATTGCCTCCTTCTTCCGAGGCATTTCTTTAAATTCTTATGCTTAAATTTGGGGGAGTGTTGCTAGCCCAACTGCCCATTGTTGAGTATAGTATGTGAGGTGCATGTGGGATGTTATCGTACTGTTGGAATGGTTGTGGATGTGAATGTAGTATGTAGCCAGTGTAATCAGCTCGACACTGCTCTACCGTACCTCAAATATCCACCATTGCAGTTACAAGTACAGAAGTCCATGCCCTCAGGCCATTATAGCCTGTGCACCCATGGGCGAGTGAATCTGGACTTCTACGGCACGCAGGCTGAGTTAATCTTCAAATATTCGTTTTATTAAGTACTTTTTATGGAGGTCAAGATATACGCAATCAAAAAATATTTCCTAAAACCGTTTGTTTAATGAAGTGTGGACAGTCATAAAGGTAAAGGCATACAGACAGGCATACTGAGAGAGAGAGAGAGAGAGACATAGGTTCCATGCCGACGAAATATAGTTTGGTGCGCAAGAAATTAAAAAGTGAAGGGGAGGTTATGACCAACGTTTAATTGTTAACACGATTACCGGTACTGTGCCGCGTTAGTGTCAAGGTTAAAGAAGGAAGATGGAGGGTTACGATGAGAAGGGGGAATATGTTTGATAAGTGGGATGTAAACAATACCTTAAATTAGTTCAAATAACAAAAGCACATATGTTAAATTACCAATGAAAATTACATTTGTAGATAACCAAGTAATATATGGTGCATATTGATTTGTAGATAACCAAGTAATATATGGTGCATATTGATTTATAGATAACCAAGTAATATATGGTGCATATTGATTTATAGATAACCAAGTAATATATGGTGCATATTGATTTATAGATAACCAAGTAATATATGGTGCATATTGATTTATAGATAACCAAGTAATATATGGTGCATATTGATTTATAGATAACCAAGTAATATATGGTGCATATTGATTTATATATTGTCTATAGTAAGTGATGCTGGAATGACAAATAAGTGGACTTCATACAACTCTTGCTTTGTTAGCTTCAAGAAAGCAATTAATAAGATTATAATATTCACTGCCTACTATCATTAAAGATATCATAGTGGCGATCATCTCGTTGTGTTACCTTGCGAGGTTTGTGGAAGGTTAACCCCTGTCAAACGGGGATGTTGGTAACTTCTACTACCTGCCTGGTGGGCATATTTACCCTAAACGAGCTTCATTCCATGTTTTTTTCATGCATAAACAAGAGCCAGAGCGTAATACAATTATGTGTCCGTGAAAGGGCGATAATAGAGCTTTTCAATGACACCTGTATTATCCTTGTACGACCACGGGTTCTCTTGCAACGATGTTGCAACACGAGGGCAAAAACCCTAAAATACGGTAATATCCTAAGTTTTTCCTTGTTCTCGCGAGGCCAGGGGTGTGGAGGGTTGTGGTGGGGAGCTCAGTCACCTCGCTCGGTCCATGCCGAGCGGTCAGAGCCCGCCTATTGTCCTCCCAACGCATGGACTCTCTCTCAGAGTCCCTAATGTGCTCAGAATGCTGCCCGTCATATGTCGGGCCCCGCTGTGATGGCCATGGTACTCTCGCCCGACATATACGCAGATGACTCAACAATCCACAGTTCCTTCACATTTACCAATTCTTTCACCCAACCCGATCTTATAAATTCAAAAATAAACACTGCAATTTCTCTGAACCAGGACCTTTCTAGAATTAATGAATGGGGACAAAATAATCTAGTTTCCTTTAATGCACAGAAAACCAAGTACATTCAATTTTCTAACCGACAGAATCTCACTGACTCCCATATATTTTTTAATGATGTAAATATTCCCACTTCCCCTAGTATTGACATTCTCGGTGTAACATTAACTACTAACTTGAGCTGGACACATTATGTTAGAAGCATTGCTAAGAATGCCTCTAAAAAACCGGGACTACTGTACAGAGTTCGAGAATTCTTCACTGACGAGCAGTTGGCCGTAATATATAAAAGTCATGTGCGTTCTCAGATGGATTACTGTTCACCTCTGTGGAGTGGAAGTGGAGTGGTTGTATTGAGGCAGTTGGACAAAATTCAAAATAAAGCTATTAGATTAATCAATAACCCTGCAATCACACAGGACCTTCCTACATTAGCCATACGAAGAAACGTTGCATCCCTTGCATTATTCTACAGATATTTTCACAGCAATTGTTCCGAGGAACTTGCTTCAATTGTGCTGCCTCTCCACATCTTCCCCCGTAGAACTAGGGCAGCTGAGAGCGCCCATGAATTTACACATTCTCCTCCATAATGCAGAACTTCTGCTTATCAGTATTCATTTATCCCCAGAGCTACTACTCTTTGGAATTCACTTACCTTGAATTGCTTTCCACAAACTTACAATCTACAAATGTTTAACCCTTTATTAGCGGCTCACCACTTAAGTCGTATTTAATAAAGCTGGACTATGTGGCGGCGCTCGACATAACTCGAGTGGCAATTTCAGCACGTAATGTGGCTGAGAGAGAGAGACAAGTGGTGGCAGGAGACTAGCGAGCGTATGACTGCTCCAGACCACCGCGGCGAACCTACTGACACAAATCTCAGCTCCCTCCTCCCTCTCTCACTCGCTACATACTCAATTATGTACCGAAAGTACCGAATTACCTGCTTTTTGCACTCGCGTTGCACGGTTATTGCAAGAAAACTATCCATCATACAAGGATCGTTATGGTGTCATTCGAAAGCTCTGTTTATGCCCTTTCAGGGATAGATACTTGTTTTACGTTCTGGGTCTTATTTAGGCATGAAAATGATCACGTAAACAGCCCTATTTTGGCTAAAAACACCCCGCTGGGCGGTACACATAAATAAACCGCATAGGCCGCTCGTAAGGTGTTAAATCCAGTTGTTACAAACATTTTATGAATGGAGGATGCCTTTAGGTACATGGACCTTTTTGTTTTATCTGTGTTTTTCCTTCCTCCGTTCATTGTTTCTTAAAAAAAAACACAAAAAAAAAAAAATCGGGCCCCCGCGGCCTGAGGGTTAATACACAATAATAATATGACTACTACTACTACTACTAATAATAACAATAACACTACATACAAATTATAATATAACACATGTTACCTTGCAGCAACCTCAACCTTTTCTCATATTTCATTTTCAATCCCCGATTAACTGGGTTCGTGCCTGAAATGAAATTGAAAACAAAACACAAATATAGGTTATTTACACTAACCAGCCACCCACGAGGTTGAGGTCTTATGTTGGGGTACAATGCGGGTGAGTTAGATAGAAAGGTTAAGTAGCAGTGTGTTCCGCCACTACCGACCTGTCTAGCCTCTCCAAAGTTATATTTTGTTAACAAGAAGTGTGAGAAACTGTGCACATTCTGGTTTTGGCTATTATAACAGTCTCTTATATTAGGGGCACTGTTTCTGTGGGGAGCTCTGAGATGAAGTCACACCGTGACTTTTCTCTCGGTCTGAACAATCTGCTGTCAGTGCATTCCTTGCCCAATCATTACCTTTCAAAACAATTCCTAATGAAAATCGGTAAGTAGAACCTTCACCAATTTTACAACGTAGTTCTTTATCATATACCTTTTAACAACGGGTTCTTAACTTCATTAACTACTCCCCTACTACTCACTCCACGTTAAGTCACTGCTCTGTTAAGCACTCAACAATAGCAACCCAACTAACTGCCTCACAACTAACGAACTCCCCTACTCTCAACAAGTAAATAAAGTCTTCACTAGTGGTGGGAACGACTCAAACATTCGAGTGAATGGCAACTCCTCAGAAGTTGCTGCTGCCTCAGCATGCTAAAGGTAAATTAACGCTCGGGACGAAGTTGCCTTTCCACACGATTTACTTCGGACTCTCAACGTTCTCGTCTGTGTCCCTTTTCATTAAGTGGTGTTTCTCTTCCACTGACTGTTTATATCGGCAAGGTAAATACCAAGTTACACTATTTAGCATTTCAGTATATTATACACTGTTGATATCAAATAAAACAAATACAGTAAGGTCCAATTATCAATACCATACTAATATAGAAAATATAGGTAAAAATAGATGTTCTTTTTAATATGAGAATTAAAAATGTATTTTTTTGCACAATGATTCTCAAATGAATAAGCTGTTCATAGCAGACTTTTTCCAATATAATTTATACAATTTTATTCTTGTATGTGCATGCTAGATTTAACCCTCTCAGAGCGACTGAGGTAAGGATACGTTCTATTTAAAAACTATTTTTTATGCGGCTCACATATCCATAAGCATTGATAATACTAGATTCATCTGGTATTACTGAGTGAGCTCCGCTGTTGCCAGATGTAAGATATGACTAACCTTCTCTCCCATTGCAATATAGGGTCAATATGTATTTTAGGTCGCATATGTTTTTTTTTGTATTATAATCCTCTATCTCATCAGTTCCTTCATTGATTAGTGTATAAAAACCTGAGAACGGGGAAAAAGACTTTTAGGAGGTTTTGGTGGTGAAAGGCGACGAACTTCTTTAACGCCTTACGAGCGGGCCCGTCAGTAACTTCTACTACTTTACCCTAAACGACCTTGTTTCCGTGCTCTTTTTCATGCATAAACAAGAGCCAGAGCGTAATACAATTATGTATCCCTGAAAGGGCGATAATTGAGCTTTCCAATGACACCAGAACCATGCTTCTACGACCACGCATTCTCTTGCAACGATCGTGCAAGACGAAGGAAAAATCCCTAAAATACGGTAATTTCCTTACATAATTCCCAGTGTAGCAAGGTAGTGAGTGTGGATGTGTGTGGAGGGGACGGCAGTTGTCGCGCGGGACCCGTGCCGAAGTGTCAGAGCCGACCTACGCTCCTCCCACCGCTCGTCTCTCTCTCAGAGCCAATTATTGCTCAAAATTGCACACCGCCTTAAGTCGGTCACCGGCACATAGTCCTTTCTTCTCTAGACCGACTTAAGTCCGGTCCCGCCAAAGAGGGGTTAAGATCCAAGGCCTAAATAAAGCCTTTTAAAAGGCCACAGTAGCACTTAAAACAAAGGAATATGAGAATAAGTTAGACAATTCTACTCCTCCACATGTGTCAAAACCCCCTCCTTCCCCCTCCCTTCAATTATCATCTACTTTTCCTGTTGTTCCCTTGTTTATCGGTTTATTTACCGTGCCAATCTCACCAACCCGGTTCCAAGGTGTTCTGCGGATATCGAGTGCGTGGGGAGAGAGAGAGAGAGAGTGAGATAGAGCCTTCAGTCTGTCTCTAGGCCTCTGAGAGAGAGGGTATACATCTCGTTCGCCTCACACTTCATGACTGGAGGGTCGGCAATAATTCGTCTTTTTCATCCCCCAAATACTATTCCCACTTGTTTTATTGCTGTTACATGTTAATATCTTCATATTAAACGTAAAATAGGTGCATATGAATCAGTAATAACGATATTTATCGTTAAATGACGATTTTAGGCGGGAATGAAGCCTAATATCGTCGCTTGGTGGTAGGGTGTGCACTACCAATAGCTCGCGTTTAACGGGTTAAGGTGTTTTTACTTTTGTAAATGCATTTTTACCCATTATTTATCAATTTTATAAAAATGCCCCCTGAAAACCATATTTGTCATTACCCTAACCTAACCTGGGGGCTGTGACCACCAGACCCCCTGCTGGGTTAGCATTGCCATAGATGACAAAATACTAAAATATGGAGGAAAAGTGAACAATATTATTCGTCAGCTGATCCAAGATGACCGCCATATTTCCTTCCACCCTTATTTAATCCACAAAGTCTAAGGAAGAATAATATTATTTGCAGCAATAATGACCTATATTGCGGTGACTATTACTATAAGACAAAGCTATAGAAAACACAGATAATTATATCTCATTCGTGACCTAAAATGCACATTGTCCCAATATAATGTAAACAAAATGAAAATCCGAGCCAAGTTTCCGAGTATAGAAACGCTACAATTGTAAACAATATTTGGCTCGGATTTTGTAAAATTTCAGAGTAAAAACAAATCAAAATTAAAAAAAGGTTGGCTCAGATTTGGCCAATGTTCAGAGTCAAGAAACCTTAAATTTGAATAATAGTTGCCTCGGATAAGGCAATGTGTTAACATTTTTTATGGCCAACACCTTGGCCATGGGATCTATAATGGGTCGAAGTGGGACTCTGCCTCACCTCACCCCCTGCCTCACCTCACCCCCTGCCTCACCTCACCCCCTGCCCCCCTTCACCTCACCCTCCCCCCCTGTGACCTATTGAAATAATCATCAATTTAGTATTGTTACGGGTTAATTATCTTTATGGCTCAACAACCTGGCCGTGGGATCCACGATGGGTTGAGGTGATCAACTGATGTTCTCTTGTCAGTCACGTGAATCAATCTGATTTACATGATAGAAAGTCTGATAAACTCCATGTTTGACACCAAAAATCCCTATTTACCTCATATTCTTGAGAATTAAATAAATTTACAACAAATATTGAAGAAAAATCCCCATATTAGAGCAAATAATTATATCTAACGTATGGGGTAAATTCACTATTTCTTGGGAGGTGGGGGTGGGGGTGTGCAGAATCGACGAGTGGCACAGCAGAAATGAAGAAATCCACAAATTTGAAAACAAAAATATAGAAAGATGAATAAATATGACATGGAAAGTATATGTATATAATTGGAAGTCATAATCAACGAAAAATTGTAAAATGAGAAGTGAATAAATAATGCATATATGATTTTAGCAGACTACCAAATGTAGCGCCAATTCTGATTGGCTAATCATCTAGCCTCCTTCCCGCAACACTATCTTCCTTTTTTTCTGTCTCAGATATTTATTAGCGCCGCTAGAATGTAAGCAAAGTGTCAGAAGAAGTCCTGGAAATTAACAAAATTAGAAAAATAGCACTTATCCGCGCATCTGTAAGGTCTCTTAGAGTGAGGTAAGAGCAAAACAAATAAAATATTAATAATAATAACAATTCCATAAGACAGGAATCCCGTAATCGAGGAGTTGTTAATCTATAGAAAAAAAGACAGAGAGACCACGGCGGAGTTATGATAGCGACGAAGCAAGGACTAGTTGTAACCACAGCCGATCAAGTAAATGCGGACATCAACATTTTATGGGTAAACACGCATATACAGGGCTGCAGGTCACTTTATATAGGATCTTTTTACCGGCCCCCTAGCTCTAACGTAGAATACCTGCAGTGACTTGACAATTTTTGTATCTAAAATAGATCCTTCAAAAATATATGGTGTGCTGGAGACTTTAACCTCCCAGACATTGATTGGATAAGTAACGCAATATTCGACAACCCCACCTATGAAAGCAATATAACACTACCAAATACTGACAGAAAATCCCTACACAAAAATCACATTGACATAATCAACACTCACGCTCACAAAAAGTACTCGAACCAACACACACACAATCTATCATAATGAGGAACATCCCAAACATTAGATACAGGGTCACATCCAACATCTTAGACCAATTTCTCACAAACAACATCTCTTTGATAACACAAACACGGGTATTACCTGGCTTGAGCGATCATGACAGCCGTCCGGCTGGCTCAGTTGATAGCGTGCCTGATTCCCATCTTGAAGGTCTCGCATTCAATCCCCGCTCAGATTGAAAAGTTTTTCTGGGACATAGCTGGCGGTTACCATCTCCCCATAAGCAAGGGGGATGGGTAATGGTTTCTGGTAGACTAAAGAAAGCCAAGCGCTAATGAATCCTCGAAGGAGTAGATACGGGCGCTATATAAGTAACCAGAAGATTATCAACTCTGCGTAAGCGGAGTTTGGTATCGCCCCCCCGTATAGTGGGTACCACACGAAAAAAATGTCTGTCGTCGTCGGCGGCGGCGGCGTCGTCGTCGTCGTCGTCCGTCTGTCTCGGAACTCCTCCTAGACTGTTGGACGGATTTTCACCAAATTTCACACGAACATTTGTTGCGTGAATGCAAAAGTCAGTCAAAAAAGATGTTTTGAATTTAAGCAATAGTTATGATTTTAGGTTCAAAATATGGTTTTGCCCCCCCCACCACCTCCAGGACCCCCCCCCCCCCCACCCCCCCCTCCAGCAATGATGGCGTTCTGGGAGCGAAAACATCTCGCTACACATTTGCTAGGTTAAGTTAGTTTAGTTGGCATTAGAAGTGATGGTAGTAATATTTGGATTTATGGTGATAGTAGTGATAATGGTGATAATTGTAGTGATGATGGTTGTAGTTGTATTGATGATGATGACAGTAGTAGATATGATGGTGACAGTAGTAGTAATGATGGTCATAATAGTAGTGATGATGGTGACGAGTAATGATGATAGTTGTAGTGATAATAATGACAGTAGTGTTGATGGTAGTGATGATGGTGTGAGTATTAGTGATGATGGTGAGTAGTAGTGAGGATGGTGAAATTTGTAGTGATGATGACAATAGTTGTGGTGATGAAGTTCATAGTAATGGTGATGATGGCAGTAGTAGTGATGATGGTGACAGTAGAATAAATTATGGTAATATTTGTGACAGTAGTAATGATGATGGTTATAGTAGTAGTGATGATGTTAACAGTAGTAATGATGATTGTAAGATGGTGGTGATGATATTAGTAATGATGGTTGATAGTTGTATTATCAATGATGATAGTAGTGATTAAGATGCTAGTGACAATGGACAGTGATGATGGTGAGAGTAGTAGTGGTAATAATTGTAATTATAGTAGTGATGATGATCATAGTAATGGTGATGATGACAGTACTCGTGATGATTGTGGCAGTTGTAGTGATGATGGCAGTTGTAGTGATGATGGCAGTAGTAGTTATTATGTTGATTGTGATTGATGATGGTATTAGTAGTGATGATGGTAACCCATCGCAGAGTTGGGTATGCCGTTTTGATTTTGGGCAAAATGGCACGTCTACTTTATTATTATTATTATTACTAGTTGACGCAAACATAAAACCTACCATACAGAAACAATTACCCAGAAACATTTACCTATACAACAGAGCAGACATGGGTGCCATCTCCCGGGACTTAGCTGAATATAGAGACACTTTCCTTGACAACGACCCTATGGCCAATTCCATTGAAACAAATTGGACCAGACTCCGCGACTGTATTCAAGACGCAATGAACAAGCACTCCCCAAGAAAACTGTAACATGTAACCAGTCACCCAAATGGTGCAATAGACATCGGCACAGGCTACACAGACACAAAGGAAAAGCATGCAAATCAGCCAAACGTCACAACGACACAGAACACTGGAAATACTACAAGAATTCACAGACAGCACTACAAAGAGAAATGAAACAAGCAGAAACTAAGTACACTGCCACTTTTCTCAGACAACAAACAAAACCACAAAAAGGTTTACAGCTTCTTCAAAGCACGCAAACAAGACTCGGCTGGTAAAACAACATTATTACATAACGATTCTCTGGTCACACACCCACAGGATAAAGCAAATGCATTTAATTCACAGTTCCAGTCAGTTTTTACACAAGAACAAGCAGACTTGCCGGAACTATCACCATCACCACACCTGACTATACCCCCACCGACTATACACATCCGTGGAATCAATAAACCTTTATCTGAGGTAGACGTTGACAAAGTGACTAGACCAGACAATATACCCTGCAGGATACTTAGTGCGAATGCTGCCATTCTTGCCCCTATCCTGCAGGTTATATTCTCACAGACTCTTAGTACCGAAGAACTTCCACACGACTAGCTTTTGGCGAACGTGACCCCCATTTTAAAATCCGAAGACAGAACCCTCCCAGTTAACTATAGGCCTGTTTCTTTAACCCGGCAGCTGCCGGGAGACTCTTAAGAGGTTTTACTGGGCGACTGCGGGGAGACTCTTAACACTCTCCGTCTCATATGACGCTAGAGCGTCATATGACGGTTTTGTCAAAATACTCATATGACGCTAGAGCGTCATATGAACTTATCTTAATATCTCTCTAATAAGTTATATGACGCTCTAGCGTAATATTGAGCTCAGTAAGTTAGGTAAGTTAGATCAAAATCTGTCGAATGATGGCAACCCCAAGTTCCTCCGACCTCTAACGGTCCCTCAGTGAGATTTTGACAGTTGTGGGGATAGTAGGCTACCGTGTCGTCCGCCTCCTCGTCAGTAAGTTAACTATTTATGTCTGGGGGAGTTAAGATCCTAGGCCTAATAAAAACACTTTTAAAAGGCCCCAGTAGCACTTGATTTATTTATTTTGTTCATTCCATACCTCATATCACTTCTCCACATCTGTCAATGTCCTCCCCCCCCCTCCCCCTTCAATTATCACATATTTTTCTCTTATTCCTGTAATTTTTGGTTTATTTATGGCTCCAAAAATCCCCACCCGGTTCCAAGGTGGAAAGGGAGGGTGTGGAAGGAGGAGAGACAGAGAGTAGTAGCCCAGACTACCTCCAGTCTCTCACCAGAGCTCGTGGAGGGAGGGTGTACTCTCGCTCCATGTCAACTTCATGAATGAACCGCTCTGCAATATTTCATGTTTGTCACCCCCCAAACACTATTCCGACTTGTTTTATTGTTGTAACATGTTACTATCTTCATATTAAACGTAAAATAGGCGCATATAGATAAATATTAAGGGGACCGGCCGGTTTTTAGGCTTAAAAAGCTTGAAATCCTGAAAATACCATTAAGTATTAAAATGTGTTTACTCAACAATCCCTTCATAAGCCATTGAAATGTTATTAGTGAAAACCCACTGGAATTTTTTATTTTGTTGTATGTTTTCCAAACTTTTCCGGTATTTCTAAAAACGTTATATAGCGAAATTTGAAATTGACAGACTCAGTAACTACTGGTCGTACAAGGTTCGTACATATATAAATTTAAGGAGCGTAAAATACTCTACAACCTCCCAAAAGCTGTATCTTCTACTCTGCCATTTTCCTGCGTAAAATATTGGAAACCAAAACAAAAAGTTAAAAATGTTCACCCAATTACCTTAGACTTTCACATGTTTTCTCAACACCTGTTTTGTCGCACTTTGGGATCTAATAATAAATGTATTATTGGGCCTCTAGGAATGTTTTATATACCATTGGAAAGCGCGTGAAATGCTCTATAAAGCTATTGTCTCCTTTTTTTGCATTTGAGACACAGCCCCTTGGCATAGGTAGCTAACCACCGAGTACAAAATAATTACCTAATTTCTGAGTCACCTAATTCCGCAATTAGATAAAAAAAGTAAAAAAAAAAAAAATAGAGTTGTAAAACCACCTGTCCTGAGTTGTCTGATCCCTCTGAAAATATTATACAGTGCTTGGGTTTCGAACTATTCAACTTCAGAATTTGTGTTTAATTTTCGAGCTAATTTCTACCATAGTTCAGGAACTAATTGACCTAGAATAAAAAACAAAAAGCTAAAAATCCTTGTTACATCATCCTCTATACGTGTGCGAAATCTCATTAAAATCGGACGAAGTTTAGTGGCACCCCCTATTAATTAAAAAGCGGCTGGTCCCCTTAATTATATATATGGCAAATTAACGATTTTAGAGAGGAATGTATCTAAATACCTACGCACAGGGGTATGGTGTATACTACAGGGGCTGCGCAGCTGAGAGGTTAACCTCAGTTCCTTGCAAAATTTTAGAAAACATCCTCCAAAGACATTAACAACTAAAATATACTGACTGACTCACAGCACGGCTTTCGGCCCAAACGCTCATGCGAGACGCAATTACTTGTAATGACTCATGACATATCCCAGTTCCTAAATTACCCTAAAATCAAGCAAGTTGACGCCATAGTCCTAGACTTCGCCAAAGCCTTCGACAAAGTCCCCCAATGTAGACTATTAGCTAAACTGGATTACTATGGAATCCAAGGACCACTTTTTCACTGGATTAAGACTTTCCTAACCAATCGAGAACAATGTGTTGTTCTCGATGGCTCCCACTTCTCTCATACATCAACGATACTTCCATCATCTTTAACTTCTACTACTAGACATTTTGCAGACGATAGCTTAGTATACCGACCAATAGTTCATAGGGACGATTGCCTTCGACTTCAAGACGACTTGACAGCCCTTGAAGACTGGGAAGCCAAGTGGCAGATGACCTTTAGACCAGACAAATGCCACCACATATGTTTTACCCGCTCCAAGAAACCTGTCCCCTTTGCCTATAAACTCCATAATACCAACATTGATACAGTCCATTCACATAAGTATTTGGGAGTCCATCTCTTAGCAGACAGGAGGTGAAGCACACATGTGAGTAGCGTCAGGGCAAAAGCCAACAAAGTCCTGGGGTTCCCGCGCAGGAACCTAAGGAGTTGCAAGGCAGACATAACAAATTTAGCTTTTAAAACACTAGTTCGACCACACATTGAGTACTGCGACACCGTCTGGGATCCACACACTCACAACATCAATAAATTTGAAGCCATACAAAATAAGGTGGCAAGATGGATCAGACGTGGTTACAAACACAGTACATCTGTCACTTTGTTTGAACAAGACATTACATTAAACACACTTGCAACAAGAAGACAAATACACAGACAACAAATGCTATACAAAATCACAAACAATCTAGTAGACATAGACAAAGACACATATTTACACCCTAAAAACATGCGATGGTACTTATTACCAAAACTACCACTAATTATTTCTCAATATTTGAAGGCTATTATAGAATAAGGATGTTGCAAAGATCATATTAATATGGGTTTCAACCTCCGGAGATACATTTTATGTGCACTATATATAGTACTGTAAAACAAAAAACTATCCCTATAATTCTCCCTATTGACGGCAGTGAAACTCTTATTAAGCCCCTTACTATTAAAATAGTAAATCTGTGTACTCATACCTCATGCTTCCCAGTACCCTGGAAAGAAGCAAACATCCATCCAGTTCCTAAAAAAGGTGCCTCTTCAGATCCATCAAACTACAGACCAATAGCTATAACTTCCACTCTTGGTAAAGTCTTTGAAATTATATTAAATAATCACATAATTAAGCATCTTGAGAATAATAAATTAATCAGTGATAGGCAATATGGTTTTAGACGATGTCGATCAACTGCAGACATTCTTTGCCTTCTTACACATCAAATCAACCAAGCTACAGACCAACATGGTGAAACACATACAATAGCACTGGATATATCAAAGGCATTTGATAGAGTCTGGCATCAATCCTTATTGTCGAAGATGTCACACTACGGCCTTGCATCATTAGTTCCACTAATTTCTTCTTATCTTCATAACAGAAAAATACATGTAATGGTAGATGGCCTTTATTCTCAATTTCACTCAATAAATGCTGGTGTTCCCCAGGGATCAGTTTTGGCCCCTGTGACGCTTCTGCATAGTAGCCACGTGCGGGCATGCGCGCGCGTCGGCTGCCCAGCCGTTTAGAAACCGGCTGGTGGCAGCCGGTCGGCAGGCTTTTCCTTAGTATATATCCTACGACAACGTAACTAATGTCTGGGATATTCTTATGTTGTTTCACAGCTTGAAGCTGCCCTTATTCTTAACCAACGCATCTTAGTATATTTTATTCTCGATAGTTGATTGTTTCATTATAATATATAAGATGTAAGTTTAGTGAGGGCGGGAGGAGACGAGCGGGAGAGAGAGACCGGCTTGGGACGGTGCTTCGCTTGCCAGCTTGGGACGAGCCTGAAGCGTTGCCATATGCATTTGATTGCAACGTTAGGCTTAGTTTCGACTCACGCACGGGGTAGAGGATTTTGACCCGGCAACTGTGTTGAGTGTTGCCAAGCATGGGATGTATTCTGCATGCCTAGGGCGGGGTCCAGACAGATTCAAGACTCAGAGCTCACCTCACTGTCGTACCCTTCGGACCCCCTTGATATCTATCCCTCTCAACCCCACTTAGAAACTTTCTCTCTTACTTTGTATACCTTCTTTCCACTACTTCACCAATCTATTTAATTATCCCATCCCCTTGATAGACCTTTTATTGTATTAACGACGAGCTCTCAGATAACTAGATAGGATTTTGGGCCTTCTGCAGAGATTTAATTGTTAATGAGACCTAGGAAGCTTTTTTGTTGTCTCATATTTGGTGGTTTCATGCTTGCTAGTGTGTTCTTGTGTCAGGTTAGCAGGGGCTAGACCGGAGGGGAGGCTTTTTGCGATCCTTTAAGTAAAGTCTGCTGGTGCGAGTCCTGTGGACCCGCACGACTTTACTAGGATACCCGTGGGAGTCTGGGGGCATTTTCTTGTCTGTGTCCCTGTGTGTCTAGTGTTGTGTTGTGTGAGGGCCCTTGCCTAGTCCACTCAGCACTGTGCTAGCACGTCTTGCTTTTGTTTTAGGGTCGCCAGGAGAGAGTCAGATACTTGCGATCTGAGTCTCTCAAGAGAGCACCCTTTCAATTAGAGTAATTTGGCACACAGACTTGGGAACGTCCCTAGGCTAGAGCAGGTGGCTCAGCCCGGGTATCCGAAGCCTATATCCTTCCGGCTAGACCTCTGCCACCTGGCAGATTAACAGCTATGGGTTTATTATCTCTGTATGCTTGTTATTGTGCCACAGTTTACCGTTTTTGTGAGCATTGTGAGTCAGGGTGTGGCTTAGAGACTCTGTCCGAGCAGGCTTGCCTGACTAAGAGTGAGAAGCACACCTGTATGTGGTTATGTTGCGAGTTGCTGCTTTTATTTAATTATACCTATGCCATTATACACTGTAGGTTCTATCACTAGTATTTATTCCTGCTTATGAGTTAAGAGTTCTCTAAATCCGTAACGTACTTTCTTTGCTAAGCATCAGATCCTACAGTAGCCGCATGCAGTTTAGAGACCCGCATCTTGTCTACCTGTACGATGTTTTGAAGACTGTTTGCTTTCACCTTCTTTCACGCAGGGGTGATTAGTTGTATTAATTAACGTAACGTTAAATGTACTTTCTTCTAGTTTGTTATTAAATTGTTTCTGCAATTTAATTCCGTTATCTATCTTTTCCTTGAAGCTTTAAGTCAACTTAATTGTGTGATCTTTTATATAGCCTGCTTGACTATCAGCAGTCTATAGCGCGTGCACCCTGTAACCGAGTCATAGGATACCTTGTTGTCCAGTCAGGACTCTTGACGGTTTAGGGTGGTTTGTTGCCTGGGTTTATAGATAAGGGTTGGATCTAGCGTTTTCCGTTGTTGCTTGTTGCCGCATACCTAGTCCAATAGAAAGAGCCCAGTGTTTATATATCCCAGGACGTAACAAATGGCGACCTTGCATAGGATTTACTGAACAGAGGAATATAGTGGTCATTTGTTTTGAGATTCCTTATGATTAGAGGAATACAGTGGACATAGAGTTTTTTTTTTTTGGAGCAACCAATATAACACATTAAAGACTTTAAATAACATTAGTATATACATACTTGCATAGGAGATAAGGCACATTCTATAAACGTGATAATTACTGCAGTACACAAGCATGTCTAATATATTAGAACACAGTGATGGGTCAGGTCACGATACGGGCTCGGATGGAGAAAGACCTGTGGAGTGGCGAGTCGATAGCGAGGAGGGTGCTAGAAGATTTTTAGAGGTGCCCCTTACTGCTGCCAGGGTGTTGAAGCTGAATAAGTATGGCTTAAAGTGTGTGGCAGGTCTTCAGGGTCACCAGGGTTTAAGTGGCATGAGGAAAGATCAGCTGAGGACTTTGATATTGGGTTTAGAAGGGAGAGACCTGAGTGGAGAGGCGACTGGGGGCCCCGGTCCCCAGCCCCCCCTCCACTCTACCCCCATATCAAACGTCAGGATGCCTGAATTTAGTACATACCCCCAAGTTGATGGTCAATGGCAGCGTAGAATTTAATCACAGGGACCCTCTCCATTAAATGCACCTTCCCCTCCTCAAGGGTTGACTCCAGATTTGTTGTTTCGGCTTGAGATGGCCAAGGTTGAGGTTGCTAGAGCTCAGGTTGAGGCTGCTAGAGCTCAGGTTGAGGCTGCCGAGAGACAGGCTAGTATGCAGGCTGAGGTTGCTAGAGCTCAGGTTGAGGCTGCAGAGAGAACAGCTATACGAGAGGCTGAACTGCAGGCAGAGTCTACTAGGTATCGGGCTGACAGGGAGCTGGAGAGATCTCGAGTGGAGGTAACAGGGCGAAATATTGGGGGAGGTAACAGACATCGGGACCAATCATTGTCGCACCTACTTAAACTAGTTCCTGTGTTCGATGAATTAGGTGTGACTGAGTTTTTTATGCGATTTGAGAAGAAGTGTCAGGAACACCAGTGGCCTCAGGAAAATTGGGCAGCATTAGTTTCATCAAGACTCCTAGGAAAGGGGCTAAAAGCGTATGATGCACAACCTTTAGAGTCCTGTGCAGTTTATGATGAGCTAAAGAAAGCTGTGCTACGGGCCTATGAGTTACAACCAGAAACTTACCGCTTGAAGTTTCGGGGTGTTACTAAGGGCAAGGATAGTACCTTCCTAGAACACGCCCGGGACTTGTCTGATGCACTACGACATTGGCTGCATTCTGAGAGGGCAGCTACTTTTGAGGAGTTGAGTGAGCTGGTTCTCTTGGAGCAGTTCTTTAAGTGCACAGGTGGGGACTTAACATTAAATATAAAGGAACAAAATCCTAGAACTCTCCAGGAGGCAGCAGAAATGGCTGACCTCTGACTGTCATTAATTCGAGGGTGCGGAGCAGCAGCTAGGAGTGAGTCGGGTGCAAAGGATCGTACCCCTCCCCCTCCCAAGAATTTTGATACACATAAATACACAAAACCATCTAGCACTGACAATAAAACTGAACATAAACCAAATACTGTCCCGTATAAGAAGTCTAATGGTACCTCCCACTCCCAAGGGAAACCAAAGAGTAAAGAGTGCTTTGCATGTCACAAGGAGGGTCACTTTGCAAATGCTTGTCCGAACAAGCCACCAAACAAGGTTGTGTCATTGGCCCGCAGCATAGGGGTGTCGCCTATATCTTCTGAGTTTGCCA
This sequence comes from Paralithodes platypus, assembly GCA_032716605.1. Taxonomy (NCBI): domain Eukaryota; kingdom Metazoa; phylum Arthropoda; class Malacostraca; order Decapoda; family Lithodidae; genus Paralithodes; species Paralithodes platypus. Next base: position 32,656,680 of record CM064567.1, on the reverse strand, counting down.
AGGGTAGTTCGTCGGAGGTTAGGACACAGCCTGTGTTCAAGAGTCCGGAAGGCTCGAACCCTGTCCGCGACGTCTTTGGGGGTCATAGAGGGCATGGTTTTGTGAGGTGGGCTGGCGAAAGGCGAGGAGTTAAGCTATTGCGTGATACTGGGGCTTCTCAGACCTTGTTAAGGAACTTTACTGGTTGACCGATTAACGCTGCTCGGGTGGTGGTAGTTCAGGGGATCAATGCTACGAAGTCCTACCCGCTGGTGCGGATGGAGCTGGAGGTGGGTGGTGTGGCGAAGGAGCTGGATGTCGGAATTGTAGAGAACTTGCCTGTTGGGGGCGTCGACCTCCTCCTCGGCAACGACTTTGCGGTGCCTGCTTCTAAGGTTTCACCCTTGGTCGTTGCCGAAAAGGCGGCCGACGTTAGTAGGGAGGAACAGGAGTGGGTTGAGAAGTGTAGCGTACAAACCATGGCGTGTGTTGTGACGCGTTCTCAGACATCCGGAGCCTTGCAGCCACCACCTCAGTCTATCAAACCGCGGAGGAAATGTCACAAGAAAACGGGAAGTGTTGATCAATTGGAGAGTTTTGAGCCGGCAGTGTTTCTTGGTGACTCATTATTGGCACCTATGTTAGAGTCTGGAGAGGCCCCGGGGCCTGTCACCGCTAGTACAGGTGCAGGGCAGGAAGAGACTCTGCGACAGCATCGTTATGAGCAGCGTGAGGAAAGGATGGCTCAGCGGGACATTGGAGGTGGAAATAAATTATTTAAGATGAACTTGGATAATCTCGCACCTGCTGATATATGTTCCTTGCAGCTGGAAGATCCTAAAGTCAGGGCGTGTGGTAATGGTGCTATCGAACTGGAGAGCGATGGGGATGCGCAGCCTGGTGATTTTTTCTTGTCCGAGGGGATCTTGTATCGGAGACATCAGGATCCCAAGAAAAAGTGGGATGGCGGGTCAGGATTAGTGGACCAGTTAGTAGTACCGAGGGTGTGCCGTGAGATCTTATTGAGATTAGCTCATGATGTGCCTTTGGCAGGGCACCTGGGGGCACGTAAGACGGAGGCAGCTCTGAGCAAGCTTTTCTGGTGGCCTGGGTTAAAGGCGAGTGTCGTGTCATGGGTGTCACAGTGTCACACTTGTCAAGTTGTTGGGAAACCCAATCAGGTCATCCCGAGAGCCCCGTTACAACCAATCCCTGTCATTGGGCCGCCCTTCAGCAAAGTAGTTATCGATATGGTTGGCCCATTGCCCCCCACTAGTGCCGGCAATAAATTTTTACTAACTGTAATGGATGTAGCAACACGGTATCCAGATGCTTACCCCATGCGCAACGGGATGGCTAAGACTGTTGTCAAAAACCTACTTGTCTATTTCTCTCGTTATGGCTACCCTCAGGAGATCCAGTCTGATCAGGGATCCAATTTTACTTCTGCTCTGTTTAAGCAGACCATGCAGCAACATGGGATAGTGTCTGTGGTGTCATCTGCCTACCATCCTGAGAGTCAGGGAGTTTTGGAAAGGTGGCACTCGACTCTCAAGAGTATGTTGCGGTGTTACTGCATGGAAAATGGGAAGGACTGGGATCTAGGTCTCCCATACGTTTTATTTGCTGCGAGAGAAGTACCTGGGGAGAGCATGGGATTTAGCCCGAACAAGTTGGATTTTGGACACAGGGTAAGGGGGCCCCTCCACGTAGTCAAGGAGATCTGGGAGGGAGTCACAAAGCCATGCTCGCTTCTAAAGTATGTAGTTGAAAGCCGTGAGAGAATGCTAAAGAGCTTGGAGGCAGCAGGTCGGAACCTTAAGAGTTCACAAGCTCAGATGAAGGACAGATACGACCAGAAGGTGAAGCTGAGGGAGTTTGAAGTACTGAGTAGGAGGTACTGATACTACTGCCTCTGGTGGGACACCCATTGTCTGCCAAGTATTCTGGTCCGTATCGGGTTGTAAGGAAGGTTTCTGATCTAGACTATTTAGTAGCTACTCCTGATCGTAAGAAAAAGAACCAACTTTGCCATGTAAATCTGATGAAAGAATATGTGAGGTGCCCCTCCGAGCCTCTCACTGTCCCGGTGTTGATCTGCAGCGATCGTGGTGGAGAAGGAGGAAGGGACAGTCAAGCTGCGGGGGAGGATAATTGGGATTGTCATGTTTCCGCGGATCAGTGGGCGGGGAATTCTAGACAAGTGGCTCACGAGTTGATATTGCACCTGCCTGAGCAACAGCGTGTAGCTGTGCAGCACTTGTTTGATTCAAACCCACCTGTTTTCGCGAAGCATCCTGGCCTCACTACTCAAGCGGTGCACGATGTCGATGTTGGGGGCCGCCCTTTAAATCAGTGCCGTACCGTGTTCCCCCTATTAAATTACCAGCACTTAGGGAAGAGCTGGATTATATGCTGAAACGTGGGCTGATTTCTGAGGGTGCAGTAAGGTGGACTTCCCCAGTCACACTGCAGCCCAAACCAGATGGCAAGGTGCGGTTTTGTATAGATTTCCGCAGGTTGAATGGTTTAACACCACAAATGCCTACCCTCTCCCTCGCGTGGACGACAGTGTGGATAAGATAGGAAAAGCCAAGTTCCTCACTAAGATAGACATTGTTAAGGGTTATTGGCAAGTGCCCTTGTCTGAGCGAGCGCGAGAGGTGTGTGGGTTTGTGGTGGACGGTGCCACATATCGTTGCCATGTTATGCCATACGGGCTGAAAAATGCAACGTTTCAGAAATTAATGAACGACATTGTAGCCGACATTCCCAACTGTACGGTGTACCTAGATGATGTCATAATATACGACGAGGATTTTAACAGTCACTGTGCTCACATCGGACAGCTTTTTAATAAACTGAATGAAGCAGGTTTGGTGGTAAACCTGGGTAAGTGCAATTTTGTCAAAGCCACAGTTTTGTACCTGGGGTTCGAGGTGGGGATGGGTCAGGTGTGCCCTCCACAGACAAAGATCAAAGCCATCGATCAGTTTCCCCAGCCTACGACTAAGAAACAAATCATGCGGTTTCTAGGTATGATAGGCTATCGTTGCTTCATCAAAGGCTATTCGACTGTACTTCGACTGTACTGCACCTTTAACTGACTTATTATCTAAGGACAAGAAGTTCCGGTGGGTTCCTGAGTGTGCAGAGGCGTTTTCCTTGGTGAAACACCTGTTATGTACCCACCCCATACTCAGGGCCCCGGACTTCAGCAGACCTTTTCAGCTGGCGACTGATGCCAGTGGCGTAGGGGCTGGGGCTGTCTTGTTACAGACAGATGATGAAGGTATCGAACATCCAGTGAGTTTTTACAGAAAAAAATTCAATAGTGCACAAAGGAATTACTCTGTAATTGAAAAAGAACTCCTGGCGATAGTGCTGGCGCTCAGGCACTTCGATGTGTATGTTCCTGCTTTCGGACCAGTCGTAGTGGTTTATACCGATCATCACCCTCTGAAATTCTTGAATCAGTTTCATAACCGGAATATGAGGCTGACCAGGTGGTCACTCATGCTTCAGGAGTATAATCTGGACATACGCCATATTGCCGGTTCTGATAACGTGATAGCGGATTGTCTATCAAGGGTGGATGATGTTGGTTAGACTGCCACAGGATTGAGGGTTGAGTGTGGAGGAAAATAGGCTGTCACTGTAGTTCAGCCGAAAAAACAAATTAAAAAAGCAAAAACCTTATAAAAACTCTTTATTTTTTATAACGTGTAGAATTTTGTATAAGATGTTGTAGCAGTATCTAAGTTGAATGTTTTCGCTTATTGTCTCTAAGTTAGTTGAACTTGCTCGGTGGAGCGCAACAGTCTTTATTTTTTTTATATATAGTGCCTTGTGTCGCAACAGTGTGTGGTACTATGAGAAGCTTTCTGTTACATATGAAGAACTTAGTCAAGGGTCTTATATCTTGGGGGAGGTGTGACGCTTCTGCATAGCAGCCACGTGCGGGCATGCGCACGCGTCGGCTGCCCAGCCGTTTAGAAACCGGCTGGTGACAGCCGGTCGGCAGGCTTTTCCTTAGTATATATCCTACGACAACGTAAATAATGTCTGGGATATTCTTATGTTGTTTCACAGCTTGAAGCTGCACTTATTCTTAACCAACGCATCTTAGTATATTTTATTCTCTATAGTTGATTGTTTCATTATAATATATAAGATGTAAGTTTAGTGAGGGCGGGAGGAGACGAGCGGGAGAGAGAGACCGGCTTGGGACGGTGCTTCGCTTGCCAGCTTGGGACGAGCCTGAAGCGTTGCCATATGTATTTGATTGCAATGTTAGGCTTAGTTTCGACTCACGCACGGGGTAGAGGATTTTGACCCGGCAACTGTGTTGAGTGTTGCCAAGCATGGGATGTATTCTGCATGCCTAGGGCGGGGTCCAGACAGATTCAAGACTCAGAGCTCACCTCACTGTCGTACCCTTCGGACCCCCTTGATATCTATCCCTCTCAACCCCACTTAGAAACTTTCTCTCTTACTTTGTATACCTTCTTTCCACTACTTCACCAATCTATTTAATTATCCCATCCCCTTGATAGACCTTATATCTATTATTGTATTAACGACGAGTTCTCAGATAACTAGATAGGATTTTGGGCCTTCTGCAGAGATTTAATTGTTAATGAGACCTAGGAAGCTGTTTTGTTGTCTCATATTTGGTGGTTTCATGCTTGCTAGTGTGTTCTTGTGTCAGGTTAGCAGGGGCTAGACCGGAGGGGAGGCTTTTTGCGATCCTTTAAGTAAAGTCTGCTGGTGCGAGTCCTGTGGACCCGCACGACTTTACTAGGATACCCGTGGGAGTCTTGGGGCATTTTCATGTCTGTGTCCCTGTGTGTCTAGTGTTGTGTTATGTGAGGGCCCTTGCCTAGTCCACTCAGCACTGCGCTAGCATGTCTCGCTTTTGTTTTAGGGTCGCCAGGAGAGAGTCAGATACTTGCGATCTGAGTCTCTCAAGAGAGCACCCTTTCAATATTATTAGAGTAATTTGGCGCACAGACTTGGGAACGTCCCTAGGCTAGAGCAGGTGGCTCAGCCCGGATATCCGAAGCCTATATCCTTCCGGCTAGACCTCTGCCACCTGGCAGATTAACAGCTAGGGGTTTATTATCTCTGTATGCTTGTTATTGTGCCACAGTTTACCGTTTTTGTGAGCATTGTGAGTCAGGGTGTGGCTTAGAGACTCTGTCCGAGCAGGCTTGCCTGACTAAGAGTGAGAAGCACACCTGTATGTGGTTATGTTGCGAGTTGCTGCCTTTATTTAATTATACCTATGCCATTATACACTGTAGGTCCTATCACTAGTATTTATTCCTGCTTATGAGTTAAGAGTTCTCTAAATCCGTATGGTACTTTCTTTGCTAAGCATCAGATCCTACAGTAGCCGCATGCAGTTTAGAGACCCGCATCTTGTCTACCTGTACGATGTTTTGAGGACTGTTTGCTTTCACCTTCTTTCACGCAGGGGTGATTAGTTGTATTAATTAACGTAACGTTAAATGTACTTTCTTCTAGTTTGTTATTAAATTGGTTCTGCAATTTAATTCCGTTATCTATCTTTTCCTTGAAGCTTTAAGTCAACTTAATTGTGTGATCTTTTATATAGCCTGCTTGACTATCAGCAGTCTATAGTGCGTGCACCCTGTAACCGAGTCATAGGATACCTTGTTGTCCAGGCAGGACTCTTGACGGTTTAGGGTGGTTTGTTGCCTGGGTTTATAGATAAGGGTTGGATCTAGCGTTTTCCGTTGTTGCTTGTTGCCGCATACCTAGTCCAATAGAAAGAGCCCAGTGTTTATATATCCCAGGACGTAACACCCCAACTCTGTTCCTCATGCATATCTATGATCTCATATCTACCACTCATAATCCAATACATTCCTACGCAGATGACTCAATTCTCCACAGTTCCTTCACATTTACCAATTCTTTCACCCAACCCGATCTTATAAATTCAAAAATAAACACTGCAATTTCTCTGAACCAGGACCTTCCTAGAATTAATGAATGGGGACAAAAGAATCTAGTTTCCTTTAATGCACAGAAAACCAAGTACATTCAATTTTCTAACCGACAGAATCTCACTGACTCCCATATATTTGTTAATGATGTAAATATTCCCACTTCCCCTAGTATTGACATTCTCGGTGTAACATTAACTACTAACTTGAGCTGGACACATTATGTTAGAAGCATTGCTAAGAATGCCTCTAAAAAACTGGGACTCCTGTACAGAGTTCGAGAATTCTTCACTGACGAGCAGTTGGCCGTAATATATAAAAGTCATGTGCGTTCTCAGATGGATTACTGTTCACCTCTGTGGGGTGGAAGTGGAGTGGTTGCATTGAGGCAGTTGGACAAAATTCAAAATAAAGCTATTAGATTAATCAATAACCCTGCAATCACACAGGAACTTCCTACATTTTCCATACGAAGAAATGTTGCATCCCTTGCATTATTCTACAGATATTTTCACAGCAATTGTTCCGAGGAACTTGCTTCAATTGTGCCGCCTCTCAACATCTTTCTACGTAAAACTAGGGCAGCTGAGAGAACCCATGAATTTACACTTTCTCCTCCACAATGCAGAACTTCTGCTTATCAGAATTCATTTTTCCCCAGAGTTACTACTCTTTGGAATTCACTTCCCTCGAATTGCTTTCCACACACTTACAATCTACAAATGTTTAAATCCAGTTGTTACAAACATTTTATGAATGGAGGATGCCTTTAGGCACATGGACCTTTTTGTTTTATCTGTGTTTTTCCTTCCTCCGTTCATTGTCTCTTAATAAAAAAAAAAAAAAAACAAAAAAAATGCTGATTTCAATAACTTATAGGGGGGGGGGGGGGGAGAAGTCCCCCCTCAACCCATCCTGTATCCAAAGGCAAATTTGTGTTTATATTTACTCTGAAAATGACTTACATCTGAGTGTCTTAAGATTGTTGGAAAATGGGAGAAATAAAATGTTCCGGGGATTGCAACTAATTTCAACTACTGTATAATGATGAAAACTACCTAAAACTGAAAAGAAAACCCATGGGAAAATTAGTGGTAGTTTCGGTTATATTTTCCCATACGATCCACAAGAGGCAGCCACAACCGAAAATACCACACATACCAGGCAAGCACCGACATATTTTGGCACTCATTTTCTCCCCACAGCATCCAAGAGTGGAATCACCTTCCATTTCATATAGTTAACAGTCCCACTCTTGATATTTTTTAAGCTAGGATCACCAAAATAAATTCTCCTTATCCTCATCCTTCCCATTAGCCCCTTAACTCCCCACACAACCCTCGCATATCATGCTGCCCATGTGCAGCCCTCTGCGGGTCCCCAAGCTAAAGCTAAAAAGCTAAAGTAAAAGAATACCCATACAGACATACAGTATATACCAACGTATTGTGTGATATGACAATTCCTAGGCCACACAAAAATCGATGGGTATTGCGGATGTCACACCGTAAAATCTTACCCAGAAATCTTAAACGTTATCCTTTGTAACTCAAAATGGGTGTCCAAATATACACTTTTAGGACCCAGCCCACTAAGGGTCCCTCACCTTTGGTACAAACAGTGATAATTATAGGGAATAGGCTCGCAGCTTTATTATACATACTTTATTAGGGACAATATAGGTCTATGGAATCCTTATACTGTACTCATGTATAATCGACTGTGGGAGAATAATTTTGATCACATTTATAAAACCCGATATTAATAGAAAAAACGCCCATTCTAATCAATCTCAGAGCTCTTTCGGACATCCTCATTGTTTACAAACGCCTTCTTTATACAGTATACTCGATATTTACCCCCTGCTGGCAACATAGATGACGATTTCAATAATGCATGGGGGGTGGAGGGGGGGGGGGGGAGGGGATGATGGGGGGCAAAGCCCTCCATCAACCAATCGTGTATACCACATTGGAATTATAACTAAGACCATGAAAACACTCATTTCTCAAAACCTGGAGGGAAAAAAATGAACAATAGGGTCCGAGCCTATCTATCTATTGCCAGACGCCTTACTCCCCTTACGAGGGTGGCCATACACAGAATGCCCCCAAGCGGATCTATTCCCTGTGAGAGGGACAACCCGAGCCAGTTTAGTGAAGGACTTACAGGATTGACCACACAATTTAGGATCGGTCTGACTCCGAGGCCCTCTGTGTATGCTTGTTAGCACTATTTTTTTACAGTGGTGTTCGGCTAATCCATCCACTAACCTGCCTTACCCTTAGGTAAGCAGTACGGATTTGTATCAGGTTTACTCCCCTAGACAGGTTGCCAACCAATGCTGACGAGTCCCATCCACCCGGATTTGTATAAGGTTGTCTCCCCTAGATGAGTTGCCGACCAAGGTTAACGAGTCCCATCCACCCGGTCCGATAGGGGTCCGATAGGGGTCCGATAGGGTCCGAGCCTATTCCCTATAATTACCCAAACAGTTAATATAGGGCTTGGAGAATTTTCCGAAATAACATCAAACATCAATATTTTCGTTAGAAATAATGACTAAAAACTTAAATAATTGAACAGACACCTAGTTGGGTACTTATAACCGAAACTACCACTAATTATTTATCAATATTTGAAGGCTATTATACTGTAGAATAAGGATGATGCAAAGATCATATTAAAATTTGTTTCAACCTCCGGAGATACATTTTACGTGCACTATAAAGCACTGTAAAACAAAAAAACTCTCAGTGTAATTTTCTCCCTATTGACCGCAGTGAAACTCTTATTAAGCTCCTTACTATTGAAATAGATGCTGATTTCAATAAGTCATGGGGGGGGGGGGGTGAAAAGGCAAAACAAATTGTATATTTACTCTGAAAATGACATATCTGAGTGTTTTAGGATTCGTGGAAAATGGGAGAAAAACACATTTTCCGGGGATTGTAACTAATTTAAACTACTGTTTAATGATGAAAACCACCTAAAACCAAAAAGAAAAACCATGGAAGATTAGTGGTAGTTTCGGTAATATTTTTCCCTAGTTGTTTACTAGATCTAATTTTGATAATGGTACTGGTATTGCAGTATTATAGGATTATAGGTTGCTGCATTTGGCGAATCACGGAATAAAACCATTTCTGTAATTTAAAAAGAACGTAAACTCAAATTATTATGTCAACATTATTGGTATATATAACTATGCATTATAGATTAATACAAAGTATGAGGTATTTACCTTTGTATAATAGATATTACGCTGCTTAACGATACAACATAATTAATAGTATTTACGCTGTACTGCCACTTATTCTTGCTCCCTTAACCCAAACTTAACCGAGAACAAAAGAACTTGCTTACTTGTTACTTGTAGTGAAGATTCTCGGCCGCGCTCCATCGCTTACACGACGCTCATCGCAGCCGCCCTCACACATTATAGCACTTGAATTCAGGCTTTATGGTCTTGTCTTCGAAGTCATAGCACTCAGTGAATAAGTGCATCTTCAATTTCTTCTTAAAAATTTCTAAATGTTCACTGTTCTTGACATTCTCAGGCAGTTTATTGTAGAGCCGTGGAGCACTCTTTTCAAAGGCTCGAAATCCAAATTCAAAATTGCTTCGTGGCTCATCCAGCCTGTGCACCTCCACACTGTGTCTCAATGTCATGTCAGTATCTACGTTGAAATCTTTTAATAGATCCTTATATATCCTGGTTTTCCAAACTTCAATGCTTGATATGTCATAACACACAATTTGTAGACAATATTTGCCTTAATTGGTAACCAGTGTAAATCAATCAGAGTCGGTGTTATTCTCTCCCGACGAGGTAGACCTTTTATTAATCTTGCAGCCCTCTCCATAATAAGTTGCAACTTCCTCAGTAGATCATTTGGAAGACCATGGTAGAGTGAGTTACAATAATCCAACTTACTTATAACATGGTTATGAACGAGCATCTCGGTGATTTTTTCATCGATATACTTTCTCACAAAGGCAATGTTCCTCAGATGATATCCAGATACTCTCAAAACCAGATGAATTTGACCTTTGAATGATAAATTGCAGTCTATCATCATTCCCAAGTCCTTCACTGCGTTACATACTTCCATAACATTACCGTTGATTCGAAGTCTAGAAATATCCAGCCTCCTGAGATCGTTGTGTCTTCCAACAATTAAACATTGAGTTTTATTCTCATTCAATTTCAACATCTTGGACTCCATCCATCTACTGACGTCCGCCATTATTCTGCTCAACGTTTCTTCAGGGTTAACTACATTCCTCAGTGTCATGTAGAACTGGGTATAGTCTGCAAACAGTTTAAAATTAACGGTAATTCTGCAAAACTACAACTCCTGTTATTTTCGGTTTTATTTATTTTCTTTTTGTATGTTAATGCTTTGTAAGTGTGAATTTTATTATCAGAGAGTGCAGAAAGCACTTTTTTTTAGCATTTGCATTGTTAATTGTAATTCAGATACACCAACAATCTAGGAGTTGACTCGATTTAGTCAACTTTGAAAAGACATTAGCCTAACCTAACAACCTTACCTAACCTATCCTAGTATTATGAGTGAGGGCTGCCGCCCCCACACCCCCGCTGATTGGGTATTAAAACTATAAACATTTGAAGGGATAAAGTCTATGGTGTTTAATCTGCAATCTTCAGTTTTGGTTGTCGATAATAGGAAAGTACCAATAAAAATGTACTGACTTCTTGTTAGTGAAGCTCCACTCTGATCGGCTACTAAACATCGGGGAGGAGCCTCCATGGAGGCTAGAATGTAAATAAAGTGTCCTGGACTGGCTGTACAAAAATAACTCTGATAATGTTATAGGGGAGTGAAAATCAAATTGACAAAATAAAAAAAGTAGCACTTATCCGCACATCAGTAAGGTCCCCTGAGTAAGGTAGGAGCAAGAAAAAATAATTCCATGAGATAGGAATCCCGTAATCGAGGAAATCCCGTAATGGAGGAGTTGTTGTTCTGCAGATTAGCCCTTACCTTACTCAAGGGACCCTACAGATGCGCGGATAAGGGCTACTTTTCTTATTTTGTCAATTTGATTGTCACCGCCCTATAAAATTTTCAGATTAGGCCCTAGTTTTGTCCAGCCAGTTCACCGAGTCCATAACAATTTGTTTACATGATAGGCTCCTCCCAGAAGTTCCCGGATGTTCATTAGCCAGTCAGAGTGGAGCTTCACCTAGTGATTTATTTTCCCAACAAATTATTATTATCTTTTACAATTGTCTCTTCCAGTATTTTACATACTGTCTGAATTTATTACTTTCTCATTTCTCTACAAATAGTTTTTGGGATATCGATTTGTAACAATACATTTTAAATTGTACCCACAATGCTCTTCGCCTGTGAAGTGTGACGTCAGTTTCAAACACAACCTCCTGGAAGGCCTCATGCCAGGTTAGTTTTCCTCACATTTAGGGGTATTTTTGGCGGTGTTTCTCGAGTATGGCTATCTTTCTTCAATATATAACCGTAAATATACCCCTAGGGCTTGCATTACAGGGTCTTTTCGCCCATTATATAGGGACATAATTATATCCTCAGCCCCCCCCCCCCCCCACACTCACGTATGTTAATGCTTTGTAAGTGTCTATTTTCTATTTAGAAAGTGAGGAAAGCCCTATTTATTAGCATTTGTATTAATAATTGTAATTCCGATACCTCAACAATCTAGGGGAGAGTTTGGGAATGCGGGGTTTCGGGTGGGGTAAAAATAGGGGTATTGTGGGAATAACTCTAAAAATGTAGCCTAATAAATACAATTGAAAAAAACCCAAAATGGTGAAATCCGAGTCCAAAAAGGGCAAAACCCATAATACTAGGTTAGGTTAGGTTAGGCTAATGTTAACCCCATAATACTTGGTTAGGTTAGGTTAGGTTATTTGGTTAGGTTAATGACCAAACTTGGCTCGGATTTCATGGATTTAGCGGGGGTGTGGGGGCGGCAGCCCCCACCCACAACACTAGGTTAGGTTAGGTTAGGTTAGGTTAGGGTAGGTTAGGCTAATGTTAACCCCATAATACTAGGCTAGGTTAGGTTAGGTTAGGTTATTTGGTTAGGTTAATGACAAAACTTGGCTCGGATTTCATGGATTTAGCGGGGTTGTGGGGGCGGCAGCCCCCACCCATAATACTAGGTTAGGATAGGTTAGGTTAGGCTAATGTTAACCACATTCTTACTGAGTTTTTCAACAGTGAAAAACAAGAAAACCCCAGCCAACTTTCAAAATGAGGTTACTGTGATTTTGGACTCTGAAAATTCGACAAACACCAGCCAAGTTTGGTCAACACTTTGGGGTTTTCTGCAGCTGAAAAAGGGTGAAATCCGAGCCAAAAAAAAAAGTCCAATTTTGCCCTTTTTGGACTCTGAAAATTGGCCAAATCCGAGCCAACTTTTGCCAAAACTTGGCTCGGATTTCAACATTTTGGGGTTTTTTCAATTGTATTTATTACATTTTTAGAGTTATTCCCATAATACCCCTATTTTTGGTCAATATACAGGAGGCGCTACTATATTGGTAAAAAATTAAGCTCAATAGCATGTGATTAAGCGATTTTTCTCCAAATTATTGATGTAGGTGTCATTCACGGGAAACTAACATAATACATATTATATGGATATTTACGTTTTAAGGGTTTGTTTACACTTCTTCTTTTTCGTCTTCATCTGGGAGACTTCTTTTCCGTGACTGTCAGTCAACAACTGAGACATCTGGTGGCGAATGCAATGAACTATACTGGTGGCGTCGTAGCCAAAGTAATCACCCTGCCTAATTCATGCCAAGAGTACTCGAGTTCACTGACACGTGATGTCTATCGACCAATCAGGTGATGCCATGATTTGGAAAACAGGTGGCCCAGGATATAAGCTGTCAGTTTGACTCTGGCCAGTTTGTGTAGAGGGTGTGAGCCGATCAAAGCTTTTTCCACCGTCTTTAAAAACACTGAGGCTGCTTAAGACCTTTTCGCCTTCCAATAAGTGTAAACTGTCCAAAGTTCAATAACCAGTGTTCCAAATACAGCTGACGAGGACAGCTGGTTTTGAAATGCACATACACTTGTTTTACATGGAAAAATTCGAAACAAAAATCCACCAGCCGTTGACCAAGATGAGTGGTGATCGAGCCTCCAGCGGCCAGCCAGGCAGCCCAGTACCTCCTCTGTTCATTAAGGTTAGTTGGTTGGTCGGGACAACATAAAGGAGCCGGACCACAGCTAGCTCGGGAATCTTAATGGGTGATCGCAAAGTAACATAAAGTAACAGATTTTTTCGCCTAGGATTATTTAAACTGGCATGCAAGGGCTAGTTGGTTATACTGATGTTTTGGACCGACAGTTAGCCCATCGATCTTTTTAGGCCTAATAGGTCCGGTAGAGCATAGGCTATACATCCTTGCTATATATGTCATTAAGAGCTGAAATGTATTATAAGGGAGAACAAAAATAAAATAATATACATAGGCCTACTGTAAAACAATAAGTTTTTCAGCCAGTACCCAACCAGCGGGGGCGTGGGGGCGGTAGCCCCCACCAATAATACTAGGTTAGGTTAGGTAAGGTTGTTAGGTTAGGCTAATGTTAACCCCATTCTTACTAGGTTAGGTTAGGTAAGGTTGTTAGGTTAGGCTAATGTTAACCCCATTCTTACTAGGTTAGGTTAGGTAAGGTTGTTAGGTTAGGCTAATATTAACCCCATTCGTACTAGGTTAGGCTAATGTTAACCCCATTCTTACTAGGTTAGGCTAATGTTAACCCCATTCTTACTAGGTTAGGTTAGGTAAGGTTGTTAGGTTAGGCTAATGTTAACCCCATTCTTACTAGGTTAGGTTAGGTAAGGTTGTTAGGTTAGGCTAATGTTAACCCCATTCTTACTAGGTTAGGTTAGGTTAGGTAAGGTTGTTAGGTTAGGCTAATATTAACCCCATTCTTACTAGGTTAGGTTAGGTAAGGTTGTTAGGTTAGGCTAATGTTAACCCCATTCTTACTAGGTTAGGTTAGGTAAGGTTGTTAGGTTAGGCTAATGTTAACCCCATTCTTACTAGGTTAGGTTAGGTAAGGTTGTTAGGTTAGGCTAATGTTAACCCCATTCTTACTAGGTTAGGTTAGGTAAGGTTGTTAGGTTAGGCTAATATTAACCCCATTCTTACTAGGTTAGGTTAGGTAAGGTTGTTAGGTTAGGCTAATGTTAACCCCATTCTTACTTCGTTAGGTTAGGCTAATGTTAACCTTATGAAAACCCAAACAAAGATTTTATTAGGGTTACTGTGTAATTTTAACATGAACATTAGTAAAATCCGAGCCAAGTTTCGTCAAAACTTGACTTGTGTTTTCTAAATGTCGGGTTATATGGGTATGGAAATTTACAAAACCCGAGCCAACATGTTAATAAGGTTACTGTGTTATTTTCATTTTTAAATTAGTTAAATCCGAGCCAAGTTTCGTCAAAACTTGGCTCGGGTTTTCAAAAAGTCGGGTTTTATGGGTCTGGAAATTGACAAAACCCGAGCCAATAATTTACCAAGGTTACTGTATTTTTTTCATTTTTACATTTGTTAAATCCGAGCCAAGTTTCGTCAAAACTTGGCTCGGGTTTTCAAAAAATCGGGTTTTATGGGTCTGGAAATTGAACAAACCCGAGCCAAATTTGGGTTACAAATGTGTATTATCGTGTTCTATACGCTTTTTACCCCTCAATTTCCCTGATCTTCATAGCCCTCCCCACTATCGGGGGGCGTGTCTTTAGATTGATGGATAATGGGTAAATGCTTAATTCCCATTCAATGTCATCACTAGATACAACTAAAACACCAAAAACAAAATCAAAATACCAAAAAAAATACCTGAAAAATACATTGTTGCGTCTCCTGTATATTAACCCTATTTTTACCCCACCAAAAACCCCGCATTCCCAAACTCTCCCCTAGATTGTTGAGGTATCGGAATTACAATTAATAATACAAATGCTAATAAATTGGGCTTTCCTCACTTTCTAAATAGAAAATACACACTTATAAAGCATTAACATACACAAATAAAATAAATTAAGCATAAAATAGCAAGAGTAGTAGTTATGCAGAATTACCAAATTAACTAGATATTTCACAAGCAAAAGCAATAGATCAATTATATATATACAAAACAGAATTGGGCCCAGTACACTTCCCTGGGAGACGCCCCTTTCTAAACATTTCATATCGGAGAACGATCTTCCTATTTGTACACAGTATGTTCTATCTTCAAGATAACTTCTCAGGTAATTCGATGCATTACCTTCTATACCAATAGTTCTGCAGTCCATCAGCAATAAATCATGCACAACTGTGTCAAATGCAGCACATAAATCAAGCAGGATTAAAACACCACACTTTCCTTCATCCATCAATACAAGTAAATCACTGACCACAGAACACATAGTTGTTTCAGTGGAGTAAAGTCTCCTATAGGCAGACTGACTGTCAGGAAAAACTCGCACTTTCTGCAGGTGATCTAGCAACTGGTCTAATATTATATTCTCGATTATCTTATACAAAAATGTCAAGTTGGATACTGGTCGAAAAAAACTAAGGCACTGAGCATCCAATTTACCTTTTACTATAGGCTTCACAATCGCCCTTTTCTCAGACTCAGGAAAAACATTAGTTTAAATTCTTCGATTAACAATATATATCTAGTAATATATCCAGAATTCCATCGAAATGTTTACAATGAACTATATCACTCACAGGTAATGGATCATTTTCACAGTACGTATGTTTCACTCTATGTACAATAGATTTTACCACACTCTGGTCGACTGTCCGAAAACACGGTAACATATTCTCTGGAACTTGACTGGCTGAAGACGATCCTTGCAAGCAGCTTGCTCTAAAGTTTTCAACAATATTCCTTATTTTATTGTCGAAGTCTAAACATTTATTTGCTAGCACTGTATCTGAAAACCCCTCTGGTAACTTATTTTTCTTTTTGTTTCCCGTCAAATTATCTAGCACCGTATATAACTTATTAATATTTGTTCCCGCCTCCATGGTCTTTTGTCTATAATATTCACGTTTTCTTTTTAGAACGAAGTTATACATATCTGAGAGGCTCCGCAAATTGTATATGAGGTGTTGAGATATGTGCATTTTACCCCGTCTAGTTTAACACTGATCTTATACTGTCTATTTCTATTATTCTCTCTGAGTTTGACTCTTCAGTACGAAACGGTTTCTGTGTCAAACTCTTCAATACAAAGATATATTTCTTAGTTTTGACTTGTACAGTACACTACATGGTTATATTAAAGTGTTGAATGGAGTATTCGAAGCTTCAACAGCTCGATTATACAAATTATATTATTTTATTATATATATTATATTATATTATATTCTTATTAATTTATACCTCCACACTCGTCGTAATATACATATATATTACGAAGTATAGAATAATTTCCATATACGTCTATACATATTTTCGGAAATAAATGGTCCGGAAGCTTTGATTGACGCAAAATTGATAGACATGAACTCTTACTCCAGACTAAATAGGAGAAACAAGTACAAATGAAAAAAGGGGAATTATTTCCTCTCCTTTTATTTGGAGTTGCATTTTATATACCTTAAACCTAATAACCCTTAATATACTTGTATATAAGTTTACCTTCGAAATATAAAGAAACAAATTGAAAGATTGGGTACGATTTTACTATAGGGGCACGCATTTGACCGGTACTGTACTACCAATGATTTAATACAGAATTGTTTTCGGTTTCCACGCATCCAACACCAAGCGACACCCTTTTCTGGTGTACAGTCAGCGGCAAAAGTCCTGTCACCTCTCCTGCCTCACCTTCACCCGGGATATTCATAGACTCGATAATTTTAGGTATTCAAACGTGCATCTTTCTGCCAACAGATGGTACACTGTGAGGTGTGTGGTTGTGGAGGTAGAGGGCGATGGGGGAGAGGAAGGGTAAGAGCTGTTAGGGGTCGGAAGCTGGGGAAAGGAGGGGACAAACTTGTTAGTAGGTAAAAAACATATTTTCATCAGTTTTTTAAATATATTATCATAATGATCCTAATTTTTATTAACACGTTGTAATCTGTTACATTTGTAACACATGGAAAACGACATGATCAAAACCCAACACATTTGCAATCAACCAATGCCAATATTTGAGTAAATCCACAAAATACCGTGAATTAGAACTCTCTCTCTCTCTCTCTCTCTCTCTCTCTCTCTCTCTCAGATACTGTCTTATATGGTAGTTAACCTCTTCTGTACTGACGACGTCTTCGTAAATATATTCTAGCTATACAGTATTTAGACGATTTTGTGCAGCTTAAGAAGGATCTGTTGTAGTGAAAAAGGGTTAAGGGAGATAGTTCGAAGCCTGTTAATTGTAGTCTGAATGTAGCCATATTAAAGTTAAAAGGACGTCACCGGTACAGAAAGGGATATTCTAGAGAACTACAACAGTTACTACTCAATTACAGGATTTCTCTTGCTCGTGTCTTACTCTGGGAACCTTGCAGTTGCGCGGACAACTGCTACTTTTGAAATTGCGTAAATTATATTTTCCCTCCCTTATACAATTCTGAGTGTCCACATTCCACACCTTTGTTAACTGCTCGCCGTCCGACTCAAGAAGGAAACTATATTCTGATACAAAATTATGTAATGCTTCTTGCGTTCCTTGTAAATTTGAAGAACTTAAATATAATTCTGTTGCTTCAGTGTGCACAGATTCATCCCCTATTTTAGATGATAGACTGGGAAGATTTTTTGTGGATTTGCAAGTTACTGATTTTCCTGAAGCTCAGGAACCGCTTAAGACATTATTGAGGGAATTTAATGAGTCCGTCCATTTAAAGGGGGACGCTATGGGTTTTACTGACATCTTAGAACATAATATTGTGTTGAGCGGTAGGAAATCAGAGCCCATGTACCGCCTTTCTCATAGTCAGCATGAATTAACAGATAAGCATGTGGTAGAATTACTTTCTCAAGATGTCATACAACCTTCCACGTCGCTTTGGCGGTCACCCCTTTTCTTAGTCCCGAAGAAAACCAAGGGGGAGTCTAGAGTAGTTGTAGATTTTAGGAAATTGAATACTATCACGGAAACCGATCATTTTCATATGCCGGCAATACCGGAAATTCTTGAGAATTTGGGTACTAACAATCAAGTATTTTCTACTCTCGATCATTCTAGCTGTTGTCATCAGATCGGTTTATCTCCAGAATCGAGACAATATACAGCATTTAATTCTCCCTCCGCTACTTATGAATATAAGAGATTGCCACAGGGGCTTAAAATCTCACCAGCAATTTTTCAGAGATTAATGAATAATGTTTTGGCGGGATTGATCGGCCATAATGTTTACGTGTATATACAGTAGACGATATTATAATTTTGTCTAAGACTATAGAAGACCATATTATTGCACAGAGAAATGTACTTTCTAGATTGAATGAAGCAGGTTTAAAGATTAAAATCAGTAGATTTGATTATTTTTAAGAAGAGGCTATTATTTTGGGATTATGAATTAACTCACGATGGTGTAAATATGACCGCGCAGTTAACGACTTCTATCACTAATTTTCCGACGCCCACTACCGTTAGACAGTTACGGCAGTCCGGATATAATCGGGCGTTTATATAGGATTATGCGTCCATTGCAAAATCATTATATATTTTACTTAAGAAGGACGCTGAATTTGTGTGTGGAGGTGAAGAAGAGGTATCTTTTACTAATCTGAAAGCCAGCTTGTCATCAAGACCAACCCTTGCCTTCCCTGATTTTGAGAAACCTTTCTTTGTTAATTCTGATGCGTCATATACAGGTTTTGGGCTTTTCTTATGCAGTATGACGATAGGGATCTCTTACGGCCGTTAGGATTCGCTAGTCATTCTTTAAAGCCAGCAGAATTAAATTATTGTGTCACAGACTTAGAAGGTGCAGCGCTAATTTGGGAGTTTAATACTTTTTGTGAGGTGATATATGGATAAGAGATAACAGTTTGGACGGATCATAAGCCCAACATTCTTGAATTATTTTGTCTTTCTCTGTCTAATGCATAGGAATCTTGGATTATTCATGCTTGCTCTACTGCTGTCCACACCAAGGAGGAAACATTCAAACGGTACCGACGCCTTAAAACTCAAGAATCTCATTCTGCCTATGTTTTTGCCCGGAATCAAGCCGAATCTGTTCTTTGACTTGCCAAGCACTCTTTCATCAATAATAAATGCACTGAACTGTCCAGCTTTCTGGCATCTAGCCAAAAACCTCTCCAACCACTTTTCTTCCTCGTCTTTTCATCCCCTTTTCCAATCTGATGGCGCAACCATCGCTTCTCCCGCAAACAAAGCTGAACTCTTTGCTCAAACTTTTGCTGAAGGCTCTACCTTGGATGGTTCCGGTGCTGTTCCTCCCTCTCCGCCCCCCTCTCTTCTACTTGTGCCTGGTATCCTGGCCTTTTCTAGAGATGTACTTTCTAAGAAGGCGTATGGTCCGGACGGTGTTCCTCCTGTTGTACTTAAAAACTGTGCTTCCGTGCTGACCCACTGCCTAGGAAAACTCTTTCATCTCTGTCTCTCCTCTAGTGTCTTTCCTTCTTATTGGAAATTTGCTGTCATTCAACCTGTCCCAAAGAAGGGTGACTGCTCTCAACCCTCCAACTTTATTTTTTATTTGTTTTTCTATATTCCAACTACTTCCTCTCGGGCATAGGCTGAGAGCCTTAACATTCACCGCTTTACAATGAACAGTGAAGCCCATGAGGTCTTGTTCCAGTCTAGGGAGTGAGACATGTGAAGCACATAGAGTACAACGAGCACCTGCCATCTTGCCTTCACATGAGGCACGGTGCTCACTCATGGCCCGAAACGACCCCATCTCTGAAGCCACCTCGTTCCTGTGCTTCACTGTCTCACCCCCTACACTCGGACTCTCACACTTACACACACACAACGCCACCTGTTGAACAGATAACTCACCATCTATCGTCCAATTGCTCTCATCTCTTGTATCTCTAAAGTTTTTGAAACTATTCTTGCTTCCAAATTTCTTAAGCATTTCTCTTCTCATAATCTGCTCTCAGATCGCCAGTATGGCTTCCTTAAGGGTCGCTCTACTGGTGATCTTCTTTCATATCTTACTAACTCTAGGTCATCTAACTTTCGAAACTTCAGTGAGACTTTTTCTGTTGCACTAGACATATTGAAGGCCTTCGATAGAGTCTGGCACATATCTTTAATTTCCAAACTGCCCTCCTTCGGTTTCTGGCCCTCTATCTGTGCCTTTATCTCTAATTTCCTTTCCAGCCGTTCCATAGCTGCGGTTGTGGACGGCCATCGCTCATTTCCTCATCCTATCAACTCCGGTGTTCCTCAGGGTTCTGTCCTATCTCCTATTCTCTTTCAAATTTTCATAAATTATCTTCTCAACTGTACATCCAGTCCCATCCATTCATATGCAGACGACTCTATCTTACACCACTCAATTAGTTTTCCAGAACGCCCCAGCCAGTAGTCACTCAAAAGCAAACGTAATGAAGCCATAAAATACTTATCTTCTGATCTAGCTACTATTTCCAATAGGGGTAGAGAAAACCTTGTTACATTTAATGCTTCCAAAACTCAATTTATCCATCTTACTACCCGTCAGGAACCTCCAGAGGACTATCCCTTACTTTTCAACAATACAAAAATCAACCCTCCATCTTCTCTATATGTCCTCGGTGTCTCTTTTTCTTCTGCTCTCACTTGGAAAGATCACATTACCAGTCTCACTAAGGCAGCCTCCCAAAAGCTGGGTGTGCTCAACAGCCTCAAGGGGTTCTTTACCCCTGCGCAGCTTCTTGCTCTGTACAGGGGCACAGTGCGTCCTTGTATTGAGTATTGTTCACATGTGTGGGTAGGTTCCTCTCACACTGCACTCCTAGACAAAGTAGAAAGGAAAGCCTTTCGTATCATTAACTCCCGTTCACTCACCATCTCTCTGCAATCTCTCTCTCTTCGCCGCAATGTTGCATCTCTCTCGCTATTCTATCGCTACTACAATAATCAGTGTTCCCCGGAGCTTTCCCAGTATATACCACCTCCTCAGTGTAGGGTATGTAGTACCAGCCTTGCAACACAATCCCACCCCTACGCTGTGCAACTCTCCAACCCAAGAGTGAAACGCTATTCTCAGACTTTCTTTTATTCAACTGTTGAGCTTTGGAAATCTCTCCCAGAATCAGTCTGTCCCTCTTCCTATGACTTAAATTGCTTCAAACTCTGTGTGTCCAGGCATTTAGCTCGAACGTTCCTTGATTTTGGCCCTGTCACTCTCTCAAATCTGGGGGAGGCACTCGCTACAGGCAGTTATGCCTTTTGTCTCCCTCATTCACATAGAACAAAAAATTGTTCGATGATTAACTTCTCACGGGTAGACGTGCCAGGTGGAAGTTGACTTTAGCATCGTACAATCCTAATTATTATATGTTGAGGGCAAACTTAACACTGCTGCTGATGCTTTATCGAGAAATCTTGTTTGTTTGATTCCCGTGAATGTGCTATTGTGTAGTAAGAGTATTGCGTTAGAACAACATATATATATATATTGTGTAGTAAGAGTATTGCGTTAGAACAACATATATATATATATTGTGTAGTAAGAGTATTGCGTTAGAACAACATATATATATATATTGTGTAGTAAGAGTATTGCGTTAGAACAACATATATATATTTTATGGGGTAAAATTATTCTTGCTTTAGAATCGGGTGATTTTAGTGATACCGACTTAGCAGTATTTAATTATTTTAATTTTAATTGCATGACGGTTGTTTTTATAGGAAATGTGATATAAATGACAGGGTAGTTTTACAACTCGTCATTCCGGATTCACAGGTTAATACATTATACCTATTCTACTTGGTCATGATACAGTTGGGCATCCTGGGAAGCTTTGTTTGTTGAAACAAGCACAGAGGAGTTATTATTGGCGGACAATGAAAAAGGATATAGATAGACATATTGACTATTGTTCCACATGCGCCACTATTAAACCTAAACTGAGCTCGGAAGCGAAAATTGGGATATATGTGATTCCTGCGTATCCTTTCGATGTGGTTACTATAGATTTATTGAAACTGCCGTTGACTTATGCGGGTCATTAGTACATCGTGCTTACTATTTGTTATTTTTCACGGAATGTCGTGTTGTCAGTGTGGCAGGATAAGGAGGCGAATTCGGTTACTAATACATTTTTGGCGGACGTTGTGTGTAAATTTGGTTGCCCTAATACAATTATTACTGATAATGGTACCGAGTTTTGTAATTCTAATATGACGAAACTATGCGATAAATATACTATTGATCACATGACAGTTTGTCCTCATTCACCCCATACAGCCAAATGGCCTGGCGGACGTGCTAATCAGTCCCTTATCATGCACTTCGCGGCTTGCGGATTCGCCGTACTTTATTGTTTTTGGTAGAGATATGAGAAGACCTCATAATTCGTTGGTTCAGTCTAATTTTCCTGTTGACAACTGCGATGACTATATTTTGTATCACTTGAATAATTGTTGTTCTATTTATAAGACCCTGCGCAGTTCTTTATCGAAATCAAAGGAAGATATGATTAATATGGCGAATAAACGTAAGAGGGATGTTAATATCGATGTAGGTGATCTTCTTTACTTGAGAAAGTTTTAAGCTAAAGATAAATTGCAGCTTGTTTTCGAGGACCCATATAAAGTCATTTCAAGCGACAAGAATAGCACTGTTATAAAACATTTGAAAAGGTCATTGAAAAAAGGGATCATGTAAATCATTTGAAACGTGTAGTGGGAATCCTACCTGGCTACGAAGATATTTCTGTGGAAAACAAATCGTTGAGTCCCAGGAATTTAAGAGGACGTAAACGACTTAAGAATGCACGTGTTGCTCATGAATATAATTTGAGGTCGAGTAATGTTGCTTTTGTTAGAGAGGACAGTAATTTTGTAGCTCGATGGTGATCGGACCGTTTGGGAGTGAATTTGTATTCGTTTTATATGTAATTCTTTAGTCGTTCAAATTTTTGAAACTGTTCATGATTCCTCAGATGGGTGTCGTAGGGGGGATTGTGGTGCGCTTCCTGATATGGATATTGGGATGGGTGGTTGGCCGGCTACAAGCTGTCACCTCAAGCGCAAACAACCCTTCCGACCTCACTTGTTCGGGAATGATTTTGAGACAGCGAGGTAATGTTGTATTTTTATCTAATGTTGTTGGTTCCTATGTGGACATGTCTTACTTATCTAAAATTAAATTTGGGTGTGGTAGAGTTTCGGAGAAATATCATGTTTATGAGGGGCATTTTGGATAATCTGAAAGACTTGACTACTCACTCTAACGTTCAGTCTGTGAATTTATTTAATTTAATGTACTGGAAATTGTCAGTTGTGCAGTCTGAGGTTGATCATGTTTTTCGAAATGCAGAGCCTAACTCACTCTCTCGTCGGAAGAGGGGTTTGATAAATATTGGGGGTAAACTTCTAGGGGGCTTATTTGACCTTGCTACTGAGGGTGACCTAAAATCTATGGAGAGTAAGATTGATAATCTGTCTGTCTATTTGGAGAAACAGGACCGGTTAATGTCTACAAATATCATGAATCTGGAGAGCATCGTAAATACTGTTAACGAAATGAGTTCGGTTCTTAAAATGGGATACAGAATACCCTAAATTAATTAAACAGTATCGTAACGCTTTTTGAAAAATATTGTGATATCCACTAAAATTGACAATTTCCATGTGATGTCCACACTATTGGGGAAGGATTTTGAACGATATATGCATGCTTTGGTTCATGCGGAAAATGGGCTTGTGACATCTGACTTACTTTCCAGGGTTGACCTTTTCAAATTGCTGAGGTTGACTAAGTTGGAACTAGATTTGGTCCCTCTTGTGGGTCATTCAGAATTAGAGTATTATTACCGCTTTCTCGAAGTGTATGTGAGTCAAGCTAAATTTCTTGTTTTAATCCCATTTGCATCTGACATGATTTTGTCTTGGTCTGAAGTAATACCTTTTCGCGTTAACATTCATGATTCCTTGCTCAGAATTGATTTTCCTTCAGATAATTTGTTGGTTTCGAATGGGAAGTATACTGTACAGATGAACATCATTCACTACTGAGTTCCTCCACTATTAATGCACTTTGTCATACGGTTTTCGGTATTTTTACCATTTGCCCAGCGTCTGTCGTTCCGCTCCTGCCAATTAACTATAACAAGTGTGTTAAAGCCATTATTGGTGGTAATTCAGATGTCCTGGATTTTTTTAAATTTCACTCCGGTTCCATTTCACCCATTTTTCCATGTTCACGTACATAATACTCACTTTCTATATTTTGTCAATGCTAGTGAACTACTTATTACTTGCCCAGACAGAGCACCCTTTCATAAATCATGTATTGCCCAAGTTTATGTAAGGGACTCTTGTTTGATGGTATCTCCTCATCTTACTCTTTACCCTTCTTTCACTCACATGCTTTCAATCGCGGATCAGGATATTCTATTTGCGAGCATTCCTTCAGATGTGAATATTTCTAGTAATTTTCCATTTCCCAAAATCGTTTCACGTAAGATTGAAACTTTGGAGCTGATTAATACATCCATGGACTCTCTTTCATTTCGTTCACCCTTAGTTAAAATAATCCTCTTCCTGTTTTCACCAGCATTTCACCAGAATATCGAGGGTCGGTTGAGTTGGGTTGAAATTGTTCAACAAATTAGAAAATAATTGTTTCATTATTTGAGCTCAGTATGGGAGAGTGTAAACAGACCTGTGGCATTTGGATATGATTGATTACAATGTTTTATTTACTTTGTGTACATTTCTTTTCTTGTTTTTTTCCCCAGGATTTGTTTCGGTGTTTTTTAGTTTTTACTATATAAAGAAAACAAATAGTTTGCACAATTATATTCTTTTGGTTGTTGTATATTTACTGATTGGATTGATTTTATCGTAGGTTACACAAACACATATTATTATTACATGTTGAAAACCAGTTTGTCTTTCCTTAATATAGAATTATGGAATAATAGAATCAAGGAAGTAACCGAAACTAAATTCTTGGGTATATTAATAGACAGTAGATTGACGTGGAATAAGCATATCATCCAAATACAAAATAAAGTGACAAGGTTTAATGGCATTGTATATCAAACAAGGAATGAATTAAGCAAACATAATTAATTTTAATTTATTATTCATTAGTATATTCACATTTCATTTATTGTTAAGTAATATGGGGAGCGGCAAGTAAAACTGCTCTAACACCTATAGAAACTGCTCAAAACCGAATAATGAGGACAATTGAGGGAGTAGGCCGCTCTGATCACACAAAATATATATTTTATAATAATAAAGTACTTAAGTTGAAAGAAATGAATGTGCTGGTATGCGCTGTCTATGTGCACAAATGCATAAATGGATTAGTTTATGATGATTCGATCTTTGTGCCCAATCCACTGACCAGATACCCCATAATAAATAATGAGCGTCTAGTTGTACCTTTCATGTCATCTTCACAATCTCAAAGTAACATTAAATATCATGGTGCAAAAATATTAATTTCCTTACCAAATGACATAGTCAACAAAACTACTGTAGATAGCTTTATAATTTGCCTTTAAAAACACCTCCTACAATCTTATGTAAGTACATAGCTACCTCTTAAAATAATCCATTACCAAATAACCGTATACAAAATTTATCTATTTATTAGTGGCCCCTCCATCATTAACGATATGCCTATTAGTAAAATAGCCTCCATTCAAGCGCCCGCGGTCAGCCAGTTTGTATCTACCGCCGCGGGGAGAACGGAGTACGCTTCATAAGGGTAACGCTTATTCTCTTATGGAATCGTCTTATGAACGGGTACTCACTACGAAAAAACCTTCGTAAAATATGAAAAACTAAAATATACTTAATAATTGTTATACTATAGCTTCCCATCTCACGGATTTCTTGTGTGGACTTCCTTGACGCTGGTCTCTGAGCCACCATATTTCCTTCCTCTTCCCGCGGTCGTACCGAGAGGTTGGGTGCTAGTGTGCTCTGCTTCATTCTTCGTTCTCTCCCTTCTAGTGAGTCCTTACTCATTTGTATATATCTGAGTTGTATTGAACAAGGTTTAAGATTAGCAAGCACAGGCTACCCAATTGGTACGCCTGCAGGAAGTGTTAAAATAGGGTACTTTTGTACAGGCGCCTAAGAGTCCCCCAGGATCTGCGCATCATGTATTTATTTGTTGTTGATCTGCACCTTAGCTGTTGCTTAACTACTAGTTAGGAGGCTACTATCTACGTTTACGTTTACGTTGAGGGACCCTCAGAGGGCCGCTCTCGGGCGGCATGATATGCGGGGGTTGTGCTTTTTAGGACTAATGGTTGGGGACAGGATCAGGATTAGGGATGTAATGATTGGTGATCCTAGTTATAAATTAATCAGGGGTGGGGCTATTAACTACATGAGATGGGAGGTGATTCCACTCTTGGATGTTTCGGGGAAAAAATTATTGTTTAAATATGTCCGTGCTTGCCTGATATGTGTGGTATTTTAGCTGTGGCTGCGTCTCGTAAATGGTATACTTGTAGGGTGTAAATATATAGCTTTGTCTATGTTTACTAAGTTGTTGGTGATTTTTTATAACATCTGTTGTCTGTGCATTTGTCTTCTTGTTGCAAGTGGGTCGAGTTTAATGTCTTGTTTGAGCAAAGTGACAGCTGTCGTGTATCTGTAATCACGTCTGATCCATCTTGCAGCTTTTTTTTGTATGGCCTCTAGTTTATTTATATTGTTTGAGTGTGTGGATCCCAGACGGTGTCGCAGTATTCTAAGTGTGGCCGAACAAGTGTTTTAAATGCTAGAATTTTGATGTTTGCGTTACACTTGGTGAGATTCCTGCGCAGGAAGCCCAGGGCCCTATTAGTCTTTGCTCTGACGCTGCTAACGTGAGTGGTCCACCTCATGTCCGCTGAGAAGTGGATCCCCAAACATTTGTGGGAGGGAACAGTATCCAAAAATGTGCTATGGAGTTTGTAGGAGAATGAGATGATTTTGTTTGAACGGGTGAAACGGATATGGTGACATTTGTCCGGTCTAAATGTCATCTGCCACTTGGCTTCCCACTCTTCAAGCGCAGTTAAGACGTCCTGTAGTCGAAGGCAATCGTCCCTATTAGTAATTGGTCTATGAACTAAGCTATCATCTGCGAAAAGTCTAGTAGTAGAAGTAAGCGATAGTGGGATTATGCTTCAGGCCGTCTCTATGAGGCAGTTGCATTATTGTTTTTTAGCAGACGCTCTAGTTTAAGGGTTGCCACAGGTGGTGTGGCATCTTCTAGAGTCTGTGTCTGCGTGTGGGCCCCTCTCGTGGGCCTCGTCACCATGTGCTGATGCTGCTGGGTCTTCAGGAGGTTGGGGAGCTGCCGAGTTGCTATTTTCTACGAGCCTCGTGGCCAGCCTCAGTAGGGGTCTCCTGGTAAGGCTAGGGGTCATTATTTTATGAATAAATTTACTCTATATGTCATAGCCTAAGTTGTTTCCCTAAGTTTTGCATGTGAGATTGTTCATGTTTACAGGGAATCAGGAGACGTCCTGATGGTGTGTGGGTTTTTGGGGGTGACTGTCTTTCCCAGATAAGTCAGCACCTCTGAACATTTTGGTTCGTTTTTCCGGCGGCTTTCAAAGCCTGTTGCCTGGTTCTCGTCCAGCGGACGAGTAAGGAACTTACCAAATGTCCCGGCGTGGTGTGCTAAACCACGAACCTCCCGGCGGAAATGCTAATTCCTAAGGGAGCCTACCTCGGCCCGCCGAGTGAACTCGCCCTGACGGACAGCCTCACGTGGCAACTTAGTACGTCCGGCGCACAGTTCAATGGGAAACGCTGACTAAATAGTCAGTGATAACAAGAAAGCATGGACGCTTACTATCTCTCTAGTCCGAATAGTCATTGATAGTAATACGCTTATGGTTATTGGGCCAGTGAAACTGTCACAGGTAAGCAGTTCCAAAATTGAAGAAACCTAAGGTTTCTCTTAGTCAGGTCCAGCGGAAGGTTAGAGTAGCAGTGGCTATAGCTAATTTTCCGGCGGACTTGAGGTAGAATGTGTTAACACCTCTCAGGATATCCTTATGAGCATTTATTCCTGGAAATTTCTATTTCCAGATCACACCACTTCAGTAGCGGTACCGGCGGCAGGAGAGGAGCCGATTACGGGGGGGCGGGTGCGGTTTGATTTATGCGCTACTCCTACCTGCTCTCTCTTACCAGTATTCACACATAAATTATGTATTAAATGCGTTAAGTGCCTTGATCGTTCACAGGGCTTATGGGTGTCGAAGAGATGCGTCATGTGCTCAGAGTTAAGAACGGCTCTGTTCGACAAGAGAGACCTTTCATGCCTAGCGGCACTAAAAGAGATAAAGAAATTGTTTAATGGTTATCCAAAAGACGTGGCCCATAAGGCATTACACTGTGACGATGAGGCCCTTTGGGATCATCTAGTGATTTAATCTCCTTTAGTTAAGTCAACTCCAGCCAAGTCAACAAAACTTAAAACGAAAACTAAAGTCCTTTCCAAAGAGCTAGTGAGTAGTAGTAGTAGTAGTGACAGTGAAAGCGCCGAGGAGACCCCCCCCCCCCCACTCCCGACTGGTCGAAGAGGAGACGGTCACCTTCACCGAGTACCAAGTCTCGGTCCAGATTGAGGTCTCCATGTAAACAGTCCTGTCATTCGTCAGTCGAATCGTCTATGTCGACTAAACGACGGAAGGAGGACTCCGATTCTTCGACACAACAGTCTAGTTCAGGACATAGAAGTGCCCGCACGGATAACACGCAGCCGCGCCACCAGCCTTCGCCGGGGTTGCGGCCACTTCCCTCCACCTCTACCTCCACATACGTCCAATCGGGCAGCTCGGAGGTTGGGATGGAGGGGATTGAGTCGAGTCCTAGGGATGTGCATAGCCAATCACTGAGTGAACCACAAGACTTTACATTCGCTATACCTAAGTTAAATTATGTAACACGTAGACCTCCGCCGGTTGTGTCGAACAGGGTATTAGCCGATAACTATAGGGGTTCTCAGACTTGCTCACATCAGACTTATGATAACTCTCAGGTGATACCAGACTCTCAACCACCTGCGGGGCAGGGCCAGGGGGTATGGAGGCAGTCAGAGCCCCCACAGGTAAACCTCTTAAGTAATAACCAGGCTACGACTAGGGATAGTGTGAACTTAGAGACAATCCCCTCGTCTGTCCCGGATCTGGTTTGGCCAATGGATAATCAGGTACCTGAAACCCGGCAACAAACGCCGGAAGTTATTGAACTAACAGGGGACCCGGAGGACGTTGATCTGTCCTCGGCTCAACAAGTGAACAATGAGGAGGAATCAGAAGAGAGCTCTCAATCCTCTAGGGGGTCCCACAGTAAATGTGTTACTACGGATGAACTAAATGACATCCTGCATAGAGTTAAGCAGCAATATGTGCCTACTACCCAAGGTTCTTCCACTAGTACCCCGGTAGCTCCCCCGATTGACTCTACGGTACGACCTTTAGAACCTACCGGCATTAAACCTCCCAAGGCCTCTTTGCCTCCACTTAATCGTAACTCCGGCAACTACCACGGCATGTACCACGACAGTGCCTGCCTCCTTGACTACCTCTAAGGTCCGTGTAATCACAGATGTTACTCCTGTCGCACATCTCCCCACACCAGGGAGGAATACCAGGCAGCTAAACGAACTGCCAAAAGAGTTATTTACAATGCTAAAAATCGCATTAAGGACCTGGTCCTCGAACAAGTGTGTAACACTGACAATCCCAATGGGATCTTCAACCTAGCTAGGCGAGTTAAAAATGACAGTAGGGATATTATAGGTGAACAGTGTGTTAGAGATGATAATGGGAAGATTGTGTATGCAGAAAATGAAATCAGAGAAGCATGGAAGGTACACTATGAACGATTGCTAAATGTAGAGTTTGAATGGGATAAGGAACAGCTTAGTATCGAAAAACCAATATCTGGGCCCCCTCCTTTGATAGCACCAGCTGTAGTGAGCGACGCAATCAATAAAATGAAGGACGGTAAAGCTCCAGGTTGCTCCGACATTGTCGCTGAGATGATAAAAGCCTCAGGGGAGATTGGTGTAAACTTAGTCACTGAGTTGATAAACACCATTATTAAAGATGAGAAAATCCCAGAGGATTGGCTCAAAAGTGTAATAGTAAATATATACAAAGGAAAAGGGGATGCGCTAGATAGAGGAAATTATAGGGGCCTGAAAATGCTTGACCAAATCATGAAGGTCTGTGAGAGAGTCCTTGAGGGTTTGATCAGGCAAAGCATCTCTATTGATGATATGCAGTTTGGTTTTATGCCAGGACGTGGTACAACCGATGCTATCTTCATAGTCAGGCAGATACAGGAAAGATACCTACTAAAAGGCAGGGATCTTTACTTTGTGTTTGTGGACCTGGAGAAGGCCTTTGATAGGGTACCTAGAGATGTTGTACAGTGGGCTATGAGGAAACTTGGTGTGGAAGAGTGGCTGGTGCGTGTGATAATGAAGATGTATGAGGATTCGCGAAGTTCGGTGAGGGTGAAAGGGTGTACTGAGTGATGAATTTGCAGTCCGTGTTGGAGTCCATCAGGGTTCAGTGTTAAGCCCCCTCCTCTTTATTATGGTCTTGGAGGCGCTGTCTAGAGTTTTTAGAGGCGGACTCCCGTTGGAACTGTTTTATGCAGACGATTTAGTCCTAATAGCTGACAGTATGCAGGATGCTGAGGCCAAATTCAGAAAGTGGAGAGAGGGCATGGCGAGCAAGGGTTTAAGAGTCAATATTAACAAAACCAAGGTTATGCATTGTAGTTTGAGACGAGGCAATGTGGAAAAGAGCGGTGCATACCCATGTGCAGTGTGTGGAAAGGGAGTGGGCGTTAACTCAATTCAATGTAGCATCTGTCGATGTTGGGTACACCATGGGAGTAAGCGCTGTAGTAGAATAAAGGGGCCCCTGCCGAAGGATAAGTCAGAAATAGAGAAATTTGAGTGCGTAGTGTGCAAAGGCGAGCTTGTGTTAAGTGATGATCCTGTGGCTGTGAATTTTGGAAATGAGTCTTTGGAGCTGGTGAACAAGTTTTGTTACCTAGGAGATACCATCTCTGCCGGTGGTGGGGCCGAGGCTGCCACTGTTGCTAGAATTAGGTGTGGCTGGGGGAAGTTCAGAGAATTGATGCCAATCCTGACCATGAAAAGAATGCCTCTCCCCCTGAAGGGAAAGGTGTATGCCTCATGTGTTAGAAGTGCAATGACGTATGCCTCAGAAACATGGGCCGTTAAAGTAGAGGATGTCAACAGAATGGAGCGTAATGAGATGAGAATGGTGAGATGGATGTGTGGGCCAGGCTACAGGATAGAATAACAAATGTTGAGCTGAGGAGACGTTTAGGTATAAAGAGTATTAGCGAGGTGATGCGTACAAGTAGACTGGGATGGTATGGACATGTGGAGAGAATGGATGAACAAAATTGGGTGACAAAATGCAGGTCTGTGATTGTGGAGGGAGCTGCACCAAGGGGTGGACCGAGGAAGACCTGGGATCGGACTATACGCGCCGATCTCAAATCCAAGAACTTGACAAGTGAAGCAGCCCTTAACAGGGTTGCCTGGAACGCCGCCATTAGGACAAGAGACTGAAACTGCACTTATGTGTGGAACACTCAGTCTTAAAATGTTATGTATGTATGTACCTCCCCAGACCCAGAAAACACCCACATTAATCCCATCTATGGCCATTGACCACCCTACTGCTGTTGATCAAATAAAATTGCAGGATGAACGTAGGATGCAACAAGCTCCCATATCAGGCTCCCCTTCCACATCGTCTCCCCCCTCACCACTGCCACCTGCCCACCTACAACCGACCCGTAACTCCACCCCCCTGCAGGCCTCACCCACCCATACACCAAGCCCACTATCACCCACAACCACACTTAGCTCACCACATAACCCCTTGCAGCCCCAGCCACACCTACTGGGGTTGTCTACACCAGTGTGCAGATATTATCTGGAAAGAAGGTGCTACTTTGGTCAAAAGGGCGAATATAATGGGAATTCATGTAGATTTGCTCATCCCAAAATTTGCAACAACATAACCAGTCATGGAAAATGTAGATTTGGTAAAACCTGCAAATACCACCACCCATCCCTTTGCAAGACATCACTTGAGAACAAGACCTGCTACAATATGAAATTCCCAGCTTTTCATATTAAAGGGACTTGGAGATATGCTAGACCTAACACGAATGGTAGCCCAAAAAACTCTCTAGCTATGCGAGAACGAGACAGAGGAAAAAGGCAAGGCGGGAAAGGGCAGATGAAGATGAAGAGACTGAGGGAGATGGAAGAGCACATAGAATACCTCGAGTACCTCCTGGCCTCCCAAGAGTGGCCAATACATCCCGAAGACTATTAGGTACACATAGTACTCCAAACAATCCCTCCCCAATCTTGTTTGTAAATATCCAAGGCCTAAAAAATAGAACCACGAACAAAGTACCATTTATTAGGGGCCTGCTAGAAGAAGGAAACGCTATATTTGCGGCTCTCACAGAAACTCACATTACAGATCAGGAAGATAGTGAGGTATGGATTCCTGGTTACAACCTACATAGGGCGGACAGAACGCATAGATCACATGGAGGTGTAGCCTTGTACATACATGACTCACTGATATGTACTGAATTCCTAAATAACAGTAATGAAGTGGTGGAAATACTTGGAGTTAAAATAGAATCCCTAAATTTAGCAGTTATTGTTACATACAGGCCTCCAGACTCATCCCGAGAAGAATTCAAAACCCAGCTCAACAAAATAAAATCAGAAGTGGGAACCCTGGGGAACCCAACACCAAATATTATATGGCTAGGAGACTTTAACCTACCAAACATTAAATGGAGACAACTAGAAAACCAGTTAGTGGCAAATAACACCGGAGAAGCAAATACTAATACGAGAGAGCTTTTTGAACTTTGTGATTTTTTTAGTCTTACCCAACATATTGCTGAACCCACACGGGAAAACAATATCTTAGACCTGGTCTTCACTAACAACGACTCTCTAGCACACAGCATTAACATATCGGACACAACATACTCAGATCATAAATTAATTGAGATCAAAACAACCTTAGAAAGTGTACAGACAACCTCAGAATCGAGAACAAAAACCGGCCCCTTCAGTAAATTTAACTTCAATAACATAAACATTAGGTGGGAAGAGGTAAATCAAGAAATGGAGGAAATAGACTGGGAAGATTTAATGGATAACCTGACACCAGCAGAATGTCTAGTCTTAATAACCATGACCCAAATCTGTAGCCACCATATATATACCTGCAAGTCAAACAAAACGAAGAAGCAAACAAGATCGGGAAAGGAGGAGGCTGTACAGAAGAAGAAAATTACTCACACAAAGACGCACACATCAAAATCTACAGGATAGGCAAAAGGTCGAAATAGATAGAGAAATTGTGGAAATTGAACAAAGGCTAAGAATATCATATGAACTACAACATATGGAAGAGGAGAGGAAAGCTATTGCAGGTATAAAAGAAAATTCCAAATACTTCTTTTCATACGCCAAACAAAAGGCTAAAACAACATCAAACATCGGCCCACTGAGCAAAGGGGACGGCTCTTTCACAGGGGACAAAAAGGAAATGAGCGAACTCTTAAGCAGGCAGTATGAAATGGCATTCAGTGAGCCTGATGAAACAAAAGTCATCAGAGACCAAAATATATTTTTCATGGAAACCTCCCCCACGGAAACCCCTCAGATGCTGGATATTGATTTCGGTCCAAAAGACATAGAAGAGGCCATTTCCAACATGCCATCCCACTCGGCACCAGGCCCGGACTCATGGAATTCGATCCTAATGAAAAAATGTAAGGAAAACCTCTCAAAACCCCTGGCTATAATGTGGAGAAGGAGTCTAGACACTGGTGACATACCAGATAGCTTGAAAAACGCAATAATTGCCACACTGCATAAAGGAGGGAGTGAAGCACTACCAAAAAAACTACCGCCCGGTAGCTCTAACCTCGCACATCATTAAAGTTTTCAAGCGAGTCCTGCGAAGCAAAATTTCAACATTCATTGAGGCAAATGAACTACACAACACCGGTCAACATGGGTTCAGAGCGGGAAGATCATGTCTCTCACAACTTTTGGAACACTATGACAAAATTCTTAAAGCGCTAGAAGAAAAGAAAAACGTGTATGTCATTTACACCGATTTTGCTAAGGCATTTGATAAATGTGACCATGGTATAATAGCCCACAAACTGAAAGCAAAAGGTATAACTGGGAAAATCGGACGGTGGATATACAATTTCCTAGTAAACCGAAAACAATCGGTAGCAGTAAACCAAGTCACTTCTGAGCCTTCGGATGTCAAAAGCTCAGTGCCCCATGGAACAGTGCTAGCGCCCCTTCTGTTCCTCATACTAATTTGCGACATAGATACCAACACCAGACACAGTACGGTGTCGTCTTTTGCTGATGACACAAAATTAAGCAAGATAGTAAACACAAAAAAGGACACGGGCCGACTGCAGGAAGACATGAATGTAGTGTTCCAGTGGACCAGGGAAAACAACATGCAATTCAATGAGGAAAAATTCCAATTACTACGGTACGGAGATAATAATGGTGTTAAAGAAATTACAAATTACTTAACAGAATCTAACCACATAATAGAACGGAAAGACAGTGTGAAAGACCTTGGGGTATTAATGTCTGAAAATATGGGTTTCAAAGTACATAACCAGGTCAAAGTGGCGGCTGCGAAACGTCTAACGGGTTGGATTCTGCGTACTTTTAAAACACGGGGTGAATTACCTATGATAACGCTCTTCAAATCTCTAGTGCTACCGCGGCTTGAATACTGTAGCGTATTAACATCCCCATACAAAGCAGGTGAAATAAATGACGTAGAGAGTGTACAAAGAAATTTCACTTCGCATATAAGTTCGATAAAACATCTACACTATTGGGAGCGTTTAAGAGCACTGAATCTGTACTCACTGGAACGTAGAAGAGAACGTTACCTAATAATATACACATGGAAAATCGCAGAGGGTTTAGTACCAAATCTACATACTCCGATAGTCATGAAATTCAGTGATAGGAGAGGCTGGGAATGCGAAATCCCCCGGATGAATAATAGGGGTGCTATGGGCTCTCTGCGAGAGGGCTGGTTATCACACAGAGGCCCACGTCTCTTCAACAAACTCCCACGGCGAGTAAGAGACATGAGGGACATCTCGTTAGACAACTTCAAGAGAGCCCTAGATGTCGAACTGCAAAAAGTGCCAGACGAGCCCATCCTCGCAAGGGAGCGAGCTGTCGCTTCAAACAGTCTACTGCACCAAATCACCACCCATAACGAGGGGCGTCGTGCTCCTTGGTGCCGCTAGAGGAGCGGCGAACACATCCAAAGGTATCCAAAGGTAAGGTATCCTCCCCCTCTTGATAAACTCCCACAGAGGAGAGGCCCTATGCCTCTCCTATACGGGCCAGACTGCTCTTGGATTCCGGCTATAGCACAGAAACCACACATGGCACAACAAACCGTATCGGGGGAGCTTCCGGTCCCTAGTGAATGGACAATTGAAGTAAGTAAGAGCAAAAAGCTTAGGGCCAAGGATGTGGAAGGGAAATTATTGGATGTTTCAATTAAGGCTATACCCAATATTTACAGCGCTGATATTTTCGTGTACTCTGCTTCCCGGGCGTTGCCTTCTGCCTCAGCTGCACGACAGTTTGCGGATTGATCACGATCTGATGGCATGAACGACATTAAGTCATTTAACCTACTGACACCGGAATTGGATACAATTCTGGCGCTCGATCTGATCCACAACCCAGTTCTGCAGGTGGGGCAGGTAGGTGCAGGTCCATGGGTTGACTTTGAAATTGAGGCACAACAATTCGCAGCCACCATTACCTCTAAATCTTCCCATCAGATTCCTCAGGAGAATCATTTATGGTCCTCTTTATCAGTTAATAAGGCTGGAGGTGTGGCGCCGGCTTTCTTGGATTTCTTAGCGGCTCCCAAACTAATACTTTATGAATTACATGACCCCTTTTGTACTCCCCCTCCAGCCCAATTAGACAGAGATTTTAAATTGTGCAGTAAAGCACTTAGACTGTTTTCTCAGTATCTTGTAAGTCGCCAAATTGCCCAGTCACTCACAAGAACCATAACAGCCATCTCTGATCAAAATGTGTGGAAGGCCACGGAACTGTCACGAAGGCTTCTGTTACAAAACTCTATACAGTCTTTAGGTGATATAAGAATTGCTATCATGGAGGCGGTTAGAGCTCGCCAGGACTTGAGGGTATACATGGTAAAAAAGTTGCCGGAAGATGTTGGTCGCCGGGCAACACTTTCCCCTGTATTAACTGCTTCACTATTTAATATGGATACATGGAGTGCAGTATTTAATATGGTAGACAGCTTAAAGCAGAGTACATCCCAGCCTAGGAAGGAGTCGTTCAAGAAACCGTACTCTAAATCAAAAGGTGGAAATAAGCCTCAAGCTTCTAGTGCTAGAAAGTCCTTTCGGGGCCCTAGGGCTCCCCAACAGCAGGGAGGTAGGCTACTCAGCACAAGCAAAACCAAGGTAAACAGTCAGGTAAGTGGGACAACAAAGTTAAGTCACACAACAAGCCTCATCAGGGAACGACGTCTGCCAAACTTAGCCAGCCGTCTAATCCCACTACACCACCACCAAAAAACTAGTCAGTCACACTCTCTCTCTCCCGG
Organism: Paralithodes platypus; assembly: GCA_032716605.1. Lineage (NCBI taxonomy): Eukaryota > Metazoa > Arthropoda > Malacostraca > Decapoda > Lithodidae > Paralithodes > Paralithodes platypus. The sequence goes on along the minus strand of CM064567.1, from coordinate 32,619,821 downwards.
GGCCTATCGCGGGCGAGTTGGATCCGAGAGTAGTTCCGCCGAACAGACCCAGTACAGAAACTGGGTCGTTCCTGCCATGCTGCAGGGCCTGGCCCCGGCGAACTTGGGCCCGGACAGTGGTAAGCAAGGGCATCACTTGGCGGTGGCTCCGGCGACCTCGTTTACATCAAACTCAACAGTTCAATCATGTTTCTTTAGAGGTGGAGTCACTTGTCCAAGAAATGATAGCCAAACAGGTCATTGTCCCGGTAGATCCAACTTGCCATGTTTTCACCTCCAGACTTTTTCTAGTGCCAAAGAGGGACAGTGTGCATATGCGACCAGTAGTAGATCTCTCGTATCTGAACACCCATATTCACAATTCACCCTTCAAGATGCTCACAGTGAATCAAATCAGGCTCACACTTCCGCCGCAAGGTTGGATGTGCTCCCTAGACCTGAAAGATGCCTATTGGCATATCCCCATAAACAAAAGGTTCCAAACATTTCTCGCCTTGAGGATCAGGCAAGAGACTTACGTCTTTCAAAGATTACCCTTCGGGTTGAACCTGACACCGAGAATTTTCACAAAATTAGTCCGGCAAGCCCTGATGCCGTTATTAGCTCAAGGGATCAAGGTGATGTGGTATCTAGACGACTGGCTGGTAGTGGCAGAGTCAGAGAGTTTATGTCAGATTCATGTAAACCAAGTGATAAATCATGTACAGACCCTAGGGTTCAAGGTCAACTTGGCAAAGTCTCTTCTTGTCCCCACACGGGAAATTCAATGGATAGGGCTGGTCTGGGACACGGCCAATCTGACTCTCACTCGGAGTGTGGACAACCGCAACAGGTTTCGCAGGAAACTGTTTTGTTTTCTCCACAGTCTGAATTCGACGAGGAGGACATGGGAATCCCTGGTCGGTTCTCTCAATTGGATCCAATTAAATGTGAAGTTGGGCCGGCTGAAAGTAAAAAGATTAATCATGGAAGGCAACACATTTTTCACACTTTTGCCGGCGGGAAAGTTATGGGCCATTCCTCCATTAATTCACAACTTACTGTCGGTCTGGGCAAAGACAGAAACATTGCACTCGATAGTCACGTGGGTTTCTCCTCCACCTACGGTATGGGTAGACACAGATGCTTCAGGGACAATAGGCTGGGGATATCAGTCGAACCTAGGCCACCAGGGCCAAGGTCTTTGGTCCCAAGACAATAACTTTCATATAAACCAACAAGAACTCTTAGTTCCACTGTTTTTCCTTCAAACTCACGGCTCTTCATTACAAGGGAAGGCAATTGCGTTTCGAATGGACAACTTGAATGCGGTGCACTGCATTCAAAAGCAAGGGTCAACAAGGTCTCGGAAGTTGCTGGAATTGTCAGAACAAATTTTTGCTCTAGCCGAATCGCTGAGCATTCATCTACATGCATCTTTCCTCCCGGGCGTAGCGAACGTCTGGGCAGACGCTCTGTCCCAGAGACAGGGCACCTCAGTAGAACGGGCACTCAGACAAAACATCTTCAACTAGATGATTGCAAGCCATACCGTCCACAAGTGGATCTATTTGAATCAGAAGGGAACCACAGACTCCCTCTCTACCTAACCCGCCGGGAAGTGACTTTGGCGGGGGGTCCCAATGCATTATCAGAGGACTGGAATAAATGGAATTCCATCTATCTTTTTCCGCCACCAGACGCTTCACTTATGTGTCAAGTAGTTCACAAACTACGGGGTTACCGAGTCCTAGTCTCGATGATCGCGCCACTATGGCCGGCTCAGTTGTGGTACCACCAGTTGAAAACGTGGTGCGAGAACCCGGTGTCACTCCCGGTCTCGTCCTTCCACCCGAAAACAATTGGCAACCTAGAGACCTCGCTGACTTTTGCCTTATGGACATTCAGAATGCCAAATGACTGATTCAGTATGGAGAGAGTGTTACAAGTAAATTTCTTAATCAGTATACTATGTCCATCAGGAAACAATACCAATCACATTGGAAAACGTTCACAACCTGGATAGTGGAGACAGCGCAAACAGACGCCTCAGTGGCTCTGATTTTTAAATACTTAGATTATTTGTTTGAACATAAGTGCTTCTCAGTAGTTACACTAAAGAATCACTTGTCTGCCATTAGGAACCCTTTTTTCGACCTCACTGGTCTATCCATACCGCAGGCAGAGGAGAAAGGGTTCATGAGGGCATGTTTCAAGCTACGCCACCCACCACGTCAGCTCATGCCTAACTGGTCGTTAGACAAAGCTTTGTCATTGCTTCACTCGCACAAGTATAACCATGCGCCGGATTTTGATTCATTACTAAAGAAGGATGTTTTCCTTATGGCTTTGGCGACAGGAAACAGAGTATCTGAGCTGGCGGCGATGAGCAACGAACCTAACTGCCTCAGGTTTGGGAGATTGAACGAACACTTACAAATCACTCTGTCTCCCACGTTCATCGCAGAGAATGAACATTGTGATCATGTTTTCTCAGAATTTACAGTCCCGGCGCTGAAACGCGGACATACACATCACCTTTTGTGCCCAGTACAGGCTTTACTTAAGTTTATGAGGGTAGCACAACCTCAACTACCAAGCTTCCTATGGGTCAACCAAGCAGGTACTCGCGTCACAAGAATGAAATTGGCTTCTTTACTCGTAGACGTAATTAGGGAAAGTAATCCTGGCATAGTGGGCAGAGCCCATGACATAAGAAAGTGGGCCGTCTCCCTGAGATTCTTGCACAATTATTCGATTGACGACATGGCTAACACAAAGTTGTGGGCTTCCAATCATACTTTCTTGACGTGATACCTGTCGGTGGCTCTGGATAAAACAAAACTAACCTGTGTGGCATTGCGGCAGTGGGTCTAGGAGTCAATGTGCTATTACTATTTTAGTTCTAATCTTAAAAGGTGAAAAGGAGGGGGGGCGGGGGGTGCTAGAAGCTCAAAGACCCCTAGAGCCCCTCCGCCGGATATTGTGATAAGTTCACAAGCTGTGGTACTTGATAAATCGAGCTGGTTCTGCAGCTCAAAAGTTTTACTTTTAATTTTGAAGATATCTATCACAGTACAACTCTTTAGTATAAACAAAGTATACAAACTTTTATGAAATGTACACATTTTTTAAGGCCAGTATAATCCAAAGAATTATGGGTCTGTATCTGTTTGAAAGGGAATAAGAATATGTCCCTAAACAACATTATGACGGATCGGATCGCAAAGTGCAGATCCAGTCACATATAAGTAGATCTTCTTCGAAGTAATGCACTGCTTTTCTTTTCTATTTTTATAACATTGTATGTAAACAATAAAAACATTAAATTGGTATACGGATGTTTTGTGTCTACCTAGGGTAATTTGTTAGTGGTTTTGATATTGTCATGAATGTCCCCCTCCAGTCTTAAGATATCAGGCATATCGTCAATGATGGAGGGGCCACTAATAAATTATAGGTTTGATTCCCGGAGGGAAGAAAGAAAACCTAATATTTAGTAGGGGCCCCGTAATCATTGACGATGTAGGGCCCTCCCGTCCATCCCCTTCCCATTCACTTGATGTCTTGAGGTTAATCTTAATATGTCAGTGAAGGAAGTATGGCGGCTCAGAGAGCAGTGTCAAGGAAGTCCACACAAGAAATCCACGAGATGGAAAGCTATAGTACAACAATTATTAAGTATATTTTTCTTTTTTATATTTTAAGAAGGTTTTTTCATAGTGAGTATCCGATCATAAGACGATTCCATAAGAGAATAAGCGTTACCCTTATGAAGCGTATATTACATCTCAAGATTATACTATTTATTATGAAATCTTTATATCCAACTATCATATAATTTTAAGAAGTTTTAGTTACAGTGTCCATATATTTAGGTGGGAGACTGTACAATCTCGAGGTTATCCATTGTAACTCCCTGTCAGAATGTCATGAGTCAATCTCTGTTTACAACTTATAATGCTTACCTCAACATTCCCTGTACCTTCCCCAACGCCATCTTGTAACCACGGGTAGCCATCTTGTAACCGGATGGTGAAATATAGGTGTGGTTGAGAGGGGGTGAGAAGGTGTGAGAGCTAGGTAGGGGGCAGATAGACATTAGCCACGAGCGAGAGAACATAGCTCAGAGATTCCTCTCAATATAGGGAATTCTCTATTTACTTATAAGTAGTACTCTGTATATTATTTACTTATAAGTAGTACTTATTTACTTATAAGTAGTACTCTGTATATTATTTACTTATAAGTAGTACTCTGTATATTATTTCAGTTTGTACTTGAATATAATATATCAAAGTGGTTTTGGACCAGAGATCTTTATTTCCCCCTTTACCTATATATAATCAATGTATAAGGTATAAGTGGGATGGTGGCAGCATTACTATTACTATATATCTACCAATTATCTATCAATCAACGAGCAGAGAACTGACAGCTGAGATCAACCGACTATCATCATACAACCTAGAGTAACCTACTGCTCATAGGGGACACCTTAAGGGGAGATCTCCACTTGAGGGATTTTTTTCTTGGCCCCTTTTTCCCTCATGTTTAACCCCATTGCTTTTGATATTATAAAACGTTTGCCCCATTAGTTTAGCGATTTAAAGAACTTTCACCCCATATTAAGACCTTTCGTGCAATTCAGGTGTCGATTTTATCCTGGCGAGCGATAGCGAGCCTGTAATTTAAGAGGAACCGGCCTTTGGCCGGGAAATTTTTCTACCAAAAAATGTACAAATTTATCTTGAAAGGGACTCAAGGGGGTGTATTTTAAGTTTGATGGAGGTCTAGGGAACAAACTAAATACCTCCCCTTAAGTCTACCTACATCAAGTAAGAGGTTAAACCTTATAGTAAATATACAGGTCGTATCTCAAAACGTCCTAATACTCCTACCTGGAGTTAACCCTATGAATACATTTGACTACTCATAAAAGCCATATGTAACACGTACTCCGTTCTCCCCGTGGCGGTAGATTCAAACTGGCTGACCGCGGGCGCTTGAATGGAGGCTATTATACCAATAGGCATATCGTCAATGATTACGGGGCCCCTACTAAATATTAAGTTTTCTTTCTTCCCTCCGGGAGTTAAACCTATATTATGACTTTAAACTCATTAAAACAAATCTAGGCCTACATGCAATTTATGAAAGTTTGAAATATGCTTCAGATTTTTCTTTATAATAATATCACAACTTAAAATCCCTCATACACCACTTCACTCTAAATTATGAGTACAAATTGTAATTCTGATTGACTACAACAGTATTCTAATAAATTATATACATATTACCTAACTGGCTCTTAAAAGATGTTACCTTTCATCAAAGAACTAGGTCAAATTTGTTATTGTTAGAATTGATTGTAATTGTATTTCTATGGACCAAATCAATATTATCATTATCATTATCTTCGACGCAGTGCTTAAAAATATTGAAAACGGTTGTTTTATACGTATACATCTTCGTCACGATGTTTATAAATGTTGAAATATAGTCCTTTGACTCATGAAATACGAGTTTACATTATTTGTTTTTGGGTGTTAATCTTACATATTACCTGGATATATGGTCTTGGTCCTTGTGGTTTTTGGGTGTTAATCTTACATATTACCTGGATATATGGTCTTGGTCCTTGTGGTTTTTGAGGGCTGATTGGTTAGGTTAGTCTATACCTTTTTATGACTTTGTTATTGAGCAATTAATGATATTGGTGTGATTTTGAACAGAAGCATTGGTTGGGTGTTGTGGTACTTGGTGGGTCCTATGGAAGGGTTTTATAAACTTTCTCTGCATTGCCCAATTATGTTTGATTTTACACTTGTATCTTTGATTGCTAGTGTTGTATATAATTATACAGTATCATTTTTGTTTCTTTTTCAGATTGTTTTTCTTAACTTTGTTAATACATATATACATATTTCTACAAAAATCATGACAATTAATCTTCTATATAAATAGTTGTTAATGCTTTCTGTATTTGGTTTGATGTACATTTTCTTTTTCTTTTCTTTCTTTTTTGAGGGGGGGGGGGGGTAATTTCAGTGGTATAAATTATATGATATTCCTATTTTTAAAGGGGGGCGTGTTATATGGGATATATATAGTCCCATTGCTTTTTTTATCAATGTATTTTATACTTACACATTTGCATGAATTACTAAATATATATATCCACTCTACTTATATTCGTAATAAATGACAATTACCATATACTGTATATAAACGTCATTGTATTCTTATACTGTATTTCCCTATTGTATGAAGAGGAAATCCGGAGATTATTTCAAACTCCAATTGTGCAGTATCATTTGACCTCTTCAGACAGGGGTTATGGGAATTGCTAGTATCATAAAAAAAAATCTTCCTGATCATGTGTTCTCTGCCTGGAGACAATGTGTTCTCTGCCTGGAGACAATGTGTTCTCTGCCTGGAGACAATGTGTTCTCTGCCTGGAGACAATGTGTTCTCTGCCTGGAGACAATGTGTTCTCTGCCTGGAGACAATGTGTTCTCTGCCTGGAGACAATGTGTTATCTGCCTGGAGACAATGTTAGTAGGGCGTGTCTGGTGAATTAAAACCACACCCCTTTTATCTAACCATATCAAGTATTGGATATGATTTTTGTAAGGTACCTGACGAGTGGATTTACGTCACTATCGGGGTGTAACCAGAGTTTATAAAAGTTGTAGATGATAGTATGTGGCATTCAGATAAGGGCATCATTCATTGTATTAAGACACAACCCCGTTGCCGGCCGAAGCATACAATTACCACTATTACTTGAATTGATTTATATTGAAGTTCATTTTGTAAAATTCCAAGACGTTATTTAATAAATTTGAAGTCAATTTTATTTAAGTTTTCAGTATTCTTTTCTGTTATAATTTTTAAGGACTGATATATACTACATTCATTTAATAAATATATTCCCTCAAATCACAGGGTGGTGGCAGCATTAAAATTATACTACATCAACTATGACTCTATTAACAAATTTACTTTACATGAATATCATTAATTAAAGGGTTTATATATTGTTTTAGGTATTATTGTAGCATTGCCTTCCCTCTATCTCCTAATATATAGTAAAGAAAGGTTGAGGCGATAATTGTATGTGAAAACGAGCGATAATACACATTTTCGCGGGATGCATATTCCTAAACTTTGTACTGATACCGCACCAGGAGTAATTAGAACCAATTAGAGTGCGCGAAGTGACGTCACCCACGGGTGAGGAGCTAAATGCCCAGTCTCTCTCTCTCTCTCTCACACACACACACACACACACACACACACACACACACACACACACACACACACACACACACACACACTCTCTCTCTCACACATAATAGCTGCATTATTTGTCAATGAGAGTACAACTCACCGAAATGCCAAATAAATACCCTCATTGTTCCCTGATTAAATAACACTGTATGAATATTCCCATATTCAAAATATGTTACAGGGGGACAATGCCTAGTGAGTTCACTGCTCAATAGGTGGCGTTCTGAGAGTGAGGGTCTGAGTCTGGAGGGTGAGACGGTGAAGCACTTGAGCGAAGCAACCGGCCGCTTCAGAGATGGAGCTGCTTCGAGCCATGATGGATGCTTCACATGTCTCACTCCCCAGACTGGAACAAGACCTCACGGGCTTCACCGTGTTGAGCGGTGGAATGTACATGCTCTCAGCCTATGCCCGAGAGGGAGTAGTTGGAATATAGAAAAAAAAAAAAAATAAATAAATAAAATAAGAATGACAAAAATTATCCATAATATTAGAAACCTTCCATATGAAGTAAGGTTGATGAAATTAGGCTTACATTCGTTAGAGGCACGCAAAGTTGGAGGGGATATGATAGAGGTGTTCAAGTGGGTTAGTGGGATAAATAAATGGGATATGGTAACAGTGATATCGAAAGAACTCTAAACAAATGGATTCAAATTAGATACATTTCGTTTCAGAAAAGCTATAGGCAAGTATTGGTTCGGTAACAGAGTTGTAGACATGTGGAATAGGCTGCCGAGTGATATGATAGGATCAACAACGATAGAAAACTTCAACATATAATTAGATGTGCATATGAACAAGATGGGTTAGGTTTGATAGTGATCTGCCTTGTGTGGGCCAATCGGTTCTCTGCAGACTCCCATTTTCTTATGCTCTTATCACCAAGTATCAGATAAAAAAAATGAATTTATATTATTAACTACATAAAGGATTAAATGAATATGGGATTGTGTGTGGGCTACATAAAACGTTGCTATGTTATGGTTAGGAGTAAATAAGAGTATTACGCGTATTGCACAGCCGTGGACAAACATTTCTAGACAGATTTAGGAAGCACAATATTATTACACTGGCGAACCATGTTGATAAACTGATGACATTCGCTAGTTAATGCTCAGTCTTGTTATTGTTGTATAATTTAAGAGGTGTTCAAGTAGTCCTAACCACGTTAAGTTCGTCTCCAATTTCTATGTGAAATAGGCTACCGATTATTATAGTTACTATAGTAGGATCAAGAAAGATAAAGAGCTTCAACACACAATTATTTGTGTAGTATTTAAGAGGTGTTCAAGTAGCCCTAACCACGTTAAGTTCGTCTCCAATTTCTACGTTTTGTTTTTCCACCATGTTTTCATTGTTACTGACAACTAAGTCGAAGATATTATTTCCTCTAGTAGGCGTACTTATGAATTGAATTAAGAAACTATCAAGAACTACACCTATAAAGTCTTTAGATTCAGTCGCTTATTTAATTATTACCAGTCCAAACCTAAATAATTAAAATCACCTAAAATACATACATTGTTACTCCCATGGTAATTTTCCATAATTTCTATTCAAATTAAGTGCTCTATAAATAACACCAATAACTATGACCTCACTACCCTCACCAATCTCTACGCAAATACTTTCATTGTCACCAATTATTTTATTGTCTAATTTAATGCAGCTTTTTTAATTAACCCTTAACAAAGACTGCTATTCCTCATCCCCCTACCTATTAACCCTTAACAAAGACTGCTATTCCTCATCCCCCTACCTATTACCTTAACAAGACTGCTATTCCTCATCCCCCTACCTATTAACCCTTAACAAAGACTGCTATTCCTCATCCCCCTACCTATTAACCCTTAACAAAGACTGCTATTCCTCATCCCCCTACCTATTAACCCTTAACAAAGACTGCTATTCCTCATCCCCCTACCTATTAACCCTTAACAAAGACTGCTATTCCTCATCCCCCTACCTATTAACGCTTAACAAAGACTGCTATTCCACATCGCCCTACCTATTAACCCTTAACAAAGACTGCTATTCCTCATACCCCCTACCTATTAACCCTTAACAAAGACTGCTATTCCTCATCCCCCTACCTATTAACCCTTAACAAAGACTGCTATTCCTCATCCCCCTACCTATTAACCCTTAACAAAGACTGCTATTCCTCATCCCCCTACCTATTTTATATAAGTTTGACAAATTGTATCATGGTATATGAAATTCTACAACAATGTCTGAAGTCTGTATTTATTCATGTTTCAGTAACCGCAATAATGTTTAAATACTCAACTATAAATTGCTCTAAGCTGGTCCATTTTGTTGCACAAGCTTCTATACAGTTTGCATATATACACTCGATTTATTTCTTCTAATAGTATCTGATTGACTTTTGTTATTGCTTGTACTTTGATAGATATTGTACCACTACTATGGGTAGCGCCAGCGAACTTGACAATAATCTTGACCCCTTAACTTATTATAACTTGAAATGAATGAAAGCAATCAGGCTGACGTTTCTATCATTTGGGAAGAGTCCACCAGTATATAGGTGTGGATATTTACAGCCAGTTTGCTCTAGGCTCTTTTGAGGTACAGAGAGGACAGGGATCAAGATTATTGTTAAGTTCGATGGCGCTACCTTTAGTATGAATAACTTCCATTGCAGCATTATCAACTATTGTTTCACTATTGTTAGCATGCAATATCCTTACCTTTCTTTTGATGGGACTTCGCCATTTTAAAAGTCTACCTCAACTACTCTATCAACAAACTTCCCTAGCACCCCCACAACAATGGTTGTGGGGGTGGTTGATAAACCCAATTACTATGGATAGGCACATCTCGTACATATCCTATCTAATTGTGTGTTGAAGCTCTTTATCTTTCTTGATCCTACTATAGTAACTATAATAATCGGTAGCCTATTTCACATAGAAATTGGAGACGAACTTAACGTGGTTAGGACTACTTGAACACCTCTTAAATTATACACAAATAACAAGACTGAGCATTAACTAGCGAATGTCATCAGTTTATCAATATGGTTCGCCAGTGTAATAATATTGTGCCTCCTAAATCTGTCTAGAAATGTCTGTCCACGGCTGTGCAATACGCGTAATACTCTTATTTACTCCTAACCATAACATAGCAACGTTTTATTTACCACACAGACAATCCTACAGTCATTATATATCTGTTATGTACCGTAGTTAATAATATATATTAATTGTTTGAATCTTATACTTGGTAATGTGAACATAAGAACTTACGAAAACGGGAGTCTGCAGAGAGCCGATTGGCCCACACTAGGCAGATCCCTGTCAAACCCAATCCATCTCGTCCATATGCCTATCTAATTTTATGTTGAAGCTCTCTATCTTTCTTGATCCTACCATATCACTCAGTATCCCATTCCACATGTCTACAACTCTGTTACCGTACAAATACTGCATATCTTTTCTGAAACGAAATTTAATTGAAACCATTTGTTTCGAGTTCTTTCGTTATCATTGAGGTTCAGTACATCTTTCCTGTCCCCTTTATTTTATCGCACTTAACCACTTGAGCACCTCTATCATATCTCCTCTAACTCTAAATCTCTCTAACGAATATAAGCCTAATTTCATTAACCTTACTTCATATGTCAGATTTCTAATATTATGGACCATTTTTGTCATTCTTAAGGGTGGTTCACACATAGCCCAGTCGGTGCGCGAGTCCAACACGAGTGCTGAAATTTTGCTATTCGGCAATGACTCGTCGAGACTCCTCAACACTCGTGTTAGACTCGTGTATACTCTTTGTTTACTCGACATACTCGTGGGTACTCGCCACGGGGTCCACAAATTTCATGCATGCATGACATTTTTGGGCCACGTGGCGAGTACCCACGATTGTGGCCTACATACGTGTAGACTCATGTACATACGTGTTAACTCGTGCTGAACTCTGAATAACTCTTCATTATTCGTGTTAACTCGTGTTGACTCGTGTAAACCCGTGTAACACTCTTTGGTGATTCGTCGCTTTTAATCATCATTTCGACGTTGGCGAATCAACACGTGTCTACACGCAACAACACATAATGTAACACACATGTTGATCCGTGTAACACTCGCGTTGACTCGTGTTGACTCGCGTTGACTCGTGTTAGACTCGTCCATACTCTTTGTTTGCGTGGTCTGGAATGTGGCCGTTATTTTTCAAATTTTGGACACTCGTGTTTGGTTCGTGTTACATTCGTTTTGATTCTCAGTTACTCATACAGACTCTTGCATGGACACGTGATAACTCGTATTGACTCGAGTTAACTCGTGTTACACTCTCCTTGACTCGGGAGCAATTGCTATTCGCGGCCGACTCGGCCTCCAGCGACGGCGATAATCGACGAGTGTGACTCGTGTTGGACTCGCGCACCCACTCGGTTATGTGTGAACCAGGCTTTAGTTGTACTCTCATTGACAAATAGTGCAGCTATTATGAGAGAGAGAGAGAGTGTGAGTGTGTGTGTGTGAGAGAGAGAGAGAGAGAGACTGGGCATTTACCTCCTCCCCGTGGGTGACGTCACTGTACCTCGTGCCCTCTGATTGGTTCTAATTAGTCCTTGTGCGGTATCAGTACAAAGTTTACGAATATGCATCCCGGATGGGCAATTTTTGCCGCAAAGATTTGAAAGGTACAAAGGAGTACAAAGGAAATCAAGCAACAACATATATAGTGACCCTTCTAGGTTGCTTGTCCTCCAAAACACTGAGGATCAAGTGTCCAAACAGTGGTTTAGAGTGGGTAAGGGAACATTGGAAAGGGAATTACTGCCCTGGAACTAATGTCCGTGGCAGGATTAGGAAGTTAGTAGAGGACAGATGGGTTAGTAACTGAGGGGGGGATAAAATAAAGTTATTCATTTACAAACGCAGTCAGTCGCGGGTTTGATGCGAGATATTTGTCTAGGCGGAGTTTAAATGAATCAACGGTGATGCAGTCTATAACGTTTCGGGGAAGCCCATTCCACAAATTGACAACTCGATTGAAGAAGAAATTCTTAGATTCGTGTGAGTTAAAAGATTTACCAATAATTTTGCAGCCGTTTCCCCGCGTGTAATTAGATTGGTCGATAGTGAAGTACTTACTACAGTTCATATTGTCGATGCCTTTGATGATTTTGAACACTTGAATTAAGTCACCTCTTAATCTGCGCTGGGTTAAAGGAAATAGATTTAATTTTCTAAGACGCTCTTCGTATGGTTTGTTCTTTAGGCTAGGTATCATTTTGGTAACTCTACGTTGAACTCGTTCTAGCTTGTTTATATCTTTTTGGTAATAAGGGCACCAGGATTGAACGCAGTATTCCAGAAGAGGGTGGACTAAGGAATTGTAAAGGGTTAGGATAACTTCTTTGGATTTATGCTCAAATGACCTGCCTATAAAGCCAATTATTTTGTTTGCCTTCTTAACAACTTCTGAACATTGTTGACTCGGTTTTAGGTTACTCGATATTGTTACTCCCAGATCGGTTTCTCTGTTTACATTCTTAAGCTGAGTGCCATTCATCGAATAGTTTGCTTTCTCATTTAGGTATCCGATATGTAGTACTTTACATTTATCCGCATTGAAACTCATTTGCCAAATTTGGGCCCAAAATGACAATTTATCTAGATTGTGTTGCATATCGTCAACTTGTTCTTTTGAGAGTACGCTATTTGCAATTTTTGTATCATCAGAACATTTTGAGATTGTACAGGTGAGACCCTCATCTATGTCGTTGATGTAAATTAGAAAGAGAATAGGTCCTAGTACCGATCCCTGGGGTACCCCGCTACTTACATTGGTCCATTTAGATGCCTTACCGTTTATGACTACTCTTTGCTTTCTGTTGCTGAGCCAATTTTCTATCCATTTCAACCTACCGTCTTGTATTCCATGCGCTTTTAGTTTTAGCAGTAAACGTTTGTGGGGAATTTTGTCAAAGGCCTTTTGAAAATCAAGGTATATAATATCTACAGCTTTACTCTCATCATAGAGGTTGAAGATATCGTGGAAAAAGTCTAAGAGGTTTGTTCAACAGGAACGTTTTTTACGAAAGCCGTGTTGAGTATCTTTAAGTATGTTATTTTCCTCTAAGTGATTTACGAGTCTGTCTCGTATGACCGTTCCTAGCATTTTACATACAACTGAGGTTAAGCTAATTGGTCAATAGTTACTGGGTAGGGATTTGCTGCCTTTTTTGAATATCGGTGTTACGTTGGCTAGCTTTCACTGATCAGACATAGTTCCAGACTGCAAGGATTTATTGAATAGTAATGTCAGTGGTTTGGAGAGCTCATCCTTAGCTTCCTTTAGAACTCTAAGCGAGATTGTATCAGGTCCAGGCGTTTTATTTACCTTGAGTTTATCTAAACAATTCAATACTTCTCTCTCTGTAACGGTGATATTGCTTAGAACATCTGAATTATCAATCTGAATCGGCGATGGTGTACGGATATCACTGAGGTCTTCTGTTGTAAAAACTGATGCAAAGAAGGTATTGAGGGCATTACTCATTTGTACTTCGTCTTTGGTGTATTCTCCATTTTCATCGACTAACGGTCCAACAGCTGAAGTAACTACTTTTTTCATTCTGATATAACTATAGAATTCTTTCGAGTTTGTTTTACTTTGATTCGCAATATGTAACTCTAAGGTCTTTTTACTTTGCGTAATTAACTTTTTGGCTTTGCGTTGTAGCTCTACAAATTTAATCTGTTCTTCGTCATTTTGTGAGGATTTTAATCTATCATTAGCAAATTTTTTAGCAAGCAGGCAGTTTGAAATATCTTGATTCCACCATTTGGGCTTATTATTATGGCCTGGACGCCGTATTTTCGATGGTATGCAGTCTTGCAGTGCTTTTAGGTAAGTGGTTTCGAATCATTTCCAAGATGTATTTATGTCGTTATTGTTAATTAAAAAGCTCCAGTCAGTTTCTTTAAACATAGCTCTAAGTTGATGGAAGTTTGCTTTCTTGAAATTAGGGACTTTTTCGATGCTACTATTTGGTTCGTTACTAGTAAACTTTAAAGTGAAAGTTATCGTACGATGGTCGCTGTTACTGAATTCATCACCAACATTCAAATTCTCTATCAATTCTTCTTTTGTTGCAAGTACAATGTCAAGAACGTTATTACCACGGGTCGGCATTCGAACAAATTGATAAAGCGAACTCTCTTGCAAGTTCGTATACAAGTCATGTCCGGAGTGTGAAGTAAGAAGCCCCACTTGGTCACAGGTAAATTAAAGTCGCCAAAAATTACGGTATCTTGTGAGTTACTTACATCTGCAATTTGTTCGTAAATTTCTTGGTCAGTTAGCACTGATTGAGCTGGAGGTCTGTATATTAATGCAAGTATTATTTTTGTACCTTTATTATTCTTTATTAGCACAAAAGATGTGTCGACATTCACAATTTGAGGTTTTGACAAGAGGGTAGGGTTAAGACTTTCTTTGATATAAAGTAAAACGCCACCTCCATTTCGATTTATTCGGCTTTTCTCAAACATTACATAACCGGAAAGTGAATACTCTGCTAAAAATTCTCTATCTTCTGTATTGAGCCAAGATTCTGTTATGCCAATCACATCATAATTTTCTGTAAACACTAGCTCCTCTAAATCTGAAAATTTATTGCGTATGCTACGAGCGTTTGCATAGAAAACCTTTAAATTTGTTATTTTAGAACTCACGGAAAGCTCTTTAATAATATGTTTGGTTCTTGTCGGATCTACATTTATGTTCATGGCTGTCCTCGGTCCTCGCTGTCTTCGGTCCTTATCGCTGGTGGTCCTCGGTTGCCTCTGTTTTTTGCTTGGCGTTGGATGATTTTTATCACTGCTGCTTCTTCTCGGATGGCATTTTTTGATCCATGGCTGCGGACTGCTTCGTGTAGGAGACGACCCATGCGTGCTGAACCCACAGGGTTTAGATGAGTGTCATCCTTGCAGAACAGAGTAGGCTGGTTGTAGAAGTTGTCCCAGAGGTTGATGAATTCAACTTCTTCCCTCAGACACAAATATTTTAGTCGGCTATTTGTGCTGAAGGCCTTGTCGTAGAATTTGTCAGGTGCGTCGATCTTGGGGAGAATGCCTGAGATGATGATATTCCTTGACTTGTTTTTGTAGTGCTGGATCATCTTGCGATATTTCTCCATCAACTCTTCGGATCTGGTGCGCATCACGTCATTTGAACCAAAATGGAAGGTCTAGGAATTCGTGGCAACAGAAATTCCTGGAGTTGTCACTTGACACACGTTGTCCTGTGTTGTAAGCGACCTGGGCCCTTTATATGTCGGTATCCCGCAGTTCTCCACCCTCCCTCTCCATCAATAATTTGTAATTAAATGCTTCATGTCGTACTTTCTTTAGCTGACACATAGTACAGTCATTGCATATTGATGCTCATTATATTTTAAAGTCACCCATAATAATAAATAACGTTTCAGAGCTTCGAGCCGTGAATTGAACTATCATGCTTCATGTATCTCACTCCCTAGACTGGAACAAGACCTCACAGGCTTCACCGTGTTGAGCGGTTGGATGTGCAGGCTCTCAGCCTATGCCCGAGAGGGAGTTGTTGGAATATACAAAAAACAAAAAAAAAAAAAACATGGAAGATATTTGTGTGCTTTTTTGTTATGATAGTTAATCATCCTTATAATTTGGCTTTTAGTCATTTCTTGCTACATATGGACATTCCCACGAATACCTTACTATTTTTAAATAATTTCACCACAACACCAAACACCTCCAATGAAATTAATGTAGTCATCTACTATGGGTTTCAGAGGCCGTGTGGCATCGTTTTTCGGGAATAACTCATTAACAAACAGTTGGATCAGTATGATATTTTGACACAGCTTTTTTCACACTGTCCCCTAATTTCTGTCAATATAATGCATTACCAAAAGTGTAGAAATAAGCCACTTGTCCCTGTGTCATGAGGTTAAAGTCGCACATTAATGACTAAGGGGAGGTGTGGCGGAGTGGTCTTGCTACTGGACTGGTAATCCAATGGACCCGGGTTCGAATCCCAATATGTTAATGGGAAGATAATATTGGGATGGAATTTGTGCTGTACCTAGTATCAGTGCATTACCACAGCACACCGAAATGCCAAAATAATACCCTCATTGTTCCCTGATTAAAATAGCATTGTATGAATATTCCCATATTCAAAAATATGCTACAGGGGGGCAATGCCTAGTGAGTTAATTGCTCAATAGGTGGCGTTCTGAGAGTGTGGGAGGTGAGACTGTGAAGCGCAGAGGCGAGGCGACTTCAGAGATGGGATTGCTTCGAGCTGTGGTGCTTCGCATGTCACACTCCCTGACTGGAACAAGACCTCACGGGCCTCACCGTGTTCCGCGGTAGAGTGTAAAGGCTATCAGCCTATGCCCGAGAGGGAGTACTTCGAATATAGAAGAAAAAAACAAAAAAACGGACTAGGTTACCCTGGCTTACCTGTGAGAACCACCAAACCATTATTGCTCCTGCATCAAACAGGTAGTTATCAGCCACCACCCAACCCTATTATCGCCTTTAAATTTCAAGTTATCTGTAAA
The DNA here is from genome assembly GCA_032716605.1 of Paralithodes platypus. Taxonomy (NCBI): domain Eukaryota; kingdom Metazoa; phylum Arthropoda; class Malacostraca; order Decapoda; family Lithodidae; genus Paralithodes; species Paralithodes platypus. The sequence continues at coordinate 32,602,951 of CM064567.1, read as the reverse complement.
TATCATGTATAAATATACAAACCGTATGTATTTTTGTATATTTATACTTGATATTGACAGATTACTTGAATTTAAAGGCGATAATAGGGTTGGGTGGTGGCTGATAACTACCGTGTTTGATGGAGGAGCAATAATAGTTTGGTGGTTCTCACAGGTAAGCCATGATAGCCTTGTCCGTTTCTTAGTCATTAATGTGCGACTTTAACCTCATGACACAGGGACAAGTGGCTTATTTCTACACTTTTGGTAATGCATTATATTGACAAAAAATAGGGGATGGTGTGAAAAAAGCTGTGTCAAAATATCATACTGATCCAACTGTTTGTTAATGAGTTATTCCCGAAAAACAATGCCACACGGCCTCTGAAACCCATAGTAGTACTGTATATAGTAAAAATATGCTGAATCGTCAGAAATCGTTATAAACTATGTATAGCCTAGGTGTTGAGTATTGTTGATGTCGACAGTCGTATCTTTGGCACTACTTCGGAAGCGTCCACCAGAAGTCTCAGGTAAATTCTTACTTACGTAGGTTTAAGCCATCTTCACACATACACGAGTCGATGCCCGAGTCCAAACACGAGTGATGAAATGTCCATATTCGGCAATGACTCTGGCATACTCTTCGTGACTCTTCGTGACTCGTGCTACACTCGTGTGAGTACTGTTCGTATCGGGGTGTGTCCTGGGTACTCGTGACGTGGCCTAGACATTTCAAACCTGCATGAAATTTTGTGTCCCCGTCACGAGTCCGAAGGACATACGTGTAGACACTTGTTGACTCCTCGTGACTTGTCTTGACTCTTGTTGAACTCTGCATAACTCTTCGTGACTCGCTTGTGACCCAACTTCTTCAAAATATAATATTAAACCATATTTAACCATATGAAAACATCGAAATTGCAATACCCTTTAGAAAACAGATCGAAAACATCGTAACTTCGGTGACCCTTTAGAAAACAGACCTCTAGTGTTATTTGTGTACATTTCGTATTATAATTTTCCCTGTCATGTGCTTTCTCTCTCTCTATTACTTATATGTCTATCTACTGTATTCATTTCCATCTGTATCTAGCTATCTCCCTTATTTATCAGCTTTTATATTTGTTATTTGGTCTCTATGGAATCTGTGAATAATTGCCGATTTGATGGGCTAAATAAACTAATTATACCACTAACACATAATGAGCAAAATTACATAAGTCGTTTAAAAAATATATAAATTATGTTCCCGATTCTTCAGTGAGAAGTGAAAGCGATCGATAAAACGTGGGCAAAAATAAGCTTGGTATGAAACAGAGACTTAGCTATCTGATACGATAAATTGTCAATAGCCTAGATCAGCTTGAAAAAAGATGGGGGGAAATTGATATTATATTCTTTTGTCATAATAATTATTTATGTAATGGTAGGACATTATTTGTTTTCATTTCCACGGCATTAGAAACTAAACAATTATTTAAATGACATCAAACAACATATAAGTTTGTCCATTAATAAGGGAGATAATTAAATAATGGAGATGTAGATCGAAGGTCGTTAGGTCCAAGTGAGCGTAAAATGTGGGAATTATGAAATAAGCCTATACTGTACACTCTGAAAACATAAGGTGTCGGAATCATATGTTCAGCCTTACATAAAAGATAGGGGGAATGTTTTTATTTTTTATTTTTGTCATAATCATTATTAATGTAATGGTAGGACAGTATTTTTGTCCATTGTATAGCATTAGAAACTAAATAATGATTAAAAAGACATGAAACAAGAAATAATTCTGTTCATTAATAAGGAAGATATTACATACAGAAGATAAATACAGTAGATTGATAGAAAGGAAGAGGTCATTTGGTTTAAGCAAGCAATAATGTGTGCGACAATTTATGATTTTTTTAGCGTTATTTCATTTCTTTATATATTTTTCCTTACTATTTTCTATCTGTCTATTTTACTGTCCTAGTTTTCCTTCTTGGGACGGTAGGCTAGGAATCCTCCTCCCATTGTAAATTTCATCTACTAGACGAGACATAGAAAGGGGTGAGGGAACGCGAAAGTGGTACCAAACCATAAAAATTGGAACTTTGAATGTTATTACTGTTCGGTCTGTCTCGAGTCGGCCACCCCCAGCTATGAGGTGTGCATGAGTATATACATACACACATACATACATACATGCCAGTACATTTTCCGATGACACCCCAGATGACGGCACTCTCTTCGTGACTCTCGTTACACTCCTGTTGACTCTTGTTACACTCTTGTTGACTCTTGTTACACTCTTGTTGACTTGTGTTGACTCGTACCGACTCTTTGTTTTCGTACCCTGGAATTTGACCTTTATTTTTCAAATTTCCTCAACTCGTGTTGGGTTCGTGTTACACTCTTGTTGACTCTCCGTGACTCGTACTGACTCTTAGATGAACACGTACCGACTCTTGTTGACTTTTATTGAATCGGGAACAGTGACCTACTCGGGCTGGTTCTTGCCAGAGTCACGAAGAGTGTCACCCATCGTTCACTCTTGCTGGACTCGGGCACCGACTCTTGCATGTGTGAAGATGGCTTTAGGGCCATGCATGGAAGAGTTAACAGTTCTGTGGTGAGTGACCTGACCTACAATATTTGATTGTTTTAAATTAGATAATAATATTGGTTGAACTGAGCACATTACGGTCCATAGAAAGGCAGAGTAGAAGATAGATGTGTAGACTTTATAATGGACAAATGTTTAATTACTAAACAAAATTGTAAGTTAGTATAAATACTATTTTTTGGTATGTGAAGCTGGTGAACCTCGGAAATACTAGTGATTGAATCAAGGGGGAAATATTGAAATGGGCATGCTATTAAAGTTTCTACTTAATTCTCTTACTTATTACACTTTGTTTTTGTTTAATATTACGTTATCCACACACCTAACGGCCAAACCTATCCAGCGGATGTATTGAGGGCGTGGTTTATCGTACCTGCGTGTGTGTGGGGCTGTTTGTCACCAAGCCAGGCCTTCCAACCTCACCGGATTTGAGGCCCATATTAGGCCCCATCCAGGCTTATCAACCTGCATGTGTGTGAGGTGAAGTGGCTGGGGCCTTCAAGCCGGCTCAGTAGTGTACAGCTTAACTACAAATTATGCTATATTTTACACACCAACTGAGAATATATTAAGTTCAATGCAGATATTATTGAAGAGTAACAGTGGCATTTGTTTTAATTTTACTTGTAACCACTACCTTACTATAATGCATTGATTGATTAAATAAAGACTGAAATTTCAATTGTTGTTTTGCCATACTAATTCTCCTGAAGGACATTCCAGATGGTGTACATGTTTCTGGTATTATTTTCCCTAGTGCCTGAGGAAATATTATCACGCTGAATTTCAATTCCTCATAGCTCCCTCCAGTTATCAGGAATCTTAACGTGGCTGCTAACCACTCACAGAGTGTAATTGATGGAATCATTAATGTTTCCTCTTTTTGGATTAATGAGGTTACCCTTCCAAGTAATTCGAAAAATGTAGCTTCACTCATTCTCAAGCAATTGTACCAGTCATCTGGCTTCCATGTCAATTAATTTATATGCACAGTATGCAACATATTGTGTGTGTGTGTGTGGTTGAGTCAGGTTTTCCTTCAAACACTTCTCTGTTTACGCATATTCTTTATCATTAATTCGACACATGCTACATAACACATAGCCAATGTCTGCAGCTCTGTGTCTAGGACGATCACACTCATATCTCAACGACAACTGGAGCAGGACTGACCCTTTTTACTCAGGCCACCTTAACAGAGGAAAGGTAATAACATAACCGGTTGATGTGGTTTTACAATTTGTTTTCTTTTCTAGCAGTTTATTGTATGAGATTTCATCCCTAAATCAGACTTACTGCAGCTTAGTTTCCAATATCATTGAAAATGATCCAACAACAATGTAGTTTCTAAATATACAGTAGATTGGCTATCGAAAAGGTATGATAAACACTTGTGTGATATATCGCCTGTTGATGAGTTGCTGTTCTTGATAACGTCTACCCTGAACATTACAGTACTATTTTGATTTTTCATTGCTATTTTATCCTCTGTATAAAACAAACAACCTTATAGGAATCACAAAGTGTGTCATAGATTGCTTTTTTTAATAATCACTTAGTATTTATGAGTTTAAATAGCACCGCAGACTATTACTAGAAATTTATCAAACTATGATTTCCTAAGAAGTATTTGTGTTCAGCAGCCTCTCTCTGGAGCTGATGCATACCCATCCATAAGTCAACAGAAAGAGGGAGAACTTTTTTGATAGCCAAAGTTTGACTATCTCAGCGCAGCTTATTTTGCTCCTACTTTCATAACTCATTTGCTAAAATGGTTAATGATATTTTCTTTCTACACGTTTAGAGGAAACTTGAGCATAAACTGAAAATAATATGTTGATGATATCCTAATTAAATTGGAAAATCAATTAGATATACAGTATCTTGTGTGCCATTATATATAATAATTAATTAACACGTATTGTTATTGTGTCCAAATACAGTAGAATTAGCAGTCACAAATTCTAATAAAGGAATGTAATAACCAAGCGTTCGAATAAACCTTATCTTATATCTATGGATCAAAAATACATTAATATTTTTCGGGGATAGCATCCACCAAACCCATTTTAGGTAATATTGTGTCACATTATAACATTTCCGTAAAAAAAAAACCCATAACAACATGTATTGGGAATGTGGCCATTTTCGTTAAATGCCAAGTTATCCCACAGATGTTTTATTTTAACCCACTCAGCCCCAGCTAGTTATAAATAAATGTACCACCAGGGACCAGCAGGTTTTGAATTTTTTTTTTCTCCAGAAACAATAGCGAATGGGTTAGGAATGAAGGACCGCCCAAAGAAAACCGATCTACAAGGTCAAAAAGGGGTCCTACGGAGCCCCCGAAAGTCGATTTTACAAGAGTAAAAAATTGAAGGCAAAAACACCAAAAAACCATGTTTGTGCGCGCTCACGTGCACGCGGTTGGACTTTGAGAGTTTTCAACTATCGGCATGGTTGCGTGGGATACTTACATAGTTCCCATACAAATTTGAGCCCTCTAGGTGCCATTGGACCGGAGTAATTAAACCCCGACGACACTTGTGCGTCGTGGGGTTTAGCGTTACATACATTACCGACGACACGTTGTCGTCGCTGGTACTCAGAGGGTTAAGGTATCCCACCATGGATGTATCATCTAACGTGTCAGTCCTTTCCTGGCATGGTTATATTTTAGTGATTAGGTGTTGTCTTTGAATATGTGACAAGTATAGAGTACATTTGTGTCGAATCTATAAAAACTCAAGTCATAATCAGAATAAATTATATTTACACTTGAATGTCGAAAGACAGACAGTCGTGACCCAGCTACAAGAAGTTGACCTCATTATATTGACAGAACCCTCACCGTTCAAACAATTAACACCTTACGAGCGGCCTATGCGGTTTATTTATATGTACCGCACAGCGGGGTGTTTTTAGCCAAAATAGGGCTGTTTACGTGATCATTTTCATGCCTAAATAAGACCCAGAACGTAAAACAAGTACCTATCCCTGAAAGGGCATAAACAGAGCTTTCGAATGACACCATAACGATCCTTGTATGATGGATAGTTTTCTTGCAATAACCGTGCAACGCGAGTGCAAAAAGCAGGTAATTCGGTACTTTCGGTACATAATTGAGTATGTAGCGAGTGAGAGAGGGAGGAGGGAGCTGAGATTTGTGTCAGTAGGTTCGCCGCGGTGGTCTGGAGCAGTCATACGCTCGCTAGTCTCCTGCCACCACTTGTCTCTCTCTCTCAGCCACATTACGTGCTGAAATTGCCACTCGACCTATGTCGAGCGCCGCCACATAGTCCAGCTTTTTTTAACTCGACTTATGTTGCTCGCCGCTAATTAAGGGTTAAGGCTACCTGCCAAAACTTTCTCATAAATTGGTCTTTCAATATTCACAAACACGCACATACATACACTGTATATCTTATATATATTTACTCCTAGGTTTATTATGGAGCCCCATGTAAGAATTTAAATTCACCAGCGGGCCCTTCTCGCCTGGAGCAGCCTCCAACACAATGGCCTCACCCACGAGACGCCTATCACTGGATCTTAGAAAGAAGCCAGCACTGAGCGAGCCCTTCTTACCCTCAGAAACACCAACACGGAAGTAGCAACCAAAGGAGACACTACCACAGCCGACCAGAAGCAGGTATAACAAATATTCAGAATTATCCTCCAATATTTGATCAGTTAGGTGGGTCCTATACAATCACCCACCTAGTGAGGCTCAATGCTCATGTAACAGCGCATTTTGAGCGACTGTACACTCTAGGGTAACTCATATAATCACTTGTATAACTCACACCCTTATAACAGTTATTCACTTACTTAAGTATACTACTGTACATTCTAATTGGGCATGATCTCCCCTATAGAAGATCACCCCACCTATAAAGGCCTTGGTACAATTCTTGCAAGCTAAGCAGGGGTTCTCACGCTCCCTTTAGAGAATTGCAGCAACACCAAGATGATTGCTAGCAACTAATATCGTATGACTCCACACTGGTAAGAACCGGCACGCTCGAGCCACCGGGCTTGGACCAGTAGCAGAACAGCCACCCATTAGGAAGGTTACCCCTTCAAGCGGCCGTGGTAATTAATACAGTGACATTACAGTGACAGTGCGATACTGTGCAATTAGTGTGTGTACCGTTTACCTATTTTCGCTATTCTTAATTCATCTATTCTTTACAGGAAGGAATTACAGATTACAGGAATTATAGCTCAATCTAATTGTTAGCCAGCTTACTGCTTTTAATTAGGTAGATACTTCCCTGCTGGGCAATACAGTATCTACACAGACCTTATAACTATTTACAAACCGCATACTTCTATAATTATTTTGTGTTAAATAAATATATATAGAAAAGCCACCAGTGTCTTTGCTTCAAATCAGTTACCTCTATGATTTACCTTTCAACATGTTTTTACACTGTTAACCTGGACTACAAGCATTACAAGGAAAATCAAGGTAAGAGGCAAAAAGGTATCAAAACAGTATAATCCCCGATACATAAGTGGTGGCAGCGGTGGGATGCGTGTTCCTTAATAAAACACAGAAAAGACCTCCGAAGAGCAATCATATTAAAAGCAGTAAAGAAAAGCTGAAAACAGAGCAACTAGATTTACTAAACATTAATGAGCTAAAAGGAAAGAAAAACATCGATGAATGATAAAGACATAGAAGTGGATTCAGAGTGAGGTGGTACTATATCACAGTGCCCAGCACATCAGCGCTGACCTCAGCATTCCCTTCACTGAGCCAATGAGTCATGGTGAGCCCGCGCGCCAGCAACTCGCCCCAGCAACTCAGCCAGAGACTCACACACGCACACACGCACACCACGCCCAGGCAAGGGTATGACGTGTCTGTGAACTGTGACGTCACGGGAATTGGTGACGACATCAGGAGAAGCAACCAACTCTAAGGGATCACCACTTCAAACTTCATTCTACAACAGCTGACTAGAAGACTTCAAACATCACAGCATTAATTCAGCTTTGTATCGGTTAGTCAGAAATAACAATACAAATTAAATATACTAGTAACTAGTACTAGTAAAAATCCTGTCAACATAAACACAGCAAATGCCAGTGCCTTCTTTAAATTTTCTTTAGCAAATATCTCTACTTATTTACTCTACGAATTTTAAAGTGTGACTATGCGTACATTTTAACTCCATTTCGAATTAGTAAATTCAAGTCTTGCTTTAAGAACTTTTATTCTCGCACTAAGAAACTTATATTTTACTTCCTTTTAATTCTAATTTCTCTTATTGAATTAAAATTTTAGGCCTACAGTAAATATTAGTTTACCAGCACAAATTTCTCAAGACATTTATTTTAGCAGAGGATCATTTCTTTTCTCTTGCCTGTGTTACCCTACTTTCATTTTCTTAGTAAGAGAGTATTCTTATACAGTGCCTTACTAAGTTGAATTTTCCAGATTTTCCTGTATTAATATTTCAACTGCTCACTCATCAGACTAACCACCTTCATTCATCCATACAAACTAACGTACGGGTGTGTGGTTAAGAGAAGTCCCCTTTTACCAAAAACAAATTGTGTACCAGTGCTAACTTTTTTTTTTTGTGGGATTATTTGTCAATGACATTCAGTCCAGCTACCTTTGCCAAAAGTGTAGTTTTTTCCCTATGTCCTTTAATCCTTTTTGGCAAGAAGTCACCTCACCATGAGGAAGACTTAATTTCCTCAGACAGTACTACTGAGAACAACTCAGAAGAGGAATTAGAGAGAGCGGGAATTGAACCTCAGTCAGACACAGAGCTTGAGAAAGAAGTAGGGACAAAACTTTCTTCTGACCTTGACGACTTGACTGATCAACTTACTAACTTTTTCAAGGAGACATCGGGCCACCCCGATACATCCTCTAGCGCCTGCGGAACAGTTAAGGATACATTGGGTCACCCCGATAGAACATCCTCAAGCGCTAGCGCCAGCGCCAGCGAACCGTCATTGGTGTCCCAAGATCACCAAAATTTCGCGAAACACGAGGTAAAACGAGATACCTCCGGCACCCAGAGCCATTTCAGCTTACGTCCTTCAATACTAGGTGGAGTCACCCTGCGATCAGGAAACACCTACTTTCCTGTAGTGTCGGCAGTGACACCTCCACCGGCAACGACTACCAGTACTTCATCTACAATAACACCACCGGCTAATTCCACAGCAATCATGACAGGTCAGCCGCCACCACCGAAGATAAATCTCATGCAACGTGGGCAAGACATCGCCTACTTTACCGGAAAAGATTGTCCAAACTACCCGGGAGGAGTTCTTATCTTCATGCGGACCATCGAAGACCTCATGAGGAATAGTGACATATCGACAGATGAAGACAAGATAGTGTTTGTAAGAGGATACCTGAAAAGCGGCTCCAGACCCGCACTCGCACAGTCCATCCTAGCTTTCCGGACCAAGGACTATAGTGCATGGAGAACATATCTGATTGAATGTTTTGGAGACGGTAACCAAGGAGGAGCATTGGCCTTCGTACACAGAATGGCCCACAAATTTGACGAGTCCCTTGGTAAGCGAGACATGCTCATGGCCCAAGTCATTGCAGGAGATGTTGTCGTAGATGCCGAGCAAAGATTTTACACTTCAGATTGGGTAGATCAGGGAGCACAAACTATGACCCTGAAAAATCTAAGTAAATTCCTAGAATACATGGTTTTCGTATGCGCACTGCCTACCACTCTTAGGAAGGAAATCATGAAGACTTAGTTTAAATCAACCAGTAACCTTCAGGAGTTTGTGGCAAAGAAAGCATTCAAAATCTCCACAGATGTAATACCAAAAGCCTTCGTAAGCCCAGTAGAAGCTTATGGGACCAAACCCAGGCAGGCTACAAGCTCAAGGAACCACAACATCTGTGAACACTGCCAGAAGAAGGGCCATGACAAGAGATCATGCTGGAAACTGCACCCGGAGCAAACCCCGGACAGGTACAAGAAGAAGACGACACACACAGCTTCCGGTGGGGCATCACACAAAGCTGGACGAGCACAAGGAACACCCACAAGCCAAGGAACACAAAGTCCGAGGAAGAGCTGTATGATCCATGGAGAGAAGGGACATTCCACAGAAGACTGCCGAGCAGCCAAGGATCTAGTCAGTAAGTACCACAAACGTTCGTCGGGGGAAGCTCAGGGCAGGACGCCCGAAAATCAAACGTAGTAAAGACTACTCCGTTACCTACCAATGTACACTCGTCGCCCTTACACGTGCCCTCTATCGTTGCGGCTGTCACACGAGTGAACATTATGTCAATTCCAGTAACGGTAGGTAACAGGAAGATCTCTTTGGCTCTTGACTCCGGCGCCTGCGCCAACGTCTTGTCCTACGAGTCATTGATAAATCTTCAAAACCAGCTTAAGTGCAACTGGACACTTAAACTCCCAGACATGCAACTTAAAGGAGTTACACGGGATACCCTACAACTAGTTGGTATGGTGGACATTCCGTTTAGATTCACACGTCGCGGAGACCCGAACATCAAGACAAGGTTTTACGTGATAAAGGATTTTCCACTCCCAGCTGATGGCCTCATCGGCATTGAAACGATGAAGGACAACCGCATCGTCTTAGATCCTTCCGAGCAGAGTATGACATACAACCGCCACACGTATTCTACAATGCAGAATCCACGACCTCTCCTTCACTCGACCATTGCTGCGACTGTACCAGCAAGCATGGACAATTTACCTGCGCTGTCCTTGGGGTTCCCTACTCCAAGTATCCAGAGTGTTGGATCGACAGGTCAGGGTTCTCGGTTGTATCCCATAGTAGTTTCCAGAAAACAAAGGATTCGTGCTAGAGAGGGTGCACACCTTCCAGTTAGGTTACCCAAACTAAAGAAAGGCACTGATGCAATGTGTCTAAGTGAAAGTGCATGTGTAAAGGGACTAGCTCTCGAGTCAACCTTGTACAAGTTACACGATAACTCAAGGGCGGAGATACTAGTCTACAACAGATCTAATGGTCCAATTACGCTGAAGTCCGGTTGTACCATCGGTAAGGCTCTTGTGTACGACTATCCAGTAGATCCAGAACCCCCGGAGTGGCCCTCCGCTCAAGCGCCCATAGCTGTGATGACAGCATCGAAACCTTCCAAGATGTCAGAATCAGATCCTATCAAGCTGCACCTCAAGAATGTAGACCTTCCAGAATTGGAGGACTCCCTTCTGAGCTTACTACAGCGGTTCAGAGATGTCGTTGCGCTCCCAGGAGAACGACTAGGTAAAACGGATCTGACAACGTATTCCATACCCCTAAAACCAGACACCAACCCCGTCTACACAGCGGCATACAGATTGCCACACTGTCAAAGGGATGTGGTTAAAGGGATGGTAGACGACATGCTGGAGCCAAAGGTTATCCAACATTCATCCTCGCCATGGAATTCACCTCTTTTCCTGGTTCCTAAGAAGGATGGAGGATGGCGCCCAGTGATTGATTATCGCTAGGTCAATCAAGCAACCATACCTGATAGATTCCCCATGCCTGTACTGTCCGAGCTACTACAAGGCATTGGAAAAGGGAATACAGTGTTCAGTACGCTAGATCTCCTCAGCGGGTACTGGCAAGTTGGAATGGATGAAAAGTCAACGGAAGTCACTGCTTTCTCGACCCCGAGCAGACACTACGAATGGTTACGCATGCCTTTTGGGTTCAGAAACGCACCCCTCACCTTTCAAAGGTTAGTCAACAACCTTTTTGCGGGCCTCTTGGGTGACTCAGTCTTTGCCTACCTGGACAACATCATAATCTGTAGTAAAGATCATGATTCTCATTTCGACAAACTCCAACAAGTAATGGAAAGACTACAAATGGCAGGTTTACGTATCAAGATCAGCAAGTGTGACTTCCTTAAAAGAAAAATCAAGTTCCTAGGTCATCAAGTAGACGTAGAAGGAATCCACACTATGGATGATAAGATCCGTGCGGTACAAAATTTCCCACGACCGAAAACTGTAGAGAATATCCGAAGCTTCATTGGCTTATCAGGCTACTATCGTTCTTTCATGAAGAACTATGCGAGTCTGGCAAGGCCTCTGACCCAACTGCTCCGAAAGGAAGCACCGTTCGAATGGGGCCCAGAGCAAGAGGAAGCCTTCATTAGCCTTAAGCAGGCTCTCACCTCTACACCTGTCTTAGTTTTCCCTGACTATGATCAACCATTCACACTTTGCACCGATGCATCCCTCAAAGGTCTTGGAGCTGTACTGATGCAGCCAGATGAACGAGGCAAAATGCGAGTCATTGGTTACGCAAGTAGAGTGTTGAATGATGCCGAGACTAGGTATCACTCTACGGAATGGGAAACCCTTGCAGTAGCTTGGGCCCTGAAGCATTTCCGAGATATCATCCTCAGCTATCCGATCGATCTCTACACCGACAATGAGGCGGTCACGAAGATATTCAAGGGTGGTAAGAATCTCACTGGCAGACTAGCGCGGTGGTACGAAACGGTATTACAGTTTGATCCGACTCTGTATCATATCAAAGGTCTGGCTAACGTGGCGGCGGACGCACTCTCCCGAAATGTGCAAGTGATCCAGCTACCGACGCTAACACATGCCCAGGTGCAAGAAGAGCAACGCAAGGATCCTCTGTGGTCCACAGTCATCTATTATCTGGAATCAGGGGATGCTACAACTCTCCCAGCACTACCGGTCCCCCTCACGCAATTAAAATTGCAGGACGGACTTTTGGTTAGAGTTATTCCCAAAGCCATTGACACACGACCCCGTGTAGTGATTCCAGATACTCTCACTGAAGCAGTACTTCAACAGCAACATGATGCTCCCCAAGCTGGTCACCCAGGACGGGACAGAACACTTGACGCTACCAGAAAGTACTACTACTGGAAAACGATGAGAAAGGATATTGAACAACACATAGCAAGATGTCTCTCCTGTGCCCAGCACAAGGGAACCTGTGATGGTCCCGCACCAATCTTGGAGTATCCAACGCCTTCACTTCCATTCGACACTGTATCAGTGGATTTGCTGAAGTTGCCGCGGAGTCACCAGGATTCACAGTATCTTCTAGTATGTGTTGATTTCTTCTCAAGATTCGTAGTTCTAGCCCCGCTTAAAAATAAAACAGCGGATGAAGTTGCTCATGCACTAGTAACGCATCTCATCTGTCCGTTCTCCTGCCCTAAGACTCTCCTCTCAGACAACGGGTTGGAATTCAAGAACCAGGTGATTGCAAGTATCTGTGATATCTACAATATCAAGCAATCGTACATTGCAGCATACCACCCAGCCTCAAATGGGTTGGTTGAACGCATGAACAGGACCCTCCTAGAAGTCCTACGCCATGTAACAAACCCGCTCCAGGAAGCGTGGGAAGACTGGCTTCCACAGGTAGCAGCTTGTGTAAACGGCTCTGTAAACTCCTCTACAGGTAAGACGCCACAATACATAGTCTATGGACAGGACAAGATTCTGCCTTATGAACTACTCTCCAAGCCTAGCACACCAGTCTACAATCTAGAGGACTATGCTAAGAGACAACTCCAGGTCTTTAGCAAGATCCACCACCAAGTCCGAGATCATTTACAGGCATCCCGTGCAGAAATGATAAGGAAACAGCACAAAAGAGCACAGTAAACTGTCCTTGACGTAGGTGACAAAGTTATGTGCCTAGATCCGACGAGAATGTCTAAGCTCTCGCCGAAGTATAGTGGACCCTATGTCGTTACGGACACAACATCCGGTAACAAGTTTGAGGTTCGAGACCCTACCACTAACAAGGTAGAAGTAATCCATGGTGATAGGTTGAAACGTGCGAGTCCTGAACTCCCACCAGATGGAGCACTCACACCTATTCCCTCACCTTCGACGGTGCAACCCACTGCACCCCTGTCGACTGACTTCGCGAACGTCAATGAGTATAAGCGGAAGCTCCATTCTGCTAGCAGAGTGGATCATTGTTCTATTGAGATAGCATATCTAATGAAACAAGCCGCACACCCAGGTGTGTAGAAAAGACTAAAACCAAACCAACTCACCGTTCTGTTAACGTCACACTTCATGAATAGAGTCTTGAAGTACGACTCAATAGCAATGACGGATGTCTTCACGACAGTTAACTCTGTAATTACGACTATTAATAACTTGACACAAGTTGTTAATTCTCTAGTTTCTGATGGACATTCCACAGATAAAGTAATTTACTTGTCAGAGATCTTGCAAGCTACTGAGGAAGATGTTAGCGATTTATTTCAGGGTACGAAGAGGGTTCTAGCAAATCTCGTTGATGCTGCCCTAAGCCGAGTCACCAGTGACCTAGTACCTGTAGAACATCTCTGTACGGCAATTGACATAGCGAAAGATCAGTATTCCCTGATGCCGCTATTTGATGCAGGTGAATGCGAGTTCTACTACCCTCTACTGGAAGCAGTTCTTACGCACTCATCCATTTTAGTCCACATTCCGTTCAAGTCCTCACATATGTTCAATGCTTGGAGGATTTTTCCGTTCCCGTTTCTCTTAGACGGAAGATTACTAACCGTGACTGACACAGCGGACATGATGCTCGTCTCCGACGACCTTCAACTTGTGACTGTGACTGACAATGACGCACTTAACTTATGTCGGTCCTCGTATCTTCATCTATATGTGTGTCCAGCGTATGTGTTTTCCTTTACGTCCCCAGACAAAACTGCATGCGAACTTACTTTGACTCAAGCCACTGTGACTGACACTGGAGCTATGAAAGACTGTACGTATGCCCCAGCTCCTGAGCTCCCCGTGTTTCATAAACACTTGCTAGATATTCAGTTCTTTTACTTCCCTAACCAGACCCAGGTGTCTCTCATTTGTAAAGATTCTAGAAGTGTATTTCATGCACAAGGGATGTATCAGGCCCCTGATCACTGTGAAGTAAGGAGTTCACTCATTCATACTCTGCCTTCTAATCAGCACCAAGCCCTGATTACTAACCTCTCTTCTGAGTTCATCCCTCTTAACATTTCTATCACAGGCAACTCCTCAGACCTAATCATCAAGTCACGTAGCATTAAAATGTTAAATGCATTGAATTCTTCTGAGTTTACTAATCTCATTAGTTCATCTCTCCCCATGTCCATCAGCCCAGACGTTCTCTATCCTACAGTACTAACCCCTACCTTGGCTCTCTCAGTAATAATTCTAATCCTTGTAGGCCTCTTCCTTCGCCTATCTTTTAGGGTTGATCACCTGACTCGTAGACGTAAGGCTAAGCTGGCAACTGCCGAAACGACTGTGTAAGTTAGTCCTTACCCTTTCATACCTTCGTTGGCATTGCTATACACTGGGAATAGGGTTACGTAAGTCATAGGGATGATAGGGATAATATGTATGTTCGGTGGGCCTCACTGTACGTGGCCGAGCGGTGTAACAGCGCATTTTGAGCGACTGTACACTCTAGGGTAACTCATATAATCACTTGTATAACTCACACCCTTATAACAGTTATTCACTTACTTAAGTATACTACTGTACATTCTAATTGGGCATGATCTCCCCTATAGAAGATCATCCCACCTATAAAGGCCTTGGTACAATTCTTGCAAGCTAAGCAGGGGTTCCTACGCTCCCTTTAGAGAATTGCAGCAACACCAAGATGATTGCTAGCAACTAATATCGTATGACTCCACACTGGTAAGAACCGGCACGCTCGAGCCCCCAGGCTTGGACCAGTAGCAGAACAGCCACCCATTAGGAAGGTTACCCCTTCAAACGGCCGTGGTAATTAATACAGTGACATTACAGTGACAGTGCGATACTGTGCAATTAGTGTGTGTACCGTTTACCTATTTTCGCTATTCTTAACACATAACGAGCGGCCTCTGCGGTTTATTTATATGTACCGCCCAGCGGGGTGTTTTTAGCCAAAATAGGGCTGTTTACGTGATCATTTTCATGCCTAAATAAGACCCAGAACGTAAAACAAGTATCTATCCCTGAAAGGGCATGAACAGAGCTTTCGAATGACACCATAACGATCCTTGTATGATGGATAGTTTTCTTGCAATAACCGTGCAACGCGAGTGCAAAAAGCAGGTAATTCGGTACTTTCCCCATATAATTGAGTATGTAGCGAGTGAGAGAGGGAGGAGGGAGCTGAGATTCGTGTCAGTAGGTTCGCCACGGTGGTCTGGAGCAGTCATACGCTCGCTAGTCTCCTGCCACCACTTGTCTCTCTCTCTCAGCAACATTACGTGCTGAAATTGCCACTCGAGTTATGTCGAGCGCCGCTAGTTAGTCCAGCTTTTTTTAACTCGACTTATGTGGTGAGCCGCTAAAGAAGGGTTAATTCATCTATTCTTTACAGGAAGGAATTACAGATTACAGGAATTATAGCTCAATCTAATTGTTAGCCAGCTTACTGCTTTTAATTAGGTAGATACTTCCCTGCTGGGCAATACAGTATCTACACAGACCTTATAACTATTTACAAACCGCATAGTTCTATAATTATTTTGTGTTAAATAAATATATATAGAAAAGCCACCAGTGTCTTTGCTTCAAATCAGTTACCTCTATGATTTACCTTTCAACATGTTTTTACAGTGTTAACCTGGACTACAAGCATTACAAGGAAAATCAACGTAGGAGGCAAAAAGGTATCAAAACAGTATAATCCCCGATACACTCACATAATAGGCTCGATGCTATGCAACCCCCAGTGAGGCTTGTGACTCACCCACCAGTTGCTGAAATTATAGGAACCGATTCGAGACCTTTCAAGAAGAAGACATCCCCAGACTCTACAAAACTTAAAGGCACCGGTTCGAGACCTTCCAAGAAGGCGTCCGCAGATTCTACAGCAATCAAAGGAAGTTGTTCGAGACTTTCCAAGAAGAAGACTTTCCCATACTCTACAATAATTAAAGGAAGCGGTTCGAGACCTTCCATGGTGCCTAACATTGTCAAAAACTCCCAATAGTCACACCTTAGTGAAGTCCCCCATTAAAACCTCAATCATAAGCAAATTGTTGAGTCCTCCCTTACTCCCAGAAAATCACTTTAAAAGAAGTAACGTAACTCCGTCTCATATATTTAACTCCCAACTTGTGTACCTGTTTAATTCAACTAGGAAAACACAACACACAATTCTGTCCTTGTTATCCGCTAATACATATTATTGTTAGTTATTGTTGGACACTCTGGAGTCGACATTATTAAAGGTATTTTATGGTAGGAAAGACATATTTACACCAAACCACCATAAGTTACACCATTCCTCTAATGTAATTTCTAGATAAGTTACCCATTCTACGCAGTCGAGATCATAATTCGGGTATCAAAGAAAATGAGCTAACTCCCTTCTCCTGTTTCAGGCCTTCAAGGGACTGGAGTTCTTGCAGAGAGGCTCCAGTCCTGACGATATTCTTGGCCTACAGTGTGCTGGCTTAATAATCCAATAGGGTTGATAGCCTCTGAAGTCTTAATTTAACTAAATATAGTTTCAGGGGCGCTAGCTGACTAAGTGATTTATGTAAATATTCAGTCGCCATTCATTAAGTTCCTATGTATTTGCAAGACCATTGCCATGATATGTATTTGTTTAACTTTGTCATAATTATATTGTCTTCTTAAAAATGAATATTAGTCAGATTCCAAGAACTCACATATCTAATTATTTCCATACCTGCCTTATAGTTTAGTTCATGTATTCATACTGCTGTTAATTTATACTTAGAGTATCTCGAGTGAACGATCCTTATTTTGTGTATAAATAAAATATTGTTTTGTACTGATTTGTATAACTCGCCTAGTGTTTGTACTGTGCATGTATATTGAACTAATAATTTTTCTCTGTTTGGTGAATCCACATATTACATTATGTCTAGCATAACACTGGTGGCTAGTGCTGGTTCTAAACATGGAGAAAGACAGAGTTAATATACTTATACGGACAATGACAAGCGAACAAAAGCAGTCAAGATGGCGCAACATTCGCACGTCCCAATTTAAGAAAAAGACCCAAAACTATATAACATCACCACGTATATAAAAATGGTCAAGATAGTCCGGGATCTAGTTTATCAGGATAATATTGAAAAATATCGCAATTATGATCATTCATTTAAGTAAAGCAGTGCCTTTGACTACAAACAAAGTTCAATGTGGCCAAACGTGGGCCGAATTTAAACAAATAGTCATAGACTCCGTTCAACCCTCTTTCGTAATGGTAGTGCCTATAACTCAATTGCACAACATTAAGTATGATGGTGACTTTGACGCTAAGCTTTCATTATTGCAGAAAAACATTGCATCCGCCTTTCGTCGAGCAACCCAAGAGGAAAGTAACCATTTGTTTAGTGAGTTGCTCAGGATTGTCGCAGACAACAATGGACAACATTTCTTCATCCATGACCCGGTAAGGATTGATCGAGACCTGACCACCATCAGACGTTTTTTTTGTTTCACCAAGACAAAAAAGGTTAATTTTTCTAAAGATATCCTCCAGTCATAAAATGTTTGTATCAATTGGGCGCCCATTAACCTCTGAAGTGCGCATGGGGGTAATTGGAAACGTCCCCCTGTGCTGACGTATTTGAGGTGTTTCCGTCACTAAAATATTCATTGTGCCATTAATAGCATTAATACTTATCCATATGCGCCTATTATGGGTTGATTATAAAGGTATTAACCTGAAACAACAATAAAACGAGTGAAAACAGCGTTTGGATGGTCAAAATCGGAGATATAGCCCGCGAGTTGTATAATGTATGGGTGAGGCAATCTGCTTTCCCGCCAATTTCCCCCAAGGCCACTGAGACACAGTCGATCGATACTCTCTCTCTCTCTCTTGCACTCGCTTGCTATCAGTGATGACCACACCCTCCAATCGGATTTCTAATGTTAGCACGAAAATGTACCTCAGAATATGGGAATAACAGGGAAAATAGGTGATAACTGAAGGAGAGGAGGAAAGTGGGGAAGGAGGGGAGGTAGAGGACTGAGATTTTGCATGGCCCAGGGGCCAAAAATTTTTTTTTTTTTTTTTTTTTTTTTTTTCGATGTCAAAAGTTGATTTTTTTTTTCTCGGACTCTTAAGAGTCTCCCCGCAGTGCGCCGGGGGAACTCTTAAGAGTCTCCCCGCAGCTCCCGGGTTAACCTAACAAGTGCACATGGGGGTAATTAGACACCTCTCCCTGTGCGCATGTATTTGAGGTGTTTCCGTCACTAAAATATTCATTGTACCATTAATAGCATTAATACTTATCCATATGCGCCTATTATGGGTTGATTATAAAGGTATTAACCTGAAACAACAATAAAACGAGTGAAAACAGCGTTTGGATGGTCAAAATCGGAGATATAGCCCGCGAGTTGTATAATGTATGGGTGAGGCAAGCTGCTTTCCCGCCAATTTCCCCCAAGGCCACTGAGACACAGTCGATCGATACTCTCTCTCTCTCTCTTGCACTCGCTTTCTATCAGTGATGACCACACCCTGCAACCGGCTTTCTAATGTTAGCACAAAAATATACCTCAGAATATGGGAATAACAGGGAAAATAGGTGATAACTGAAGAAGGGGAGGAAAGTGGGGAAGGAGGGGAGGTAGAGGACTGATATTTTGCATGGCCCAGGGGCCCCAAAAAAATAAAAAAATAAAAAAATAAAAATATATATATTTTTTTTTTTCGATGTCAAAAGTTGATTTTTTTTTTCTCTGACTCTTAAGAGTCTTCCCACAGTCCGCCGGGGGAACTCTTAAGAGTCTCCCCGCAGTTCCCGGGTTAAGCTGTTGTAGATTGTAAATTTGTGGAAAGTAACTCCAAGGAAGTCTATTCCAGAGAGTATAAGTTACGGGGATAAATTATTTTTGATAAGTGGAATTCTACATTGTGGAAGAGAGAGTGTGAATAATGGGTATTTCTAGCTGCCCTAGTTCTGCGGGGAAAGATGCGGAGAGGTGGTACAATTGAAGCAAGTTCCTCAGGACATTTACTGTGAAAAAAATATCTGTAGAGTAATGCAAGAGATGCAACATCTCTTTGTATGTATAATGGAGAAATATCATGTGTGGTTACAGGGTTATTGATTATTCTACTTGCTTTATTAAAAATGTTGTCCAACTGCCTCAATGCAACCACTCCCACATCCATTCCACAAGGGTGAACTGTATTCCATCTGAGAACGAACATGACCTGTATATATAATGGCTAACTACTCGTCAGTGAAGAATTCTCGAACTCTGTATATAAGTCCCATTTTCTTAGAGGCATAATTAGCAATGGATCTAAAATAAGGTGTTCAGCTCAGGCTGGCATTCAATGTTATACCACATATATCAATACTAGAGGAGGTTGGAATATTTACATAATTAAAATTTAATGTGGGAGTTAGACTGTCTGTTAGAAAATTGTATGTAGGTTACTTGGGTTTCTGTGCATTCAAGGAAACTAGCTGTATTGTGTCCCTATTCATACATCTTAGAAAGGTCCTGGTTCAGAGAAATTGCAGTGTTTAATTTGGTATTTATAATATTAGGTAGTGTGAAAGAACTGCTAATTGTAAAGGAACTGTAGAGTGTTGAGTCATCTGCGTATTATATATGTATTGGGTTATGAGTGATAGATAGGAGATCATTGATGTGAATACGGAAGAGAGTTTGAGTCAAAACTGATCCCTGAGAAACACCAGCATTTACTGAGTAAAATTAAGAACAAAGGCCATTAACCATTACAAATATTTGTATGTTATGAAGATGAGAACAACATAGTGGAATTAGTTATGCAAGACTGTGGTGTAACATCTTCGACAACAATGATTGATGCCGGACTATCAAAGGCCTTGAAATATGCATTGCTATTGTATGCGTCTCACCATGTTGGTCTGTAGCTCTGTTAATTTGATGTGTCAGAAAGCCAAGAATGTCTGCAGTTGATCGTTCATGTCTAAAGCCATACTGTCTAGCACTGATTAATTTACCAGTCTCTAGATACTTGATTAGGTAATTGTTTATAACGCCTGGTTCACACAACAAGACTATGTCAACACGTCCTTAGCCGTCCTTGGTCAACTTTCGAATGTTTTGGGTTGCGACCAAGCTTAGGTGTGTTGGTTAAATTGAAAATGTTCATGTAAAGTAATTGAAAAGTCGGCAAACCTAATATGGTGCCAATTTGAGGTTTTACACATGCAGGACTCTGTACCAGACTTTGCGAAGCACACGGTCATTTTAAAGTCTGGAAGGGTCAGTACGCCAGTGTGACAGGCCCTGTATTGTTTCGAAGATTTAATCAAGGGTGGAAGTATTAGCTATTGGTCTGTAGTTTGATGGATCTGAAGAGGCTCACTTTTAGGAACAAGTTCGATGGCTGCTTCTTTCAATGAGAGTGGGAAACGAGAGGTGTGGGTACACAGATGGTAAAAAATGGCAAAACAGGAGCAAGCACTAAACAACATATTTAAAGTACTATTGGTGGAATTTCATCTGGACAAGGAGCTTTAGATACTGCGAGATTCTGCAAAATGGTTATATGATGTCTGGTGTGAACCTTTAACTCAGGAAGCATGTTGAAACGTCTCGCCAGGCGAAGGTGATTTGGTTCCTTCCCGACAAAAATTGTCATTTTACTGTAAATATCGTTATTACTTATTCATATGCGCCTATTATTCGTTTAATATGAAGACATTAACTTGTAGGAGCAATAAAACAAGTTGGAATAGTATTTGGGGGGTGAAAATGACTTAATATTGCCGCCCGATCGTATCAGGAGGGGAGAGCCGGCGCGGTGCATATCCTTCCCTCCCAAGCTCTAAAGCGGCACTGACTGGTTTTGACAGCTCTAAGTAGAAGCCTCTAAGTTGCTAGGATCTCGAGCCGCCTCGCCTGTGTTATAGAGACGGCGTGAGGTAAATTCGCGCCGAAAATTACCAGATATACTGTAAGGGGGAATAGGAGGAAAGATATGTGACAATTGAGGGGAGGGGGGCACATGTGGAGGAGTGATAGGAGGTATTTTTGTTTTCCATGTGAATGAGGGAGAAAAAAGGCATAACTGCCTGCAGCGAGTGCCTCTCCCAGATTTCAAAGAGTGACAGGGCTGAAATCAAGGGACGTTCGAGCTAAAATGCCTGGACACACGGAGTTTGAAGCAATTTAACTCATAGGAAGAGGGGAATTGTCTCACTTAATTACATATTGTTTTGTTTTGAGTGCCAGTGGTGTGTTTTGAAAGGCATTTTTTATGCCTAACCTCTTAAGAGTCCCGTTGCCATCACCCAGTTAAACCTATTAAGAGTTTCGGAGCCTTTCCAGCGTTAATGAGGGGAATTAAAATTGAGTAAAGGAATATATTGATTTCTTTCATCTAAAGTTCAGTTGGTGGAGAAAAAATCAGCAAGATTTACCTCACAGGGTACCTCGCACCTCAGATTTTACCTCGCAGGGCAGTTTCAAGATTGCCATCGGGAGATTTTAATGGTGAAATGGATGCATAAAGCAGTTAAATTAGACATGAGTGAGTTAAGAGTAGACCAACATATTTTATCATTTGGGTTGCTTAGTTGTTTATTTGGCTACCTGTGAAGAAAATTTAACTTAGTTTGATTTTTTACAATTTTGGCATGATTGTTGACGTGTTTGTAGTAATTATTGGCGTTTTGTGTTTTGACCTTATGTAAGCATTGCAAGCTTTTGTTTTTTGTTCTGTAACTCGAGCACAGTTGTGGTCAAACCACTTAAGATAATTAGATTGTTTACTATTATTTTGATAAGGGATAACTATTTCCATTCCATTTTTTTTTTATAATCTTGAATGTGGCTCAAAGTAAAGTTTACATTGTTAGCAAAGACAGACGACCAGGGAATATCAATGAAGACATTTTCAAGACCTTCCCAGTCTGCCCTATCCTAGTGCCATTTGGTCACCAAAACTGGTTCAGAGTGGGATGGTGTGGTATGAAATAAATAGGTAGCCTATATCAAACAGTGCTCTGAAGTTTCAAGTGGCGACATCACTTCAATTGAGGAGGGGGGAATAAGGATTAAGGAGGGAAGGATGGGAATGGGATGGGTTGGGACACATGTGTAGGAGTGGTAGCAAGTAATGGAGGGGAATTATCTCACCTAATCACAAATTGCTTTGTTTTGAATGTCACTGGGGTGTTTTCTAAGTTTTTTTTTGTATGCTCTGGATCTATTGAGGACAGTCGCAGTGCACCAGAAAATCTTCTATTGAGGATGGTCGTCGTTTATGGGTTAATAGCCTCTCCTGTGAATTTAATAGGGGCGGGAAATGAAGTCCTCATCTTAAATGGAGAAAAACACCCAATTCCAGTCACCACCCCTGAACCATCTGCCACCACTGAAAACCCATTCATAGTCTTCAACTCCAAGTACAGCAACTACGATGGAATCTAGGATTAGGCCTCCTAGAAAAAATAGGTACCCATATTGACTGCGCAGGAAAATTGGGCGCCAATACTGACTTCGCAGACAGCCAGTTGAAGTTTTGAGTAAAAAACAAAACACCAAATCAGTGAAGATGAAGACGAAAACACCACCAAGGCAACCCTAAGAAACATCCATGTAACTGTGCAATCAGTCACTCAGAGTACCCTAAATATTGCTGCTCACCATCAAATTTGGGTACCTCTGGCCTCCACTCATTCCCAAGAAATTATATTTTCGCCAGCTGTAGAACAACCATACACAGCCAAATGCGTTGTATCTCAAGCCAGAATGCCCGCTGACTCTATTCTCTATTCGACCTCCAAGCTGGATATTGGCAAGTCCCCCTTCAACCAGATCTTCAAAAGAAAGCAGCATTTTCGATTGGTGGAGCGAGACTCTACATATTTGATGTCTTTGCCATTTAGCCTGTGCATTGAACCCGCCAATTTTTCCAGATTAATGGAATCAGTCCTAAATGGGTTTATGTGGGAACCATGCCTGCCCTACCTGGATGATGTAATTGTGTTTAATCGTTATTGGCCGGAACACTTGCAGCGACTTTAAGAAGAATTCCAGCAGATTCGAGATGCAGGCCTCAAACTCAAACCCACCTAGTGTACCATCGGCCAAAACTATTAAATATTATGGACACACCATATCTGCTCAAGGTATTGCACCTGACCCCAAAAAACTGCAAGCCGTAATTGACATTCCACCACCCATAACCGTCAAAGGAGGAAAACCTTTCCTGGGTTTAGCCTCATATTATCGACGGGTTTTCAAGGGTTTTGCCACCATTGCCAAACCTCTCCACGATCTGACAAAGAAAGAAGCCTTGCAATGGACCAACAACAGACTCAACACCTTCAACCTCTTGAAACAGTACCTTATAGATGCTCCCACCATAGCATTTCCAGACTATACACAGGCTTTACGATTGCACATAGATTTGTCCCTGGTTGGAATAGGTGCCATCCTCAGCCAAACCAGTTATGGTAAAGAATACCTAATCGCTTGTAGAAGCCAGACACTTACTACGTCAAAAGTCAACTAAGCAGTTACTAGGAGGGACTGTTTAGGCGTGATCTGGGCCCACAACATGTTGGGGCTATTTTATTCGGCACTCACATCGGTATAATCACTAATCATCAATCCCTGCAGTAGTTAAGAAAATCAGAAAAACGCTTTCATTGTACGATGGAGAGAGACACTGGAAGAATTCATCTTCGACATCACTTATAGCCCAGGTAAACTGCATACCAACACAGACGCTTTGTCGAGTTTACCAATTTAGGCCATCATCACAGTTACACCCACTTTATTGCAACGGTGGACAAGCCAACAGAAGCAAGACTGAATATCCACCCAGATATTCTCCAACCTGGAAAGAGTAGGTGACAAACTCTACACACTATCAGGCAACATACACAGCAGAACACCTGATGCTCACCTTACACAAGCACAATGGAATCTACCTGGGGCAGGAAAAGCTCATCCACACATTAACACAATCTAATTGACCAGCAACCTAACCGACATTGCACGTAAAATCGTTGAGTCATGCCGAGATTATGCTCTAGGAAAGGACACCACCAGGAACCAACGACCTTCCGGAAAACTTCCTGTACCTTGCAACTTTTAGCCGTAGATGTGATGGGCCCGATTCTTTCAAAAGCATCCAAATTATACGTAATAATATTCGTGAAATATGAATTCACATTGGTGAACATGTGTTACAGGTTCCTAATAGCCTGACCAACAAAGGAACACACACTTTTAGCAGTAGCAGATGCCATGCTGACTCACGTTTTCCCATATTTTAGCCTCTAACAAGCAATGCTAGCACTCCCGGGGAGGGCTAGGAGGTTGATAAGGACAGCTGGAATTCCTGTTTCACCACCTGGCTTTCCTAGCTGATCCTTTCTGTTCCCAGGAAGGGGGAAGGGGGGGAGGCAGATCGGCCTTACATTCTTGACTTACTTCTAACCTCTAGCCGTTTTGCTTATACTGTATATAACCGGCGGCGCTTGTGGCACTTTGGCGCTGCCGACTGGGAGGCTCTTCGGCCATACTTCTTTGATTTCCCTTGGCATGACATTTGCTTCCGTGGCCAGGGACCCTCGGAGAGTGCTGAACGCATTACCGAGGCAATCCTCTCGGGCATGGAAGCATATTTTCTATTTTCTTTCTCTCAGTCTAATGCAAAATAATCTTGGTTTACTCACACATGTTCTATTGCCGTCCGCAATAACGAAGAAGCATTCAAACGGTACCATCGCTTTCAAACTAAAAAATATCATACTTCCTATGTTTCTGCCCGGAATCAAGCCAAGTCTGTTCTTTGTCTCGCCAAACATTCTTTCATCAATAATAAATGCACATAACTCTCCAATTCTAACTCTTCCCAAGCCTTCTGGCATCTAGCCAAAAATCTCCAACAATTTTTCTTCTTCGTCTTTCCATCCTCTTTTCCACTCTGATGGCACCAAAGCTGAACTCTTCGCTAACACTTTCGCTAAAAATTCCACTTTGGATGATTCTGGTGCTATTCATCCCTTTCCACCCACCTCTCTCCTACTTCGGTGAGACTTATTCTGTTGCGCTAGACAAATCGAAGGCCTTCAATAGAGTCTGGCACAAATCCCGCATTTCCAAACTACCCTCCTACGGTTTCTATCCCTCCATCTGTGACTTTGTCTCTAATTTCCTTTCCTGCCACTCCATAGTTGCGGTTGTGGACAGCCACTGTTCACTTCCTCAACCTATTAACTATAGTGTTCCTCAGAGTTCTGTCCAATCCCCAATTCTCTTCCTATTATTCATTAACAACCTTCTCAACTGCACCTCTAACTCCATTCACTCATATGCTGATGACTCTATAATACACTATTCAACTAGCCTTCCACAAAATTATTCACAGCAGGAATTCCAAAACTCACGTAAGGAGGCCATAAAACACCTATTTGCTGATCTCTTTAATAACTATTGTAGTATTTCTTTTCTTTTCTCGACTATACTACTTATGTGGGGGATAAATCGACAGTCATCTAGAAGTTCGTATATTTTATTTAACAAAACTTCCTAACTACTTTAGTAACGGTTTCTCTGTTCGGGCCGAGATGAGTTCAAGACGTCGATTCACGATAGGTTGTACTTTGGAACCCTAGAGCTCCCGTTACTCCCTAGCTGAATTCCCGTTATTCAGGTATTGACTCAAGTCGACTTTGATCCAAAGGCACGTTATTAGTTTCTAATTTACTAGAGCTTATTCCGTGCCCTGCTGTGTCTACTGTGGAGACCAGGGCCTAATAAATCAATCGTTATTTACCTACTTAACCAAAACTGATATTCTTTATCTATCCTTAAGAATTATACACGTCCACTGGGCCTATTGTGTCTACTCCCGAGACCAAGGCATTAACCCTTCTTTAGCGGCCTATGCGGTTTATTTATATGTACCGCCCAGCGGGGTGTTTTTAGCCAAAATAGGGCTGTTTACGTGATCATTTTCATGCCTAAATAAGACCCAGAACGTAAAACAAGTATCTATCCCTGAAAGGGCATAAACAGAGCTTTCGAATGACACCATAACGATCCTTTTATGATGGCTAGTTTTCTTGCAATAACCGTGCAACGCGAGTGCAAAAAGCAGGTAATTAGCCACTTTCCCGATACAATTCCGTATATAGCGAGTGAGAGAGGGAGGAGGGAGCTGAGATTCGTGTCAGTAGGTTCGCCGCGGTGGTCTGGAGCAGTCATACGCTCGCTAGTCTCCTGCCACCACTTGTCTCTCTCTCTCAGCAACATTACGTGCTGAAATTGCCACTCGACCTATGTCGAGCGCCGCCACATAGTCCAGCTTTATTAAAAACGACTTATGTGGTGAGCCGCTTTTTAAGGGTTAATACATATAATCTCTTTACTACTCTTTCCTATATCTTACATTAACTCATATTACAAAGACGTCGTTACAACAAGGGTACCTTAACACTCTCTGAATAGACAATAGATTCTTACAAATGAATCGGCCGGAATTATAGTTAGATTTCCTTCTCAAATACAATCTTGGAGTCTAGTATACAGTTACGCACATGAACAGGTTGTTTACGCTCTTTACCTTGATAAATCTAATTGATAACACTTCCCACTTATACACTCCCGCAATCCTATTACAAATAAGCTATATCCACAATACACACTTAATCGATAATATTTCTTAAATGGGTAAACTATACCTCAAGTCCTCTACATGGAAAACCATCACGGCTACTCCTATTACAAATAAGCTATATCCACAATACACACTTGATCGATAATATTTCTTAAATGGGTAAACTATACCTCAAGACATGGGAAAGCGTCACGTTTATAATCCTTTATATAACTTCTTATGAATACATTACTATAGTTGACGAGACTTCCTTAACGCTCCCTCAAAACTATCCCAATGTCCTCCCAAATGATACTATAATGGATATAGTATCCTTTATAACAAACAAGTTTGTTATTTATGTGGACGAGTGTCCTTTCCTATCTTATAACTGACCTATCGGGCAACTCACCCAAAACTGATTTCCCTTGAGACTATTGGTTGCCCCTCTGTCTTCAAGAATTGATTTCCCCCTTTTTACTTTATATACAAAAATCTTTCCTATCAGATCCTATCTAATTACACTTTCGGCATTGTGCCTTTGCTAACAAAAATAACTATTCTTAACACATCATCCTTTTATTTACATGTACGTCTAGAATCTTTTCTCTTTAGTTTGTCCTATAAGGAAACATCAATTATTATAGGAACCACTAGGTTACTCAAGCATTTTCTCTCTTTCTATTTAAGTCTTGTTCGGGCCCAATATGGGTCCTGTAAAAATATATCCTTTGTCTGGGGTCAAATGTGTGTGCCGGAACTGTTTTACCACCTCAGAGCTGGCCAATAGCTCTTCTGAAAGTCCTCACTCCCATCCACTATTTGTCGTCCCTCTTGAATCGCTTGGCTAAGAGTGTGTAGACCAGCTATGTGACGACAGGTGGCAGGATACTTATGGTGTATCCCCCTAGTGTGCGACAGTGAGGAAAATTCAGGGATGGTCTGTGCTGGAACGTTAGGTGGGGGCAGGGTAGCTGGAATGGTGGTTTCCGAGTTCTCTTGAGTGCCCGAGGGAGAGAGAGTAAGCGGGTTGCAGAAAACTAACCCAGTGTGCTCCGAGGGGTGAATGAACCCCGTAACCTCTCCACCCCTCCCTTTATAGTCCCGCCCCCTTCTCTCCCGCGCCGTGATTGGCTGAGCGGCTCGCGCGGCAGCCCGCTCGCTTTAATTTCTCGCGTTCTCCACCTCCGCTCTCTTCTCCTCATAATAAGTTCCTGGAAGCTGGTTGCAAATGTTTTCCAGTAGCTTACGGGAGTATAGGGCTGGCACTGAGGTATTGAACCTACTGCAACCAGAGCAAACTGTCCGTGAAGATAATGAGAGCGATTTTAGAGGTGAGGTGGAGAACTCAGATTTGCGCTCCGAAAATGGAGACCGCTGATTGGCTGGCTGGGAAGGTGTGGCGTGTTGATGTTTAGAACTGTCAAAATCAGCTGGCGAGGCAAGCAAGTCTAGGGGAGCGCGGTGATTGGTGGAGAGCTTTTCTACCTTAACTATAATTGGGGAAGAGAAAACCTTGTTACTTTGAATGCTTCCAAAACTCAATTTCTCCATCTGTCTACTCGTCGGACCCTTCCAGAAAATTATGACCTACTCTTCAACAACATACAAATTATCCTTTCATCTTCTCTTAATAGTGTTAGTGTATCTTTTTCTTCTGATCTCTCTTGAAAAGATCATATTACCACTCTAGCTAAAAGAGCTTCCCAGAAGCTGGGTGTGCTCAACCGCCTCCAGGGGTTCTTTACCCATGCGCAGCTCCTTGCTCTGTACAGGGGCACAGTGTGTCCATGTATTGAGTATTGTTAACACATGTGTGGAGGATCCACTCACACAGCACTTCTAGACAAAGTAGAAAAGAAAGCCTTCCAACTCATTAACTCATGTCCACTCACCAATTCTCTGCAGTCCCTCTCTCTTTGGCGTAATGTTGCATCTCTCTCACTATTCTACCGCTATTACAATAATCAGTGTTCCTCAGAGCTCTTTCAATATATACCACCCCCTCTTCGTAGAGTACATAGAACTTGTCTTGCAACACAATCCCACCCCTACTCTGTGCAACTCTCCAACCTAAGAATGAAAAGTTATTCTCAATCTTTCTTCTATTCAACAGCTGAGCTCTGGAACTCTCTCCTAGAATAAGTCTTTCCTTCTTCCTATGATTTAAATTGCTTCAAATTCCGTGTGTCTAGGCATTTTGGCTCGAACGTCCCTTAAAAGTGTCCCTGTCACTCTTTCAACTCTGGGGGAGGCACTCATTACAGGCAGTTCTGCCTTTTTGGCTCCCTCACTCACATTGATAAACAAAACAAAATTACATTCAAATAGAGCACTGGAATTAGCAGGACAAATATGGGAACAATTGTCTGCAATCTTAGGGTACAGGATCTCCCGCTCTTCCCAATATTGGCCAAAAGGCAACTTAATTTGCAAACGCATTCATCGTAGCTTAGCTGATCAACTGCAAACGAGACTAGTAGCCCTCAACACAGTCGACTGGCTAGCTCAAGTGAAGATTATTCAATGGGGCATGAACACCTGTCCCCGCGAAGATGGTAAAGCACCCAACGAATTAATCTTCGGGAGCCCCACTATTGATTCCCTATCGTCATCTTGCCACTATCACCAACCATGAAGAAAGATGGTACCTTAGAATATCTCAATATGGTTAAAACACATTTGCAGATATGGTCCCAGGTTTATTCAACGTTTCGCCTTCTACGGCCGTAGAAGGCGAAACGTTGAATAAACCTGGGACCATATCTGCACATGTGTTTTTAACCATAAATGTTGCAGCCTACGCTGTTTCTTTCTTTTGAAATGGTCATGCTGCATTGGATTTTGCAAACTTATCTGGTTGTGAACAGCTAATCCAAGGACCTACTCATATGTCTGGAAATTGTCTTGATCTAGTACTAACAGACATTCCTGGCGTTGTAGAAACCTCCGTTCTTGTACCTGTTGGCACTTCCGACCACAATGCCATCATGTGTAAAATTAATCTTGATTTTTCTGTTCCTGATATTACTCTCTCACGTAAAGTCTACCTTAAATCCCGGGTTAACTGGGACAACGTTTGTAATGATGTTTGTAATATTGAGTGGAATCACATACTAAGATCTCATGACCCGGTTTCAGCTCTGGGATTATAACTCCCATCTTCAGGATGTTCTGGCAGGAGCTACACAGCCTCATAAATGGTGGTCCGCTTTGAAATCCTCTTTATTTGGAATAGATTCCTCCATGCCTCCTCTTTGTGATTCTGATGGCTCCATCTTTTTTTATCCATTATCGAAGGCCAATATTCTATCTAATATTTTTATTAATAAGCAGAGTAATCAGGAATTGTCTTTGCCATTGACATGTTTCCCTAGACCCAACCTCAATTCAATGGCATTCAAATCAGCTGAACTGAAAAGGTACTTGCTGGATCTTGATACCTATGGTGGCACAGACCCGGATGGGTTTTTCCCTCTCTTTTTTAAAAAGGTTGCAGTGGTCTTGGCACCTAAATTGGCAGTGGTGTTTGGGTTGCTTTTGAAATCAGGTAGTTTTCCTCTTTGCTGGCGTAAGGCTATTATCACTCCTATTCCAAAGGGAAATACTGCCTCATCATCTCCTAATGACTATCGCCCTATCTCCATTACACCTATCCTATCTAAGCTCTATGAGAGGCTTTTGTCTAGACGCATTTCCTCTTATTGTAATAGTCATAATTTGATACCAAACTCACAGTTTGGTTTTCGTAAGGGACTGGGTACATGTGATGCACTTCTGACACTCACCTATGACTTGCAATCTTCATTGGACCAGGGACATGAGTCTCGCGTCGTGGCTATTGACTTTAGTTCTGCTTTTGATTTAGTCAACCATAAAGCACTTCTGTTTAAGTTGCAGCTCATTGGTATTGGTGGCAATTTTTTAAGGACCTTTGAAGATTTTTTGACGAAAAGATCTCAGTCTGTGGTCATTGATGGGTGTCATTCCCCTTCTGTTACTGTTGTTTCTGGTGTTCCACAAGGCAGTGTCCTTGGGCCTTTGCTTTTTATTATCTTTACTGCTGACCTGTGTTCCGAGCTTGAAAATAAACTAATCTCCTATGCTGATGATACAACTTTATATTCGTCAATTGCATCACCAATAGATCGACACGTAATTGCTACTGCTCTGAATAGGGATTTAGCCAAAATTACATCATGGTGTGAACTTTGGGGCATGAAACTTAATGCTAGTAAAACACACTCCATTATCATCGGCAGATCTCGTACCTTGGATCCTCCCCATCCTTATCTACAAGTTTCTGGCGAGCAAATTGAGAATGTGGATACTCTGCGTTTGTTAGGAGTTACTCTTGATCCCAAACTTACTTTTGAAAAGCATATTCGTTCTTTCTCCTCTTCCATTTCCCCAAAAATTGGTCTGCTTCGCAAGGTTTATAAAACATTTGCTTGTGACGCCACAGTTATCAAGTCTTTTTATGCTTTTATTTTGCCACATTTCGAGTACTGCTCACCTGTCTGGTTGTCAGCAGCTGACTGCCATCTCAAGTTGCTTGACAGGTCGCTAAATTCCATCAGTTTTATTCTACCTAATTTGTCTCTTGATCTGTGTCATCGACGTAAAGTTGGTGCCCTTAGTCTTTTATTTAAAGTTTTTAACAACCCTCAGCATCCCTTACATGGGGTTCTGCCTGGGCCCTATGTCCGGGCTCGTGCAACTAGATTCACAAGCAATCTTAATTATCTTGCCATGAGCCGTGTTAATTTTTCTACTACACAGTTTTCACGGTGTTTTGTCCCGGCCATGGTTGACTTGTGGAATAAGTTGCCAAATGAGCTAGTCAATTCAGCTCATATCTCCATTTTTAAGTCTAGAGTTAATGCTTTTTTGCAGCATTAATTCTAATTTTTAAACTTATTTTATTCTATTTTATTGTATTATATTTAAGCTTGATATCCTCCACTGCATAATATGTTATCTGTGTTTAATATGTGTATATGTACAGTACAGTATACAGTGTATGTTTTTATTTTTTCCTAAGTTGCCATAGTCTCTCTCCAGTGCCTCCGGGTGTTTTGTGTGGATTGATCTTGATGGTGTTTCTGCACCCTGGTTGGAGACTTCGGCATCTCATATAATAATAATAATAATAATAATATAATATATCAGTAATCGTCTGCAACAGTTGAAATATTGCCAAGAATTATAACAAGATGAACCACCTTCAGACTGCCCCTGCATGCCAGGTTAACAGGTAATGGTGAATGATCCAACTACCTCTATCTCAATGTATAATGTGTAGGGTGCTGGAATTGCGCATATCACACATATAAAGGTATTAGGGTAGAGGATGTGGGGTCAGGATATAGGATGGGGAGAGCTACAGTAAGTGGAGGGTTAATTACATGGGCGTGTGTGTGATGTGCATGTTCATTTATTCTGTGTTTGAAAGTGTCTAGTTTTGGGCTACTAATTATATTTTGTGGGAAACATTTCCAATCCCGTATAGGTCATGGAAAGAATGAGTGGTTGTAGTAGTCTGTATTAGTGTGGTATGTTTGGGACTTATGAGAGAATGTGTTACAAGTGTTATGGGTGTTTTAGTTGTGTAGGTGTTGTTGTTGTTGTTGTTGTTCCCCAAGCCGCCTGGCCGAACAGCCCCAAGGCCCCGAGTAAGGCCAAGGCCATAAACGAGCGCCCCCACAGAACCCTCCCTGCCGACCACAAAAAGCCTGGGTGACCGAAGCCACTCCATGGCGGGGAGCTGAGAGGGCGCGTAAACGCCCGGGAAACCAAAGCCCCACCCAGGGCCCTGCGCCCCTCAGCAATTATGAAGAGAAAGTTGAGTGGCAAAGGAAAAATGTGACGCTTTAGCTTCCAATCTTGGTAGATTGGGAGGTCAATCCACGGAAGAGACGCCGTCACTTGAGATCTAGAAAATATATAAGTAAAAGGAACAGTCAGAGTAAGCTATGGGTATGGCAGAGATCGCTCAGGTCTCACTCTGATAGACCAGCCCATCGCCACAGTTGTGTAGGTGTTCATGTTTTTTAATGTCAGTATTATTGTGTGTGATTTTATACATCAGTGTGAGTCTGTGCATTAGTCTTCATATGTTAAGGGTTTCCATGTATATTTGTTGTTTGATACGGGTTGTGATGCCTGGGGTTTGTGTGTAATTGTGTTTGATTAACCTGTTTGCCTTTGTGTTAACACCTTACGAGCGGCCTATGCGGTTTATTTATGTGTACCGCCCAGCGGGGTGTTTTTAGCCAAAATAGGGCTGTTTACGTGATCATTTTCATGCCTAAATAAGACCCAGAACGTAAAACAAGTATCTATCCCTGAAAGGGCATAAACAGAGCTTTCGAATGACACCATAACGATCCATGTATGATGGATAGTTTTCTTGCAATAACCGTGCAACGCGAGTGCAAAAAGCAGGTAATTCGGTACTTTCGGTACATAATTGAGTATGCAGCGAGTGAGAGAGGGAGGAGGGAGCTGAGATTTGTGTCAGTAGGTTCGCCGCGGTGGTCTGGAGCAGTCATACGCTTGCTAGTCTCCTGCCACCACTTGTCTCTCTCTCTCAGCCACATTACGTGCTGAAATTGCCACTCGAGTTATGTCGAGCGCCGCCACATAGTCCAGCTTTATTTAACTCGACTTAAGTGGTGGGCCGCTTTTTAAGGGTTAATTTGTTCAAGTGTGGTTATATTTTATTGTGTGTATGGGTCCAAAACTGCGGCACAGTACTCCAGTGTTGGGCGAACAAGGGTGTTATATGCTATGTGTTTGATGTCTCGTGTACAATTGTGTATATTCCTCCTCATGAACCCTAGTGTGCGGTTTGCCTGACTTTGTATGTGATGAATGTGGATGTTGAATCTTAGGTTGGTGGAGAGGTGAACGCCAAGATATTTATATGAAGGAACTAATTGTAGTGATTGGTTGTGTAATGTGTAATTGAATGTGATGGATGATCGGAAGCGGGTAACGCGGAGAAGTTTGTATTTGTCATCAACGAATTAAAGCCGCGTTATTCAGACTCATTCACCATTAACCGAATCCCTAACTGCTATCATATACTAATCAACTACCACTGTGAAAACCGAGTCTACCGTAGCCGCCACGTCCAAGCCGATAAAAGCACACAAACTGAAAGTAGCACACAAACAACCCCAAGCCTGCATCAATCAACTAAACAGATAATGCAAATCAGTTTAATCTGCCCACGCAAATGACAGGCATATATAAGGCCCGAAATTCCCGCTCAGAGGCCACAAGAGGATACGCTCTCCACGAACCCCTACCCTACTTCTCCCACTCCGTTGCTACAGCTATAACAATTCTTCTCCTCTGATATTGGGCCTGACCCTTGTTACACTTCTAAGAAACAACAATCAGACACTCATCCCTGTCAGTCTAGGAGTCGTGATGTAGACATTCCTCCAGAGAGTTGAGAACCACAGGAGTTAAAGATGTAAATCTCCTTAGGCTCAGACATCTACTTTAAGGAACTGAGTGAGCAGTGAAAAGCCGAATTGCCGAGGACGTTAAAAGAGAGGAAGTCGGACTCCCCTGTGTCTGATACAACCGACTAAAGTGTGATAAGCCGACGATTGTGCTTCCTGAGGTATCTTGAAGTCTGCCTGAAGTGTGGTAGGCCAACCCTTGTGCTGCCCAAGGTATCCTAAAGACTCCTTGAAGTGTACTAGGCCAACCTTGTGCTGTCCGAGGTATTCTGAAGTTCGCCTGAAATGTGGCACGAGTGTTATAGAATTCATAAGCGCATTGTTGCTGCACTCTGGTGTTCATGTCAACTTTTGAGGGCTTACACATAATAACCCAGTTCGTATTCACAACCCTATCCCCATTGATTGTGCAACTCAAAGCTCCCACAGTTTCATAATAATTATTAAAGGCTTGTACAAGGTAAACCAGTATATCCTTTCACATACTCCTTGTGTTCAGTCAAACATTTATATCATAACCCTCCGAGTGTTTTATGTTGGCTAACCCTTAATTCGCAGTGACCGTCATATGGCGGGAAAGAGAAAATCGGCCTATCCTGCGGCACCCGTCATATCACGGGCGCCATTTTGAGGCTATTATGAGCGCTGAGAGAGAGGCGAGGCGTTGGGGGGAGCGTAGATGGGCGCCAACCGTTCGCCAAGGCCCTGCGGCGTACACTGAGGACAGAGATACGACCCTCTCACTCATGTACTGTCTCTCACACACCAAAAACAGCCAAATTGACCAGTTGCGAGTTTCAGGCTATAAGGAAGTTGGAGTGGTAAACATCGCCATTTAACAGAAATGCAATAATAATGTAGGTTTCTGATGGCTAAAGAGTATGTTGAATTAGATTATAAGTATTTATATAATTATGAACTATAACCATATTTTAGCTGGTAATTCTGCTAAATATCGATGTCTATAACTACAACCTCCTTATAGAACGAAACTCGCAGGTGGTCAATTGCTCCTATTTTACCAATTTTTGCCCTTCGGTTGCAATATAACCAGATATCGTACAGGGATGATTCAGTGTCATTGGAAAGCTCTATCATCGTCCTTTCACAGAGATATAATTGTATTACACTCTGGCTCTTGCTTATGCATGAAAAAGAGCATGGAATAAAGGTAATTTTCGGCAAATATACCCGCCAGGCGCGACTGTGATATGCACACAACACCCTGCTTCACGAGAGTTAAAGTGGCTCGCGTTAAGTTATATTCAATAAAGTAGATGTGCAGTTTTAAATTTACTAGACCAGAGGTTAAGGACCTGTTAAACACTGGACAGGAGCAAACAGTATCGCATTACCCTTTCGCTATAAATAAGTACCGTTAGGTTGTAGAACAAGGTATTGTATATGTATGTCTGTACACTGTGTGATTTCAAATGTTACTGCAAGCTTCATCACCATCATCATCAGCCTTAGTTAGTCAACTGCAAGACGAAGACCTCTCTCATATGTTTCCACTCCAGATAGATGTTAGCCTGTTCCATCCCACCCCAGCAAGCTTTCAAATCTCATCCCTCCATCTGGTTATCTGTCTGCCCGTTTCTTCTAGCTCCATTTCTAGGTTCCCTTTCTGTTTCTCTATCTGTCCATTTGGTATCATCTCTTCCAAATATATGACCCACTCTGGACCATATCCCTGAGAATACCTTATACTGTTGTTAGTTATCTTATCATACAGGCTCTCTTTTTGTCTATTCAAGTTATGACTAGCATTAGTTTCTTCATTTCTCTTTGGGCATTCCTAAGATTATGTTCTAGCTCTTTTTTTATTCTTCAAGTTTTGTATCCATTAATTAGTACAGGCTGGGGTGACACATTGGTTGTATAGTTTCCTTTTATTGAAAGGCTTAGGCTGCTTTTCACAATAGAGCTTTGTTGGCCAAATGCATTCCATCCAATGCCAATCCTTCGCCTTGATTTCTCTAGAGTTATCTGGGTTTGACTGTATAACCTTGTCTAGGTATATGTATTATTCAACTGCTTCTATCACTTCATCTTTTATCATTATGTGTTATGTTGGTTTGCACAAGATGATTAAACACAGTCTTGGTTTTCTTTATATTCATGTTCAGTCCTACCATAAAGCTTTCTTTGTTTAAATCTTCCATAATTTGTTGTAACTCTTCTTCCGAGTCACTGAAAATAAATATGTCATCAGTGAATAAGAGATTGCTTACGTAACATTGATTTCATTAGTGTCCCACTCAAAATTCCTAAATATGTCTTCCAAACACGCTGTGAACAGTTTTGGTGAAATTGTATCGTCCTGTCTTACCTTTTTCTTATTTGCTATTTTCTCATTTATATTGTGAAGCTTTATTGTTGCTGTCTCATCGCTATATATGTCTTCTAAAACTTGCAAACAATTCTCTTCTACTCCTTGTTTTCGAATTGCTCTCATTACAGCAGAAACTTCGACTGAGTCAAATCTCTTTACGCAATATATGAATGCCATACATAATGGCCTTGTGAACTCATCTGTTCTCTCAATTACTTGGTTAACAACTTGTATAATATATTGAATACCCACTTTGGAAACGTGCTTGTTCTCTTGGCTGATTTGAACCTAGTGGTTGGTGAACTGTTTATACAAAACAGAGATCAAGCTAATTGGTCGATAGTTTTGCAGGTCTTTGGCATCTTCGTTTTTGTGAATGAGAATTATGGTGGCATTATTCCAAGCTTGAGAAACCCTTCGACATTGCAGACATGTTATATATAGTTTGGCTAGTTTATTAATTTCATCATCGCTTGCATCTTTGGTCAATCTAAATGTTGAGCTCATTCCAAATGTAATGGCTAACACCTTGGAAAAGGAGGTTGCTAAAGTATAACCCTAAACAAATAAAACAAATTTAAAAAATAATAATAATAACAATACAAACAAATGTAGATAATAATGTATTAAGTCTGGTACTCTAAGATAGGGTTATGTGTTGTAAGACTACATTACTGTATACCCTATGCAGGATCATAGCCTACCGGTGATAATATGCACAGCGTCTACTCTAGGCACCTCAATTGAGATATTGATTGCATTGCTCGTGTTCGTCATTTTTGGCTATATGGGAACGAGAATTGTGTTCCTGAACCTACTAATTTAGTAATGGGTAAAGACACAGTAGTAGAGTAAGGACGTAAGTTTATTCAATGTTTCGCCGTGAAAGCTTCTTCAGGATTCAAGATTTCTGAGGAAACCTTCAAGGCGAAACTTTGAATAAACTTGGGTCATTACTCTGTTGCTGCGTCTTTACCCACTACTGTTGCAGCCGCTGCTGGCTCTTCATCATTATTAATTTGTATTGGTGGATGACAATTCTGACGAGAAAATAAAAATAGTAGAGTTAAGTTTATCAAATAAATCAAAAATACTTGGGGGTTGGGAAGAGTTTCCTCGCCTCGCAAAACAAACAAAACTGTGAATGGAGTCAGAGAGTTAGTGCAGCTATGCGACATCGCAGAAAATGCTCCAATTTATCAATTGACTTATTAACCCACAGAACCCCAGCGACGACACGTTTGCATCGGCAATGTATGTAACGCTGAAGCCCAGTGACGCAAACATTGCGTCCGCCACTGCAACCTCTATTATTCGGCTCGTATGGTAGGAAATGGCTTGAGAATGGTATGAGATATACCTTAGGGTTTTGCCGAACAGTGGCGGTACGCGGCAACCGCCCAGGCAGGCCGCGCGGGTGGTGGCGGTCGGATTAGTGGCGTCACTTTACCCACTTACTTCACCGCGACTTTCGACCTTATTTACTCCTCTCGTATGGGAGCTAGAGGCATGAAATATGTGTGAGATACACTTTCGGATGTAGGCATTACTTGACCATACTCAGCCCTTCCCCAAGTCCTGCCGGGCGGGTGGTGATGCGGGGGAGGAGGTGAATAACACTGTACCCACTTATCTCCCCACGACTTTCGACCTTATTTACTCTTGTCCTATGGTAGCTATAGGCTTGATATTTGTATGGGATATTCCTTAGGATGTAGGCAATGTATGGCAACACATAAATCTATGTTTGTTTGGACAAGGGACGCGCATGACAAAGGAAAGTCAGTTTACCCATACATCTCGCGAGTGCAACACCATGTCGGATTTACCATGTCGTTACCCACGCAGGGGAATATCCCTTGACGATGCCATGGCCATACTTGATGAGAGTGATGTGCCTGATAGTGACACTGGATCGTCAGATAACGATTCAGAGGAAGAATATAGTCCCACTTTGGCTGAGATAGACGACATGCATGAGGAGGAACCCTTTGTCCCCATCTTTCATCGCTTTGCAATTTTACAAGAAAGGGAGGAGAGTAGCTACCGCTCCCCGTGACATAGTGGACTCCCCAGCAAGTGGGGAAGAGGATAATGAGGATGAGGCAGATGACCCAGACCTCATGGCCTTCCTCAACATTCCACTTTCTCATCGTATGGCTGAGAAGAGAAGAGCTGAGGATGAGGGGGGTCAAGATCCGACACCACACGTGCCTCCCCGTGGTCCTTCCCCGCGTTTGCCTTCACCACCACCCCGCGTTGCCTCTCCACTAAGAGCGCTAACCCCTAACACTTTCTATGGGTTGCGCAGGGGTGCAGCCATCTTAGCAGCGCAGCCATTGACTTCTTCTTCAGAAGAAACAGACGAGGATATGCCTGCCCTAGAATCATCTCCACCACACCACCCACGCCACCCCGCACGCCGCCCGTTTCCCTTATCAGCCCGGGATGACTCAGCGCATTCTTCGCCCCCACCATCACCTCCCGGACCACTACCATACTCACCTGTACCTTCATCATCACCGCCTGCGTCGCCACAACACCCTGATCGTGCGCAACGCCCTACCAGCATACAAGGGCGTGCCCGTGGGCCTGGGCGTGGGCGTGGCCGAAGGGGTTCTAAAGTGACCCTAATACGATGCCCCACCCCTGGCGGTGCGAAAGCAAGGGCTGGGTCGGCTCGGCAAAGGCCGAGGTTGAGGACAGGGACAAGAGGCAGGGCAAGGCCCTCCCGCCGCCCTGATGGTGACTCCCCTCCTGACGACTCTGGCGACGAAGGTGCCGCTCAACCCGATGTGTGGGATTGGGTTGAGAAAACTTTGTGCCCACCGACTACAGCTTTGTGGGCGTTGGGATTGCTG
Organism: Paralithodes platypus; assembly: GCA_032716605.1. Taxonomy (NCBI): domain Eukaryota; kingdom Metazoa; phylum Arthropoda; class Malacostraca; order Decapoda; family Lithodidae; genus Paralithodes; species Paralithodes platypus. The sequence continues at coordinate 32,563,099 of CM064567.1, read as the reverse complement.
GCCCTACGCTCCCAAACCATGGGCGCCAGACCATGAGACTTGACATCTTCCTGCAGTTTTTTACTGCAAATCTCGTGGCTCTAATTGTTGACCTGACCAACTGGTACAATTATTATTTCATGGCTGGGAAGGAGCAGCTAAAATACTCTGCAAGGCTGTCATGGTCCGCCCTAGATGTCCCAGAGTTTTACACATTCTTGGCCATTGTCATCCTGATGGGGGTCACAAAGAAATCCTCCATAAAGAAGTACTGGTCCTGGGATCCCCTCGTCCGAACCCCTATTTTTGGCCAAATAATGAGCAGAAATAGGTTCACGGCCATAATGGGGAACCTATATTTCATTGACAGCCTGGCAGCCCACACCAGAAATCAAAGTTAACCAAGAGCAATGAAGGACCCCATGGAGAGGATAAGACCCATCTTCGAGTACCTGTAGCTGAAGTTTGCTGCCGCCTTCAACCCCCATCAGAAGCTCATTATTGATGAGAGTTTGCTGCTGTGGAGGGGGAATATTAGCATCCGGCAGTACATGCCCAGCAAACGACATCGATATGGCCTGAAGACCTTCGTGATGTGTGACTGTCAAACCGGTTACATCCAGGACATAATTCTGTATATGGGCAAGAAAAGAGAATTGGTGGATACGAGGACATACGGAATTTCTGGGGCCGTCGTCATCACCATGATGGAGGGTTACTTGGACAGGGTCCACATACTGTACCTGAACAACTGGTACTCGAGCCCCTTCCTTGCCAAGTTCCTGCATAGCCGCACTACAGGAGTCTGTGGCACCGTCAGGAGGAATCGGATCTTCATGCCCCAACTACCACCAAGACGGGAAAAGGGCTCCATCATATATAAGCAGGCTAACAATGTGCTTCTGTTGTCCTGGATGGATAACCGGGATGTGAACGTCCTCACAACTGTCCACCGTCCCATCTTCCAAGACAGCAGACGTTGTGACAGAGCAACTGGCGAAATTATCAAGAAACCTTTGGCCATCTGTGATTATAACATCAACATGAGGCTGGTGGACAAATCAGAGGCTGTCATCTCGTCAGTTGAGTGAGCGAGGAAGACGATGAGGTGGTATAAGAAGTTATTCTTCCACCTCCTCGATATCACCCTCTATAACAGCCACATCCTCCACGCAACAATCACGGGCAAGCAGGAAACGATGGAGAACTTCTGCATCGAGTTGTCCAGGGAGATGTCGAGGGAAAACATGACTGCCCCCCACGCTCAGCAACCCCCCGCCCATCGACGGCCAGCAGCAGAAGGGGTTGCCAGGCTGACAGAACGCCACTTCCCTGAATATGTGCCGCCCACAGAACACAAGGAAAAACCCCGAAGACGGTGTTATGCGTGCTGGAACACGACACTTAGGGACCCTGTGAGATCAGATACCAGGTATATGTGCCGAGAATGTGGTGTTGCACTGTGTTTCCCGGACTGCTTCAGGGAGTATCACACCCTTGAGCATTTCTAAAAGAGTGTGTTCAAAGACTGCGATAAAAGACGCTATGAAATGTGAAGTGTGTGTATAAAAACCAAGTGTAAATAATAAATATATACAAAGTGCCGAACACAATATGTAAGTGATATTGACACTCAAATATACGTAAAACAGTGACGGACACCAATAAGTGTAAATATAGCATATTTCTAAGTCAAAAGTGCGTAAAACAATGTGTGAAACCCATATTATAACTATAAAACATACGATAAAGTATAAACTGAATAAAGAGGACGAGCGAGAGAGACAGACAATGAAAGGGAAAGTGGTGGGGGCGCGTGTCGGTCAGCTGGGTGTGTGTACGTATGTGCGTTCTGTTATTGTCTGAGACCATGATGGCCGCCAGTCTCCATGGCAACGGGGACGCGCACTGGTCTTGCCACTCGTGAGCACTTATAAAACTTATATCTAAGCACTTATCACACTATTACTTCACTTATAATGACATTATGTGATACATGTTGGTAGTATATGAACTATGAAGGCACACATGATGCTCGGGTGGTGTAAATAACCGTCACTCGAAAACTGGACGCATCGTACATATGCCATGCTGCCGCGCTCAGCTGTGGCTAGCATGGTGGGAACTTTGAAGGCCGCCCGGCATCAGCTGATGTCGGGGGGGGGGCCCCCCCCCCCCATGCGAACCCCAAATGACCGAGGTGGGTGTTTTTTTGTTTGTATTCTTCATTTCTCACCTATTTAAACCATTTAAGAAAATAAAAGGCCAAATCGGTCGGTCTCTCGAAGTACATTTATTTATAATTAGCTGGTGCTCAATGGGTTAAAAAAAATATATATTTTTACTTTACTCTACTTAAAGGTTCATGGATATCAACCAACTTACTTCGTAAACTCCACACTGTGGAAATAAATGTGTGTGTATATATATATATATATATATATATATATATATATATATATATATATATATATATATAATTATATATACATAATATGAAGACATGGATGGATCTCCACTCTTAACAATATTCCCAGAACAAAACATAATTGGTATTTGAAATTTAATCTCCACAAACAACTTCGTACGACCAAAATACCGACTTCTGTATCCTTATCTCCTAGTTTCGTCCATTGCTTTGTTCACTTCATAAATGTATGTAATTCCTGAAATATGATCAAAATTACAGACATATCCTATTAATTTTGTATTTGTGTTTAACCTTGTTTAATTCGCAGTCCGTCACCTAGTATAGGTGTAGAAATCACATGTAATACATGAAGTTTCTCTGTGCTATTAAGTAATGGTTATAACTTCCAAATGTGCTATATAATTAATCTTTCACTGTAGCCTTGGTTGGTGGACTTTGGTGTAAAATAAAGATTGATGACTTATCTACTATGTAAAGGGCACTTTCTGTAAGTCTGTGTCTGTTTGTTCATGTTTTTTTCACGAATTACTCCCTCAGTTTTCAAGATGGAGAGCCCATACTTGGCATGCATATTGAGGAAGTGCCAGAATAGATATAAAGCAAAATCTGTTTTTTTTTTGGCCCCTCACATCCCAGGGGGAGGGGGATGGAGCCCCAAAGATATAGACAGCCCATACTTTGATTTTCCCCCGGGCAGCGCCGGGTACCTCAGCTATTGATATATATTAAGTAACTTAACAAGGTCTTTAGCAATATATGGAGCACTTGAAGTGTCTCCATTCATTTCATAATGTCTAATGTGTATATCCTAATTGCAATATTTAACATTAGGTAAATCTCTCTCATTATATCTATCATTTATCTGTCTACTGTCGGACACCTTACTCCCCTAAATGAAGGTGGCTATACCCAAAAAGCCCTCTAGCGGACCTGTCCCCTATGAGAAGGACAACCTGTGCCAGTTAAACAGTTTATTCAAGGGCCTATAGGACGAACCCCTCAACCCTGGTTTATCCGACTCTCATGCCCTCTATAATTATTTGTTAGCACTATTTTGTTCAACAGTGGTGGGTGGCTAGTCCATCCAACAAACTGCTTCACCATTGAGCAGTAACGATTTTTATGAAGCTTACTCTTCTAGACAAAGGCTCACAAGTCCCATCCACCCATATGTCTCCCTTTGATGGGTTGCTGACCAAGGCTGACGAGTCCTATACACCGATTGCGTCATATATATACTGTATATATATATATATATATATATATATATATATATATATATATATATATATATATACTTATAAGGGCTGCAAAAATGCTGTGGATACTGCCAATTATGATATTATATGGCACAATATAAGCCTCAGAAGTCTTGCAATACCAGGGAAACACCGTTCTATCCTTAAGACAATACTGCCACTTTAATCTCATTTTAGTGAGTGCCATTTTCTGAGATATGTATATGCTTGCTCTCCTTGCTGTGCCACAATTTTAGCAATGCACACACGCACACACACACACACACACACTTGAACACGTACATGATACAACCTTTACACAGACACACAAACACTATCTTTCTCTCTATCGTATAAATACGATAGAATATGACTCTTTTGTGATCTCGTATGTCTCTGTGACGTCACGATCTCTCCTACAGCACGACGTAGGACGAGTAGATCATATATTATAAGATTGTAAATAAGTTAAGTTATAAAAGGCCTAATATGCTATTAAGCAATATTGCCATGGTCTTATGTAGTATATATGAATTTATCGTATATATTAATATAATTTATCGTATAGAGCAACCTAAATGCGGTACGATAATTTGGGCTCCTGGCGATTTGCCAAGGCAGCAAGGTGTGCTTTTGAGGTACACCAGAGCCTTCACGAACACCAACCAGTTAACATCTAAATTTTCCGCCCTCAGTTGATCGAGCTTTTGTGCCTCTATCACAATACACATACAGCAATACACACAGCTACACCATCACAACGCTCTAATCGACACCATGACTGACTGATAGATAAGCATATTATTCATGTCCATTCCCATGTAATCATTTATTCTTTCTTTAACTTGACTCGAGTCTTGGGACCGAAGTCTCGTTCCCCATTGTCCACATACAGCCATATTGGGTAAAACGTTCTCCCTTGCCTCATTGCCATGTGGAACTATTGGTGAGTTAATTCCTGGGTAATATTAACCCTTATAACCTTACCCTATATATAAATTTATTATGCGAGACCTTTGGATATAAATTAGCTTGTTTCAGATTGAATTCAATTTAGATATAGAGTAGTTTTCATTTAGATTGATTTTATTTGATTCATTATAGCTTAGTAATATTTAACTTCCATTGATAGTTTACCACATTGGTGCCCAGACCCGGGAATTAGCTACCAGTAAGGGATTTTGAGGCAATGAACAAGGGGACATATAACAGGATGCAGGAACAACTCTATGATAAACTGGCAAGGCTAGCCAAGCGATGGTTAGAGCCGGAATGCAGGGTTGTGTCATTGCGCCTGCCTATGTCCTGCATCCCACCCATCATCTTTCCCCAGTAATTTTCTTTTCCGTTTCAGACTTCCTGTGACATATGACCTGACCTAACATTTGTTTTCTTGTTCAATATGATCCATTAGTAGGTATTGCTATTTAGTGTACTATTTTTTTCTCCATAACATAGAAGTCCGCCGGTTGGCGTCTCTTAACTAGACTATTGATTTGCCGTTGTCTTTGTAACGTAACATTTAGATACATAGCCTATAGGCTCACATGCAAAATGGATAAAGACCATAAAGAGACACCGTCTAGTGGGGTGCTAAGCAAAGCCCCTAAAAATCAAAGGGCGGGACTTCAAGGAGTGTTAAATAGGCTAATTGTGGACTTAAACACTTTCATCACTACTGCTGAACTAGAGGAATTGGAGGCTAGATTAGATAACGTCCAGGCTACCCACGGTCGTATTACGGCTCTGAGTGAGGTGATTGTGGCTGACATGATAGAGGAGGAAGAGATAGTTACAGAGTGTGATAATCGCGCCCTCTATGACGAACCTGTCTTTAGAGAGAAGCGCCTATTACAGCGTGCTGTCGCAAGTAAGAAGGGAGGCGATAATGAGGCCCATAGAAGGGCTGACCCAAAACATACTGTACACCTCCCTAAGCTCAATCTTCCTACATTTGGGGGCAAATTAACCGAGTGGTTAGCTTTCTGGGACGTATTTCGATCTACGGTTCATGAATCCTCTTTGGATAATGTCCGCACTATCTGAAGGGACAAATGGAAGGAGAGGCCTTACATTTAATAGAGGGTTTTGCAGTAGTGGGTGGTAGTTATCTTGAAGCGGTACACCTATTAGAGTCCACATACGGGGATAGAGAGCAGTTGAAGATGGCCCATGTTGTTGCCTTGTTGGGGCTCGCAGAACCACAGTATAAGGTTGATGAGTTGACAAACTTCAGGGCAAATATGGAGTGCCATACTCGATCGCTAGACACCCTAGGGCTTACCACGCAGGAAATGATAGTCATTATCTTGCGTCAGTAGCTTCCTATGGCAATACTTGATAAGGTAAGATCATTTGAGCTGGGGGAATTCAAAACTCAGTTCAGTAAGGAGATCAATAATCTACAGTTGAACAAAGGGAGAATGTATGTGTCGGGAGGGAGTGAGAATGTGGAGAAGAGGGGAACAGTAAGCATGACAGTGGGGACTAAAGTAAAGAAAGAGGGTGCGTATAAGAAACCTGCTCAGATTCTATGTAAGCTATGTAACAACAAACATAAATGGAGTTTCTGCGTAAAATACCCGACAAATGAGACAAAACTAGCACAGGCGAAAAGATTGAAGCTATGTGTTGGTTGTCTAAGTAAAGAACATGGTAAGAAGGGACAATGTACTGCTACATACTTAAGGCCCTGTCGCCACTGCAAAGGACATCACTTTGATAAGTTGTGTCCTACAGCAGATAAAGTCAAAGACGTCAAAAATGAGGGTACTACAACTGTGGCACTAGGTAGCACGCAAGACACCACTATATTGCCCACAATACAGATTCCCATGGAAGGTAATGACATTAACAAAGTTTGTCGGGTACTTCTAGATCAAGGATCTCAACGTTCCTTTATAAAGAGGTCCGTACTAGTGGGATTGAAGCACTGAATCGTAGGGGCTGAGACTCTTCGATTACAGGGCTTCACAGGGGTTACTGATAAACAAGACTACGAGATAGCGGAGATTTCATATTTCTATCGTAAAAACCGGTACTTTATGACTTGTATCGTAGTAGACACCCTCCCAGAATATGTATCTGTGGGTGTGAAGAAGGTGGAACACGCATTACGTAGCAAAGGGGTTAACTTGTCAGATCCCATGGGAAATCAGAGTGAGGTGCATGTTCTACTTGGTGTGGATCATTATTATGAAGTAGTATACCCTGGATTTAAAAAGATGTGTGGTGTAATTTTAATCCCCACTAAATTTGGATACTGCATGAGCGGAAAGGTGCATACTACACAGTCAAAGGTCCTGGTCGACACGGTCTCGATATATAGAGTCAATGTAACGGCGGCAGAGGAGTTGGGAAGGGAGGATTCCCAACCTAGTGACCCTAAGGTGGCTGCCGAGTTCGACCTGGAACGACTGTGGAGATTGGATCACATAGGCATTAATCCTATGGAGACTGATTATGACTCGGAAGTTGCGCTACAAAGGTTTGACGAGTCTGTGTGCTACTGTGCCTCAGACAAGCAATATAAAGTTAGTTTACCCTGGAAGAACAGTGAGATAAGCCTGCCTACCAACTATGGTTTGGCATTAGGTCGCTTGCGCGCATTGCAGCGGAAATTGTCTAACGAACCGAGCACGCGCCAGGCGTATGACGATGTATTTCGGAGTTATGAGGATAGGGGCTTTATAGAGAGAGTCGATGTCAAGGAACCGTGTAAGAAGGCTAGGGTTCACTATCTGGCCCATCATGGGGTAAAGAAAGACAGCGTCACCACACCAATACGGGTGGTGTATGACTGTTCTGCCCACCAAGGTCAACAACCCAGTCTGAATGACTGCCTGTTGACAGGTCCGTCCATGGTGTCGGACCTGTCCCAACATCTATTGCGGTTTAGGCTGGGAAAGTACGCCTATACCAGTGACATCAAGAAAGCATTCTTGATGGTCAAGCTAAAGGAGGAAGATAGAGATGTTACCCGCTTTCTTTGGTTCGGCGACATTAGCGACTCTGAAAGTCCCATCATAATATACCGTTGTCGGGTTGTACTCTTTGGGGCCACTTGCTCGCAGTTTTTGTTAAATGCCACAATCAGAAAACATCTAGCTGACACTCATGAGGACACAAGTAAACTATCTCGCGGATTATACATTGACAATTTGCAGGGTACTAGCGATAGTCAAGATGATTTGTTATATGCATACTGGCAAGCACGCAGATTGTTTGCGGATGCACATTTGTTTCTCCGCGAGTGGGTTACTAATAGTGAAGATCTTCAGAGTTTAATACAAGTGGATGGTACGGCATCTCTTAATCAGGAAAGGTCCAGAAATTTGGGGATGATCTGGCAACCTAAACATGACATACTAACTTTTCAAACAAGGTCTTTTGCTCAGCAGACAGGAGCGCACACCAAAAGAAGTCTGTTGAGCAAAGTTGCGCAATTTTTTGATCCTTTGGGTCTAGCATTACCTGTTACCATAAGAGCTAGGATTCTAATGCAGGAAGTTTGGAGACGTAAGATAGGATGGGATGACAGTTTGCCCGAGGGCCTGAATGACCAAGGGACATTGTTGTTGAATGAATATGCCATCCTATGTACTAAACCTATACCTCGTAAAGTGGCGGCGTTCGGTGACGTTACGTTACACACGTTTTTCGATGCTAGCGCCACGGCATACGGGGTAGCCATATATGTTGTTACTTCATTTGGGGCACATTTAGTTACAGCCCAGGCCAAGGTAGCCCCGGTTAAAAAGGCAACTATCCCTAAAATGGAATTGACTGCCATGCTGCTATTAGCACGTCTGGTACAACATGTACGCGCAGCATACGAGAGCGAATTAAATATTGAAATCGTTCATGTATGTTGCGATAGTCAGGTCGCACTCAGCTGGATACATAGCAAGAAATCTCTGCCAGTTTATGTGCGGAATAGGGTAGATGAGATTAGAGCCCTTTTGCCAGACGTTGCTTATCATTATGTAAATACAAAAGAAAACCCTAGTGATCTCATAACTAGGGGTATAACGGCTAGCCAGTTAATGAAGTCCGAATTGTGGTGGCATGGTCCAATGTGGCTGCTCCATGAAAGTGAATGGACGATATGGCATGCTGTTGGTGACGGACTTCTGCCACTGGAAACAGTGGCAGTTACAGCCCAACCAAGTGAGCCACCGGGTCCTATCATGAAGTGGGCAAGATTCGGTGACTATAATAAACTAGTCAGAGTTGTAGCTTGGGTGTTGCGATATGTATCCAATCTCCAGCTTAAAGTAACGGGCCAACTCTGCAACAGGGGTCACAACATTGATGCTCGTGAATTTAAAGCAGCTGAAGTAACTTTGATAAAATGGGTTCAAATAGAAACCTTTTCCAATGAATTAGAATCCTTGAAAGGCTCGAATAAGACATTAATGCCTAATATAGTGCATCAACTAAGGTTGCACCTAGACAATGGCCTCATCAGGTGTGAGGGTCGCCTGAAGTGGTCGGGTGTACCAGACGGCACAAACCGACCTATACTTATGCCAACAAGACATCACGTTACTGATCTATTGATCATACGTGCACATAGGGAAGTAAAACACTACGGGGTATGTCATATTATATCCAATTTACGTCTCACATGGTGGATACCCAGGGTTCGACAAGTAGCTCGACGCGTAGTACGAAAGTGTGTAATATGCCAGAGACTAAAGGGTAAACCGTATGCAACTGGACCAGCTCCACCCCTACCTGAATGCCGTGTAAAGCACGTAGAACCTTTCCAAGCGGTAGGATTAGATTACACAGGGGCATTGAAGACGAGGGAGAGTGAGAAGGTTTATATATTATTGTTTACCTGTGCGACGTCTCGAGCGGTACACCTAGAACTATGTGATAATATGTCTAGCGAAGAATTTATGCTGGCGTTCAGACGGTTTTGTGCCCGTCGTTCATTCCCTCAACTCATTCTTAGCGACAATGCTCCCACTTATGTCCAAGCATCAAAATATCTCAAGGATATGAGTAGTGATCCTACTATCATCACTTTTTTGGGAGATAAGAAGTGCGAATGGAGGTTCATTCCAGTTAAGGCACCTTGGTTTGGTGGAATGTGGGAACGGTGTGTCGGCATCGTAAAGTCAGGACTCAGAGCGGTTGTAGGACGTGCTCTATTAAAGAAGAGTGAGTTGACGACAGTCCTCACAGAGATAGAGGCAGTCGTGAATGATCGCCCGCTTACATATGTGTACACCGACCTGCGAGAACCACTACCATTAACGCCAGCTCAATTGCTATATGGGAAACCATTGACTGCGTTTCCATCTGATTTCCAATCCATAGTAGAGTTAGAGGATCCCTCGTTGTACTCTGAGGTAGCGGTGTCTAAGAGATACCAGTATATATCCAGGATAATCGAGGATTTTAGGAAACGGTGGATTAGTGAATATCTGCTGGCATTGAGGGAAAGGAGTGGTACTCCCTCTGGTAGACCAACGGCACCTACAGTTGGCGAAGTTGTTTTAATTAAAGAAGATAGTCCTCGTTTATACTGGAAATTAGGCCGCGTATTGGAGGTATACAAGGGGGCAGACTCTGTAGAGCGGGTGGCGCTATTAAAGACAGCCACTGGAACTACTGTTCGTCCTATCGCACGTTTGTACGCTTTGGAGCTCGATTCCGCATTGCAATCTGAAGCTCCACCTATTATGGCTGGGTCCGAGGATTCTCAAAGGAACGACTCGCCTCTTACTGATGGTGATCATTCTCGGACCGGGACGCGTCCCAGACTCGCTGCTGCTGGCGCCGTCGACTTGTGGCGTCAGAAGATAGCCTCTGGGCAACTTTAGATTTAAGGTGGGGTTCAGGTCTTTTTTGTTGGTGGAGTGTATCATATAAATACGATAGAATATGACTCTTTTGTGATCTCGTATGTCTCTGTGACGTCACGATCTCTCCTACAGCACGACGTAGGACGAGTAGATCATATATTATAAGATTGTAAATAAGTTAAGTTATAAAAGGCCTAATATGCTATTAAGCAATATTGCCATGGTCTTATGTAGTATATATGAATTTATCGTATATATTAATATAATTTATCGTATAGAGCAACCTAAATGCGGTACGATAATTTGGGCTCCTGGCGGTTTGCCAAGGCAGCAAGGTGTGCTTTTGAGGTACACCAGAGCCTTCACGAACACCAACCAGTTAACATCTAAATTTTCCGCCCTCAGTTGATCGAGCTTTTGTGCCTCTATCACAATACACATACAGCAATACACACAGCTACACCATCACGACGCTCTAATCGACACCATGACTGACTGATAGATAAGCATATTATTCATGTCCATTCCCATGTAATCATTTATTCTTTCTTTAACTTGACTCGAGTCTTGGGACCGAAGTATCGTTCCCCATTGTCCACCGCCATATTGGGTAAAACGTTCTCCCTTGCCTCATTGCCATGTGGAACTATTGGTGAGTTAATTCCTGGCTAATATTAACCCTTATAACCTTACCCTATATATAAATGTATTATGCGAGACCTTTGGATATAAATTAGCTTGTTTCAGATTGAATTCAATTTAGATATAGAGTAGTTTTCATTAAGATTGATTTGATTTGATTCATTATAGCTTAGTAATATTTAACTTCCATTGATAGTTTACCACACTCTCCTCTGTGTATGGGTGTTAGATGTGTCATCACTCTGCGTGTAATATATGGGCGGAGGCAGTATTTATCGGCTGTGTTTACTCTACCGTACACTATTCAACTAGTATTCAAAACGCCTCCGCATGCAATCACTCCAAAACTTTTGATCTATCATCCGTATCCAATTGTGGCAGAGAAAATCTTGTTGCTATCAAAACTTCCAAAACCAAATTCTCCATTTAACTACCCGTCAATAACTCCCTCAGGACTATTCCTTATACTTCAACAATACAAAAATCAACCCTTCATTAATTTTTCTCTTAGTATTATCGTTTTTTGTTTTTTTTTTTCCTGATCTCTCTTGGAAAGACCATATTACCACTCTTGCTAAAACGGTTTCTCAGAAGCTGGGTGTGCTCAACCACCTCAGGGGGTTCTTTACCCCTGTGTAGCTCCTTGCTCTGTACAGGGGCAGAGTGCGTCCATGTATTGAGTATTGTTCGCATGTGTGGGGAGAATCCTCTCACACAGCACTACTAGACAAAGTAGAAAAGAAAACCTTTTGTCTCATTAACTCACTTCCACTCACCCGTTCTCTGTAATCTCTCTCTCTCTCTCTCTCTCTTCGCCGCAATGTTGCATCTCTCTCGCTATTCTACCGCTATTACAATAATCAGTGTTCCTCAGGGCTCTCTCAGAGCCCCCTCTTCGTAGAGCACGTAGAACCAATCTTGCAACACAATCCCACCCCTACTCTGTACAACTCTCCAACCCAAGAGTGCAACGGTATTCTCAATCTTTCTGCTATTGAACAGCTGAGCTCTGTAACTCTCTTCCAGAATCAGTCTTTCCCTCTTCCTATGACTTAAATTGCTTCAAACTCTGTGTGTCCAGGTATTTTGGTTCGAACATTCCTTGATGTTTGCCCTGTCACTCTTTCAACTCTGGGAGGCACTCGTCACAGAAAGTTCTACCTTTCGTCTCCCTCACTCACATAGAAAAAAAAAAAAAAAAAACGTGTTGTCGTTTTGAAAACAAAACAAAAGTTACTGGTTTATTACTGCATACTTCCAAAACACTCTTCAAATAATTTGTACTTCCGTGAATAGATTACTGTAGTGTTTTAAGTTTTCCATACAAAATGGTTTAGATAAATGAAATAGAGTGTGTTTATGTAAATTTGACCTCCCGTATCGAATCAGTCAAACATCTTCTCTATTGGGAGTGCCTAAATGCACTGAAAATGTACTCACTAGACTGAAGGCGGGAGAGATGTGTGATCATCTATACGTGGACAATCATAGAAGGCCTAGAATCATGCTTGTACACATGATTAGCTACGAGGAACAGGGGTATGACATGTAATATCCATCTAATAAAAAATTGGGATGCCGTTGGTATGATACGAGACTCCGCGTTATCTCACAAAGGTCCAAAACTTTATGCCAGCAGATATAAGAGTCATAACAAGCACCTCAGTTGACAAATTGAAGAAGGCACTCATTAGGTTTTGCATGAAAATATCTGTCCAGCTGATATTTGCGGGGGTGAGAACTGCCCCCTCAAACAGCTATCTTGATCAGGTCTAGCTTAACACACCTTTTGGGTTCATTGGCGTCAGTAAAGGGGACGAAAACTACTCCAAGATTATGTACAGATCCGCTAACGACGCATACTACACATGCGCTTCCAACAGGCTAGAGAGCAGTTGGTTGGTTCCATAGACTGTCGAGAGATGTGGTGTGAGACATGTTGTGACCTTCTGTGTGGCACTAATGGTCACACATACACCTCCCTCTGTTATCTACACAGACACATCTGTAAGAGGGTCAGGGTCAAACTTAAGCACCACAGTGAATGTACACTGGCCAATAATTATATATATATATATATATATATATATATATATATATATATATATATAATTATATATATATAGAAGCAATACTCTCTTGTTCGGGAATCGGAGTCGGATGATAAAAATCAACACCAGCACTGGTACAAACATCTTTATAAAATAAAGATGTTTGTACCAGCGCTGGTGTTGATTTTTATATATATTGTGACGTTAACCACTCCGTTAGAACCGCATGGCTTGTCCTACAGTGACTAACTAGGATCGCCAGGGCAGTGGATGGGGCTACAGTTTATGTATTAGAGTGTGCTTTATTTCATATGAAAGCTCGTGTCATGGGCAGTCCAGAAAGGCTCTTTGTTTTCACCCATGTCAAGGCTTTATATATTTAATTGTAAAGTATGTGTTTTATCATTAACTAGTAATGATGGGATCTGGGAGAGAGAGAGAGAGTAGAACAGAGTGAGAGGGGGGCGCGCAGTGTTTTTGCCCCGCTCGATGACGTCACGGCTGGCTGCCTCGTGGGGGTTGGTTGAGAGAGGTCCTTACCATGCTGCTAGCTCCCTTGCTAGTGGCTAGAGGACTTGTTGCCGTTTTTTTCCCACGCGGCTCGACCTAGTCCCGGTATATATACTGGTTCCTCGCCACTCTCTCCCTCAGATCTGGTTTCTAGAACGCATCTATCTTATCCCTTGCTACCTGGCCCCTGTTATGCACCTGAAAATCTTTTCCTCTGCCTACCTCTCTCTTTTTCCATATCTTTCACCACCTTTTATTAATACCATATCCCCTCTGATTAACTCTGCAAAATCAGCTTCATCCTGGCCAGTTGTATTGTGCGTTAAGGTCTGATATAACCCATGTATGTTAGTTGTTAAGATAAGTAGATCACGAAGCATTGGTTGGTATTCATATTGTTTAGTACTGCTTCCTATAAATATTAGTGTTCTGCTGGATTAGATAATGCTAGACTAGGGGTCTGATATTATAAGGTATTGTTTCCTATGAGTGCTGGCTTTAGGAAAAAGCTGCACGACATATCTGAGAACTGGAGTTGATTGAGTAAATTCTAGTCTGTGTGCCATTGAGAGTGGAGCATGCACGAATGAGGGCTTTTTGCCTATACCATTCTGCACTGTTCTAAGCTCGTTGTTTGTCTTTTAGGTACGCCAGGAGAACGCTTAATACTTCGGTATTAATGTTTCTCAAGAGAGCTACCCTTCCCTATAACGTAATATTTGACGCACAGACTTGAGATTTGCACTAGGCTATGCGGCATGCCATGCGCACCAGTATCTCGTATCATTGACTCTAGCTAGATTTTATCAATCATAGTAGACATTAAGTATATTAAACCAAGTACTCTTTTTATGCATACCCATTTATCATTACACAAGCATTTCGCAGCCTAGTTTGATGAATGGAGACACAAACGACTTAGGCTCTTTTTGTTGATAGGAATACTGCATTGTCGTGGCGATTATTATTGTTGTAGCGTTTAGGATATTCTTGGCCCCGACAGCATTATATATTCTGCCTTTTTGTGTGCATAGCCTGCACGAGCATTGTTCCGCTGCCTGCCTTTTTGGGTTCCATTTCCGATACGAGCATCTTTATAGCATCTAACATTTAAAGAAGATTCCTTGTTAGTGTTGAAGGACTTTAGTGCACTTTCTTTCATGCAGGAGTGCCTGACATTTATTGATTAAAGTAACGTAAGCTGTAACTTCTCTTACCACCTTACTTTGCATACCATAACCAAGCACCTTCGGTTATAGGTAGTAATAGGCTGTTTTCACATAACATTAAGCCTAGAGTAGACGCACATTTATTGAGAGTTTGATAGCCTATTATTGCATATAGAGTATTTGTGTTCTTTGTTCACTGGGAATATACATCAGAGGTTGGAGCTAGCGCTTTCCGTTGTAACATTTATGCCATTACTAGTCCAATGAATAAGAGCCCCGATATATTTGAACCTCAGTCGTAACAAATGGCGACCTTACCAAGGATTTGGTGAACCTACATTTATTAGCAGGGAACATTTGTTGTTTTGGATAATATTTTGCGGGGATCAGCAAGAATATTTTTTTTTTTGCAACATAGTATAGCCCTTGAGTATTTCCGAGATTTTTTGTGTGTATATTGAGGTATAAGAGTTTGGGGTGCTTCTTTTCTGAATATTGAGGTGGGAAATTTTTGTGAGCATCATGTCTTATACCGGATCAGAGGAAAATGGAGACACAGTACGTAATGTCAAAACTGAGGAACAGCAGTATGATGATATGGTTAATCAGGTGAACTGTGAGGAGGATGCTAGGATATTTTTGCAATGGCCTGTTACTGCCGAGCGGTTGGAGGGTATGGAGCGGTACGGTCTTCAATGCCTGGCCACAGCTATCGGTCATGCGGTTACTAGCAGCATGACCAGGGATAACTTGATAACGTGTGTACTGGGCAGGGTGACTGGTGAGCGAGATGGGTTGAGTGCTCAGAGCCCTTCGGCCATGCTTCCCCTACACTCGACTCCTCCCGTCCCAGTAGTTTGCCGACCCCAAGTACGCTTCCACAGTTGGGTGGTGACTGGCAGGGTGGGTTGCCCCTGGGGGGACCACCGGTAATTTCAAACATTGTAGCACCTTCACCTCCTCCAGGGTTAACTCCAGAATTATTGTATCAGCTCGAATTAGCTAAGATCGAAGAGAGAAAGGCTATCAGGGTATCTGAGGAGCAACAAAGGGCATGTGAGCTTCAGCAGCAACATAGGGCATCTGAGCTTCAGCTTCAGCAGCAAATAGAATTAGCCAAGATAGAAGAGAGAAAAACTATCAGTCAGCAGCACATAGAGCTAGCAAAAATCCAAGCTGATTTAGAGTCGACTAGGTACTGTGCCGACATGGACGTAGAGAAGTCGCGAGTAGAGACAACGGGACAGCGACTTGGGGCTGGTAACCGTGTTCATGAGCAGTCTCTCTCGCACTTATTGAAACTGGTTCCGGTGTTTGATGAGAGTGGTGTATAAGAATTTTTCACACGCTTTGAGAAGAAGTGCCAGGAACAGCAGTGGCCAGAGAATAAATGGGCAGCACTTGTATCCTCTAGATTAACCTCTGAAGTGCGCATGGGGGTAATTAGAAACGTCCCCCTGTGCTGACGTATTTGAGCTGTTTCCATCACTAAAATATTCATTGTACCATTAATAGCATTAATACTTATCCATATGTGCCTATTATGGGTTGATTATAAAGGTATGAACCTGAAACAACAATAAAACGGGTGAAAACAGCGTTTGGATGGTCAAAATCGGAGATATAGCCCGCGAGTTGTATAATGTATGGGTGAGGCAAGCTGCTTTCCCGCCAATTTCCCCCAAGGCCACAGAGAGACAGTCGATCGATACTCTCTCTCTCTCTCTTGCACTCACTTGCCATCAGTGATGACAACACCCTGCTTGCAACTCGCTAATGTTAGCACGAAAATATACCTCAGAATAAGGGAATAACAGGGAAAATAGGTGATAACTGAAGGAGAGGAGGAAAGTGGGGAAGGAGGGGAGGTAGAGGACTGAGATTTTGCATGGCCCAGGGGCCAAAAAAAAAAAAAATATAAACAAAAAAAAATAAAATAAAAAATGTTTTCGATGTCAAAAGTTGATTTTTGTTTTCACTCGCTCTTAAGAGTCTCCCCGCAGTCCACCGGGGGAACTCTTAAGAGTCTCCCCGCAGTTCCCGGGTTAATAGGCAAGGGTCTTAAAGCCTACGATGCGTTACCTTTGGAGTTATGTATTGTGTACGAGGATCTCAAGGAGGCTGTCCTGAGGGCTTACGAACTGCAACCAGAAACGTACCGTTTGAAGTTCCGGGGTGTAACTAAGGGAAGAGATAGCACCTTTTTGGAACACGCCCGGGACTTGTCCGATGCTATGGGGAACTGGCTCCGATCTGAGAAGGTCACAACATTTGATGAAATTAAGCAGTTAATGATGTTGGAGCAGTTCTTTAAGAGCACGGGCGATGATCTAACTTTGAACTAAAAGGAGAAAAACCCAAGAACTCTAGTAGAAGCAGCAGAAATGGCTGATCTACGGCTGTCGTTGATTCGGGGTTGCGGGTCCTCACAGAAGTACGATGCAAGTGCTAGGGACCGTTATCCTCCCCCTCCCCGTAGCAATGACACATTTAAACCAAAGAGCAATGAAACTAAAACTGAAGCCAAACCTACCACCACACCGTATGTGAAAAGTCAGGGGCCTTTTATATCACAGTATAAGCCGAAACCGAAATTTATGTGTTTTAGGTGCCACCAGGAGGGTCATAAGGCAAATGAGTGCCCTAGTCGACCTCCTCCGGCAGCCGTGTCTTTTGCTCACGGCTTTGGAGTGTTCAAGAGGACATCGGAGTTTGTTAGAGGCATTTCTTCCGAGGTAAATACACTGCCTGTGCAGAAGGATCCGGAAGGCTTATTCCCTGTCCGTGATGCCTTTAGTGACCACAGGGGACTCGGTTGTGTGGAGTGGGGGGATAGAAGACATGAGGTGAGAATTTTGCGTGACACTGGGGCATCGCAAACACTGTTGAGAAATTTCACTGGTAAACCTGTCAATACGGCGCGGGTGGTTGTGGTTCAGGGAGTTAATGCGACAAGGTCATACCCGCTTGTAAGAATGAAGGTGGAAGTTGATGGTGTGACTCGTGACCTGGATGTAGGAATTGTGGAGAAGTTACCTGTTGGGGGCGTCGACCTCCTTCTTGGCAACGACTTTGCGGGGCCTACTTCTGAGGCTCCACCCTTAGTCGTTGTCGAGAAGCCGGCCGACGTGAGTAGGGAGGAGCAGTAGTGGGTTGAGAAGTGTCCGGTGCAGCCTATGGCGTGTGTTGTCACCGGAGATTCTGCATCCAGGGAGTCACATTCTGGTCAACAATCTTTAGAATCAGGCGGAGGAAGGGTACCGAGAAGGGGTTGAAAGTTGATGCGGTTGAGAGTTTAGTATCAACGGACCTTCTCGGGGACTCATTATTAGGACCACATTTCGAGTCTGGAGAAGACCCAGTAACTGTTCATGAAGGGGCAGAGGATGGGCTTAAAAAGACAAAAGAGTTGAAGGAGGACAGTGATGCACAGTCGGGAGATGTAGCAACAAGGTACCCTGACGCGTACCCTATGAGAAATGGGTCGGCGAAGACGGTGGTCCGAAGCTTGCTAGTGTATCTTTCCCGGCATGGTTACCCGCAGGGGATTCAGTCAGTCCAGGGACCCAACTTCACTTCTAGCCTCTTTGTTCAAGCAATGCCGCAGCATGGGATTGTTGGGGTTGTGTCATCTGCATATCATCCGGAGAGCCAGGGTGTGTTAGAGCGATGGCACTCAGCCTTGAAATCTGTGCTTCGTTGTTGTTGCTTTGAGAGTGGGAAGGATTGGGATCTTGGCCTGCCATGTGTTTTGTTTGCTGTACTGGAGGTACCTGGGGAGAGTTTGGGATTCAGCCCTAATGAGCTCGTCTTTGGACACCGTGTCAGAGGGCCTCTCCATATGGTTGAAGAAGTATGGGAGGGCGCAGAAAAACCTTGTTCTATGCTCAAGTGTGTCCTCAACAGTCGAGAACGGATGTTGCGGAGTCTGAAGTTGGCTGGCCGTAATTTGACTAGCTCTCAGGCCCTCAGGAAGGACAGGTACGACCTCAAGGTTGAACTCAGGGAGTTTCACGTGGTTCAGTGGGGTGTTGTTTCTACTGCCCCTTGTAGGTCACCCCTTATCCGCGAAGTACGCTGGTCCTTATAGGGTGGTGGAGGAGCTATCAGACCTGGATTACTTGGTAGCCACTCCAGACAGACGGAAGCGCAATCAGTTATGTCATGTTAATCCCATGAAGGAGTATGGGAGGCACCCCCCTGAGCCTCTCACTGTGCCTGTGATGACGTTTAGCAGTCAAGGTGGAGAAGGAGAACGGGACAGTCAAGCTGAGGTGGAGGATAACTGGAAGGATAAGAAGTTCAAATGGGCGCCTGAGTGTGAGAAGGTGTTTAGGGAAGTAAAACACCTGTTGTGCACTCACCCGATCCTCAGGGCCCCTGACTTTAGCCTACCTTTCCAACTAGCAACGGATGCTAGTGGTGTGGGGGCTGGTGCCGTCCTTGTGGAAAAGGACGATGATGGGCTGGAGTATCCTGTTAGTTTCTGCTCGGAGAAGTACAATTCGGCCCAGGGGAGCTGCTCTGTTGTCGAGGAGGAGCTGCTGGCGGTTGTGCTTGCGCTGGGGCATTTCGAGGTCTATGTTCCAGCCTATGGTCCGGTCGTTGTAGTTTACCCAGATCATCACCCTCTCAAGTTCTTGGACCAGTTTCACAATCGGAATATGAGGCTGACCAGGTGGTCACTAAGGTTACTGGTATATAACCTAGACATACGCCATATTGCCGGTTGTGACAACGTGGTTGCAGATGGTCGTTCAAGGGTATATGATCCTGGGTAGATTGACACACGGGTAGCCTCCTGCTTTAGTTTGAATAGTATTTTGCGCTTGGTGCTTGTTGGCTCGCGGTTGTAGCCCAGCGTATTGGGTCGTAAAGCAGAGTTGAACGTTGGTATAGAAGAAAAACTAGGCTTGCCCCTATAGTGCAGCCGAAATAAACAAATTAAAAACATGAAAATCAAATAAAAACTCTTTCTTTGATAGTTGAATTGTTTCAGTATGTTATAGCAGTAATTCTGAGTTGCACTCCTCTCAGAATGCTGGGCTAGAGAAGCTCGCTCTTGAGGAGCATAACTACATATAATTTAACCTATTGTGTTGGGGAGGGTTGTAATTTTGAAAAATGTTTTGTTGAAGAACTGTGCCAGATATTTTACTGCCGCTGGGTGATGGGAAGTGGAGATATAGCATGGGTTCTAACCATCAGATTTTTGTGAGCCTTGGGGCCTCTGAGAAAAATCTTGGGGGGGGTGTGACGTTAACCCACTCCGTTAGAAACCGCATGGCTTGTCCTACAGTGACTCGCTAGGATCGCCAGGGCAGTGGATGGGGCTACAATTTATGTATTAGAGTGTGCTTTATTTCATATGAAAGCTCGTGTCATGGGCAGTCCAGAAAGGCTCTTTGTTTTCACCCATGTCAAGGCTTTATATATTTAATTGTAAGTATGTGTTTTTATCATTCACTAGTAATGATGGGATCTGGGAGAGAGAGAGAGTAGAACAGAGTGAGAGGGGGGCGCGCAGTGTTTTTGCCCCGCTCGATGACGTCACGGCTGGCTGCCTCGTGGGGGTTGGTTGAGAGAGGTCCTTACCATGCTGCTAGCTCCCTTGCTAGTGGCTAGAGGACTTGTTACCGTTTTTTTCCCACGCGGCTCGACCTAGTCCCGGTATATATACTGGTTCCTCGCCACTCTCTCCCTCAGATCTGGTTTCTAGAACGCATCTATCTTATCTATCTTATCATCTTATCATCTATCTTACTTGGATCTTCTGATCACTGTCTGATACAGGCCACCTGTCTATCACCTACCACACCTTCCCACTCTGAACCTGTTTTGGTGACTAAATGGCATTACGATAGGGCAGACTGGGAGGGTCTTCAAGGTTTCTTTATTGATATTCCCTGGACCTCTTTCTTTTCTAATGATGCACACTCCACCTTGAGCCACATACAAGATTTTGTAAAAATTGGAATGGAAACTTTTATTCCTCATCAAAAGTACAGTAAAAGATCTAATTCACCTAAATGGTTTGACCATAATTGTGCTAGAGTAACTGAACAAAAGCAATAGCCTACTGCATTCAGATCAAAACCCATGAAGCCTTTAATTACTTTAGAAACATCAGAAATTCATGCCAAACTGTATTAAACCTAACTAAATCAAACTTTCTCACATAAGCAGGCAATAAACTTCTAAATAATCCAAATGATAACAAAATATTTTGGTCTACTCTTAACTCATTCAAATCCAACTTCACTACTGCTTCATCCATTCCACCATTAAAATCTCCGACTGGCAATCTTGTAAGTGACCCACGAGGTAAAGCTAACCTTCTTGCGGATATTTTCTCCACAACTCAACCTTAGATGAAAATATCAGATGTCCCTGTACTTAATTTTAATTCGCCTGAATTCCCTCACTTAAGATCCACCAGACTTGTCAAAACTATTTTGCAGAATCACTCAGTATATAAGGCTCCTGGTCCAGATGAAATTCCTCCAATAGTACTTAAGATTGCTCCTTGGTGCTCGCTCCTGTATTGGCAAATTTTTTCCGTCTGTGTACTCATACCTCATGCTTCCCAGTACCCTGGAAAGAAGCAACATCCATCCAGTTCTAAAAAGGTGCCTCTTCAGATCCATCAAACTACAGACCAATAGCTATAACTTCCACTCTTGGCAAAGTTTTTGAAATTTTTTTAGATAATCTCATTATTAAGCATCTCGAGATTAATAATATAATCAGTGATAGGCAATATGGTTTTAGACGATGTCCGATCAACTACAGACATTCTTGCCCTTCTTACGCATCAAATCAACCAAGCTACAGACCAACATGGTGAAACACATACAATAGCACTGGATATATCAAAGGCTTTGTTTAGAGTCTGGCATCATCCTTATTGTCGAAGATGTCACACTACGGCCTTGCATCATTAGTTCCACTATGTCTTCTTATCTTCATAACAGAAAATATGTGTAATGGTAGACCTTTATTCTCAATTTCACTCAATAAATGCTGGTGTTCCCCAGGGATCAGTTTTGGCCCCAACTCTTTTCCTCATTCATATCAATGATCTCATATCTACCACTCATAATCCCAATACATTCCTACTCAGATGACTCAACACTCCACATTCCTTCACATTTACCAATTCTTTCACCAACCCGATCTTATAAATTCAAAAATACACAGTGCTGTTTCTCGGAGCCAGGAGCTTTGTAGAATTAATGAGGGGACAAGAGAATCTAGTTTCCTTTAATGCACAGAAAACAGTCCATTCAATTTTCTAACCGACAGAATCTCACTGACTCCCCATATATTTTTTTAATGATGTAAATATTCCCACTTCCCCTAGTATTGACATTCTCGGTGTAACATTAACTACTAACTTGAGCTGGCCATTTGTTAGAAGCATTGCTAAGAATGCCTCTAACAAACTGGGACTTCCCTGTACAGAGTTCGAGAATTCTTCACTGACGAGCAGTTGGCCGTAATATATAAAAGTCATGTGCGCTCTCAGATGGATTACTGTTTCACCTCTGTGGGGTGGAAGTGGAGTGGTTGCATTGAGGCAGTTGGACAAAATTCAAATAAAGCTATTAGATTAATCAATAACCCTGCAATCACAGAGGACCTTCCTACATACCATACAAGAAACGTTGCATCCCTTGCATTATTCTACAGATATTTTCACAGCAATTGTTCCGAGAACTTGCTTCAATTGTGCCGCCTCTCCACATCTTTCCCCGTATAACTAGGGCTGAGAGCGCCCATGAATTTACACTTTCTCCTCCACAATGCAGAACTTCTGCTTATCAGAATTCATTTATCCCCAGAGCTACTACTCTTTGGAATTCACTTCCCTCGAATTGCTTTCCACAAACTTACAATCTACAAATGTTTAAATCCAGTTGTTACAAACATTTTATGAATGGAGGATGCCTTTAGGCACATGGACCTTTTTGTTTTATCTGTGTTTTTCCTTCCTCCGTTCATTGTCTCTTTAAAAAAAAAAAAAAAAAATCCCTTGCTACCTGTCCCCTGCTATGCACCTGAGAATCATTTCCTCTGCCTACCTCTCTCTTTTTCCATATCTTTCACCACCTTTTATTAATACCATATCCCCTCTGGTTAACTCTGCAAAATCAGCTTCATGCTGGCCAGTTCTATTGTGCGTTAAGGTCTGATATAACCCATGTATGTTAGTTGTTAAGATAAGTAGATCACGAAGCATTGGTTGGCATTCATATTGTTTAGTACCGCTTCCTATAATTATTAGTGTTCTGCTGGATTAGATAATGCTAGACTAGGGGTCTGATATTATAAGGTATTGTTTCCTATGAGTGCTGGCTTTAGTAAAAAGCTGCACGACATACCTGAGAACTGGAGTTGATTGAGTAAATTCTAGTCTGTGTGCCATTGAGAGTGGAGCATGCACGAATGAGGGCTTTTTGCCTATACCATTCTGCACTGTTCTAAGCTCGTTGTTTGTCTTTGAGGTACGCCAGGAGAATGCTTAATACTTCGGTATTAAGGTTTCTCAAGAGAGCTACCCTTCCCTATAACGTAATATTTGACGCACAGACTTGAGATTTGCACTAGGCTATGCGGCATGCCATGCGCACCAGTATCTCGTCCATTGACTCTAGCTAGACTTTATCAATCATAGTAGACATTAAGTATATTAACCAAGTACTCTTTTTATGCATACCCATTTATCATTACACAAGCATTTCGCAGCCTAGTTTGATGTATTGAGACACAAACGACTTAGGCTCTTTTTGTTGATAGGAATACTGCATTGTCGTGGCGATTATTATTGTTGTAGCGTTTAGGATATTCTTGGCCCCGACTGCATTATTTATTCTGCCTTTTTGTGTGCATAGCCTGCACGAGCATTGTTCCGCTGCCTGCCTTTTTGGGTTCCATTTCCGATACGAGCATCTTTATAGCATCTAACATTTAAAGAAGATTCCTTGTTAGTGTTGAAGGACTTTAGTGCACTTTCTTTCATGCAGGAGTGCCTGACATTTATTGATTAAAGTAACGTAAGCTGTAACTTCTCTTACCACCTTACTTTGCATAACATAACCAAGCACCTTCGGTTATAGGTAGTAATAGGCTGTTTTCACATAACATTAAGCCTAGAGTAGACGCACATTTATTGAGAGTTTGATAGCCTATTATTGCATATAGAGTATTTGTGTTCTTTGTTCACTGGGAATATACATCAGAGGTTGGAGCTAGCGCTTTCCGTTGTAACATTTTGCCATTACTAT